>CM033114.1:0-641591 GCA_019321725.1 Paulownia fortunei | reverse complement strand
TATTTGAGTACATGTCACTTATAGTTTTTTTATTATATCGTGGTGAAGAACAAGCATCAGCAAGTAGGGAATTTTCTTTACTTGCATTTTTTACCAAACGACTTGCTAGACTGTCCAAAAACAACTATTTAAGACTACCAGAGAGAGATTAGAGACTTGTTCAATAATAGAAATATAACTTTACATTATTTTTTTATTTTTTTTTAATTTTCTAATGATTTGATTTTTAGATAATTTTCTATTATTTTAATAACTTTCTATTAGATTCTCTTGTTAGATGATCACGTGACAGCCATTTGAGGGCTTACCTCCACTTTTCTGCCCCAACACCTTCAACAACAAAGTGTGTTATTCACACACGGTGGCTTACCCGCCACTTTCCTGCCCAGCACCTTCAACAACAAATACACGTGTTATTCACACAAGGTGCTAATATGTTTTGAAAAAAATGGCATTTCATGTGCCACATAAATGTCCGAGAAAGCTAGGTTTGGAAGGAAGTGATGATTTCATTTGTCTTCCGGACCATAATGTTGATATCGAAACAAGGAAGCGCAATTTTTTTGGCAAGCTTGATTGGAGAGAAAAGTACGAACCTTTAGTAAAGATATAGAATGACAGGAGAAAATATTATATTTCTCGTAAAAGGATAGGAAATGGTAAGATATTTATTCAGTTATCTTTTAGTTTGTTCAAATGCTCGTGGATATGAAAATTGTTCTAAACTTCATTTTAAACTAATTCTGGTGCATAATGTTTGGCAGTTTCTCCAATAGAAGCTACTGGGGCTAATGAAATTGTTCCAATGCTAGGGAATGAGGAAATCGAAAAGGAAAATGGTAATTCCAGAAGAGTCCATTTGATGTCTAAATAGCTTCATAATACTAACAGCGGAATAATACGATGAAATTAATCAAAAATCAACCCTGGGCGGTTTGCCACTAAGCATCTTAGTGCCACCTTAATTGTCATAATCAATAACTAAACTATCGACAACATACCATCAGCAAAATCCATCCCTACATCTTGCATCGTAATTAAGCCCTTTCTCCACTGCCTCCTTTTGCTCCTGTTTTTACATTAACAGCATGTTAAGCAAAACAAAAATTCTACGAGGCGTAGAGTTTTTATACAAATACATATACGTATGGATGACAGACCCAGCGCCATTTTTTCAGCAGCTTGCGCTTACGCTTGCCGGAAATGGAGAGATTGGGGTTTCTGCAGCAGCTACCCCGTGGCGGGCTCTCCTTGAATTTGCCTCTTCCGGTCGGCTATAGCAGCTCGTCGCCGCTTTTGTACGACATTGAATTTCGCCATCTCCACCACCACCGATTTTTCGCTTCTTAAACCCTAATTGAGCTTTTAAAAGTGGGAAACGTTAATTTGGGCCTAGGTAAAAAATAAAGAAGTCTGAACCCACTAAGCTTAGTTAACGGAATAAGCAGTTCCGTTTACGCTGTTAAGCATTGTTTTTATTATTGTGATATCCCGTATTAAAAATTGAGATTTATAAGTTAATATAAGATTTTTTTTAATAATTTGAGGTAATTATTTTTGTAAAATGAAATGCAATAAAAAATACTGGTTAGTTACTAATATGCGGAGTGCCCTAGCGCAATACAACACTAAATTTGAAATTTTAATATATAGTTTATAAAATTCAGTTTGAAGTTCACTTGAAAACTAAGCAATGAAAATATATATCATAAAATTGTTAAATTATTCATATTTCTCTTTATAAAACATATTTAATTAAATTCAAATATAATTTCAAACATAATAGGCTACACTTAAATAACATGTTATTTATCTTGACTCACTTTATTTACACATTTACTTAGATAAATTTTAGTCTTTTGTCTAATCAAAGTGTTCTTATTTTCCTATGCACTAGAAGAGCACGCAAAACAATTTGGCAAATGAGAAATGACAGTATATTTTTCAGTTTAACATATGCAGAAGAGGATATTAACAGTTTTTCCTATAAACCAACCAAGAAGCCCTTTGGGGGCAATATTTATACATGTTGCTATGAGAATTCTTTTTTATTTTAATTTCAGCTCATATATTGACTGTAAAAACACAAAAATTAGGCATTCACTTTTTTGGAATTTGGTCAACTTTCCGACTTACAATCGATTGACATTCACAATTGACTTGATTTTAATTCTAATTAAGGTAGAATTAAATTCTTATTCGATTATTTTTTTTTATTTGTATATATCAAATCTCTGTTCTAAGTATTCTCATCATCAAGAACTCTAAAGATTTGGAAACGTATTTGTGTGCATGTTCATGATTTATGCTGAAAAAAAATAGCTTCTATTCTTTCAAAGTATAATTTATATTATGTAGATTGATATTTCACTTTATAAAGGTCAGGATAGCAAGAATTTGGAGTGAATTTCATAAAACCCAACACTTGAATTGATAAAGATTTTTATGGACTCAATCCATCTCCAAACTCAAAAACCAACGAGTTTGACCTATTTTTATAATTTTTTAAAAAATCAAATATTTTTTAAAATTAATATCACCATTATTTTTTAGATATAAAAAAAATAATTTTATTAACAAAAAATTAATTATATTTAAATTTATATATGCATGCTTTAATTTTTAAAAAATTAAAAATTACAAACATATGTGTTACTTTTGAAACCGCATAGTACCATCAAGCACATTAGCACATACAGGAAGCCCACTAAGTGAACTAAGCAAACTACAGCGACAAACAAATTCAAATTCATTTGCACATAATCCCCTGCAGTATTTCTGCAAAGTAAAATAACGTGAATGAAGAAGCATCGGATTTCTCGAACATCGATCATAGGTACAACCTCACAATCTGGTAAACAATTTTCAAATCTTGTGATATTATAACAATTATGAATATGAAAGTAGATACTTTAACTATAAAAAGACCACCGTTATTTATACGAAAACTTCAGGTCGGATGGTTAAATGGGTAATAAAGATAAACGAATATGATATAGAATATTAGTTCAAAGTAGTTACAAAAGCTTAGGCTTTGGCAGATTTCTTACGGAAAGTAATAATGAAAACTCTAAAACATGATTGCCCCCAGGCCAATGGGTAAGTCGAGGTAATTAATTACATAATCTTATAAGGAATCAAAATTAGACTTGACAAAGTAGGAGGAGGTTGGGTGGATGAATTAAATTCAGTATTATAGGCATATCGCACGACCCCAATAACCACAACATGAGAGACTTCGATTAACTTAGTGTATGGAGCACAAATTGTTATTCATGCTAAAATTAGAATGGAAATACACCGAATTCATAATTTCAATGAGGAACAAAACAACGAGCTCATGAGAAAAGCATTAGATTGGGTTGATGAGAAGAGAGAACTGGCATATGTGCAGATGGAAGTATACAAGAGTAGGATCCGAGTGGTGTACGCCTGGAAAATGAAGAAAAAGGCGTTTCCAGATCAAGGACTTAGTACTGCGTCAAGCTAATGCCTTGAAACAAACTGGTAAACTAGAGGCCCCTATAAGATCGCTAAAGTAATAGCTGGAGGAGCGTACGAGCTGGAAGATGGGCAAGAAAGGAAGTTACCTAGGCATGAAATGTTTGCCACTTGAAGAAATTCTATGTGTAATATTTGAAAGCTTTTTGAATGAATGAAATGCATTATCTAGAGTCAATGGGTT
Organism: Paulownia fortunei; assembly: GCA_019321725.1. Classification (NCBI taxonomy): domain Eukaryota; kingdom Viridiplantae; phylum Streptophyta; class Magnoliopsida; order Lamiales; family Paulowniaceae; genus Paulownia; species Paulownia fortunei. Next base: position 637,906 of record CM033114.1, on the reverse strand, counting down.
TGAATCTTTAAAAAAAAAAAAAAAACCTTAAAACAAGGCCAGCAGAGCATAACATCTTTAGGTCTTTTGAAGGGTTCGCAGAGACCAACTTCCCTGTGGAATGATTTAAGAAAAATCCTAAGGTAGGGTCAGCAGAGCTCAGCCTCCTTAAATCCCTTTAAAAGTTCGCAAAGATCGACCTTCTTGGAGAATAATTTAAAAAAAAAAATGTTGCAGGGTCAGTAGAACTCGACCTACTTAGGTCCCTTGAAAGATTCGCGAAAACCGACATCTTTGGGGAATGATTTAAAAAAAAAAACCTTGAGATAGGATCAGTAGAGCTTTGTCTCTTTAGGCCTCTTTGGGGAATGATTTAATAGTAGGAAAACTTTTCAAGATTCATTAAAATCTTTTGAAGCTCTTATGAATGGGCTTAAAGTATATAAAGTTCATGTTTCTAACATTAATCAAGTCTAAAAATATGAGTTTTGCTGGGTTTTTAATATTTTGTTGCAGTATGATGTCCAATGTTCTACTTCTATTACATAGTATTACGTATTATTATACAAGGGACCAACTTGCCTGTCCTTTGAAACTCTCCAAGTAATATTTCTTTTTCAAAAAAAAAGTAAAGAAATTATGAGTTCCTTATTCTTTGTTCTGAGATTGCATTTGGTAATACATTTTTTTTTTTGTCTAAAATTGCTTATCAGTCAGTTGGTGGGGTTAGACCTGACTACGATTCAAAAACCGTCGGTTCCACGATTCAAGAAAATTCTGACCCTTAACCTTAACCGTCAATGCCGGTTATGGTCCAAGTTTCAGAATCGCCGAGCCGGTTCCGGTTAACCGCCAATTCTAATTTTGGTTCCGACTCTTGAATTTTTTATTTTACCTTATATTTTGAAAATTTGTAACTTTTTAACTAATCATTAATTCTACAAAATTATAACTTTTGTAAAACAAAAATAAGGGTTTGAAATCTTAAACATATATTTGAATGAAAATTTTTGAACTTAAATTTTAAAAAAAATATCATTAATTTTTGAATTTAATGAATAAACTTTAACTTAAATTTGAAAAAAAAATATTATCTAAAATTTAAAGTATCAAATAAAAAAAAGATACTCAACTTGAAATATTGAAGTTTAAACTTAAATTTCAAAAAAAATAATTGTACTTAAATTTTAAAAAAAATATTAGCAAAAATTTAAATTATATAATTAAAAAATATTTTAAAAATAAAAATGAGCTTGAACTTAAATTTAAGTTGCATATGTATCATCTTATGGTATAGATGAATCAAAGCCCACATAGTTCTCTTACATTTTAACCCTTCTCATCTTAGGGAGGGGTGTAGCTCAATCACTCTCACCCGTTCCCGTCATGTCCATTTGTGTTCTCCTCTTGATCTTCCTCTAAATCCGGCTGACTTTGTCTTCGTACTGAGCCCTTTATCCAATTATCAAGACATGCTTGGCTTCTAAATTCTTGGAAGACAACATTGAGCGTTTCTCACTCAATATATTGCCTCTCACATTGAACACTTCCTCCACTGCAACGGTTGAAGCAGGTGAAATAAGTATCTCTTTTGCCATCACGGATAAAACTGGATACGTTTGGTCCTTTTTCGATTACCATCGTAAAATATCAAACTCTCCATCATCATCTGTCTCATTAAATTCAAATGAAACATTAAAATAATTCTCAAGTTCCTAGCTAGAACTTGAGGATTTTTGAGGACGTTTAGTTCATTTTCTAAGTAAAAGTTGTGCTGTCATAAGTTTAAAACTACTACTACTATTAATTTTATGTATATCAACTTGAGTTGATTGTGAACCATATTTAGAACTATATTCATTATAAAATTTATTTAAAAGTATTCTAATTTTACATATAATATTATTAATATCTATAATATAATTATTTTCATTACGTTCTAAATCTTTGTAATAAATTAATAACAAGTCTTGTAAATCATCTAATTTAAGTGTAAGATAAAAAACAACAATAATTAAATTAATATCTGAAATTTCAAATAAATATTTTTTTTATTTCAGTTGCATTGATAAAGCACAATTTATTAAAATTTCATCTTGGTAGTTAATATTTTCATATAAAACTGATGCAATATTACAACAATTTAATAATACTAAATGAGAAGTTGAGGAATAAACACTAAATAATTGTAAAGTAGCATCATTAAATATTTTTAAAATATTATAAATTTTTTCACATACTGTCTAATGATACGGATATAAATAAAAAGGAGTAGAAACAATTTGTAAAAAATTGACATAATAAATCTTTATAGTAGATAGATTCTTCTAATAATTTATATGTTGAATTCCAATGGGTTGAAACATCCCGTGAAAATTTTTTAGTCCTCACACCGTTAACTTTGCAAAATCTAAATCATTGTTTATTAATATGTGGATGTATTCATAAATAAGAAAATGCTTGTCTAATTGGTTTAAGTTGAATATTTCAAACTTTTAAGCCATGTTGTACACATAAATTTAAAATATGACATATACATCTAATATGAAAAAATTTACCACCAATTGATGGTTCATATACAACTTTAAGATCATCAATACTAGCATTATTAGTTTCAGCATTGTCAAATGATATTGAAAAAATTATTAACTAAATTATATTATTCTAATATTAAAAATATAATTTGTGAAATATTTTCATTTGTATGTGGACTATCAAAAATTCTAAATGCAAGTAATCTTTTTTAAAGTGTCCAAAAATTATCAATTCGATAACATGTAATACCCATATATGAATGTATTTGTCAATAATTACTCCAAATATCATTACATAAAAAAAATTATTATTTGCATTATTTAATAATTCTTTTAATTATTTTTTAGTTTTATTATATAATTTTTTTATATGGCGTATTAGTGTGGTTCGTGAAACAGCTTTAGCTGCTGGATATAAATAAATCTAGTTTAATTTTTTCTACATCTAACATCATTATATTTAAATAAAGAAATATCATTAGCTCCACCGGCGCCGAAAGATGCGAATGATGGCATTTGAGTTTGGGTACGATCAATGCCAAATTCTACTGGATGTTTCTTCTCCACATGTCTTTTCAAGGATCCATAACCGCCTTCGGATTAAAATTTGTAAAATTGCGAATAATATTTACATTTTGTTCCTATATCTCTATTTGAAAGTGTCATTTTATCAAAATATTTTGTAAAAATAGAAGATGTGAGAGATGAAATAGATCAAGTATGAGCATTACTCATTGTTTCTTAAGTAGTATACAAGTGAATTTATTTTTCATCATTTAACTCAACTTCACAATCGATGTTGAAATTTAATTGCTCGTCGATTGCGGACATATTTTTCTTACCTCTGTTGTTTGAACTGACCATTTTTTTATAAATAATAAAAATTTAGTATATAGAATTGAATAATAAATAATTGAAGATGAAATAAATAAAATATAAAAAAATATTTAATGAAATAATTAAAATAATATAGAATTGAGAATGAATAATTAAGAGTAAAAATTAAAAAATTGAGAGTTGAGAATTAGAAATTGGCCCAAATTGTCATCATCTTCATTTAGTTTGTATTTTAAATTTTAATTTAATATTTAATATCATATTTCATGTGCAAATATCACAAATACATGTAAGATATATAAAAATATTTCCTTAAATAAACATAAGCATAAAATAAACACTTCATATATACCATAGTTCATATTTCGTATTTGAATTTCTCCACCCTCTTTTATTTTGCATTATTTTAAAAGATTTAATTAGATTTTTTTACGTGTTAAAGTCAAAATTTAAATGGTTCATATTTGAAATATTTGTCTCATCTATATATATTTACTAGAGAAGGAAAAACCGAAACCGAAAAAAGAAAAAGAAAAAGAAAAAGAAAATAAATGGAGTCAATGACTATACATCACTCGAGTGTCTCAAATTTCCAACACCCCCGCTGTTATAAGAAGTACCATACCCAAATTGAAAAAATTCCAAACAAAAACCAACTTATGTTGATCTGCAACTACTCAAATTCTCTGCAGAGATTACATACTATATCACGATATATCAGAAGAAAATGGCGCAAAGAAGGGGCCATGGACCCCTGAAGAGGATCCAAGACTCGTAGATGGCATTCAGAAATATGGCCACAGAAACTGGAAAGAGCTTCCAAAGTTTGCTGGGCTCAACAGGTGTGGGAAGGGCTGCCACCTGCGGTGGACTAATTATCTCCGCCCTGACATCAAGAGAGGAGCCTTTTCTGATGAAGAAGAAGGCCTCATTATTGATCTTCATGCAAAACTCGGGAACAAGTAACTTACTTCATTATCTGCCTTATTTCCTGTGCGGTCCAAAACAGGTTTGATATATCAATACATTTTCTTTGGTTTATGCTTGCAGGTGGTCAGCCAGAGCTAGTTATCTGCCAGGAAGAAATGAAAATGAAATCAAGAATTTCTGGAATACCCATCTTAAGAAAAGGCTGCTTCACAATGGGATCGACCCCATTACTCACATGCCAACAACTCAACTTGATTCCTTCCTCCCTATACTAACCCACTTTCTTGCCTGTGCAAATGCTGCTGGTTCAAGAAATCCCAGCTGGGAAAATGTTGTAAGACTTTAGACAGATGCTGCTCAGCTGGCAAAAATCCTACTGATAGGTAATATCATACAGTTGTTGAACACTGGAACTTGTCCTCCTCTTCCAATGGAAGCTGTTAATCCTGATTCAGAAACAGCTCAAGTCACCAGCATTCGGCCATGTGATTCCCCTCCGATGGGGTTGCAGTTGCAAGGATTGTGCAACACTCCAAAACCTGATTATAACACTTTAACATGTCAACCAGGCTTCAATAACGTCCCTCAACATATCTTCCAAAACGCAACAGAAACCAACAATTTTGCAGAAGGAAATAGCAGTGAGTTTGGGGCATCATCTTCCCTTTACTCAGATTATACAGTGCCTGACCTGGTCTCAGCATCTCCGGAGTGTTTAAGCACAAATCAAACACAAAACAATATCTGCCCAAGAGATCTTTCCAACCCTTCATCTACTTCAACAACTTTCGAAGCTTTAGGGGATCTCATGGATGATGAAGCAAGCAACTACTATTGGAAACAAATCCTTGAGTTAGTAAATCATGTTTCCCTTCATTGTCAAAAGGTGCTTCTTCTTTACTTTATATATTTTTCTAACAATTTGATAATATGTTGCTACTTATTTTATTGCAGTCAAGCAAATTTATTGCCATGATCAATCTCATTTCTTAATAAAGGCTGCTAACAGTCGATATCAAGAAATTAAGGGGCATATCAAGGAAAAAGTATTGTTCACAATCAGACAATGTTCAGTTTTCATCACCCAGCCGCTGTGTAGACTCGCCAGCTTTTATAATTATATCCAAAAGCACATTAATTAAAAAATCCGCCTTTTCCTTTCCTATTTTTTCCATGTTGTATTATTGCCCAATAAATTGTATTTGGTTGTTATGTTACTTCCCCTAAATAGATCCTTGGTATCATTTCCTATTTCCGAACTTAATGTCAAAAGATAGGAGGATGGACTCCTAGGAAGCCTATGTAAACCAAAAATACTCCATTTTGTATCAGGCAATATTTGAGTACTGCCAATTCTGATTTCTTCAAAGCTCTTTTTCCAGGCTGGTTTGTCTTTCATTCTGGCTCAATGCACACCTTTCATCCAGTCTGACCTTGTCCTTATCCATCGACTCCTGATTTAATTAGGAACCCCCCAAGGGAATTGAATAAAAGAACATGCAGTAATCTAACATAGAACCCAATTCCCCGCTCCCTTCATCTTCTTGGTTTTTCAATTAAGGGGCATGAAAAAGTAATAGTAAGTTAATTGAGAACCAAACATAGAAGTCCTGCTATTAGGTAAAAAGAACTTGTTCATTACAACCGGGTGGCAATAAAATGTCAAACACCTTAATGTGTGGACTGTCACATCCAGGCACCTATATCCACTGGTCGTGATCTGGGTGAATCTCTCTACTAAGAATATTTTCCAGGTTTAGATAAGAGTTTAGATTATGTATATTTCATCTGCTTCGGAAGTCAATATTCGGAGCAATATCTTAATAATTAGGTAGAGTAAGAATCATATACGGACAAAAGTAAGGAACTTTAATAGTTATACAATCTTATATTAATGTTATTCTACTTTTGTTGCAGTGCAAGTAATTTACTTAGATTATAGATCATCATGATTTTCGAGTTTTATTAAATTTAGATGCTTAAATTGCCACTAACAGACAGATATACGAAAAATTAAGACAGTAATCTGTTGAAGTTATACTAATTCTGAAACATGTTTTATTGAATATCCCAAAACTAAATGTTTCTAAGAGTCTGATCTTACCAGATGCCAAGAGCAACTTTGTGTATAAGGCTGCAATGTCCCAAGTTAGCAGCCAATCTTGTGCAACAAGGGATTTTATAAATCATAATACTGAGTAGGTGCTCTATTGACTCTTGAAACCAAACTAACCCACCTACTTTTACCAATATGTTAATAAACAGGCCTAATCTTTCACCCCACGACGCCAACCTTCAAACGTACAAGCACAAAAGTAAATAGGACATCAGCATACAGAATTAAGGGTGCACTCAAATACACCAAAGAAGTCAAAAAGACAAAACTAATCCAGACTGGGTGTCTCATAAATTTAGAAAACCCAAAGTCTAATTAATCTTTGATTGATAGTAAATATCAAATTAGACGACACCCAAATTCATTGAGCCTCAAACCTGTGCAGGCCCGACTTTCAAACCAATTCAAGCCCTATAACATAAAGGCCAGGAGTCTCAAATCTTTCGCTGGAACTATAACCGGATCAATTATTATACAATGAAATGCCACAGCCAAGAATTGGCCTAAACAAGAGTGTTTATTAATTCAAACTGAGAGACATCAGTTCTCAAAATAGCTCTACCATCACTATATGCTACGTGCCAAATTCCCAATTAATTCCCAATTAATTCGATCATCAACACATTATATGAGGCTTTTACTTTTTTTGATTAGTAAAAGAAGCATTCTTGTCAGAGGTAAGACAACCACATTAGTTATCAGTAACAGTTCTCCCACTAACTATGATGTCATACCCATAGAGAATTGGCTTAGGCTGCCTATAGAGAACTACATGCATTAGGCAATCCCTGCAATTGCTTGTTCCACAGTATCAAGGCTTTTCACCATATGCTGAATAACAAAGTACGATATTGGAACTTTTATTGCAGACTTGAATTTCAAAACGGTAAAAAGGACCAAGATTTGGTAGAATGTAAAGACATACAATCAACGTCCCATAGGTGGATTTTCCACGCATGTGCTTGCTCAAGATTAATCACATCATTCACCTCCTACCTTGAAAATCTTCATACAAATTTGCTCGACGTGACATCAACCAAGATGAACCCAGTGGCAATGTCATTGTTATTATCACCATACTGGGTCATAAGGTTTACCAAGACTGCCAGAACAATTCAGCTACACAGGCTCACAATCATTAGAAACCACACTCTGCTTCTGTTGCACAATGTCAAGGAAAAAATCAGTCAAAACTGTCTCATAACATGGCATCTTCGCATAACCTGGAAAGTAATTTATATCAATCACAAGATATCGGCCTCTGACCCTACTATCCCTTATCATATCAAAGTTAAAAAGGTTCAATTTCAAGGCCTGCCTCAATTGACTAACTACTTCATTCACAAAACTCAACGGAGGCAACTCGGCTGCCTCTATTAGCTTAGCAACACTCTCATCACTCTGATCTTGAGCAGTCACATTTGAAATCTGCGAAAATGACAACAATTTTTCCGACACACCCAATTTCTCCTCAGAAATATCTGGCAATGACCTCCTCTTCACACATTGAATGTGCTGACCCGCAACGTAAACTTTGAAAATCACCCCTCCATGGTTCACAAACTCCTGCAATACAAATGGGGGGTTCAACTTTAACCCTCCAAGACCCTCCTCATTAAAAACCAAAGACATTTGATGAGAGCTCGCACTTCCATCCGCCACCAGAGGCTTTGCAATCACTGGGAAATTGATGCCTTCTGATGCAACGCTATCAAATAACGATTCAGTACTTTCCACAAACACCTGCTTAGGAATCCCAAGTGAGATTTCACGAGTTATATTCAGCTGGTTAACAATTTGGAGCATGGTGATTCGATTGTGGAGGCGCTCGATTGCGTCGGGAGGGTCGATAACGACGACGTTTGGGTTTTGTGAAAGGAATTGTCGCAGTTGATTGATCCATTCCGGGTCGGATAATTTGTGGATGAGGCAATCGAAGGGGCTTTGATCGATCAAGGGTTTTGTGAGTTGAACAGGGACTAGGTCAATTCCTCGTTCCTTGGCGAGATTGAGGAGGGATGGCTGAATAAAGCTCTGAACTTTCTTTGGTGCGAGCGCGTATCCTATGCGGTACCTCCTAGTTTTTTCTGACATCGTAGTAGAGATTCTCTGCTGCTCTGCTGCTAAAAGGAAGAAGAAATAGGGCTACTACAAAAGTTACAGGTGCTCTCTGGTCAGGTAGTCTTATGCTTGCTGGACGAAGCTAATGAGGAAAATAATTTTACTTGTATTGTTTTTTTGTTTTTTTTTTATCTTTTTTCTTCTCTCTTCTTTTCCAGGTAATAATGTTTAAACTTTAGAATTAATGAGGAATAACTCTAAAGTATAATGTAGTATTTAAAATAAAAATCTATTTTTTTGGCATTTTTTTTCCATTAATTAAAAATGTTGCGTAAGTCTTCCACTCGAGTGATTCGTTTATTTGTGGATGCCCATCCACGGGCATCCACGAGCTTGGTTTCTTTAACTTGTGGTTTTGTAGGACTAATTGATTAAAAAATAAATGGTTTTGTAGGACTAGAAAATACTACTTATCTATGTGGTTTATGAAATGTTCTTCTTTTTTTTCGTTTGTTGGTAGAAACTAAAAATACTTCTTAGGTAGCAATGCCCATGATTTATGGTGTGTATAATTCTTTATGCATGTCTTGTCCTAATTTTTATAGGACCAATTATTGCACGATTATTTGATTACTGTATGACATGTGAATGGTATTTATTTTATAATTCTATGATAAACTATAAAGAGTAATATAAAATCTACGACAATTTATTTCTATAATTTTTTAAGTATATGATTTTTTGGGGCGCAAATGTATATAAGATGACTTTTTACATGTTTTTTGTTCATTTGTCTATAAATAATTTGAATTTAGAATAAATTTTAATCGTCTAAATATAACATTACATGTTCAAACATTATCTACTTGTTGATCTAATTCAGTAAATTGAGTTTATTTCAATATCGTTTTGGATACTACAATTAATACGTCCCCTTTCACGATCCATAAAGATTCACTTTAAAAATAAATTTATATATTATGTTTTCGGAGCAAACAAGAGCATACATAATACCTTTTTGTATTATGTATTCTAAACCCACAAATAATTTAGGTTTAGAATGAATTTCAATTGCCTAAACCCAACAAATTAGGTTCACACACTAAAACTCATACCCTAAAAATAGTTGAGACTATTATTAGTGCAGATGAGGCTATACTTTAAAAATAAAATAACATCTTAGTTTTTATAATAATCTTTTATTTTTCAAGAAAGTATTAGTTGTTGGGTGCAAATGAATTGAAAATCACTTCAAATTAGTACCTTATTAGTAGCATTATTTTAGCCTTTCTTGTTTATCTACTATAAAAAACGCTCTCTTCTTTCCGCACGATTTTATAGTATGCTCCGCCTCTCTCACAGGCTAAAACCCTAAACCCCACTCCTGAGTATACCGTCGCCGTTTGGCTTCATGGCGTCGGCGGTGACACTGAAGAAGAACTACAGGTGCTTTCAGTCTCTGCAGCAATTCTACACGGGTGGGCCTTACGCTGTCTCATCCGACGGCTCATTCCTCGTCTGCGCATGCGATGATACCATCAAGATCGTTGATTCTTCTAACGCCGCCATCAAATCCACCATTGAAGGCGATTCCGAGTCTGTTACCGCCCTTCTCCTCAGCCCTAACGATAATTTCCTCTTCTCCGCCAGTCACAGCCGGCAAATTCGAGTCTGGGATCTCGCTTCCCTAAAGTGCCTCCGCTCTTGGAAGGTTTATTTATTATTTTCTATATGTTATTGACTGTAATGATGTGGGTAATCTATCAGTTAGTGTTACGTAATTTGGATAGATTATTTCTAAACTAAAGTTCCATGAACTTAGTTATATGGTTCCAGAAAACTAAGGTGTAAATGATTGTTATTTTGTAAGTGATAACATGCTGCCCTTTTTTATTGTAAAAAAATTGTATGTTGGTGTGTTGGAAATAGGGGCATGAAGGGCCAGTGATGGGAATGGCTTGCCACGCATCAGGGGGATTGCTGGCGACAGCAGGGGCTGATAAGAAAGTGCAAGTGTGGGATGTGGATGGAGGCTTCTGCACCCATTATTTCAAGGGGCATAAAGGGGTGGTAACTAGTATTATTTTCCACCCTGACCCAAATCGGTTGCTTGTGAGTTCTCTTAGCTGAAAAGAAAAGTATTACACAATGAGTTCTAATTTTTTAATTGTCCAATAATTAGTCATAGCTGGGGAAAATAAGTATGAATTAAGCTTAGAGTTGTTCGTTGTTTACAGCTTTTCTCCGGTGGTGATGATGCCACTGTTAGGGTGTGGGATCTTACGAACAAAAAATGTGTTGCGACACTGGAAAAACATCAATCAACGGTCACTTCCATGGCGATATCTGAAGATGGATGGACCTTGCTTACTGCCGGAAGAGATAAGGTACATTACAAATGTTCTGCTTGACCTATGTCCCTCTGGTTACTAACATGATGATATACAAGATTGGGAACAAAGAAAACGGGATTGCAATGAGCTGAAAATGGAAAATGTTTTTATTTGTTTATTTTTAAAAATCTATCCAGCGGAAAGTGTATTAAAAAATCTAGTTACTAAAAGTTGCACACAACATTGTTTAATGTGCTGGAATAGCTAGTTCTAGAGAGCAACTAGTTAGTTTGGCCTTTGTCTTTTCTTTAATCTATTTTTCTGTCATATAACATACTATATTAGCCACATGCTGATGTTCATTTTGATTTCAGGTTGTTAATGTATGGAACCTGCACGATTATAGCTGTACAACTACTGTACCAACGTATGAGGCGCTGGAAGCTGTGTGTGCATTTGATCCGGCATCCCCTTTCGCCTTATGTTTGTCATCATTTACTCAGAAACATGGGAAGAAGAAGATCAGTTCATCATCTGTTCAATTTATAACTGTTGGTGAACGTGGTATTGTGCGGATATGGAACTCAGATGGGTAGGTCATCCATAGTTCTTGAATACTTTGAAAAATCTCTTAAAGTGACATAGCATGTGATATATAGGTGGAGTGCATGTTTAAGACTGAGCCCAAGGATTCTTGCTTTTTTACATGCAAACTCTTTTGGAATTGCAACTTCCTGAATTCAGCTAATTTACTACTTTGATTGTGGATTTTTCACTGAAAAACCGTCCTAATTGTGGTCAAATGATTTGGCCTTACTTATTATAACTATCTCTTAATCGAGGAGTTTGTATGTGCATCTTTGCTCTTGCATGCTAAATTCTACTAAACTTTTATAATTTCTCTGCAACAGGGCAGTGCTCCTTTTTGAGCAGAAATCTTCAGATTTGACTGTCAGCTCAGACAAAGAAGAGGTTAAAAGAGGTTTTACGTCTGCTATGATGCTGCCATTAAGTCAAGGATTGCTATGTGCTACAGCTGACCAGCAGTTTCTTATTTATGATTTGGATGAACATGCTGATAATGGTCTGAACTTAGTGCTAAGAAAAAGGTTGATTGGATACAATGAAGAGATTGCAGATATGAAGTTTTTGGGTGAAGAAGAACAATTCCTTGCAGTTGCTACAAGTGTTGAACAAGTAAGCTGTTTTTAGCTGTCAGCATCTTATTGAATCTTGTTCATATGTAATTCAATGTGAAGTAAATGCTGATTCAGATTGTCCACCATAGCATCTATGATGTGCTATGACCTAATTTATCATCAAGGAATTCTTTGACTCACTAAACATCAGTATGTTCCAGTTATTTTTGTTAGCTGAAAGCCCAATTAAGAAACAATGGTATAGCTATTTGTTTTTCACGATTATGCACTCATTTTGGGGCATAAGCCTCTTCCCTTATGTCATGTCTTTCGTACTTGATTTACTTTTTTTCCTTCGTTAATTTCTGCCTAGATTCCTGAATGTTGCTGATATGACATATTCACCTTCGTTTTATCTTACTTAAATTGAATTATACATAATAAAGTATACCTTTCAGTTAAAGACAAATTAGTAAATTGATGGAGGACTGTTAAGCTCTTGTCCGCAACACAGACATCATGACTCATTTTTATGCTAGAGATGAAGACATCATCCGAGGCTTCGTTTCTTTGTGATTACATGCCAAATTTGATGTTGATTGCGGGTTTTTAATTCTTTATCCTTGATCTTTGTTTTATTTTATATCATTTGTAGGTACGAGTATATGATTTGGCATCAATGTCATGTTCCTACGTATTGACTGGCCATGCTGATGTAGTTCTATGCCTTGATACCTGTGTGCAAAGTTCTGGAAGAACTCTTATTGTAACAGGAAGCAAAGACAACACTGTGAGTTCTACGCTGATACAATGATGCTCTCTCTCTCTCTCTCTCTTCTTTTTTTTTTTGATGTGTGTGTAGATGAGTAGATATTTGTTTTTATTGTTGATTTCAGCTTCAGTGCAGACTTATTACTCACTTTGTATTCTTATTTTAAGATTACATGTTTAGTCTCTGATTCTATTATCTTCACAGGTTAGGTTGTGGGAATCCCAAAGCCGACGCTGCGTTGGATTTGGCATAGGTCACATGGGGGCTGTTGGTGCTGTTGCTTTCTCGCAGAAAAACCGAAACTTTTTTGTTAGCGGTAGTAGGTAATTATATTAGAACTTCGGAAACTAGAGGTGTCTGCTTTTGTAATCGTTTTGTATGTTGATTTGTAAGCGGATCTGATGTGGAAAAAAGTTCTTACATTTTATTGTACGTAAACTTGAGGTGCAGATAATTGGCATGCAATAGTTTTACTTTTTTTTCTCTTCATGATAACATCATTTGTCTCTGAGAGTTCCCTTTTGGTTTTGCTTCGTTAGTGATCGTACGCTGAAGGTGTGGAGCTTAGATGGAATCTCAGATGATGTTGAAGAAGTTTCCAACTTGAAAGCAAAAGCTGTAGTAGCAGCCCATGACAAAGATATAAACTCTTTAGCAATTGCACCCAACGATAGCCTTGTTTGCAGTGGTTCCCAGGTTAGTAATTTGTGAAATCACTTGAGTGCACTTGCTATTATCTTACTTAACATCTATCACGAGGAAACTGCTGACCAATCTGAAAAGGTGAAATATAAAGAGAGAAAACTATGCTCACGAGTTACATCTTATCTGTTGCAAGTCATCAAATAAATTTTCTTCCCTTGCTTCCTCCTTCAAATATGCAGGACCGCACAGCATGCATATGGAGGCTCCCGGATCTGGTTTCTGTGGTTGTGCTTAAAGGACATAAGAGGGGAATTTGGTCTGTGGAGTTTTCTCCTGTGGACCAATGTGTCATTACAGCATCTGGTGATAAGACAATAAAAATATGGGCTATCTCTGATGGTTCGTGTTTAAGAACATTTGAAGGGCATACATCAAGTGTCATTAGAGCTTCATTTATTACACGGGGGACTCAATTTGTTTCTTGTGGTAATCTAGCTGTTAATCTCTAATCTGCTTTTCATTGTTTTATTATATTGTAGCATTGGTTCTAAATAGATTGGACTCCATTATTAGGTGCTGATGGCTTGGTGAAGCTGTGGACTGTCAAAACCAACGAATGCTTGGCCACTTATGATCAGCATGAAGACAAGGTGCGGAATTTTTCTCAGACATAATAACTGCATCAAGAATTCAGTGGGGCGATTGGCTTTCAGTAAAAGCATCACATATGGCTTCAAGTGATGCTATTCCTTCTTGTTGTTTGTCTTACATTTCAGCTATTATCAAACAGATTTTTACTTATCGTTCTCAACATTCTAATGCACACAAAATAATTATTTATTTGTTTTTTTTTTATTTCTGAATAATGTAAATCTGTGTTAATCAGATTTCTGAGAAACGACTCTGCAAATTGTTTGTCATTGTCCAATATTATTTTCTCCCTAGTCTTAGATCAGTGCGTTTTCCTTTGCTTACACTGTAAGTTCTGCAGATATGGGCATTGGCTATCGGGAAGCAGACAGAAATGCTTGCGACAGGTGGTGGCGATGCAGTTATTAATTTGTGGCATGATTCTACAGCTGCGGAAAAAGAGGAAGCCTTTCGTAAAGAAGTGAGGCATCTCATTATCAATTTGAATTTATTATTTTATGAACAATAAAACTTGGTGCACAATATTGTGATTGGTAAACACTTTACTTTTTAAATTGAAACATACAGGCACACATACAACACATAATACACACACTCATATATATGCATTAACTTATCTCAGAATTTTTTTAATTATTTTGTTTTAAGTTTTGTGTCTCACTTGTTTAGATTTGTTTTATAATTTGTTCTTCAAGTTTTTGTATTTTCTCAGTGGTATCACAGTTCTGTGGATCTATTTTTTGTGTTTGTTATGGATATTCTAAAGATCTGATTAAATATTACTGTTGCAGGAGGAAGGCATTTTGAGAGGGCAAGAACTAGAAAATGCTGTATTAGATGCTGACTACTCTAGAGCCATCCAACTTGCATTTGAACTTCGCAGACCTCACAAACTTTTTGAGTTATTTAGTGAACTCTGCAGGTGACATGGTTTTTTCTATTGCAGTATGTTACTTGATATCTTTGTAAAATTGTATATCTTAGCTTGAGCTCTTTACAGGAAGATAGATGCTGATGTTCATATTGAAAAGGCTCTTTGTCCTCTTGGCAAGGAAGAGCTTCATTTACTTTTGGAATACATAAGAGAATGGAATACAAAACCAAAACTCTGTCATATTGCACAGTTTGTGCTGTATCGTGTATTTAGCATCCTCCCTCCTACAGAGATTGTCGAGGTACTTGCTGTGGCTTTGCTTGGCTTTGTTTTTTCTTTTTTTGGCCGTATCATTATGAGACTTCATATGATGGAAAGTGAGTCTTGTTTACAGATGAGGGGCATTGGAGAAGTGCTTGAAGGCCTTATTCCATATTCACGGAGGCATTTTACTAGAATAGATAGGTTGGAAAGAAGCACATTCCTCTTGGACTATACCCTCACAGGAATGTCTGTTATTGAACCTGAAAGGAATGAGACAGAATCACGAGATGAGGATTTGAAGCGTTCTAAGGTTCACGAAGAAGGGAAGTTAACAGAAGTAGTTCAAAAGGAGGGCGAGGATTACATGGAACCAAAAGATACGTCAATAAAGAAGCGGAAATCGCATAAATCCCAAAGTAGAAAACAGAAAAAAACAAAGGTGGCTTACATAAGCGCTGCAGCTATATCATCACAGGCGTAATACATGTAATGAATGTATTTAGTATCATCTATTTACAAGTTTGGGTGCTCTGTCCGCAATTTTGAAGCAGGCGTTGTGATTTAATCACATTGTAACAGTGAGGGATTACTTTTTCCTTTGAAATTTAATTATTGGCTGTAGAACTGGGATTGTGGACTTTGTACAAATCAAGTCATGAAGATTGAATGTTGGGTCAATGCTTGTCCCGTTTCTCTCTAAATTTTGACTTATGATGTATTGGTGGCCCTCGTATATTATTTTTCCAGTATATTAATTGTATAAGTTAGCTTCTAAGAATAATCTTGAGGGGTTGTGCATATTGTGCTTTCCACTTTCCTGATGCATTATTTTGTCTTCCTTTAGCTTATGCTTCTCTATTCTGTCTGCCTTCTCGCATCAAAATGCGCGCGCTACACTTTACACCATATAATGAAAGATTTCCAAAGGGACCTAACAGTAAACCAATATTTAAAACATTTATCTAAATATTTTTACAATAACCAAAATATTCGGACAGAAAAATTGTGTGTTGCAACACTGAACAAGTGCATAGTAAGCTGGCACATCATTTGTAGGTCATATCCATGGTCCATTGCTTCGATGTAAGTTATAGGGAGCCAAGACCTTCTATCAAAGGGTTATGATACATTTATTACTTAATGGGGCCCAGTTCCAGAATCCAGAACCAAACAGCCTGTTATGGTTCATTAAAATTGATCATGTTCTAGAAGGTTATGACAAGACTCAAGTGTGCCTTTCCCAGGCCCTAAAATTTCCCTATCATACCCCCCACAACTGAGTCAACTTTGGTGAAATCACATTGCTAAATGCAAGACCATAACTGCACTGGTAATTTCAATATAGAATGTATAAAATTTCAATGCAGTAGTGTTTGTGCATTGTATTTAGCACATAATGGGACTGCTTCAACAAAAAATTCCTTGGATCTTCTTTCTGCTGACTGTTTTATTATTATTAATTAGTCATGCTTTGAGTGAATTCCAAGTTAAATAACAAGGAGGATTAGTTAATCGTATATTTTAAGAATCTGTTGGTGATCACTATGCATTAAATATTAATCTTGCTATTTGTTTTTGTTATTAAATATGGAGAACATGGGTTATGATAATTTTCCTCGCTTATCTCTGATTTGAATCCACTAGGTCCAGGCATGGCACAAGTACATATAAATCCTGTAAATGTGTCAACAAAGAAGACTCATCATTCTTTTCCTAAATTTTATCCTTCAGATTTTCTCGTTCAATTTTGATGTTGAATTTCGAATTGTAAAGAATGTCAAAGTTTATATAATTCATTCCAAATATATATTTTAAAAAATATTTTTATATACTTGGCATGAAGTGTAAACCCTTTAAATTCCTTTCCAGTTTCAGCAAATGGGACAGCTACTGATTTCGTTCTAAGTTTTTGCGTCTGTGTAAGTCCTTCTAACATATGTTAAGTGTCAATCTTAGGGCTGGTTTAACTAATTCTGTTACAGATTAGAACACGTAACTAACATTATTATTCTTGTGTTAAATATGCATAGAAAGAAGAAAGCGCGGAATAACACTGATCACAAGATTTCTAAGTTGCAAATGCACCTCCCCGCCAGCTGTAAGCTCTAAAAGAAAGAGACAGAAAATAAAAAACACACCAAGTCATGTAATCAGTAGTAAAAGCAATTCATGCTAAGACCACCTTAAATCCTTTGAAAATGTTTGAATAATTTTCTAATATAATGAATTTTAAATTTTTAAACTCTTATTTTAAATTATTTTTTGAGTTATTGTGATGAATTTTAAATCCATCTTATATAAAGTCATTTGTAATTCTTTCATGCAGATGCGATCTGAAAGTAATTCAATGTATCTTAATTCAATTCAGTGATCTCGATTCGATGTGATGGATATTTTTTTGAGTTTGAAAAATAATTTTAGATTCATTTGGTTCATAATTAATATTCATCTGAAATTTTAAATTAAAATAAATTGTGAGATTAGATTGTGAGATATTCATAATATATATAAAAAATAAATTTAAAATAACTTATGACAACTTGACAGAGTTATTTATAAATGAATATCTGTATATGTCAGACGTGATTTTGTACACATGTCAATATTTGGGTGGTTCGTGGGTCACTTTCATTTGAGATCAACGGTTATGTCAAACTTGATCCAAAGATAGGTCAAGCCGTAAAAAGATATCGTTTTAAAGGGACAAATTGGTGCCTTCCCTTATCAAAGGAAAAGGAATATAGGAGAGAGTTTGAAGAGGCAAAATATATATATATATATATATATATATATAAAAGAGCTTTGTAAAGAGACAGAAACAAGAAAGATTGAATACAAGAGGCGCCCCAATCGACGGCGGGAGAGGGTTGGTTTGTTTTTTCTTTTGTTGATGACCCACTCTCTTAATGTAGTGGGAATTGGGGGTGTCCACATCTATCGAATTTGGGCACGAGTCCATAGTAGAATCCATTCAGTTATATTTAAATAGGAAAATACTACTTACTTTTACCTATATTTATCTATAACGAAAATAATTCTAAGGTATCAAATTCAAATAAATAAATAAATAAATTTTTTGTCGATGCCGAAAAATAAAATGATATTGAAATAGTATTTATAAATGGTTTGACATTGTTGGGGTTGGAGTGAAGCTGTAATCCTTAAAAGAGTGTGAGTGTATCTATGCATATCGGGTACAGCAAAGGACCCAACCCAGTAATGGTAACCATTAATTCTATCACAACTTGCTTATACCAATAACCTTTTAAAAAGCGTTATTTCGTGCCTTAAACATTATACTTTTCAACAATCATTCATAAATCATAATCATCATCAATTGTTCCTCTCCAATAAAAAAATAAATAAAGAAAAACTCAATTTGTTACTTGAGTTTATTGTTGTTAAAAAGTTTGAGCTATATCTATGTACAACAGATGTGATGACGCTTTTTATTTTTTTATTTTTTTGGGTTCATGAGTTAAATTCTGTCATAAATTTTGTAATCCCAGTAAATTTAGTCAAGTCAGCAAAGGGATTGGACTCGTATCACACCACCTACTTCGCAAAATAACAAGCAAAAATTGATGGAAATGGACAAATTCCACTTGTTTAAAAAAAAGGGTAGGTGGCTCCATGAAAAGACTCAACTTGGAAACACTCTCAACCCCCATTCCTACATCTTTCTCAGCCCCCCTTTTTTTATAAAATATATATATATATATATGTAATTGTGTGCTGTATTACTACTATTTTCCCATGAAAAAATATCCACATTTTCGTCCCTAGGATAATAATGAAGTAGCAAATACAGATGTTCCAAAAGCCAAACCCAACACCTTTAGTTGAGAAACCACCCTTGTTTCCTACCAAACTCTTAACACATCACCCCCCCCCCCCCCCACCCCCACGCCCCCAACCAGGTAGTATGTATGTATACGTATCTATTTCGTAGTCTCTGAATTTTCCATCTAAACCAGAGTCATCTATAAAGTTATTTTTTTATAAAGTTAGTTTTCAATCTGCTAAATTTTTATTGTAGGCTAGGTTAATTAATTATAGTTTTCTTGTTTTCCTCTGGCTAACTACCACCTTCCCAACCATCTGCTAACCACACACTCTTTCAATGCTAACACCCCTTTCCATCTTTCTTTCCTCTCTCTTCTCTTTAAATACCACAAAAAGACACCCTCCCCCTCCTCAACACACACACACACACACACAGAGCCAGCAGCTCTCCTATACCCTCCTGATTCTCCCTCCTGATATACATATATATATATATATCCATCCATCTCTATTCTCAGTGTGTGTATGTTTGAGAATGGCACCAGCTGCTTTGTGGAACTCATCCAAGACTCTGTGTGTGATGGACGCATCAGGGCGTTTAGGCTCAGCCCTCGTCCACCGCCTCTTGCAGAGAGGCTACACCGTTCACGCCGCCGTCCACAACCGTGGTAACCAACTGCCTGCTTTTCCGGGCCTCCGTCTATTCCTGTGCATCAACTTGAACCATACATATGAAACGTACAGCTGTGTCTTTTCTTAGTTTATTGCTTTTTTAATTTTTTTTTTTTTTTGTGGTTTTTCTTAGCCTCGTGCACGACATATGCACAATGATCAATTGGGTAGCCCTTTCTCAATTGTTTGGATTACTTTATTGGTTTTCTAATTAAGATATATTTCCATACCCTCCCCATATATGTTCAAGACAGTTGACCTGCCTGCAAATTTTCTTGTTCACAACGTTGTTGTTTCTTTCCTAAACTGCAACAAAATTTTATTGCCAAATAATTGGAATTCGATTATGCAATAATTTTGAGGTAAAATTTGAATTTTCAGATGAGTTGCAGTGTTACAAGAGGCAATCGACTGAGAACAAGAGGTTGAGAGTGTTCCATTCGGACCCATTGGATTATCACAGCATAATGGACGCACTCAAGGGATGTTTTGCCGTGTTCTATTCCTTCGAGCTCCCCTCCGACCACCCCACCTACGATGTAAGTTCCTTATAATAAAAAACACCAAATTAAAACCCAGAAAAAAGAAGAGGAATTTAAGTAGGTGCCTATTTTAGCCTCTAAATTTCTTGAATTTTCTTCTATGCAGGTCCAGCCTATAGCTCATAAATGAGTTTGAAAAAAAAAAAACTACTTATTCTTGGCTGCACCTAATTTTTCTGCCAATATTTCATTTAATAGACTCACCGAATCTTCTTATAGCTTGATTGATGATTTTCATCTAGCTCATTTATGGTTATCAACTTTAGTGGGAGTAGCTAGCTAAGTTTGATTTTCTTGATTGTCTTGTCTGTGATGATTCACGTCGTTTTCTGCTTTCACTCAAGTTCGCAAGTAATTTTACAAGCAAGCTATTGGAGAATTAGAATTAATTAACTCAGATAAAGACTTTCACGCTAGAAATTGTAGTATTATAAGGCCATCACCAAATCCAGAACATGACAGAAAAATTAAATTGTCTGAAAATTCAAAAAGGGACAATCTGGAAAGTTTAAGTTACGGAGTTCACCGACAGTTTGAGCTGTAACGTGTTTTCTAGACGGAAAGAAGTCTACATGCATGTGATGTCTTTGCCAAGTAGCAAGAAATTGCATTTCATCTCATTTCACATTATATATGTATATATGGTACAGGAATTGATAGGTGAATTGGAAGTAAGAGCAGCACATAATGTGTTGGAAGCGTGTGCCCAGACAGACACCATTGACAAGGTAGTCTTCACGTCGTCGGCCACAGCCGTCTTCTGGAGGGACCACCAGGACGATGGCCTACCATCTGATGTCGATGAAAGGAATTGGAGCGACGTTAGCTTCTGTAAAAAGTTTAAGGTATTATAAGTCCATTGCTAACATATCACTAATATTAATTGTTGGCGTTCAAGTCAAAAGTCACTGGATGGATGTGCGCAGTTATGGCATGGACTGTCAAAGACAATAGCGGAGAAGACAGCTTGGGCGTTGGCAATGGACAGAGGGGTGAACATGGTATCAATAAATGGAGGACTATTGATGTGTCCCGATTTGAGTATTAAAGATCCCTACTTGTTGGGGGCTGCAGAAATGTTTAAAGACGGCGTCTTTGTCACGGTAGACCTCAAATTCTTGGTGGACGCTCACATTTGTGTGTTTGAGGACCCTTCTTCCTATGGTCGATACCTATGCTTTAATCGCATCATCAACTGCAGCAAAGACGTAGTTAAGCTAGCAACGATGCTGTTACCAACATCATCGTCGTCGTCATCTTCATCACCACACATGTAAGTTGTTAATTTGGTCGACAAACGGACACTGCTGACATTTGGTAAATTTACAAGTAATAGATGGATGCATTAATTTGTTGTGTGCAGAATGGAGGATAACAGAGTCTACCAGCAGAGGATCAGCAACCACAAATTGAGCAAGATTATGGTAGATTTTGAGAGTGGAGTCCAAGTCTCCAACAATACCGAGTGACTATTGCTTATTAGGATGGATGAATAGTTACATATATATATATATATATATGTATATGTATGTATTTGCCTCACACATGATGCATTGACACTGTACAAGCATGTTCAGTGAAAAGGAACACTCCCAGTTTTAGATATTTAGATTATTCAAGCAGAAGTAAAGTAGCAATATGCCCTCAATGATTCTTTGAACCTAGCAAAAAGTGTAAAGTAACTGATGTCATTGAATTATTCCCTACAATGAACTCAGCCACACTTCAAATCGATGCGCGTCAGCCCAAAGGGATGTATTTTATTATGTAAAAATCCATTGTTAATGTGGCAATAATCATTAATTTTCATTAGAACCCCAATGATACAGGACCCAGAACCCAGATTTGAGATTCAAGAGCTCCCATCCTCATTTACATTTTCCTTGTCAAAAATCAGGGTCTTATTCACAGAACTAAGTTGCATATGGATGGAGGGAAATAAGGAATAAAGATTAAAGGAATGAATTGGAGCTCAAGGTTTCAAATGATTTCGATACTAGCTAGATTTCAAATTCCAAATTCCCCACAATAATGTAGAAAATAGCTCAAAGTTGAAATTGGAATCTATTGTAATTCAACATTATTCAAACAAATACTTAGATTTGTTATCATGAATTTAAAACTCTAAAATCTTTCGAACCAAATCCAACCTAACAGAATTTAACCGAGAAGTTTCAAACTTCAGTTGGAAATTAAAAGACAGACTCACAAAGATGTATGTATATGGAGACCACACAGTTCATATCATTGCTCAGATCCCACATAGAATGAAAAGGCTAGTCAGCATAATCATGCAGGTTCACGATAACTAAAAGTTCCAAAACCTCATCCCCGCCTCTCTTCCCCCATTAACATCATCAAATTGGACATTTGACCAAATATTTAAAAATAATAATGCGCAAGTTAATAGATATGTTAATAAGGTTCACTTAAAACTACCTTTCCCAGCTAACTCAATGAAAAGCAAAGGACAATTCCATAAAGTTGTGACAGTCAACTCTTCAGCTGATAATCCACCCTCACAGTGCATATCAACAACAAAATTCAGTGAAGGGAAATCACATTGGTTAGTTGAGAGACCAGTTGGGATTATTCTCAAAATTCGCAACGAAAATAGTATATGGCCACGCCAAACATGTAAAAGTTTCCCTTTCAATCCATCTGACAACAACACAATTATAATAATAATAAAAAAATGGCCGGGGGCGAGAGAGCAACTGTTGAAGCATCAGAATAGATCACCCTTAAGGCCATATTATATGTAAAGGATCATTCCTGATATTAGGAAGAGCATATACTTGAAGATTTACATAACACAGACCTTAGCTTAGAGTTACTGTGACTTTAAGTAAAGGGGAAGAACTGCAATGCCTTGTGTATGTGGCTACTATACACACTCAGGCACTCAGTAATATGGAAATAACTGAAGAAAGCTTATACTTGTGTGATTTTGTAGAATTTTGTGGTTGAAAAACCACCTCTGTGCTTGATCTAACAGTAACTTCTTTCCACTGTGAAGACCAAGAAGAAGGTCCTTCAATGCGATAATCACGAGGAGCAAACAAAAGTTGGACCGACGAATGAACTGCAAGCAATGTACAATAAAGGCTCACTGAATATTACAAATGTAAAGCAAATTATTACTTCATAATTAAACAGCATGTCAAAATAGAAACTATGAGAAGATATAGAAGCATTACCAAAACCAAACATGCTTATCGTCTTTACAGTCAGACGACTAACTTTTGATCTCTTGATCTTTCTTAATGCCTGAAGGTCATCTTGTTTGCCTTTGAATTCAAGAAATTTTCCTAGAATATACTCGTTGCCTTTGAGCTCTAACCTGGATTATAACAGGCCAACTTGACAGTTAACTTTAACAAGATGACAGTTGACATAACAGATGGTGAATAGTACTTCTCAGTGAGTGTAAGTGTTAGTCTAGCAGTCAGGATGAATCCATAGGATAGGATAGTAGTGAAATAATTTAATAAACATAGCGAATTTGGAAATAATAATACATCATAATTCCTTTATTAACTCCGGCTATGCCCAACTGCTTTTCACTTTAATCAAATCTCTGATGAAAACATGATCTATCATTTCTAACTCTGAATAATTTATTAATTCATCTTTTCTTTTAGGGACTGTTAAGAATTAAGATGCAAAATGCACAACAAAGTTTAACATAATCCTCGAAGTTGTACCAAATGCTTCTTCCTCATCTATGTTCATGAAACAAATTAGAACGTGTAGTGACATAATCACAAAAATTACACTGTAACAGACCTATCCCAAATTGGGGCAGTGCTGAGAACAGAATTAAGCTTCTCACAAAATGACTCCTGCATTTTCTTCTTTCCACCATGAAGTGCACCTTTGATCCATCCAGAATACGAACTTCTTTGCTCAGGTTTTAATTGTGTCCACTGATGGAAAGTAATGACCTCAGGTGGAAAAGAATCTGAATGAATGTAACTTCCAGAAGAACAGCAGAATTAGAAACATGGATGAAGAAGAAGATTATTGGTAACCAAGAATAACATTTTACAAGGCTACCAAAGAAGGGGAAATATTTTCACCTTGACCTATTATTTTTCCATAGTTACTAAGGGACCGTCTGTACAATAAAAGTTTAAATATGAAGTGAAGCATTGCTCATGTTCTATATGGCACATAAATTCTTACATGAAGCTTCATTCCCAGAGCTTTACATGCCCAAATAAGAGTTTTCCTTTGGTACTTGTTTTGCATACTACTTCATGATGGTACAAAAGCACCAACATAAGCATACAGCTCAATAACTACTCAATTTCGCCAACAAAAGTACTCAGCCTACGAGTTCAGAATCTGCTTGGCACCGGATACTGTCAGGGAGATTTATAGTATTCTGCTATGTTCATAATACCAGAACTGGAGAAGCCCTCAGAAATTTACAAATGTTAGTTTTAACTCAACACCCAACTCCTCTTAATCTTCAAAACATTCATATAAAACCGGAAGGTGGGGTATAAAGTCTTTCTGGATAGCATACCAGTGCAGCCACACAATGAAACAAAGACAAATTATCCAATTAAGTCATGAAGGAAAGAGGAGAAAAAAACAAAAACATAGACTCCACAACACATAGCAAACAGAGCATAAAGAAAACCATACCGAAAACTTGGGTTCGGACATATAACTTTAAAAGACAAATATCCTTCTGGAAGAGCAACTCCCCTTTGTTCAAGATATTCTTCAAGGACGGAAACTAATTGTTTGGTTTCAGCCACCTGAATTGCAGAAATTTAGCGCACTGGTGTAAGGCGTAACTTACTAGAGAAAGAAACAAACCAATGGTGATTGAGCTTTAGAAGATGACAAATCTTAGGAGCAGATTGTTATTGGAGCAGAGTTTTCGAAATAATAACAATAAAAAAACTAAAGATGGCGAAGGAAACTCTTCTTAGTGGATGTACATTGTCCCTCAGATTTTTCACCTATCAAGAAGCAAAGCTCATCATCTATTCTAGGGTGGCCTATTCTACAAGCCATAAACTTCTGTAACCTCATCTAGGTCCATTGCACTTGACAGCAATTTTGATGGACAGAAGAGGCACACCATGAGAAGGAAATTAATAGGTGAAAGTGAATAAGTTCGCCTAGCAGAGTTTTCAGCTCACAATGAATCAAAATTTACTTCTAACTAAAGCATAGCACCATATTGTAAATGTGGCAAAGTATGCAAGGTATGCCAAACCCCAGATTGTCTGCAGTTGAGAACTTTATACTTATGCTGTAGTATAAGTTTATAGACTTTTTAAATAAGACGAAGGGCAACAAAATTCAAGATTATATGGATGGTAAAAAAAATGTCTCAACCAGAAAGGAGATGAAGTAACTTACAGGGTTCGGAAGTTGCTCCGTTTTACGGTTCTTTGCATCAGTGCACACCCAATTATTATTGTTATCAATGGACACAAATCCTGATACATTCTTTACAGAAATCACCACTGCCTCCCTGCAGAAAATGCACACGAAACAATACAATACCCATCCAACCATTACTATTCACTTCGCTTTTTAAGATCAACTTAAAGATGCGATAGAATGTCATAATAAATAAGATAACAAAGTGAACGAGTACTAGAAATGGGGCAAACAAAAAGAAAGAAAAAGAATTACTGATTAGTGATGATAACAAGATCAATATTCTGCAGAGAAGCAGAATCAGGGTCTGGAATTTGGAGGCCAACGTAAACTTTGCATCCTTGATAAAGCTTTTCCAACCTATGCTCACCAAAACACAAATTACGCACACCAAAAAATTAAAAAAAAAAAAAAAAAAGCAAGAATTTGAAAAAGAACACTGATCATTTTCACATGATTATAAAGAAAGGAAAGATTGAACCTTTTGGCGACGGCGAAGAGGGCATTGAAGTGGGAGGAATCGACATCGAGGGGGGATTCGTCTTCATAGAAAAAGCGCTTCACTACGCGGTAGAGAACCAGACCGCATATCAGCTCCGCCCACATCCTTAGCTTTGCCTCACTGCTTTATTCTAGAGAATTTTTTCTTGATTTTGGATTGATTAAACTGGAAGTGTGCACCAGAAATATGCAGCAGTACAGAAATGCTTTCGAATCTTAATGCTTAAGAGTCTTCTTCCTCTCGTTAAATGACAGGGAAAAGTAATAATTATGTACTACTTTTGTGTTTTATTTTTGCTACTAATTTTTTTAACACTTTTGAAAACTAGCCCCACTTGTTTTTTTTTTTTTTATTTTCTATTTTTAACAATTCAATCTTTATTGTCAACTTTATGTTAATTTATGAAAATTATAAAAAATTCAAATTTTAGAAATAAAATTTAGTATTTGTATATTCATTAGCAATTCTCTTACAAGTTTAAACAATCAGAATTATTTAATAAAAGGCCAAAAATGTAATTATTCATACGAAAAGATTTCATTTTTTGTCTATAAAATTTTACAAATCGATGCAAAATGATCCTTAAAGTTTTAAAAATATTATTTCTAGAACTATATTCCAACTTCAATTCTCTATAAATAAAGGACATTTTAGTATTTCCTCGTATTAGTCTCTCTCTCAAATTTTAATTGGATGGCAAAAAAGTGTGTAAGTTTTAAAATATCTGTCATCCTTCCGATGGCAATTTTGATTTCCTTTTCTAAAAAAAAAAATGATAATTTTTTTATTATCTTAATACTTAAAAAAAATAAGATAAGAATATTATTATCATGTTTAAATCGTTCCCTTTCTTGGTATGTATGGCTTTTTCTCCTCGATTCACTTCATATCATATTGTCCATTTCCTAACAACTTGGCACTGATTATTTTTTTGTTTTTTCATTTATCCTTTTTATTTCTTTTATTTTTTATTTTTCCTGATAAATATTTCATTTCATTCCATTTTTATTAAATTTCTTTGTTTCTTTGGTAAACATTTTTTGTTAATCTCTCTAAATGTTATTCTAGATATCATTAGGGAATAATGTTGACACTCAATAACTTACAAATGCAAGGAAATTGTAAGTCCAAAATTGATTACGAAGCTTCATCATAAAAATTGGTGTTCATATCAAAACAAAATTACTCCACCACAAGATAGATTAAAAGATAAATAAATAAATTAAAGTCAAGTTATATGGATCAAGAAAAAACTAAGGAATTTCCTAAAAAAACTGAAAATTTCTAAACTGAGCATTATTTACAACATACCCAAAGTCACCTTTTGTAGTGACAAATGTCAATCTCTAATGGTTGCTTATTCTACTTAATAATTCACCTTTTTTTTTTTTTTTTGTGGTCGAAATTAAAGTTGTAATGTGATTGGATGGATTTCAATCACAAATTTTAAAACTGCAAGTATGATTTTTCATCTACATCTAAATTTCAGGGATGAAAATAATATTTTTTCCCCCTTTAACGACGCTTCCTATTAATTTACTTCTCTAAATGTTTTTGACATTATGTCCATGTAGCTGAGATCATTCATGCTCATAATCGATGTAAATTTGTGGCAGCTTTTTATTTTTTTGAGGGACGAAATAATTTCAAATTTCTTTTTCCTCAAAACCCGAATTTGGTTTGAAAAATAAATAATTCTAGCCACTTCAAATTTTATTTTTTATTTTTTATTTTTGATTAAGAATTTAAATTGGAGAATTTGTCTATTGCATGACCTTGTGAGATGTACAATTTGCTCTAATTGTTTCCTTAATCATGTTGAGTAAGATAGAGATAAAGAATTATTATCTACATTTCACAGCTAATAATATGGCACAATACCTAGATGGTGATATGGATTTATTTTACTTTATTTCTCATTTTAGTCATTCCAACAATTCGAAAATTCCTTTTTTTTAAAAAAAACAAGGTACTGATGAAATATAAGGAGAAAATGAGACTAAACAAACAAAATATATAAAAGATATGTGTGCTTCATCTAGAAAAGATGCACTCACAGAATTATTTTAAAATTTAAGTCATACAAAGTGTTTTAAGTAATCTTTTAAATTAACTAAAATATAATATTTAATTTAAAAACTCCTAAGTTCAAAGAATTTATATTAAAAAATTAAATGGCACTTAGCCCCTCCTGTGCTTTTTAATTTATTTATTTATTTATTTATAGCAACAAAGACCTCTCGCACAACAAGAGGGCAAAATAGGGAGTCTCTTTTTATTTTTGTATTATTTTTTTATCAATGTCAACATTTTTGGTAATAACAACTAATAAGTAGGTAATTTTGAAAAGGTAGCGCAATCAATAGTTTGGGGAGGTAAATATAATTAGAGAGAACACAAGGGTTAATTTGCACACAAATTTGATTTTAAGGAGAAGAGGGATTTAGATAAAGATATGAAAAGACAAGTCAAAATCAACTCACATACGGCCACATGAAACTTGAACTGTGAGATGGGGGAAAAAGATACTCTACAGATATTCTAAGGGGTCAATTGGAAGAAGAAAAAAATAGAACAAAAAGCACTGCAAATTCAAGTGCAATATGAAATTTCACTATACCTCCCAAGGTAAGATAGAGAAAACAGAATAGATAGATGGCCTATTACTTCTGATTGGTACTGCCCTTCTTCTTCAGTAGGCTTCCAAACTTGCGAAGCAAAGGTTTCTTCTTCTTCTCACTGTGGGACTTGGATGGCGAGCTCCCACCAATGTCAAGATTTTCTGTAGAGGATACCCCATTCACCTGGTCATAGACGTCACCACCCTCAGGTTTCGAGTCTAGTTCATCCTCAAATGATTCCTGCTCCGGCACTCCCTCAGGGGAGAGGTCTTTTTCATCAATCTTGCAGCTTTCCCACATTTTAAGATCTACTTCTGCAGAATCTGCATTATCTTTTTCTTTTTCCTCGCCATCTTTTAGTTTCCCATTTGAATTCTCCACTTCAGAAGCTCTGTGAGCAGACTCATCATTGAAAACATCATTGACTTCAGCGGGCTTCTCCTTTACAGGTAGCTGCATAAAGCTCGTCCACTTTGGAAGCACATCATAGTCTTTTTCACAATCTGTCAGCTCACCATTTTCCTCTCCTTGCTTCTTGGCCAAAGCTTCTTCAAGCAACTTGGATAACACCTCAACCTTTATCAGAGAAGCCATTTCTCTTTTCCGCAGCTCCTCATTCTCCAGAAAATTTTTCTGCAATTCATTTTCTGTGTCCATCAAACCCTCTTTTAATCTCGTGCTCTCAGCCTTCGCTTCCCCAAGGACTTCCTTTAGGTAAATCATCTCTGAATCAGCTTCCTTATAGGAATTTTTCCATCGATCTCCCTCCTCCCTTGTTGTACAAGCTTCTTTTTCCACAAGTTTTAGTAAATTCACCAGCCTGCTTATTTCATTTTCCATACTAGAGTTCTCTACTTCAGATTTTTTCAGAGAGTTCATCAAATGAAGCTCCTTTTGTTCCAACTCAGCCTTTAAGTTATGGTAATCGTGCTTTGACTGTTCAATTGAATTAGTGAGAGCATCAATCTCTTCTTTTGCATCATCAAGCATGCTTTCATACTTCTCATTTGTTGCTTTCAGAACCAGTCTCAGATCCTCTATTTGTGTTTCGTAATTTTCATGCTCAACTTGAATAGTAAATAGCTTTTCTTTTGCATCTCTTGCTTCTGAAGAGACTTCGTGTAAGGCTGATGCTAAACTTTCTAATGCCTTCTTGCTTTTTTCTTCTTCATCTCTGGAAGTATCCAACTCATTGATGAGCTTGATTTTTTCTTCCAATAGAGTTTGTACACTAGCAGCTGCAAGCTTCTCATTGTTCAAGGCCTGAGTTCTCTCTTCTTTTATAGTTTCAAGCTCAGACTTAACAAATTCAACCTTCTTTACCATTTCAGAAGTTTCTTCTTTAGCTAGTTCAAGGCGATGTTCTGATTCCTCCAGATCCACTTTCTGCCTTCCACTTGAGATTTCCAGCAAGCCGACCTTCTCTTTAAGTATTGCAATCTCAGATTCTGCATCATGCAATGAATCTTTACTTCCTTCCAGTTGTTTCATGACTGATTTGAGAGATTCTGATGCAGATTTCTCCAATCTCTTTGCTTGCTCAGCCTGAGATGTTAATTCCTCAGCTCTTTCATGCAACTCCTCCACTAAATTACATGCATAATACTCGGCCATTTTTGCAGCCTCCAGATCGACATTAAGTTTCTCTAAGGTGGCCTCTTTTTCTGCCAATTTCTCCTCAAAAATTTTTGCCTTTTCAAGCTGTTGTCTCAGAGAATCTATCTCCAATTTTAATTCGGACACTAATTTATTGTTCTCAATAGCCTCCACTGCAACCCTCGAATCAAACACAGCTTTCAAGTGGACCAATTCGGCAGAAAGAGCTTCAACCTTTTCTGCATGAATCTCAGCTATTTTTGTTGCATCGTCAGCATGACTCAGTGCCTGGTTTTTTGCATCACATGTCATCACCAGTTCTTGCTTCACCTTCTGAAGTTCCTGAGTGACAGATAGAAGAACAGCCACATCCACGGCATGCTGGTTTCTCACTGCTTCCAGCTCTTTCTGCCATTCCTCTTCCTTCCTCTGAGCTGCTTCAATGCCTGCTTGCTCCATCTCAACTGCTTGAAATTTTTCAATTTCAGAATTTTCTTCTGCTTGCTTTTGAGCCACCAAAGCCGCCCTGAGCTTCTCATTTGCTTCCTCATACAATCTGTGGGCTTCTTTCACTTCATCAAGAGCCTTTGCTTTTTCTTTCTCAACCAAAACCAACTTCTCATTGGCCTTCTTTAGATCTTCCTGAGCTAGAATTAATTCGGCCTGAAGTTCGGACGGTTTCAAAATACGAGTAGCCTTTTTCTGGGAGGAACAAAAAATCAGTATTAACATACAATGCAGATCTGAAAACATAATGCTTCTAATTGCACATGAGATTTCGAATTACAAATTTCAGAGAAGAAATGTTTTTAAAGAAAAAATTGTGAAAGTTAAATTGAAGAGAAATTTTAGATTTTTCCTTACAAAAGCAACCAATAGAGAAGCTCACATCAGCAATTGTTATATCCATTTCAGAAAAATCCCCATATTTAGGTGTCATATACGAGGTATATGGTGAAATTTAGACTAAATGTACCAAATTTTGAAACATGCTATATGTGAATTGTCAGCCTATATTTCAAAGGACAAAGTACAAATAGGTCAAAGTACAAGGCTAAAAATGTATTTTTGTCTTTATATTTAACAATATCAAATCTCAGTAATATGTATGAATCCTTTTGAATGTTGCTAACAATTGTTCAAGACATCTAAGAATATATGAAATTTATGGAGCAAGCACTTCATTTGTTGTTTCATCTTAATATTTTCTCTTTTTGTTCATGACTCATTCCATTGTCACTATTTTATTGGTTAAAAGTGAAGAAGAAAGACGAGATTTACAGCTAGATTTTGAGTGAAGGAGAAGAATGCAAAAAAATCTATGAAACTAAATAAAAAGAGAATATCTGGCATCTTTTTCAATGTTAAACAAAAGTAAAACTGATGCAATCGGAAATTTATTATGGTTTAGAGTAAGAATTTACTTAGTTAAATTATCACTTAGGTTCTGAATATGCATTAAATTTGTTTCTTTAGATACTTTATTCAATTTGCGTTGATCAATTCGATTTCCAGTCCATTGCCTTCCATTGTTTCACATGTTTACTCAACTAAATTTATATGTCTGTCTTGAAATTAAAAACCAAAATAGCATAGTAATAAGAATCCAGTTAAAAGTGAATCAATATTATTTTCATTATTTAATTTTTCTTTTGTGGTCATAGTACTATTCTTAATAGTGCATTAAAGGGTGCTAATGAATACAACAAGAATCTGCATATAAGCTTCTTAATCCAACATTTGCAAATTTTGGACAACTACTCATTTTCAAAATGCAACCATACAGGACAACAGATTTCCAAAAGAAATTTGCTTAAAACTTACATCAGGAGGGGTGCTGAGCTTGGGAGATGGCCGGTTTAGTGTAGGCGTGGACGTAACAGATCCTGGAGATCGATCAGCTGAAAGGCGAGCATTTTGCAGGGAAGAAGTTGAATCAGCACCAGGTTTAGCCACACCCCTGCTTGACTTGCTGACTCGAGGAGTTGCTGGCGATGGTTTAGCATTGGGAGTTCCAGATAAAGCAGATCTATATAAGCAGAAAATCTTAATTCTCAGAGCCAATTTTCTAACTAATGTGGGCAATGCAGGATCTACAAATACTTCCCATTGCACATATAAGGCATGAAATGTAATTTGACAAATATGGTTTTTGGCCAAATACAGAATCTTTTCATGGTATTTCACCTGTACATCAAAGTATTTCCCTCATCCAACAAGATATTGACAAAAGGGAACTATGACAGAATTGCATTCTTGAATCAGGTAACCAGAATATTGAGTCATATAACAGAAATAAACCCCAAATTAACTAAAATTACCAATCCAAGGGCCAAAAAGAAGCAATTTTTTCAGAACCCCATATAAACCACTGGTCATCAAAGTGAGAATTTCTGAGTTGATTACGAAGTGACGATCATAATAAACACATCTGATCATGAATTCAAAAGTTAGAAACACAAAATCGAAAAACATGAAGACCAACAAAATCCCACATCAGATCCACCCACTGGGCACTCACACAAATACATTTATACTTACTTGGGTTTGGCAGACATGATCTTTTGCAGCAAAGAAGCTATAATTCCTTCAATGGAAGACGGATTTTCACTAAAATGCTGACATTGTCTGTGTTGTACATGAGAATATAATTTTCACTCTTAAAGCTGATTGTGCATCTCTTTCTCTGTATGTGTGTTTTTGACAAATAACACTGTATCTACTATCTATAGTTGAATTGCTGTTTGTATAGACAGCAGGGATGTACAAGTGGTTGTAGCGAAGAATTTACAGTAAAAAGAAAAAAAGAAATATCATTTGGGTTGGTGTGGTGTGCTCTTTTTCTCCAACTTCTGCACCTCTCTTTCTATTTTTCTTCTCTCTTCACCTTCCGCGGAAGGAATTTAC
Organism: Paulownia fortunei; assembly: GCA_019321725.1. Lineage (NCBI taxonomy): Eukaryota > Viridiplantae > Streptophyta > Magnoliopsida > Lamiales > Paulowniaceae > Paulownia > Paulownia fortunei. The sequence continues at coordinate 604,736 of CM033114.1, read as the reverse complement.
AGAAGCGCCCCCACCGGACTTCCTCTCAAAGGTTAAAGAAAGAAAGAAAGGCGGACACTGTGAATCTACTGCTTTTTCAGCATAAAGGTGAAAATGACAGCCCAAGAAAAAAAAGAAACTTTAATGAAATTCAAAACCATTTCTTTTTGTTTTATGGTAAGTAGGTTCTTTGCTCTCACATGCTTATCTGTACTCTGCTGCATATATCATAGAATCATATTCTGGTATGCTTTTAATTTAAAAATACTGGAAAAGACAAAGCATTCATTATTTTCCAGTAATTCTGGCTCTGTTTATGGCTTGCTTTGGAGGATATTTAAAGCTATATTAATTTCTATTATTAGGGAAAAATTAAAGGTTAAAAATGTGGTTAATTCTTGCTATTATGTCTGCGGCTCCTCCACCGCACCAATGCAGATGCAGTTTTTAATCTTCATTCCCATTATGCCATTATCTCCTAAATTAGAGCAAGTTTAAGAAAGATGGTGGAAGTTTTTTTTGTTAATAAGGCAGCCAAACTTTACTTTGTACATAAACAAATTTAACCGAATTTCAGAGTAGAGAGCGGACACCCTTTTTTGTTTGTGTCTTGCAATCTCACCATCACTTTGATTATTTGTGAAACATATTTGGACTGACATGGCCATGCACTTTTTAGTGGTTTATTTGGAACGAAAAACGGACACTATTTACTTATTTATTTATTTTAAAGAAATTCGGTCAATACATCAATTAAAATTAAAATTTATAATTATTAAAAATTATATCGTGTGTTTAGGATAATTGATATTCATATTTGAATTGAATATTATGTATATGATTTATAAAAGATTGAAATTGTTAATTAGATTGAGGTTCTTCTTTTGATTATGCGTGAGTGAATCGTATTCTCCCAACTTCACATCATTTATCTATTATATGGTAAGAAAGCTGGTAGACAAATTTGATTTGGAATATCGTTGCATGTATGTATACCTGAATCTTGATCTACTTATATGTATATAAATATATTATTCATATTATTATTACTTATTTCCAATTAATAATGCAAAAGATAATATGGTATAAAATAAACTATTTTGAGCAAAGCAATAAGAATTATTAAAAGTCTGAACCACCAAATCATACAACATATATATTGAAGGTCATACTAGAATATCTATGAAAAAATTCATAAAACTTATAGACGCATTTTCGTTCGCCTCTTATAACATTGTATTATAATAAATGGGGTAAATTAAAAAAAATTTCAATTTAGTGAAAAAAAATTAAATTTGAAAAATGTCTCCAATTTAATGAAAAACTTTTAAATTTGAAAATGTGTCTTCAATTTAATAAAAAAAAATTAAATTTAAAAATATGTCTTAATAAATATAAACGGTTATAAATGTACATATGAAAGAGTTGTGATTATTCATTAATATTGATGGGGCACAATAAATAAATACATCTATTCATATATAAAAGGTATATAGTAAGAATTGTGAAACTTTATGAATGGATGCAGCGTGAACTATTAAATCACAATTATATTTTAAGGGATGCAATTAACCATATTGATTCTAATTAAATAACATGATTAATCACGATAAAACACCTAAAAGTCTATAAATAAACCCTCATCATTCCATTTTCTCTACTCTAAATTCAATTAATTTCTCTCTTCTTTCTCCTACAGAAATAAATTATGTTATTTTACTTATTATTTTTTTTGACAAGTATATAATCGAACTTTTAGTTCGATTAATAAAATTAGTATAGAATTGTACTAATTTAATAAAAAAATATTATATTTTAAAATACTAACATTCAAATTCTTATAATAAAAGACGAAATCTATTTTAAATATATTAATTTTGTATTTAATTCATTTCAAATGAAATTACAATCCCCCGCATCATACAACTTCAGTTGAAATTCTAATCCCCACGCCACAACCAATTCATTGTAGGACAAAGAGCTATTCCATAATGCCTCCGTATGTTTCTTGGGATTTCCTCAATAAAAGCATCAATTGCAATCAAACTATTTATCTTTCAACTTACAAATCTCAAAATAAAAAATAAAAAAAATCTTATTGTGCATGAAACCAAACAAGAAGTAAAATTCGTTTACAAGATATAAAAGAACTATTTATTCAAGGGACCAAAATTCACTAGATATAAGTGAATCTTAAGTTTTTATTGTAAGATGAATATAGTATAATAGAAGAAGTGAGTTTAAAAGAGAATGAAAAAAAATGGAAGGGCGAGAGCATTGCAAGGAAGAAAAGGTTGTAGTGAAAGAGTGGGGACAATAACATTGTTCAAGTGTTGTGTCCAGGTGGGTTTTGGTTCCTGGTGTTGACACGGAAACTGACCACTACTAACTTCCTTCCTTCCTGGTATTGCAACTATAATCAAACTTTGTTCAAAATACACTCTAAGATTTGATTTCGGTGAGATTTTTTTGTCGCCGTCTTTCTCACACCTCCACATAAATTTGGTCACGACTCTTGCCCACCAAACCAACCCCACCCCACCGAAAAAAATAAAAAATAAAAAATAAAATAACTTTAAATTCTTACTTTTCTTTTTTTCATTTTTACACTTTAATTACTTGTGACTTTTATGGATTTCGCATGTTTATCATTGATTAATGTGGATGGGCTACGTGAAGATGACAACTTATGTTCCATATGTAATGAAGAAAAAAAAATTCATATTATTATGACAGAAAATTAACTAAAAAATCAAATTTCATAGTGGTTAAGAGCAAAGCATAAAACTAGATGGGAAAATGGATTACTTTTATACGAGTTGGGTTAAGATTTAAAGAGCAAGCGCGTATATCTATCTCTCTCTCTCTCTCTCTCTCTATATATATATATATATATATAATCATGGGGGTTCAATATTGACATGGCTCATCTCTATCCACCAACCAAGGAAGGTGGAAGGTGGAAGTTCCCTCAGTTATCCACCAACCAATGAATCATATTAGCATGATTCATTCTCTCACTTATTTCTTATTTCATCTCCATACCGTACGCCTAAAAATGTTATCATTACATACATACATACATACATACATACATACAAAGTTACAAACTACTGCTATAATCAATTCATAGATGATGCAAGAAGTCAAAAATCTGCAAAAATATTTGTGAAAAGGGTAACCCACACATGATTTATGCTCGCAGCATGATATCAGAAAATCAGTGTTAAATACGGGACGGAAGAAATTTGACTTTTAATACATACGGATATATTATAAAATTTTATTAAAAGTTACAATAAAAAAATCGATATAAGAATTCTTAAACGAATAGATAAAATATAAATATTAAATAATTATTCGAAAGTAAAAATAAGATTTACTCAAATATTTTTTTATATAATTTTTTTTTATATTTAAATTATGTAAAAATTATTCGTAAGTATTTTTAAATTATATTTAATTTATAATTATAACATAATTTAAAGATAATTATTTAATAAAAATAGTATATTCATTAATTATCAGAACTTTTATTTTTATTTATGCTATATTCCATCAATATTTATAAATAATTTTTGAATAATTTTTAAATTATATTTAAATATTATAAACATTTACTAAATGAAGTATTATTCATCAAGTATAATGCGTGTATTGAATTTTTTTATTTAAAAATTATAAAGTATTACTCGACGATCCATAATGTGTATGAAAAATAAAAATATTTTTAATTATTTATACATATATTTATTATATAAGTATAATACAAATTTTAAATAAAAAGAGAGTCAGATACAAACTTAATTGTCTCATTATTGATAAAGAATATTTCTATTCTAGTTAGGGAAAGCCTAATGAGGGCTCTGCATATTTTCTAATTTCCAGTTTTAGACCCTCTGACAACCACACGTCATCTGCTCATACTATGAATTTATGCTAGGAGAGATAATGAGTTGCCTTTGGAAGGTGTTAGCACTACTTTCTTCAATTAATTTTCAAAACTACCCTCCAAGATGGAAGAATAAAAAGGCAAATGCAAGTGTAATTAGAAATTAAATTTAATAGTTATTGCCTCTCGAGGAGAGAGAGCATTCTAATTGAAAAAAGAACCATCAAGAAGGTACCAAAATGTTGAATTCCGAGTTTAAAAATCTGCACGTACAATAAAATATTAATTTTTTTAAAATATATGTGTCGGTCTTTTCATGGGGGTATTTAAGGATGGGCTCTTTGCAAAATTAGGATATCATATAAATTAATTTGTAATATTGTATCCTCTTGTAGTATTATGAAATGGGATAAGATTAACACGTGTCCAAATGCGATATGCATGTATTGTTGTTTATTTGCACCACTAATTTCATATTACTGCCTCATATTGTTTGTATAAAAAGAATATATTATGTGATAAATAATTTTATGTGTACTCTAAATGTATCCAAATTTGAAGGTAATCCTATCCACATACATATGGAAGCCGAAAATCTAAAGTTACCACCATAAACTGAGTAGAAACTTCCCATAAAAATATTACCAATTTATGAATAGTCAATCATGGCATAACCATAGGTCAAAGTTCATTCACCAATCGAATCCATATTTTAAAAGACAATTTGCTATATTACTAAGGCACAACGTTAAAAAATCTTAATTAGATGGAGCAATTTATTTTTTTAAGCACTCAAAAAAAACAAAACGCTATACGCGTGTTGTGCCTAAATTAATTACTAAGAAACAACGTTAAAATCTTAATTACATGGAACAATTTTACTCCTTTCAAAATTAACTCAAACAGGTGTGTACGCGTGTTGTACCTAATTTAATTGTTACCAAGCAACAACGTTAAAATCTTAATTAGATGGAGCGATTTTTCGTTTTTAGGCAATCAAAAATTAACTCATAAACGGCATTACGCGTGTTTTGCAATTTCTTCCTTTTTCTTCAAAGTCAACAGTTTTGAACCCTTAATAGTAATATTTCAACACCTGGTGCTTCCCGGTTGATTCCTATTATTTCAAAATTAAATACTATAATCCGCGTACTTTTACTCTCCCCAAACCTTATATACGTATATATATATATGAACCCTCATTCTTCTATCATCTTTACTTCGGCAGAAAAAGCACCGAGTCTTTTAATTCTGATAATCCTCCTTATTTTTAGTAACAGACATCCTTTTAGATTTTCCATGGAGAAATACGAGCGAGTTTTCAGCCGCTTCGATTCAAACGGAGACGGGAAGATATGCCCGGTGGAGCTCCGAAGGTGCGTCGGATCAATAGGCAGCGAGATGACGGAGGAAGAGGCGGTTGCGGCTGTGGCTCTGATGGATTCTGACGGCGATGGACTGCTGTGTTTGGAGGATTTCGTTAGTATAGTAGAAGGAGCTGGAGAAGAAGAGAAGGCGAGCGATTTGAAGGAGGCTTTCAAAATGTACGAAATGGAGGGAAGCGGGTGCATTACGCCCAAGAGCTTGAGGAGAATGCTGAGTAGATTGGGAGAGCGGAGGAGCGTTGAGCAGTGCAGCAATATGATTGCTGAATTTGATCTCAATGGAGATGGGGTTCTCAATTTCGATGAGTTTAAGGCTATGATGTCGTGCTGATTCAGTACGACGAGTCGGCATGATGAGTTCCGTTTTATCGTCCTCGTTTGGCCTTTCTATTTGCATATAAATTCGACTATTGATTGATTGAGATTTGAGATGATTCTATTGATTCTTATATCATTGTATGGAGCTAGTTAGACATTCTTTCTTCTGAAGGCTGTGTTTCCTACTGCGTATTAATTCTTTTATTGGATTCCCTGTTCTGTTTTTTTTTTTTTTTTTAAGAAGTTGTCTTAATTGCGTTCATTTTTTACATAAGATGTGTCGAGACATTATTTGAAGAAAATAGAATACAAAATACTATCATTTGAAGTGAGGAAAGATTATTTTCTTAAGTATTTTTATAACTAAAATTAAAACCAAACATAGCGTAAAGCATCCTAACAAGAAATATGCATAATTGGAAAGATCAACTTTATTTCTCAAAATATACTAGGTAGGGGACAGTTTACATATATCGTAAGAATGCAAGCAAAAGTTAAACCTTTATAATTTAGATGTCTCGGGATATATTAAAAACAAAACAAAACAAAAAAGAGTATCTGGCTATTGTTGAGTCTAGTCTCATACTTGCTCCATTTTGTGTGTGTATGGTACATGTGATTGATTACATGATAAATAAATGCAAGAATTTTATTTAGGGGAACATGGCATACTTGATAAGGAAGTTAACCTAGAAAAACAAATTGAAGTTGATTTGGTCTTGTTGATTACCAACTTTTGGGCGGTGCGTGGGGATGAATAAGCATGGCAGATTTTGGTCGCAACTTGCATGGATGGGTTGTTGGATTGTTAACCGACAATGGAAAAATGAATGGAAAAATAATAGGAGTCCATATATCCAATTCTCCATGCTGTGTGGAAATGCATAAGATATTAAGAAAAAACAATCAAAATAAATGATATGGTTGAACCAAGAAATTTTTTAATACTTATACTATAAAATTAATTATCAAGAAAGAGTCATAAATCTTGCCTCATCCAACTTATTTAATGCAATTTATTGGGTTGGTGTGGTTTGTAAGTTATTGTATTAGTTCGAAAATTTACTTAATACGTATTTAAAAGCTAGCGATTATGGATCTCGTCATTTAAAAAAAAATCATAAATCCAGGAATTTAAATTATGGCCAAAATGAGGTCGATGGAAAAGAGAGGGAAAGTTCTTCGATCCTCGTATTCTCTTGGTATCAATAATAGAAACTTCTATAACTTTCCTCAGAAACTTCGTTTCTGACCATAAAAAGCCGTTAGCATGTTGTCAATTCCTGTGCAACTCCGTGGCGTGTTTAGTACGAGAGCCTCCACTAATTTCAGTTTTAAGGAGACTATCTTTTGCATATAAACGTGTGTGTTGGGTTCACAACAATTATAACAAAGATACATAAGGCTTGTTATTAAATCTTGTGTTTTATATAAAATTGAATATTTTCATATATACGAGGATGAATGTGGATTTGGATTTCATATAATATGCATTTAATTTAGAAGAATAAATATTCTCTTAAATTTAAAGTGTAGATGACAAAAAAATAAAAAATACTAATTAATTATTTATAAAATAAAAAATGAGAGACTTAATTTGAATGGTTATATTATCATCCTAATATAAAATAATTTGCAAAGTAATGGTTTAATTTGCTCCAACATGCCACATTCAGAGCGGACGTTATCATTACGTCGTTGGCGGCTTGTAAGCCACCCTTTGGATATATTCTACTACTAATTAAAAAAAAAAATTGTCAGCTCAAACCAAGACGACCGATTTAGGCTACGTCAGCATAAATGAATTATTAATGAATTATATAATTGAGTAGGTACTTTGACCAGGTTGAAAAACAAAGGCCATTTCTTTTTTATGCTGTCAACAGATTGAATAGAACACAGAGTTCAGGGTCCATCCTTCTAAAATATCATTACGCTGTCTATACATTTGGGTTGATGTAAATATAAGCCTCGCCAACCAAAGAAAAAACAGAGAGAAATAATTTTATTTGTAAATAATTTATTTTAATTAATTTAATAACTTAAAACCTTTCAAATAAGGAAGCCTTGAAAAAACGATCAAAAATAAACCAAATAAAACTAACAATAACAGCAAGACTAATATATGTTGCCATTTATTTGCATTAGTAAAACATTTTCTTGAAAACGGGTTTCTGTAAGCAACATATCTATATCATCTATACAAAATAGTTTCATACTAGAAGTTCAACAACAACTTAAGACTTGTAATATTTTCATGTGGAAAGATCAAAAACCCATTCTTTTCTCATTGTTTAAGTAACTTTCACCAGTCTCTTGCAGCTGCCTTTTGACAAGGGGTTTGCATGAGTTTTCACAGATATTGAATTGGTCCTCTTCTGGCAATTCTTCCACCAATCTCAGCAACTTCTCAACAATTTCTCCAGCATTAGGCCTCGAAGACGGGTCGTCTTCCAGGCAAGATCTTGCAAGATTAGCCAGCATCACAGCTCTGTCAAATGAATAATTCTCCGCCAGTGAACTATCCATCCATTCCCTCAATTCCTCTGTATCTTCTGATTGCAAAATGTGCTTTATTTCATCAGACAGCTTGATAAAATTTCCCTCTCCTGTCTCTTCATCCCGCCTTATTGGAGGTTTCCCAGACAAGACCTCTAACAAAACTACCCCATAAGCGAAAACATCCATGCTCGGGGAAATTGTGCCTTTAATGATGTACTCAGGTGCTAAGTAACCTTTGTTCCATTGATCCTCATTTTTATGTTCAACAAAACTGGCCATACCAAAATTACCAACTTTTGCATTGAATTCTTCGCCAAGAAATATGTTTCGACTCCTTATGTTCCTGTGGACATAACTGGGATTGATGGAGTGGTGCATGTACTGCAAGGCAGTGGCTACATCTAGACAGATTTTTAGCCTCTGGTTCCATGTCAAGAAGCAATTGCAGGAAGCAATGAATTGGCTCTTGATTGCCAACCCTCCATGAATCCAGTCCTTCAAGGAACCGTTTTTGGCATACTCAAGAACTATGAATGAATCAGGACCCTCTGTCACACAGGTGCCCAAAAGCTTGATTATGTTGGGATGACGGTGAATCCTTCCATGGCAAAGGAAGAAATCAATTCTAGAGACAATATCTGATGGGGTGCGCTTTATTGCCAAGTTCTTCCCCTTGAGACGGCCATGATATACAGAGCCCTTAATGAGGTTACTCAAACTGAAGTCCTCTGTTGCCTTCTGCAGCTCCTCAAATGAGTAGTTTTCCACCAGCATCTTGTGGGGACTTGCATCAGCAATTGGATCATCAAAATTATACTGAGATCCCTCCAACGAAACTCTGTTATCACTTGTGGTTCTGACACTCAAATTCAATCGCTGCTGCAGCTCCGAATCTTCATTCTTGATTGAATCCTGCCTCTTCCTCTTCCTCTTCCAGTACTGAAGGAAGAAGAAGGTTGCCCCAGTAGCTATGCTAGCCAGAAGCCCAACTATGCCGATGGCTGCATAAACTCCTATCATCCACATTTTAGGATTTCTCCTCTTGTGTGAATTTCTGTCTTGAATGGTAGCTGCTGGATAACTGAAATTGGGCTCCTGGGGTTTTCCCAAGAAGCCAATAATAGGTTTGCCTTCTACTGGAATCAGAAGAGTTGATAGTGGTACAAGGCCATTCTTTAGTTTGAAACCTGCTCTTGAGTATCTGTTATTAGCAGAAACTATGCTTTCAAGAGTAACATTGAACTCTATTGCCAATTTAGCGAGTGTATCACCTTCCCTCACAGGATAAGACAGCAAAAACTTTCTCAATTCAACTGAAGATGGGCAGGCACATTTCAGTGGAACCAAAAGGCTAATTCTTTCCTTAAGATTCCAGGGTGGAATTCTCGGATTTTTCTCCCGAATGGCCTTGCAGCTTGTCAAGCCCTCCAGAGACTCAGCAATCTCATCAAAGCTCTCTCCTTTCATGGTTGTTTTTCTCACTTCTGCTTCGAAGAATCCACCAGTGTTGCACTTGCAGTCAATTGGGATCAAAAGAGGCTGCGCATTAGAGAAGAGGCCAGTGCCAGCAGAGAAGCTATTAGCTTCAGCAAGCTCAGCAGGGCTGATGCCCAAATAAGAGCTCAGATTTGACAGAGACGAGTAGAGAGAATTAGCCCGAAGAATAGCATATGTCTTGCAATTTTCCTGAAATCCATTTTCATTACAAAAATACCCCAGCGAAGATGTTGTGTCGCAGCTCAGGAAGTTTCGGCCGAGTACAGACACAAGTGAATACAAGAAGAAAACCAAAGCTCCAAGTTCGAGTTTTCTGATCATATTTGCAATGTGCTGCGATACTTACTCCCACATGGATGCCCAGTTAGAATTGCAGGAACTTTTCTGAATTCCAAGAGTGTGTTGAATAGTTTGGATCTATAACAAGTTGGTGTATAAAATGGGAGGGAATTTTGAAACAGGATTCTTGGATTTAGCAGTAACTATAGTATTTCTTGTCACTTGATTCCTGCTGATTGGCAACCCCCTTCTTGTGCTTGATTCTAAAATGGTCCCTGGGCTTGGGTGGCTGCTTATCCAGTGATCATGATTATTCTTTGAACTGATTCGACTTCATAGAAACTCCTTGGTTTCAACTTTCAAAACCATGCCTTTATATGCATCAGCATTCGGCATTGAAATTTGAACGTTCTAATACGCTTTGGCAGGGAATTTAAGATCTGTTTGTTCCCAAATCCCACATTAACTTCAGTCATTTAGGTACATGGGATATGGTGCTAGTGATCATGTACTTCCCAAGAAAGAATTCAGTATTACAGGTCAATAACCTTTAGATAAAAATGTGTCTGTTTTTTTCTGTAAGTTGTTAACATAGGAATTATGTACCAATACTCGTTATATCTTCAACAATCAGTAAGTGCAGCTTCATCATGGGATGTTTGTTATACATCATAATTTCTTTTTATTAGATAAACCTCATGTTACATGGAAAATAAAAGCAGTTTCAGCCAAAATAATTATAAGAGTTTGATAAGTAAAAAGGGTCTTGTCCCGGGTAAGTTTGAAGAGGATAACGATGTAGACTCAGGAAGAAAAACATAGCTATGTGCCAAATATGAATGAATATGCATTGACAAGACCCGATTGCATAGTAAAGCTGAGCAATATTAAAGCAAAGATAGATGATAGATGGGTCAAATTCTCATTTGCAATTGATTGAACAGTTTCAAGGAATTATCTTCCTCTATATGCAGGCCTATCCCATCCATGTTTTATATCATCCAACTAATTAAGTGAATTTCGACTCAAGCAGCATGATAAGATAAAAATGAATTGTATATTCTTACTTTTTTCATGGAATTTTGTTCGTTTATTAGAAAAATCGTGTTAAAATATTCGTATCTAGAGAAAATTCTTGACCTTCATTATTACGTTAATGACATATGCTCATACAATTATCTTAAAGTAGTGGAGTAAAATTGTAACAAAGGGTTAGATTAATGATATTGTGTTGGGTTTTTTGTTTCCCATCCTCGGAGCCTCGGCCTCTTAAAATGAACTCCAAGCATTGGCATTTCAAGGGGCGGTTGTAACACACAATATTGAGACTCTCAATGAAAAGTTGACAAAGTGTGAAGCACTTCTCTTGGATAATGGATCCCAATGCATTGCCCTTCTCGATGATGTATAGGGGAAAAGTTTTCATCTGAAAAAATAAGCAATTTGAGTATTATATTCAAGTTCAATATAAGCTACATAGGTTTTTGCCAATCTAGTGGACCATCAAGTCTCGAATTCGTTTTCCAACGTACGTAGTTTGAGAAGAGCTCAAATTCTACCATTGAAAATCTTGTATCAACTACTCTCTTTTTCATTTCAAAAAGCACTCTGTAAAAAATCCTGTGATTCCATAAGTAGTAAAGGGGATTAGAGCTTTTCCTACTATATACCCCAACCCTCTTGCTAAAATCATGCCACAGCATCTCTTAGTGAATCAGGTATCAAAAACTACACAACAAAAGTGTCATGTTAATAATAGTTAGGGTCCCAGAACAAGCCCCACCTTGGATATAATACGTATTATATTGATATTCTATATGACCAAAACTGAAATTTCTTTGGAGAATATGTTGCACAACTATAAGATACAATACACACCACCATCGATCACAAGGTCATAAGCTTAGAAAAGTGGCAGAAATATGCGAAAATGGTCATACAGTAAACACTGCATGCATTTTTATTACATTTTGCAAATTATACTGTGCACAGTTATTTGATGGAAAGCAATCAATTACTCTGGGGTCCTTGGCTGCTGTAGTATCAACTAATTCTCTGGGCATCCTCTACGCTCTTGCGGATTAGTGATATAACATGAGCAGGATCTGAAGCCCCAAATACAGAACTTCCAGCCACAATGCAGTTTGCTCCTGCTGAAGCTGCTAGATCAATGGTTGAAGGTCCTAAACCACCATCTACCTGCAAACAAACAAATGCTTCTCACTGAATGGTTGAAGCTTCAAAAATGCAATATAGTGGTTTAAAGTCTCCTTATCTTCAACACAACAATGGAAAAAAACATATTGGATCAACAGAAATAGCATTACATTTCTATACTCCTCACATTAAAATGTAATCAGCATCTATTATAGAGAATGTATGAGAAAACTTCCAGTTGCTATTTAGTTTTATTTTAGAGGACAGCTAAACAGCAGTTTCCGCTAGAAGCAGGAGTTTGAGGTAAATTTTGTTGAAGCCCGGTAATTATTTGCTGCTGAAAACTATCACTGAAAAAAATAACAATAGAAGGAACAGCAATACAAATAGTAAGAGAACTGCAAAATTATCCTAGGAATGGGAGTCACCTCTATATCAAGTAATGGGTACTTCTTCCGTAGAGCACGCACCTGAAATTCCATAGATGATGGTGATTATATGCAAAACAAAAAGAATGGTAATTGGGAAATAAACGGTGGAGGAGAATGGTTTATGCACCTTATCCATCATTTCTGGCATAAACTTTTGCCCACCAAATCCTGGTTCTACAGTCATGACGAGAACCATCTCCACAGGATTTTCGTCTTCAAGCTTTGAACATGGACAGCACGATTAAGAGGCAAAATACATCTACTGACAAGAAAATACTATCTTTACTCTTATTCATCTATTGATTTATATCCCGTTGGATTGAAAAAATTGAGAACATCGTACCAATGGATACACCTCTTCAATAGGGGTTCCAGGCTTCAAGGAAACACCAGGCTTCATATCCTTTGATTTGATCTGCTGCACAAGTTCTCGCCAATTATCTGTTGCAAAGGCACTCATTTCATTTCATCATTATCAAACTTTAGGTAGAATCGAATTAGAATGGCTGAAGATCCCAAAATTTTAGAAGTAAATTCATCAAAGATCTGAGTTATTGGTTCTCCTTTTTCTTTTCTAATGGCGAAATTCGGCAGCACCAGAATAAGCAAATGCAGCTAAAATGATTTCAATTAAAAATAGCAAAGTTTAGAAGACAAAACTCCACCTTTAGAGGCTTCCACATGAAAAGTAAAACCAGAAGCACCTGCTTTTCCTAATGGTTCAACATAATCTAGAGGATTTGTGACCATGAGGTGGCAATCTAGATAGGCCCTGCAAAACAAGAATGCCCATACTGTTCTTTAAAACACCAGAAATGCCATAAAATTATGATTCGAGTTTGTATTTGAAGAAAAATTAAGTGTTTACTCTGTGTGCTTTCTCAGACTCTCAATAACTGGAGCACCAATTGTGAGGTTTGGCACAAAGTGACTGCAATATATGAAATACACATCAGTGCAGAATATCCAATAGTTATATTTCTGTGAAGTAAATACTTAATTACATCTTAAGTATTTTCCAGGCTTGGTATCTGATCATCATTCGCAAAAATGTGAGAGAATGATATGATTCTTCAACTGAGTAACAACCTACCCATCCTGCAATGAACCAACACAAATTAGGTCACATGTCAAAATTCTATCTAACACAAAGAAAGTTGTTTTGTACTACAAAGTCAATGGCAGCAAAGAATAACTCTTGAAATAAAAGTCTGTGGTGATAAAAAAAATATAAGAGTCACAAGTACCTAAAACAGTTGCATCAGATTCAGAAAAACATGTGGAGGCAGCAAGCATTGTAGCTGTTGGCTTTCACATTTTGATGCAATAAGTTTCAAATTTATCGATGATCACTAGTATTTCTTAGATGCTTGTGCATACGTGTCGTTATATTCTGAACAATGTACATTTCGAAGTTGAATAAAAAAAATGAAAGTAGAAAAAATAGAAGTCATCAATTATCCAAAAATATTGACAAATGTTGGAATCTTGTTAAGAAATCACTATATTATGCAGAAAATTTACATTATAGATTATTTAGCAGTGTTCTTAAATATTTTACAATAATTCCAAGTTTCTAGTATTGACATATAATTAAACCTCGAGTTTCCTAACCCTTCTGGGCTGAAAAACAAACATGGTACTCGAAATTCAGCTAAAGATCAATCACTGAAACTTGTTTGTCCTCAGTATGCTAACTTATCAAACCAAGCTTAGCTCGAGCATAGCACAATAAGCCAAAAAGAAAAATAAGATGTACAAAAATTAATAACGCTACTTGAATTCAGTCAGTCTGCTGAATTCGATTGGTATTGAATAATAAAACCTTTAAATTCAAAAGGAAATTCAAAACAAGCATGAATGCTATGCTGCCGTGTGCTCTCAATTCGCTTCTTTTACTCCTTGGTTAAAAATTGGGGAGAAAACTTCAATGATTTTCAAAGAGGGAATAAGCTTATTCATCCTATTATCCGATTTATTAGCAATTTCGGAGGGGGGGGGGGGGGGGTGGAAACAAAAGAAGAAGAAGAAGAAGAAAGACAGTTTAGAGTTGATAAAATATCCATCTGAATCCAGATTACACAAGAAATAGAAATTGATGGAAAAGGAAAGTACCATAATATCCATGTGTAGCCAATCCGCGCCGCAGCGGATCATCCGCTCCGCCTCCGATGCCAAATTTGCGAAGTCCGATGACAGCATAGACGGCGCGATTTTCGGCTTCACCATTATTGCTCTTATCTACTTCACGGCAGCTGACCAAAAACACTACAGAAAAAGACGGCGTCCTTGGAAAATCAATCAAAATAATTCCTTTTTCTACTATATATCATGACAAATTCCTAAATTAAGGGTAACAATGAATAAAAGGCAGAAAAATGAATATTTGCACCTTTTTATCTCTCTTTTTGAGCTATTAGATCCAAGGCTATGGCGTAATTAGCAATCCAAGTTGTTGAGTTGATTGGACTTTCTCTACACGTGATTTGGTTAGGCTTGAAACTGACTTTTGGAGCGGGCCCGGGAGTGCGGGAGAAATGATATAATTGGGCCAAGTTTTACTGGATTGGGCCTTAAAAATTTCTTGAATATTTTTTAATTGAGCCCAGTTATCCCCCATGTTCAAGTGCCACATATTTTGGGGAGGTAAATTGGTCTTTTTTTTTTTTTTTGTGGAAACAAGTTCAGAAACATAATCAGGGCAGAAAGAATTAGGCTGTTTCATGAGGGATTAATATACATCATTACATTAGTAATATTAATAATTAAAATCTAATTAAGAATCAATTTTTTTTTTAATTTTTAATTATGAAATTTGTTCGTATCTTAAATTGCCTATAATATGTTGAGATCCCTTGATCTTACAACCTATTTTATGTTTACAAAAAATATTGGTTGAGAGTTGAAAGTTTGTTTGGACAAGAAACATGTGCGCCGCCCATGGATTCGGCACCAATCGCTTACGACGTGTGATTAGGCTATCTGTCTGCTGTGAACATGCGTAGTTGCGCTTCCCGTGTCCATTATTCTTCATCCGTGCCTTAATTAAGAGGCTGTTTGGATCTTTATCATCGCCAAAAAACACGTTTAATAATTAAAAAATTAAATTATTTTTGGTCTACATTATTTCTAGAATTAGTTGCTATTTAACTAAAAAAAAAATTCTGATGAATAAGCAATACTTTTGCAAATATTACTTAATAATGATTTTTGATCGGTTGCAATTTCATAAATCTATCAAATTATTATAAACAATAATTCATTAAAGATTAATTTTGCTAAAATTTGGCCAAAATTAAGATTAAGATGCACATTTTTCTGCGCACATTAGCCTGAATTAGCGCACAAAAATGAAACTAAGCCTCTTTTCTTTTTTAATTATCAAGTAAAAAAAAAATCAGAATCCTATTATCACCGTACTTTATCAATAGGAGTTTAAGTTTATTGAAAATGTTATGTGCGATTGTTATATGTAATAATTTAGCCTAAATTAAGAGCCACGATTTTCAAATATTATATTTATTTTATTTTTTATATATATTTCCAGTGTTAGGTATGATTTTTACCACCCACCCTGTGGTCAACGTTTAGCAATATTAATTTTGTCAAAATTGATCAATGGGCACGTACTGTAGATTCATGGATGAAGCTCGCATATTGTCATAAAGAAAAGTAATATAGCAAAATAAATATACCAAACCCTATCGCATAGAACAAAATCCCATCAATTTTTTCTTTTATATTTTTGTCTAATTTTTAAAATTCCTTTTTTTTTTTTCAATTTTATCCAATAGAACTTTCAACATGGGTTGAATCTTTTTATTTTACATATTTTTTTGCTATGATTAGTTATCAAATAATACAGTTATTAATGACTCATTACAATTATGCCGACATTCAAATAGGATCATATGTTGCATCAACCATTAACTTTTTGCTAACAAATTCATATTCCTTGTTGGATTTGCAATATTTTGCTTTTAGCACTATGTGAATTCCATGCCACTTTTTTGGACATTCATATCTTTTAGATTCATTATGCTGAAGAATTTCTAAGCATTCTTTTACATTTTATGATATCTAACCTTAAAACAAGGTGTGGGAATCAAGGTTAATTTTGGTAATCCACAAATTACTAATTATCTGTGAAATTTAAAAATATTACACTATTAGTATGCATAAAACATATATCTCATCATATATATATATATATATAAATGTGGTTAAATGAATGATAAAATACACATTCGATATACATTATTAGATATTAAATATAACATTTCTAACACCGAACCAGTGGTTTCATATCTCCTTTTTCAATGTTGAAGATAAAGGTGGTGAAATAAATTTTTGTCTTTCGTTTTAAGTAGTAATCAATCGTTTGATATAGATGAAATATTCATATCCCTTTAACGAAACAGTGACCCACATCCTTCTTAAATAGTTTTTCTACTATACAAAGTACAAAACAATGACCAGTCATATTCCCCTTAAACAATTTTGATTTTTCTTTCTTTTTTTTTTTTAAATTAATTTTGATTCATAATTAGGTGATTAAGATCCATTTTAAGTTGAACGTTAATTGTATGAACAGCTGCCACATTGGTCCTATATTAGAAACTTAGTTTCTGCGTAGTTAATAATGTCAATTTTTAATTCCACCTAACTATTGTATCAACCAAACACTCGTTGTTTGTCTTTTTCGTTTACATTATTAATAATTAAAAATCAATTTTAAGTGAGGTGGGCTCAATAAATTTTTTTCCTTTTTTTATCGGTGTCACTTTTGCATGCAATTTTCAATGTCGGCCCCTAATTTATTTACATTGATTTGATGTCTATTTGTGTGTAACTAAGGTCTATGATATAACTAATATTGAAATTCTATCCAAATGCTGTAAAAGTGCTTGATCATGTCCATTCCTAGTTAGAATGATTTGTAATAAAAAACTCATTATAATTGTTAATATGTTTTTAATTAGAAAAATTTGATTGTAAAATTAAATTGGGTTCGAGAAATGATAAGAACCCATAAAATATAAATATAAATATAAATATAAATATAAATAAATTGAGTGACATTACGCTATACTATAGCAATTAAATTTTATTTATAAGCACAAATCATGTGCGGGGCAGTGAATTTTTGATAAATAGCATAATCTTAATTTTTTATTCATGTATAATTTGTCATAATTTTATCAGTATATGATAGGGTTGACCGAAAATCCCTAATTCGATTTGGGCCACGATCGATGAGATTGAGGGGACTTTTCTTGACTTGGGTAAATAGATTGATACACTAGGGTAATTTAGTGAAATCACATGTTTTATACATTAATCTTATTTATTTTATATATTTAATATCAAGTCCATTGTTTGTATTTATTTTAAATTTTGTATTCCAAACTTTCCAAATAGTCGTGGGTCCACCAATAGATAAATAATTAACGGTGTTGGGGTAAAATTTTGTTTGGCCCAAAAAATAGAATTTTCTCTCATGTGGTGCGTTTCATGAAAATATTGGAAAGTCAAGCATGGGAAAAAGAAATTCTAGTTAAGCCTCATAAAAGAATAGTTTGGTTGGGCAGTTAAAAGAAAAGCAATTTTTTATTTCCTTTTGATTTTATTTTTTTGTTAAAAAATAGTGAAAGTCAAGTTTCCTAAATTAGAAATTCAAGTCAATTAGCTCACATAAGAAGAAAAGTGTCAGTTGCCAAAATTGTCACCAATTTATATTTTTATGATAATAATTTTTATAATCGTAAATTCTAATAATAAAAAGAACTGTGCATAATTTATCACTCTAGAAACAACTACACATATAAAAACGATTGAGTAATAAAAAAAAATTCATAATGATTCAACCAATGTATCCATGTTATTGAATTGTAAACAATGATAATTTAAAAATAATTTTCATCATTATTAAATTTATATATTATATTTTTAGTGACAAAATATAATATAATAAAAATAACAATTTTAATATTATAACTTAATATTTTATTTGTAATATCATTTTTTCTTGTAGGTGTACTTTATTATCATATCAAAACTAGGGAATTAAAACTGAGTTGATGGACAACCGTTGTGTCAGTTTTGATGGCCCAAAAGATCAGAAAAGTTGGACTTTTAATAAAATGAGTAAATAAATGCTCCCTCTTGTCCCTCTTGTCCAGTTAAAAATAAGAAATCTTCATCTACTGTCTGGATTTCAATCAAAGATATAAATATATATATATATATATATATATTTATATTTAAAAAAATATGAATTCACTTTTCAAAATCAACTTTATTTTTTAAAATATGGATTGTTACTAATGTTTATTTTATGTTTTAAAATGTTTAGATCTGGATATTAAGTTAAATTAATCCTTTCAAACATAGTACATAGACAAGGGAAGTATGATTATATTCTTCAAACCTTTTTATTGTATTAATTATGGTGGGACTGGATTCTTCTCAAATGACAAAAAGGGGGCTCGTCTCATATTTTACACATGATGACAAGAAAAATAGAAAATTCAAAAGGCTTTATTATTATCATTATTGTTTTTTTGGAATGGCTTGGCTCCGACTATGGCTGTTTGACTTGTACTTGTGTATTAGTATAAGATTGTGAATTTAGTATTTTAATGAAGTAAAATGAGGTTTTATGTATTTTCAAAAGATTTCCCTTTTTTTTACTCACATTGTCCATTATTATTAATAAGAAACCAATATTAATAAAAGAGTCTTTAGGAATTATAGATATAATATTCATAAAGAACCAATAATTAAATAGGCCTAGTTTAATGGGTTCAAGAGTAGAAGAAATTTTATTAAATATATGCACCCTACCATATGATAGTGTGACTTTTTTTGATACCCCATAAATACTCGATTTTCTCTTTATTTTTAGAAGATTCATTTTTTATTTATTTATTTATTTTTTTTAAATATTCTCTTTCCTAAATTATCACGTCAGAATTTCCCAATATTTTATTATTCATGTCCCATGCTAGAATGTATTATTCAATTAGATATCAACTAAAAAATTACTACATCACAAACCAAATCCAAATTTCTACTGTGCTAAATCTTAATAAAAGAGTATAAATAAATTTTACCAATTTCCTTTCAACCTAATTATTCATTCCATGCCAATAGACACAAGTAATTATGAGTAATAAAAATAAAGTAGTACATTGGATTGGAGGCACAAGCATTCAATATAATAAATATTAATTATTTGTGCAAATAATTAACATTATTGCAAATAACACATGTGACAATTTTTTTTAATTTAAAATTAGATAAACATTACGTATGAAGGTTTATAATAAGTTGCATTTTGACTGTTGGACAATAAATTTTCATTCATATTGTACTTGTAAATTTGGAAATTTAGTGTCTTCCGTTTAAGTATTTTTTTTTAAATAATTAGTTCAAATGATTTCTAAAGTTGTATTTTCAAAATGTTTTGTGAAATTTATTTTTGAAGAATGTACTAAAATAAACATGTGTTTAGATTAATGAGTTGGAATTTTGACTTGTTGAGTTGATTGATTGATTTGATATCTTTGAAAAAATATTTTTAATTTATTTTTTTAAATAAAAATAAATACATATATTTTTTTATAAATGAGTTGCAGGCCTTAAAAATAAAGTTGACTACTATAATGTAAAATCTGAAAAAATAAATGTTTTATGATTATTTTTTAAAACAAATAATGGAACAAATCAAAATGTTTTCTTCAAAAAAGTTTGATTTCATCCGGGAGAATAGATGACTCCAAATATAGCTAAAGCTTATGATCGTGACAACAATAAATTTGAGATTAAGGAGCCCGTTAGCCCTTAGCCGAGCCTCAAAAGCGCAGCCGACCACTTTTATATATCTTTTTTCTTATAATTTTCTGCCAGCAGTCAGAAAAGAACAAAGCCCAAATAATAAACTCCAATAATTCCACCTTTTTCGGTAGGACCCAAAAACCATGTTCTTTTCATTCACACACATACCACACATACAATTACTTCGCTTTCAAACCCCTCAAAATCTCTCTCATTTTCAGATTTTTTGCTGCATTATTATTATTTTTGCATTTTCAATGTCATGAGTTTCATCATCTAATCCCTTTTTCTCCCTCTAATTTATTTCTATCTGTAGTGAGCGTAACGCAAAAACACAGCCCCCAACTGTTCCTTCTTCCGTCCCTTCTCCTTCTCACTTCTACTTCACTCCCTCTCTCTGAAAGGCCCCTTTTGTTTTTCTGTGGTGAAGAATAAGAAACTGATAACAAGAAACTGTTTTATCTGGAAAAAAAGGGCCTGTTGATGTTATGATAAATATATAATTCGAAGGGGTGTCTAGGAGGTATTTTGGAGAGATGGGTTCATGTGTTTCAGTGCACAAAGACCCGGAGTCCGCCATGAAGCTCCGTTTGTCATTCGGGTCTAAAAATGAGAAGCTTTTGATCCCGTCGCCGGTCAAGGAGAAGCCCGATACGGTCAACGTTGGGGATCGCGCGGTTGCGGACGTAGCACTCAAGTCTCATTGGTCACCCGCTCGTTTTGTTAACGCAGGTAGCATGACTATTTTTGTTTGTGGTTATGGTGTCTACTCTGATTTTTCTGTTTGTTTTTCATTTTTTATTTTTCATGAAAATTTCATGTGGATTTTTTTTTTCAGTTTTTTGGTGAAACTCTCTAACTTTTACTGAAGCATTTGGTCTAAAGCCTTTTTTTTTTTTTTTTAATGGTTTTCGCCCCTGCATCTCTGTTTTGATTTAGATTGCTGATATTATTATGTACTTCAAGCTGGCAAATTTTGGTGTGGAGCACCTATGCTGTGCCTTTCTTTGTTTGTACGTGCTTTTTGTTTTTTGGTAGTCATAAAGTTGATTGATAATTTTGTTTTCTTTTCCTTTTAAGGGATATCTTTCTTTCTTTCTTTTTTCTGCCCTTAATTTTACAGTTTACATATTTTATCGCAGCATCCTTAACATGATTGAATTACTTCTGTGAAATTTATATTTTTCTATATTATGCTGTTTAGCTTTTTAATGATTCTAATTTTGTTTCATCAGAATGAAAAGAATTGAGATGCTGTGGAAGCCGTAGGTTGTACAGTAATAAGAATAGTATGGTAAAATAATGAATATCTAAATCATTCCTGATGGAAAATTGGCCTGCAAATGACTTGTTTAGGTTTTGTTTGTGTTTCTTTTAAAATTCTACTAGCATAGAAGGCTCTGAAATAGTTATAGCAAGATTAGTACTCTATTGCTTTAGGGGACCATCTAGCTAGAGAACTTATAATAATATTGCCCTATTTTATTAAGACTGCAATAATTTCTTTTAGCTGTATGCATGCTAGAACCCATTAGTACTAGATATGGTCACATTTAATCCTACCATGTTACTTTGGAACTAACTGTGGTGGCTACAATCATGTGATGAATTTTTTGTGCATAAGGGGTTCAGTTCTACTTGTTCTGTTTTTGTTCTGGCTATTTGTTTTTCCCTGAACAAGATCCATATAAATTTTTTCCTTATGTTGGATTAATGCGCATTGAAACTTGTTGTATAATTTAAATTACATGGGATTCTCCTGGTAGGTGAATTAGTTACTACTGAAAATTGAATGGTGGAGTTTTTTCTTAAAGTTGGCATGATATTTGTTTTGAAAGTTTTATGTCCTTGAGTTAAATGATAGCTGAGTAGCCCTTTTACTTGATTTTTTAACAGTTGTCTGATACGGACAAGGCATTTGTTGCTAAAGTCCAGTCTCTCCACATTATGTTCCTGTGTAGGACCTAGCAACCCATAACTTTCTATGCATTGATGAATTTCAATCCAGATCTTAAAAGAATTCTTTAGTTATTTTCACTTTCTAATTACCAGGCCACGAGAAGTGGATCTGGTTTTTAATTGGACATTGACCAATTATGGTAATTGAGTGATTGCATTACAAGCTAATGAAAAGGAAAATCATACGATCTGGTTCAACTAACTAGAGATAAAAAAATCTCAATTTGAGCTCGAGCTACCCAGTTTTGTGAGCTGGCTTGACTCACTTGCACTCCTATTTACACCTTCCAGGATGTTTCATCTTGACTCAATATGACATATTTCTGTTATGCTACTTATGACTCATTGATATATTGTTTAGTGCTACTGTCACGATCAGGTTGCTACTGTAGCTTCCATAGTTGCATTCAACTAGGAGAAAAAGTTCTATGAACTGGTGTTTGTATTTAAGTGCCATATCGTATATCTAAATTGGTTCAGCATCAAAGGTTTTGGTATTTGAGTGTTTTGCTTTAATCTTTGATTGATCTAGTCACGTGTTGATTCTCCTGCTTTACTGTTTTTATATCCTAAAACTTGTGTTCCTTCCTTTCATACTAAAGAAGAATCCAGGTTTTGTATTGATTGCAATAGGTGCAAGTTGATGGAATTCTTTTAGTTTATTTTAAAAAGTTCCCCACTAATTAGATAGTACGAACTCAAAAATTATTATCAGTTCGGATGCCAAGGTTACGCTGGTGAATCCTGGCTTAAAAAGGTTGTATATTTTAGACCAGTTCCTGTCAAGTTCCCATTGCAGTGCAACATTTTGTTAATATTCCTTGTATATGTGATGTTGTTCTGAGATGTGTCTCAAATTCTTGCAGGAAGCAAAGATGAAGCCTTCTTTGATTCCCAACCTTGGTTAGAGTCAGATTGTGAAGATGATTTCTTTAGTATTAATGGTGGTAAGAACATTCTACTGCATTAGAAATTCTATTACCGTTTTTCCTCCAAGTTTGCACGACCGTCCCCCAACAAACACGAGATCCCGGATCATTCTCACACTTTAATTAGTTTGTCTGCAACTTTGATTGACCAATTAGTTGGATTAGTTGACTGCGCTATGATGTTTTGTTATTGGGTCACTATCAAGTGAAGCTTAGGTTGATTTAGTCCATGTCACCAATAACTTGGAATCAACTTATTCGCTTAACTTCGATCTTTGGAAGATTAAATTTGACTCAGGGGAGAAATACCCTAGGATTCATCTTTTTTCGTTGTGGCTTTTTGGCCAACCATTGCCCTGTAAATAATTTATAGGAATCTCATGTGGAAATTTGATGCTTATTGAAAATTTTATTTGCATCGACTCATGTGGTTTAAGATTTTAGGGATGATAAGGGAAGTGCAAAACTAGTTAATCATTTATGCCTGCTTGGTTCATTAAGTCACATTAGTTTAGCCTGGGCCTACCTTAAAAGCAAGGTGTAATTGCACAACTACAATTAGTTACTCTCGCTATCCTTCATTTTGGTTCAAAAAAGTGAGGGTGGTTAGTCAGTTCCAAGTCTGCATTTAAAACCTCAAGGTTGGCATTTTATAATCCTTCTTTTCTCCCTTCTTTTTGTTTTTGTTTTAATTTTTGGATAATGGCGGAGTGGGTTTTTATGGGAGTTGTAAGCAATACCATGATCAACAACATTCAGAGTAATTTTTTTATACCATTCCCCCCTTAACACTATTCAAAAAGAACTTTATCGCACCTCCTCTTTCTCATTTATATTAAAAGTCTGCTGCAAGAGTGAACTAAACTCTCTTAATATACACCATTATTTCTTAATCAGTTAACTAAATCTGAATTTGTTTAATTAAATGAAGGAGCTTATGTTATCCATGCTCTTTTAAGCAAATTCCCACCTTTGATATAGAATTATATGGATACAGATATCATCATGCATTCAATTGTTGCTTATTTGGTGAACAAACCTTGAATAATGTAGTCTTTCGTCCACTTGAATACAGATTTTACCCCATCTCGTGGAAGTACTCCAGTCCACCACAGCTTCTCTCCGGGAAACCTACGAGTAAATATGACCCCTGTAGTGGGAGGAACTATTGGTTCCGTACCTGAACCATCTCCTCCAGATAAGAAAAAGAGACTTTCAGAACTGTTTAAAGAGAGCTTACGTGGTGATGTGTACGTTGATGACGAAACTGCGGCAGGCGACAAAAAAGAGGCTCCTGCAAAGGTGGTAGCCGAGGCAACCAGCCTAGTCCAACAACCAAAATCTACAATTGGTACCCCTTACCTCTCTGGAGCTAACTCTGGCGGTAGTAGTGAAAGAACTCCCAATGATGTGCTCAGAGAAGAAGACAAATCATTGAAGTCTCCACAATGTTGCCTTCCGAGGATGCTTTCAAGTCGTAGCTTTAGTGAAAGGAAAAAGAGGACGAGCCCTGCCCCGAACGCTGGCTGATGGATGGCCTCAGGTCAAATATTTTGGCAACAATGTGGATGAACAATGAAGTGTATATCAAGCAATGCTACTAATACATACCGTATAGCGGTTGTGTTTCTGAATCATTCTGGGATGGCTTTACATATTACTTGTGTTTATCGGATTCTAACATGGTTACTATCATTCTGATTCCGAAAAAAAGAAAAAAAAAAACAAATCCAGACCGGTATTGCAATATTTCAGTGGAAATAATTGAAATTGATTTCAATTTTGAAAAATATTTGTGGGATTGAATCAGAACCGGATTTGGATCAAAATTTGATCCCTTAAACATCATATTCACTTTACTGGAAATTGTAGAAATTGCCAATTTGTGTGTGTGTGTGTGTATATATATCCTCAAATCACTTTATTATCTCCACTTATACGAAAAGTTGATCTCCAACTGTAATCAGTTTCAGACAAAATACAATTTCCTCAATTTCTTGTACGTACCCCCCGTATTTCATATTTTTGGCTAGTCTTTAGAGTTTCCAAGGCCAAGTCCTAACCGATCCAATCGGTTACGCATATTCCACTACACATACGTATAATATTTAGACAAAACTTTGATCATTTGAAGATATGCATGATTTTAGAAACAATTGAAGGGAATATTTGATTGTCAAGTACATGATTTGCTTGAAGATCGGACATGAAATGAATTTAGGAACCACTCCAAAAATGCAAATTTCTTCGATTGGAAAATAAGTTTTTTGCTAAAATTAAAACTGGCATGTTCCTTGATCATAGTAGTGATTATTGATTGAGGTTTGAGAGGAGTTAATTAATGATGTTGAGCTACAATCTCGGACATTCCCATACACATAGGTAGATACGCCTAGTTACATATATGGTTTGAACAACTTTTTTAAAAACTTGTAAGTAAATAGAAAAACAGAGATTTTAGGAATGATTTAAGCAATCAATTAGAAAAGAGTTAATTAATGTAGCAAATTAAATGCACAAGTCAAAAGACCCCATAAAATCTCGTAAGTCAGTTGAGCCAAGGAAAAGGACAATGACCCCCCCTCTCTCTTTCCACTTCAAGTTAAAAATAATTTTTTCTTCAATTTTGAGATATTTAAAAAAATTGAAGAGAGATACAAAAACACCAAAATATAATTTGGTTTGGATATTTGGCGGATAAAATGCTAAAAGTGCCATAGTTTCTCTCTTAATTTGATATTATAATAAACATCTATTTATATATATATATATATTTATATAGTGAATTAGATATGTGAAGAAATAAAAAAAAAAAATTATTCTTATCAATTTTGATAGATTCTGTTACCCAAGAATGGTGCGTTAATTATAATCAATTCATTCTAATTTGATTTTACTCCTATCAATTCTGCTACTTAAAAATTGTGATTTATTTATAATCAAATCCATTTTAATTTAATTTTGCTTCTCAACACTTTCCATGTTTTATTTTATTTTTGTCTTTTTCACTTTATAAATACCGGATTCCAAGTCCCACAAGCACACACTTCTCAACTTAAAAATAAACAGATTATTGAAGCCATAAAGAGAATGGCTTGTAACAGCTTCTTGAATTTAGTTTTTTTAAGCTTCTTTTCACTATCAGTACTACACGTACCTCATCAAGCATTCGCCTCCAGCCGCGACCTTTTTCTTCCCAACGACGACGATGATAACGGCACTCCACCGCCAGCCGGCATGTGCTCCGCCGCCATTACTATACATGGCTACAAGTGCCAAGAATTCGAAGTGAGAGCCTGGCCCAATTATTTATAAGAATTGTCAGAACGTTAGTATATGCAAAAGTGATAACTAACTTAAGAGGCTTGTTTTTCAGGTGACGACTGATGATGGCTACATATTAAGCGTGCAAAGAATTCCGGAAGGCCGGGCCGGAGGTGGCGGCCCAAAGCGGCCGCCGGTTTTGCTGCAACATGGTGTTCTTGTAGTAAGGATTTATCAATTTCCAAATTATTCAAATCGATCACCTTTAACCTAAAAAAGGAATAAGGGAGTGCAACAAAATTGAGTTTTCTGAAATTATCCACATTGATAAATGCGATATCAATTAGGGGCACGCTTTGTGAAGCAGTTTTTATCACTTTCAAGTTTCTTCATTTATGCATGCACAAATATAGCCCGACTTTTATTTATTGTAAATGGAGTGTTATTTATTTATTTATTGGGGCAGTGAAAAAATATGCAGGATGGGATAACGTGGCTGATGAATTCTCCTCAAGAGTCCCTTGCAATGATATTGGCGGATAATGGGTTCGATGTATGGATTTCCAACATTAGAGGAACCCGGTTTAGCAGGCGACACGTCACCCTTGATCCTAGTAACCCGGTAAACACACACACACACACACACACACACACAGAATTCTCTTTTTCCGTTTTTTCAGAAAGAATCAACTTTATCACAACGTAAATGTTTGTCATGCCTCTGCACCGTAACCATGCACAATATAACTTATTTTGCTAGACATAAAAATTATAATTTTTCATATCATTGCTTTGTCTAATAATTAAATAACATTTATTTAGTCGAGTAAAAAAATAAATCAAATCGAACTAAATAACACGCATATTGTTAAAGGAAATATATTAAATGAATATTAATTGAATTGAATTGAACGCATGCATCTTTTCCCAGTGTCCTTTTGATCTGGACCACTAGCAACAATGGATTATTACATCATGGAGTATCATTGTTCGAGGGGTAGTATAATTAAGCAAAAACATCTTCTTCTTAATTATATGAGTACAAATGTTACCTTGAAACTGATGTCAGGAATACTGGAACTGGACATGGGATGATTTGGTGACTCACGACTTGCCATCTATCATTGAGTTAGTCTTCAGACAAACTGGGCAGGAAACTCACTACGTAGGCCATTCTATGGTAATCATCCAACAACCTTTGTGATTATTGTCTCTTTGGACTGTGAATCAGTGTAAATTCACTTGCCTTATGTGAATCATCAACAGGGAACTTTGATAGCTTTGTCTTCACTGTCACAAGGAAAACTTGACAATGTTAAATCGGCTGCCTTGTTAAGCCCAATCGCCTATCTAAGTCATACGACAACTGCACTTGGTGTTGTAGCAGCAAAAGCCTTTGCTGGTGAAGTAAGCAAATTTCTGCCTTTTCCAGTGTCTATTAGTATTAATTAACCATGAAATTGAAACCCCAGATCCTATTTTTCTTCAATTTCTAACCTTTTTTTTTATATGGGATCTCAACAGATCACTACAATGTTTGGCCTTGCAGAATTCAATCCCAAAGGGTATATCTATATAAGCCTTAAACACTAAAAATTTAAGCTTTAGGAATATACTTATATTAACATGTAAATTTGCCTTCTTATGCCTTTATAGGCTGGCAGTAGCTAACTTTCTCAAAGCCATGTGTGCTGATCCGGGGGTGGACTGTTATGACTTGCTAACTTCATTTACTGGTATTTTATCCACATTACAATCCTATAATATGGGAGTCTTCTTCTTCTTTTTTATTTTTTTTCAACTAAACATATTTTACTGACATAATTACAGGAAAGAATTGCTGTCTGAATGCATCTACTGTTGAGATTTTCCTGAAGAATGAACCCCAATCAACCGCAACTAAGAACCTTGTTCATTTTGCTCAAAGTGAGTTACATAGTTTATATTCGAAGAGATTATACATCTATTTTTCTGTTGAAGTTGGGTCAATTTGCAATACAACATATCTAAAGTAAATTACTGAATTGAATTTGCAGCTGTTCGAGATGGAGTCCTGTCCAAATATGACTATGGCAATGCTAACTACAACTTGGATCATTATGGTGAATTCAGGCCTCCTGTTTATGATTTATCGAAAATCCCCCCTGATTTTCCCCTCTTCATAAGCTATGGAGGACAAGATGCACTGTCTGATGTTAAGGATGTCGCTACATTGCTCGATTATCTTAAATTACACAACAAAGACAAACTGCAAGTGCAATACATCAAAGACTATGCTCATGTTGATTTCATAATGGGGGTCACTGCAAACGACATTGTCTATAAACAAATTATAGCATTTTTTAGAAGACACAACTAAAAGTTTCCTTGAGGAGAGTCTTGTCGTGAGAGGGCATCATGTACACTGTCATATGTGAAATGAGCAGTCCAAAATATTTTTTCCGATAACTTAGCAGTTAGCAGCTAGCAGCTTCCAGCTTTTAAATGTGAAGATCTTGCAAGATTAAGTCGTACTGATTAGTGGGCATTACTTACATAATCGAATTGGTGATTCTTTAGTAAAAGTTGTCAAAGAAAAAAACTATATGCTATGTTCAGTACAGAGACATTATTAATGATGAAATTAAACAATAAAAGTTGGCAAGCAAAAGTCAAATCGAATTTATCCTAGTGGCATAGTGTGTTTTTAGTACAAAAATTACTAAGTAGAAAAAAACAGCATTACTTTGTGAATGTCTAAAATGAAATCATGAAAGGTGGATGAAGTGTATGAAAAGCAGTCCTGTCTGGATAGCAAAGTTAGCTTAGTTTCAAAGCGAAGCTTGAATTCATGCTATGGAATGAACCACCAGAATTTGCTTAGCAGGCAATCAAATTACTGACACATAATGAACTTATTCCTACATCAGTCAAATGATGCTTCCAGCCCGATCAAATTTCAATACCATTGATGTTAAACCATCAACTAACTGTGTACAGTTATCTCTTGCGTAGTTCAAAAATTAGAAAATAAAAAAGAAAAAAAAAAAAAAAAAAGTAAAGGGGTGAGTCAAGAGTGTCTATTCTTTGGATTCAAGAAATGACCAGCTCACTTATATATAGGGATACCTCGTAATTATCAGAAGACATCAAAGGTAGCTATTGATTATTCAGATTTAATAATTATCAGTTGAGTAATCTCTCATAAGGCTAGTAGAATACAAGGGCTAAAACAGAAACATGGAGGTTTCTGGCCGATATCTCCCGCTGGTAGTACTAATTCTTGTAGCAGTACTTCACAGAGAAGCCTTGGCAACGAAACATGTTGTCGGAGGAAGCCAAGGCTGGGATGAATCCACGGATTTCGACTCGTGGGCATCAGCTCAAACATTCAAAGTTGGAGATGAACTAGGTACGCTTTCTTAAAATTCCTTTCAAAACTACAAATAGGATAGAGCAAACATATAACAAGATTCATCATTTGAACTACATCATCAGTTTGTTTTACACTATTCTAAGAGCATTTTACATAATATTTCAGTTTCAATATAATCTTGTATTTTGCCCAATTGGACTAAAGTTACTTTTTTTATGAATTAATCACTCGATTAAATTGTAAGATTTCACATTTGATTCCTAATAGAGTCCAAGACTAATCAACTAATTTCTTCTATTAACCTAGCTTAGATTTCACTAAGAACATCAATCACTAAGATGATCGATCAGCTTCGTGAAAATTACTATTATAATGATTTCAAATTTGTGTTCGTCGCATGATTTTTGTATGTATAGAGTTCAAATACACTCCGGGATTGCACAGCGTTGTTGAACTGGCTAGTGAAAGCGCATTTAAGACTTGCGACATTGGCACTTCATTGGACTCATTAAATGGTGGTAGCAACACAATCAAGCTAAGCAAGCCCGGCACGCGCTACTTTGCTTGTGGGACATCAGGCCATTGCGAGCAGGGGATGAAGGTCAAGATCACAACCGTGGCAGCAGATGCCTCCTCCACCACCACCACCACCACTCCGCCATCATCTCCGGGAGCCCCTCATTCTACTTCCGCGTCTTCCCACCAACTTCAATTCCTCAGTTTCTTTGCCTTGATTGCCTCATTGGTGGTTTCCTTGGTGCTTTTCATATAGAACATGTTTATATAGTGGTTGTCATTTGTTGAAATGCGACTTTATATATGTTGCAATTCAACATTTTGTTGGGCTTGTTCATGAGTTATGATTTCAATTTTTTTTTAAATATATTAATGAGTTGAGAATTATTTGTGAAGTTATGACTTGTGATTCTTGAAAAATCAGATTCCAAGCAAAAGGTCACAAAGAATAAATACCAATTGGAAAAGCCACGCAATTATTAATGCCCAATTCTAAGATTGTTGCTAGTTATTACCTTATTATAAAGGCACAAACATTATAAGCAATATTATTTACAGACGTGAATATACATATTCACTAATCACTTAATTTGATTTCAATCAATATATCAAATAATCAGAAACTATAAAAATCGTAGCTGGACCATATTAGATGAGCACACATATTTATATTGTATATTTGATTTTAGGTTTATATGCTCTAATATTTAGATGTCAAGAATGAAATTGGTTTTACATTATTTTATGAAGCACGACCTCCTAAATCAAGCGAAATTAATTAAGAACAAGTAGTTTGGTGGGTAACAATTTTATTATCATAGGGGCACAAATCCCAGCAGGCACATAGGAAATATTCTCAAAGCACCATCCTTATCTACATCTTTTATATATATATATATATATATAACATAAAATACTTTTCTATTATTTCTAAAAACCTTCAAAATAAATTCTTGATTCTTATTAAAATTTATGTTGATTTTTACCAAAAGTCAATCAATTTTTTAATAAGATTTTAGTTTGGGATTGAAAAGTGATCAAATTATTTAAATTTGATTCCAAATTCATAATGAAAATATATTTTTTTATTCTTTATTCTAAAAACTGTAAGAAATAAATTCTTGATTCTTACTAAAATTTATTCTCGACTTCCACCAAAAGTCTAGAATTAATTTTTCCATAAGATTTTAGTTTGGGACTAAAAAGTAATAAAATTATTTGAAATTTGAATTCAAATTCATAATAAAAATTTATTTTTCTATGAAAAATCATTTTACATAAAGCTCAATTCAAAGTCAATTTTATAAACTCAATTTTTTTAAACACACAAAACAAATTCAATTACTTGAGCTTATCGTATATTGAACAATATTAAACTCATTTATATTCAATTAATTTAATAAATTGATTTTCTTTGTAGAAATCTCAAATATGATAAAAAATTCAATCAAACTATATAATTGGCAGGAAAATAAAAATGGGAGTAATAGGGATTGGAAATAAGCCAAAACAAGATCTATCAACTTCGTTACGACTCACAATCGCGCGATAAAAGCTTTCCACCAAACGCAGCCTCCACTCCACTCCCCGCAGTATTCTAATTTCTAAGTTCAAACTTGAAATCCCCAACATCAACGATGCCGGAGGAGACGATGGCTATAGACTATGTGATGGAGGCGGCGTCCGGCCCACACTTCTCGGGCCTCCGGCTCGACGGCCTTATGTCCGCAACTTCTTCTTCACCCTCTCCACGCGCTTCCGCCGCCGCCACTCCCACTTCGTTTTCCTCTCCCGTCTCCGATTCCGCCGCACACAAGCAGCCTTTTGTAATTGGTAATTCAATTCCCTTTTTACGACTTGCGATTGGAGATCATGTTTTGAATTTCTTTTGCCTTCCGTCTTGATGACTTGTTTTGAGTTTCTTTTTTATTTATTTTTTGGCTTTGTCTTGTGGGGCAGGGGTTTCGGGAGGAACGGCATCAGGAAAGACGACTGTTTGTGATATGATTATTCAGCAGCTGCATGATCATCGTGTAGTGCTCGTCAATCAGGTTCTGAGTGTCTGTGTTTTATTTTTTTTCATATTTGCATTTTTACTTGTAAATTCTGCAAGTGTTCTTCGAAAGCTATTAATAGAAACTTTATTAGCCTGTTTAGATCAGCAATTGGGCTTTCAAAACTACTTTTGGACCTCCGTTGCAGTTTGTAGGAGGAGTTTACAGAATGAACTAGAATTATTTGTGGGCTGTCCAAACGAGATTTTCAACATTCTGGACAAGCTACAAAATGGTAGCGTTTGGCCTACGGCAATTTTGTAGATTAGCATGTTCAGTATTTTATATACTAAAATCTATTGATTCTCCAAAAGCTTTGCCAAACCCACATGTAGTGTTCTTGGATAATGCTGTCAACAACAACGTTAGTAGCCCACTTGGTGCAAAGGTTTGGTTGTTTGTATTCTTAAAATTGTATTTGGACTTTCCACTCTATTTTTAGAAGTATTTGGCAGCCTAAACAAGTCTCAACTTTGAGGCTGTCCAAACACAATGAGCTACTACAAAATGGTAGCTTTTGGCCAGTTGCAATTTTGTAGAATCAATTCTTCCAAAATTTAGTATACTAAAACGTATTCATGTGCAATCAATTTTCCAAAAGCTTTACGAGACCAACCTTTTAAGTAGAGCTTTTGTGTGCTATCTAATTGTACGCATTTGTGGCCCAAAAAACAGAGAGAGCACCACCAATATAGCTAACACTTTTGTGTATCCCTTATAGGCTCTGTTTTGGTGTTTTTTTTTGTTAACTTTAAGCCAGGAAATAAAAAGGGTGTTCGCATCACTTAAGTTGTTCAATTGTTCTTCTCATATGTGTTATAGTTTCATTCCAATGAATCAGAATTCCATGCAAAAATTTAAAATCAGTTATCATGGTCTAGTGCAGGATTCTTTTTATCGTGGTCTGACTCCTGAAGAGTTGAAACGTGTGCACGAGTACAATTTTGATCATCCAGGTAATTTAGTTCATGATCTGAAATTTTATCTTCATTATAATAGTCATCTCAATTGTTCTTATTTGAACCTAGTTTGGTGTTACTGGATTTGTCAAGAAAACATTTAATTTAATTCATACAGAAATTTCCTTGCAGATGCTTTTGACACGGAGCAGCTCCTTGAGTGTGTTGAAAAGCTAAAGGGCGGTCAGTCTGTCCATGTTCCAATATATGACTTTAAAGCACATCAAAGGTGTTCAGAAAGCTTCCGCCAGGTACACATCTTGAATTTCAAATATTATAAACTGCCTGGAGCTTGCATGCAGATTGCACTGTTATTTTGCAGATCCACTTTGCTGGGCAGACATTTAGAATTTGTTTAAAAGATAATATTGGAGAAATAAGCAATCTGCTGAATGCATCTGATGTAATATCTAGATAAATTTGTTTAAATTTCCCAAAATACTGACATGGTACTACTCCAGGTGAATGCGTCTGATGTAATCATACTGGAGGGTATCCTTGTTTTCCATGATCAACGAGTGCGGAACTTGATGAACATGAAGATTTTTGTTGACACTGGTGAACTTTGAATTATTTGTGTATTATTTCATTTCTTGTGAGCTGTTGTATTATGTTAAGCTTGGAGCTAATGTTATAATTACGGTCCCTTGTTGGGTTGTGCTGATTGATTGATTCAGATGCTGATGTGAGGCTTGCTCGTAGAATAAGGCGTGATACAGTTGAGAGGGGTAGGGACATAAACTCAGTCCTAGAACAGGCAAGCCTCTTATTCATTATTTTTTTCCAAGTGAATATTGATATTGGTTCATTTATTCCTTGCCGTGCAAAGTTCAGAAAATTGCTTGAATTAAGTTACCATGAGGGGCATGTATTTGGGGTCATTAACTAGCATCTCTCACTTGGTGACTGATTTCCAACCAATACATCCTACTAAGAAAGTGTACAATGCTCCCATTTTTTTTCAATCCTTTTTATTTGTAAATGGTCTTTTTCCTTTTTTTTAAGCATCAACAGCACGAAGTGCATATTTGTGTGTGTTTTTTTTAAGCATCAATATTTTCAAGTGTCTTGCCAGTCTTTCCATCTGTATACTTCTCCAAATGGGTATTTTAGTTTTAATCAAAGAAGCAGTTTGCTATCTTTTGGGGTGAAAATTGATGTATCAGAATAATTGGTGAAAGTGCACTTTATTTTAACAACTGAGGTTTGATGATGTTCAGTATCGTGTTATAGTTTAAGAAATAAGGTATATGTTGATTCGTTCCAGAGATGGATTTTCTTTCAACTGATTATGTTATAAGTTCCATTTTACAAAATGTGCGAGTGGGTTTTGTAAAGGGTACTATATTTTTGGGGTTTTGTTAATCCTTTTAGACATACAATACCGCTGTTGGTTTTAAACATTAGGCTAAAAATCATCGTATTCCAGCATTGTTCTATTGCTTGTATCATGTATTCACGGACCTAGGACTTAGATGAGAGTGGGAAGGTTCTGAGGTCGGTGCATCTCTGGTTAAGCTTGGACTTCATGAACCAGCAGTTGCTTTATTGTTGCTGAAAAGAGGGAAACTCCTTGATATGGAGAAGTTATTCTACAATTTGAACCTTTTCAAACAATTTGTGTATTATGCTTGAACTTCATGAACTAGCAGTTGCTTTCTGGTTGCCGGAAATATGGAAACTTTGATACGGGGAAATAGTTCTAAAATTTTGACATTTTTTCGGCAGATTATGTCCTGGTATAATGATTTCCTGCAAGTAGATGGAAAAGATAGGGGTCATGACAAAGGCATATAACTTTCTGAAAAGCAATATGGCCCTTATGTGATACTGTATGTTTTTCCTGGCTACTGGCGTGAGCTATTGGCAATTCGGCTTGCTGACCTCATTTGTGTTTGAGCAATTTTTAGTACGCAGCACTTGGGGGCTAATAATATAACATTGAACATTTTTGATTCTTGACCATGTGACTTATTTAATTTGACGTACCTTGGATAAGAATTGAGTAATTCTATGGCTTGGATACATATTAGGACTGTTAAAATTTCTGATTCACTGTTTGATTTGCTTAAAGATTACTTACTTGTACTTACAGCCTTCCTATTAACATGTTTCTTTCATGAATATTATTCTTGGAATACAGTATGCAAAATTTGTGAAGCCTGCTTTTGACGATTTTGTTCTGCCATCGAAAAAATATGCTGATGTTATTATACCTCGTGGAGGTGACAATCATGTTGCAATTGACTTGATTGTCCAACATATTCGCACCAAGCTTGGGCAGCATGACCTGTGTAAAATATATCCAAATGTGTATGTTATACAGTCGACTTTCCAGGTATGCGCTATAGCTTGTTTTTGTTTCAGTTTTCATGCTAGCTCGGATGTAATATTGTTTTCAGAGGACAATCAGAGAAGTTCTCTCTGCCTCAGATTCTTTTTTTTTACTTGTCACTTCTCCAAATGTGGAGGGAAAGTGAATGGAAAAGAGTGCTATTTTGGCACTGGAACAAATTGGCATGAGGTTGGGCTGTGGCAGTGCTTAATCACTGGGAAATACTGTAAATGCACAAAGTAATATTAATATCTAATTTAAATAACGTGATAAAGGAAAAGGAGTCAAAGAGAGATAAAATCAATGATGGAACAGTCATAAAGAGTCATATCTGTGCTATTATTGTATTTTTATTGTACTCATATTTAGAAGAATGGAGCAGGAACTTGCATTTTTTAAACTTACCGTGAGTCATTATAGTTCTACCTTGAATCTGGCCAGCCTTTATTTCTTTTAGTTGTATCTATGTGGTAATTGTTTATTCTTACACTTGACATTTATGACTTCTATGTAACAGATAAGAGGTATGCATACCCTGATTCGAGACCGAGACACTTCAAAACATGACTTTGTATTTTATTCTGATCGGCTTATCCGTCTGGTAATCATGAATTCTCTTAACCACTGAAAGTTACAACCAAATAACAGTTGTGCCCAAATAAGGCAGTTTTAAACATGTAATATTTCAGGTTGTGGAGCATGGTCTCGGTCATTTACCCTTCACTGAGAAACAAGTTGTCACTCCAACTGGTATGCTTGAAAATTATATGTATTCTTGAGGGGATATACATTAAAATTTTATTTCACCTACTCGCTTTACTTCATTAAGACTAGATTACTTTGCCTCTTCTCATGTTTGCATGATCAAGTACCTGCTGGACATAGAAGTCACCAATCTATTTATTTTTAAACTTTGTGGGTTTCTGATGCAGAGTCAGTATATACTGGTGTTGACTTTTGCAAGAAATTGTGTGGGGTTTCCATTGTTCGAAGGTAAGGAAATAAGTCTGGTATGATGCTGAAAATATCAGTTTATGAAATCATTTGTCAGTGAGAAGAAGAGATTGAGGTTGAGTTAATTTGCTTCTGACATTGCTACCATCAGAATTCAGTATTGTATAAATTATTCCCATTAATTCATGAATTGGCATTTCAATTTCCCTTTTGTCCCTGATTGCGTTTTCTACATGGGTTGGGGGCCTGGGATCTCTTACTAACGCAGACTTTCAGTTAATCTTCTTTCTGATGGGTGTTCTTTTCTCCATTTTCTTTCTGGGGTATATGATTAATGTTAAGAGTTAGTTATATCTGTTACTCTATTCTCTGTATTCCCATTGACATTATTTACTTGATCATCGATATCTGTCAGTTTATATGTTAATATATTTATTTGTCAATAGATAAGAGATTGAGGATCTTTTCATAGTGAAGGTATTTGATGTCTGTCTTCTTACAGTGGTGAAAGCATGGAAAATGCACTACGTGCTTGTTGCAAAGGGATTAAAATAGGGAAAATTTTGATCCACCGTGATGGTGACAATGGGAAGCAGGTTGCATTTCCGTTCTTTTCATTTGAGCGTCATAAATTAGTTTGAGGTTGGAATGGTTGCAAATTTAATGGTTAATTTTCTTTTCAAAAATTTCTCCCACATGAACAGCTTATATATGAGAAACTTCCTAAAGATATATGTGAGCGCCATGTCCTCCTCCTTGACCCAGTTCTTGCTACAGGTAGATAAAGTTGTTGCTGGTATTTTGGTATGATATTTTTGTCTGAACTCTGACATCAATAGTTTATCCTTCCAGGTAACTCTGCTAATCAGGCAATTGAGTTACTCATACAGAAAGGAGTTCCAGAATCTCACATTATATTCCTAAACCTCATATCAGTGAGTCATTCTTTTCTTTGTCAAGAAAAAGTTATTTTTCTTTAGTGTGCGATTGAGGCATATTCTTACATTTCACTAAATATTTTTGTACATAGGCACCCGAGGGAATTCATTGTGTTAGCAAACGGTTCCCGTCCTTAAAAATTGTGACATCAGAGATCGATGTGGCACTGAATGAAGAATTCCGTGTTATACCGGGTATGGGAGAATTTGGAGATCGCTACTTTGGCACTGATGATTGAACTTTGCTAGTTCAGATGAGGCACTTGGTCGCTCATTGCTAATTTGTCTGCTTGTAAATCAAGTCGGTACTCGTCGTATCCTGCTGTGGTACAAGATTGAGCACAAAGCATTTCTATGTACCCTTGTCAAACAATAGCTGCATCTCAGTTTTACCAGTACATATTTTTTACCACAATCATCAGCTTGCACTTGTAGCCCCCCTCCCCAACTCAAAAAAAATAAAGAATAAAATAAAGAATAAAGAATAAAGAATAAAGAAAGGGGAAGAGATGGCATTGGTAACAGGTGGATACTTCTATGCACACTTGGCCACAGTTTCAGTGTGGTGTTCTCTCTATTTGGTGCTAATGTTCGAAGCGAGGGACCATTTGTTTGGGTTTAATCCAAAATAAATGCATCATTTTGGGGTAAAACCAACCTTAATGGCCACTAAATAAACCTCTCCGGAAATTTCTTGTCGTGACGGGCATAAAGAAAGTTCCTCTCATATTGCTTGTAGTTGGATTCCTGAATTATCTTTTGGACCGAGAACTATAATATACATATAAACCAAAACTCTTAAGACAGCCATTTCGACAGGATTAAAATTAAAGGGGTGTAATTTTCTCTGCAATCCAGACTGGAAGGAGCCCAGAGAATCTGTTTTCCCCAAGATCGAGGTTGATCATCTCTGTGCAAATTTTGAAGTCCATCAGGGATTTTCCCGGAGGGAGGAGATTGTTAGTGAGCATTAAAAACTTTCCGGCTGCCATTGAATTAAAGAATTTGAATTTGAAAGAATAATTTAGAATTAAAGATTTTAACTAACTCTAAAATTCAAATTCATCATAATAATTGAGAAAATAATTGGAAGTAATTTAAATTCTTAGTAAATGAAAATTATCTAAATATTTTGATAAATTTGTTATTTTGAGCTTGAAATTTTTAGTTTTAAAATCCTACAATTCAAAAGCAACCTTAGGAAATTCAGGCTCCCAAGAACATCTCAGTTTTTCCCAAAGAATTAAGGTATATTTGCGGTCGAACAATGATTTGAGACAATGAGAGTGGTCTGGGTATTTAGTTTGCCATGGACAGGGGAATGCTACCACTGAGAGAGTCCTCAGAGAAATCTATTTCAGTCAAGAAGGATTATTCGTCAGGAATCGGCCCTGAAAACAAGTTGTTGCTGACATAGAATGCACCTGTATTAGAGGTAAAAAGCTGGAAAACACCCCAAAAGATTCACGACTAAAATGATTGACTTGGTACAAGTTAATGTGTGCTTGATGCGCTCTCAAAGAATCTCTGTTAACTAAGATTTGAATGGTGAAAAAGAAATTTTCAACTTCATTCGTGCCTGCTCCATTCAACTAATTCAAAGAACTGAGATGTATTATGAACTGACGTATACTTGAGGCAATATTTTATTGTGAGAAATGTTGTACGCTACTTTGGTTACTATAAGCCTATGAATCTGGTATGAATCTGGAGAAAGAATGAATTCTTCCACAAATTTAGGAAAATCTCAACTAGTATGTGATGTTTCTGGAAATGCGACAGCTGCTGCTATCTCGTGTTGGGAGATCAATGCCCCTTCTTAGTTCCTTTGGACCTTTCCAGATGAGGGAAGGCACTCAAAATGTTGTGGGCAATCAAGTCCTGCCTTGTCAAAATTCCCACCACGGGGGAAACCTGTCAAATGATCAAAACAACAGGTTAGACATATTCTGTCAGATGATGTAAAAAAATGTTGCACCTTGAACTTACCCCAGCTGCTTGATATTTGGGTAGAATGAGCATGTGGCGGAGCCCCACTTGCCTAAAGAGCACCATTGCCTTTGCCACTGACATGCTTTCGACCACAGTGTATGGGGTTGTATTGGTTAAGGGATGTAAATCAACATACATCTCCATTTCGTCCTTGGTCACTGCTACCTCTTCTATCGTGGCACCCCTTTCAGCCAAGTCGATGGAGGTAAATTTCTCTCTCACTTCCCAGTCCTGTGTTCTTCGTCTTTCTGGCAGGAACCACTTCTTCTTGAGCACTAAAATAAGGTGAGCTCTCAAAACCAGCCCATGAAGTTCAGTTGCACCATTTGGTGAACCTATTGGTGGAATAACTCCGGCATCTACAACTGGGAAACCATTATGCGTGGTGTTTTTCAGGACTTCCACGATACGGCCCACCTTCTCAATTCCATTAAGGGTGACAACTGCTGGTTTAACATCAGCAAGCTCACCAACTGTAATATTTCTCATCCATGGCTCAGGATGTGCATCCAAGAA
The DNA here is from genome assembly GCA_019321725.1 of Paulownia fortunei. Taxonomy (NCBI): domain Eukaryota; kingdom Viridiplantae; phylum Streptophyta; class Magnoliopsida; order Lamiales; family Paulowniaceae; genus Paulownia; species Paulownia fortunei. Next base: position 564,686 of record CM033114.1, on the reverse strand, counting down.
AGGCAGCCCCTTTAGTTCCAAAATTATTTCATAGATGCTTGGATTGAAGCAGTCTCCTACAGTTTTAGCGATTAGAAGAACTAGCATTGTTATAGGTAGCAAGAGAAGGTTGTTGGTAAGCTCTAAAAATATGACACAAAGGGAAACAGTCATTCTCATCGAACCAGCCATGAGGGAGGCTGCCCCAAGAACGGCGTAAAGCCCCTGATCAATATTTGTGTATGGTCCCATGGCAAAACCGAGCATACGACCATAAGCTGAACCCATGAGAATGATAGGGAGGAAGAGGCCAGATGGGACGGCAATGCCAAAGGTGATAAGTCCTAATATGCAATACAGTGCAAAGAAGACAACCAGGGAAAAAATATTGAATTCTGATGCAGTGTTTATGGAGAAAATACTCCGAACAGCATCATCATTGGTGGTAAGGAGAAGAGTGGCTAGGTCATTGTAGTAGCCTTTTGGGCAATTGAATTGCTTGAAGTTTCCTGCCCCACCAGTTGTGGGGCAGGAAGAATCCGGTAGGGAGTAATCACAAGGTCGGCACTTTGCAAGGAAAGGAAGTCCATACAGGCAAACAGAAGTGAAAATGGAGACGCTCAGACTGAGAAGAAGTTTATGCAATTCGCCCTTCCTGCAAAATAGCCATAAAATAAAAGTCAGAAACCAGAACTAATGGGCAATTTAGATTGCACGTTTGAGGCATTGGATTTGGTTGTCCTTAGGAAATTGGACTGTTATCTGAGGCAGGCTCAACACTTTGAGACAAGTTAAGGTTTAACTGGGAGATTGATTGATTCCACTCTATTGTAACTGGCGCCTAAAACTTGGGGCAGAATTACAAGTGTGATTCAAGTAGCTATCAAAAGATGGTGGTGCTTACTTATTTATGACATTGTAGACCTTGAGGACCTTGTGAAGAAGGTAGTTATAAAGGCTTCCCAAAAGGCCACCAAGAACTCCTATAACTGCCACAGGGATAATGTCTACCGCATGGTACCTCACAGAAACACCACTCACATCAAACATGATTAGGCCTCCTTTCCCAAATAGCCCGCAGTCGCCAGATTTGCAGTATTCCATGACGGCCCTAAGCACTACAACCACGACTGCTGTACTGAAAAAAGTTCTCCAGAGGAGTGCACTTCTCCACCATGTAGCTACCTCTTCCAGAGCAAAGAGGACACCACCAACTGGGGCTCGGAAAGCAGCACAGACTCCAGATGAGGAACCACATGTGATCAGATCACGCCGGTCCCTATCATTGTTGAAGTATCGTAGCCAGCGCCATCTAATTCGGTAATTGTCTGGGCCTCCTTGACCTAATAGTGAAGCTATACAGCTCCCAATGTGCACCAGAGGCCCTTCTTTTCCAAGATCTAAGCCCGCAGACACAGCTCCAATGCTTCCAATGATCTGTGATGATGACCAGAGTAGCACATCTCTCAGCTTACAAGCCGGTATCATGTAATGTATCACAACTTTTAGCGTATTATTGATAATTTTCTCTTCATGAGCACCATCACATAATCATAAAGCTTTCTCTTCTGAAACTATTCTAGGTATGAGTAGATTATATATATTTTCCATTGCCAAAATCATGTATCAATAGAAATAAGGGTAAAGAAAAACTCAAATCTAAAACAAATGGTGGTGCTTTAAGCAAACACATATATTTCATCTAAGTTGAAACAAGTATAATTAAGAGATTATAAAGGATTTCACAGTAATTTTCAGCTGATCTTTGATGATAAGGTGGTTCATGGTTTAAATTGATGGGATTGCTTCAACAGTAACTATGATGCCACAAATTTGAAAATGAGATGCTTATAGTATATCTATGGAAAACACTGCACCTTAACAATCAATGTTGTTGCCCCAAACATATTGGGGGTGTCAACTCCATTTAGATAAGCTTTAATTTCAGGAATTCCAGGCCCAGCTGCTGTAGGTGCAAAGCAAACACAGAGAACGGCGGCTACCAGCGTTAGGAGAAAATTTGCTCCAGCCATATATATGAATCCCATTAGGTATCTGCGCTCATCAAAATCGATGCCAATAGCATCACAGAATTTCCGTCATCTAAACCAAGAAATTTGGAAAATCATACACTACTTATATCTCACTGTCACCAGGAGGTGGACAGGTTCTTTTTGCTAGATGATGTTCAATCCATAATGATTCAATTTCATGGCAATTCAAGTAATAATAACTCAATAATACTCGAAAAATTATGATAATAAGAAGCCTCTTTCTATTACTGAAGTTATTGTCTGTTGCAATGACAAGGGTAAACAACTAGTTATAACTTGTAATGACTTTTGCAAATCATGTTACAGGTGATGAGACAATACCTTTCCTGCTCGATGTATTTAACCACCGCAAGAAGTTTGTATCCAGCTATATTTTCAATTGCAAGATTAATGAGAGTTGCTATTAATCCTGTCAGAAGCCCAACTAGGAATGCCAGCAACCATTTCAAGAAAATATACTGCAACACTTGGACTTTTGATCTGCTTCTCCAGTCTTGCTTGAATAGATCATTCTCATTGATCCTAGATCAAGTACAAAGTTAATTTCTATATTCAATGCTATGAATTGTCAAGGAATCATCGATGCGAAAAAGGGAAATTCTCAAGCAGACAGAGAAAACATTTCAAGTTAGCTAGCTCTTACTCATAGTCCAAGCTCTCTATATGAGAAACCTTGGTTCCAACTATGGCGAGTGGGTTCGAAGAAAGTGTCCTGTTTCTTTTGAGCAGAGGCTGATGGAAATTGTTGCTTTCGGGGTCATTGTCTTCTTCTTCTTCTTCATATGGTCTTTCTATATTTGCTGCTTCTGCTTCTGCAAACTTGTTGAGCTCCTCCATCAGGTCCACTGGCTGAGAAGCAGAGACGGGAGAGAGAAGCTTGTCTTAAGTCAGATATCAGTTTCCAGCTCCAATAGAAAGTGAGTTGTTCCTCTGTCTTTGGAATATATAACTGTTGGTATTAGACAAAATTGTCTTCTTGTAGAGAATAATGCCTATGTAGAGTTAAGATTGAGCTTTTTTAATATGTTTCCAATGCATAGGAGAAATTCTTTGTTGGAAAGGAGTCTTATATAATGAGTGGAAGAGGTTAAAATAATTAATATTACACTAAAAAATGTGAGGTTTGGGATGGTTGCAAATATATCTGCTGGATTGAAAGGTACACTTCAAGAGTAAAAATGATTTGGTTTTGAGTGAGTAATTGGCATTAATGATGAAGGTGCAAAATACCATCCAACCAATTTGTCTAGGCACTTAAAGAAGTAATTTTATGCTGTTCATTATACTTATCAAAAGATTATTACATTCATCAATTGATCTTACCTAATGCGATAATTTTGTTTAATTGAGATTTTTACATTTTTAGCTAAAAAATTATACGATATTTACATTTGACATGTGGTTGATTGAGTGGGGTCGCTAATGATTTATCATTTTAGACAAGATTTTTAGGCTTGGCCAACACTGTTTTGATTCTAGCAAAGAGTTAACCTTAGCTATAATGTCCTTTGTTGTCACCTACATTATTTCCTGTTATTAACTTATTTGACCCATGTGGCATATGGGCTCAACTTGCCATTGGATCTGTCACGACAGATAAGCACCAACCTTGTAGAGAACATGTGTAAGTATCAACTTGAGAGGAGTGTGTCGATCGACGGTGGATATTAAGTGACCCTTCACATAGCCGATGAGCCATTTTTATCCAAATCTAAAATCTTGTAGTTTTCTTTTTTTATTTTGGCAATTATTGAGCAATCACTTTGTTTGAATTTGAAGTCCCATATTTACGTCGGTGTTTGGGCCCTACCCAAACCTTTTAGAAATTTTGTCCCAAAGAAAATTATTAATTACTATTATTTTTTTATTTTTTTTAAAAAAGGAGGAACATGGGTTTCATATGAAGTTGTGGTAGGACAAATGGCAACCATCCCATGTTCAAAGTCTCCCTTTTGTTATTAAATATTTTTGGTTCCTATTTGTAATCCTTGTTTTGGTCATTTTCTATGATGCTTATGTTTTGCAATGGGAGTTGAGGGATTAATTTATTTGAAACAGTGACTTGGACTATTTGAATTAATTTAATTTTTTAATCTTGAAATTATTTCAACTTAATCCTTACAATTTAATACTATTATTTCCCATTTCTACTAAGAAAGAGTGAATGATATGAATATGTTGTTTGTTCCTTAAAGATTAAAGGTTGTGTTAGATAGAAGTACTTGAATTTGTCGAAAGAAAATTCAACTTGAAAAGATTTTGATTTGATGAAAATTTTAAGCTTAGAATTAATAGAGATCCTTGAGCTTTAATTCCATTTATGTAAAAAATAAAAATAAAAATTGAGGAATTGAAATTCATGATTTTGAGGTGCTTTTTGTTGTTACAAAAAGTCACGGGGCATCACGTTTCTAACTTTATCCCCCTGGTGACATTTGGGTTGAAGAAATTACTAAAATAATTGTTTGCCGCTATAGGAGCCATACATTTGGAAAAGAAAATTGAAGAGCATCACGTAAACGGATTGCAAATGACGAAGACAGTGGATAATGCTGGAAGGTCTGTATTGGACAATTATTGGTCGGTCTATCTCTCTCTCTCTCTCTCTCTCTCTCTCTCTCTCTCTCTCTCTCTCTCTCTCCATATATATATATATGTGTATATATATATGTATATATATACAGGTACACACATGTATATTTATATATGTCTATTGCTTTTTTTTTTTCTTTTTTTTTGGTTTGAGACAACACATATAGAATGGTGGGATGATGTTAGGAAAAGCATGTGTTATTATGTAAGACGATGTCGAGGCGCCAAATCTCTGTGTGTCTAATGATGTCTTGGATGTATGACAGCCACGAATTGGAGGAATATGTGACACCAAATGCCGGTCGCCGCCTCTCATCTTGAAATTTCTATAAAATTCTAAAGTCTAAGCCTAATCCCAATTCCCAACTTCTTTCTTTTTTTTTACTTTTTTTTTTTTTTTTTTTATTCCCTAATTCTTTCTTCCAATCTCATTTAGAAATTTCTGAAAACTGATAACCTATTCACCTAATTTTCAGAATTAACTACATCAGATTTTAATTTTATTTCTCACGGATATCAATGAATAAGAAGACGATCTTAGACAATAGATAAGAGGGCGAGGTTAGATGGGCTAGTTCTTGTGGTCTAAATTCTTGATTAGGTTGGAAAGAACACACATTTGTATCATCTTGTAAGATGAGTATGTCTGAATAAAATAACAATACATGCTAGCTTATTATAAAGTAGAACACCAAGGTAGCTTCTTCGAATTAAATTCAAATGAGCAAAGATGGAAAATTCCAACATTTGTTTGTAGTTAGAAATTAAAAGGTGCAAATGCCTGAAGCCACTCAGTTTATTCAATCAGCATAATATTTTGGTTAGATGTAATAGCTGAGAGCTGGATTCCCTCGGGAACCACCTTCCCCGTAGAGCTCGTTCCACCGCAGCACCTCCCCCATGCTCCTCGAGTCAGTCGACACGTTCGCTCTCACCTGCATTACAAATATAAACAATATCAAACTTAATATGCAATTACATGATACGAAGACAGAAGGAGATAAAAGAGGAAGATGACGAAGAAGAAAACAATATCTATTACCTGATTAAAGGCATATTTGAAATCCTCCATGTTTAGAGGTCGAATTTCAGCCTGCTTTACTACTGCTACTTGAGGAAATGTATGCTGTTAGAAGGTCAATATTTGAAAAAAATTCAGTACTTTGTGATGTAAACCTGTGGAGCATGCATGTTTCGGAACAGAGGAAATATGTACATACATACATATATATAGATAGATAGATAGATAGATAGACATACACGTTGTCTTAACCCAATGGGCAATGATAATAACGTTCTTGCTACATGTTATTGCACATATGCAGATACTAGGAAAGCAGCAAATAAGACATGTAGCTTAAGTGTCGATCAAAAATATTGTGAATGATCACATATTCAGATTAGAGATTGCAATAGGTAGATTTTTACTATAACAAAAGGGTTCGATGCGGGTCTTGAATTTTTAATTTCAAACCCGTCCCACCCACCCCAAACCCATCCCGTTTAATTTTCTTTATTTTCTAAATTTATTATATATATATATATATTTTGGTGAAATGTAATATTTTTTAAAAATTATATCTTTAATATTTTTAAAATAATAAAACGAGTTTAACCCAAATCAGCCTATCGGATCTGGGTTGGGGCGGGTCCGATCCTAAAAATTCTTGGTGGGGCGGCCGCGAGTTTGACTAAACCACCCCATTGCCATCCCTGATTCAGATAGATATCTAAAATACTGTTTATATAGCACTTGGAAGAAACCAACCTTATCCTTTTTCAGTATTTCTCGCACCGGGCGATACACAGCAGCAACGCAGAGATTCTGCAAGATAGAATGAACTTAACAATGTGGTTACATCAGTGATAATGACAAGTTTAGAATGCTATAGAAACTAGAGCAGCAAACGATTTAAGCTAACAAAATGTATTAAAAATTATTATATTTAGTCGGCTCTAGCAAACCGAGCTCTAGCTGGATAGTTACACTCTAAAGACAAGCTCAAGAGCTAAATAATATTCGAATTAGATTTTAAATAAGCTCAAGCTAAATTAAATTCATGCTTGATTTCAAACTGGAATTTTTTGTAGTATTTGACTGAGCTTTGAATCATTTACAGCCTTAACAGAAAGACAAACCTTGAGATCACTGCCAGAAAAGCCATCTGTCATGTGCGCGATTGCATTGAAATCAACATCACGTGACAAGTCTTCCTTTGCCAATATCACTTTTAATATCTTAGATCTGTTTGGAATGTCAGGCAAATTTACCATAATTCTGCATAAAAAAAAAAAAATGTATATAACCAGAGGCTTGAAGATTTTTTAAGTAACACAAATACATAATAATAAGTAAGATATAGAACAAAGTTCTACCTGCGTTGCATTCTTCTAATTACTGCCTCATCAAGGTCGAAAGGCCTGTTCGTGGCAGCAAGAATTAGAACCCTTTCCGTATCCTTTGTGCGCAAGCCATCCCAATTCAGCATGAATTCATTTTTTATCTTATGCGTCACTTCATGCTCTAGGTCTTTTCTTTTTCCAAAAAGGCTATCGACCTATTATGTGAACAGTAACAAGCAATAAGACTGCCTAAATTGTTGAACTTTCATCAGCAGAAACCTTTACCTCATCAATGAACACAACACTAGGAGCGATTTTACTGGCTAACGAAAATATCGCCTTCACAAATTTTTCAGAATCTCCATACCACTGTGATAAAGATAATACTTAAGTGAGGTGCAAGTGTATTTCTAAAGTCTGACAGTTAAGTAATTTCAATGCGCTACTCACCTTTGAAGCAGCACTGGACGTTGAGATATTAAAAAAATTTGCACCAGCTTCAGTGGCTACAGCCTTGGCAAGCATAGTTTTCCCTGTACCAGGAGGACCAAATAAAAGTACACCCCTGCAAGGCTAGAGGAGGAAAAGGGTTGATTAATTTTTCCTGTTTTGGGCACTGCTCTGCTAAATTGTTAACAGCTGACTTCAGCATGTAAGCTTACCAAAAGCACCCAATATCCATCAATTTAGAACTTAAAAAAAAAAAAAAAAAAAGGACCACGAAAGAAAGTGAATATTATATCATGGGGCAATTATTTGCTCAAAAGTTGACGATTGAAAAGAGGAGTGTCATAGTCAAGTTTCAAACATTTGCAGATTGTTGAGAGCGTTAATTTTATCACATTTTTCATGTTAGCAAAAGTAATGAAACATGAGTACTAAACTCTGGCAGTTATGAAATGCAAAATGCTCTAGTCTCTCATAAAATTTCAAAAAAAAAAAAAACAATAAACATACCTTCCTGAGCTGCCCCTTGCAGAATAATTCAGGCCTTTGTAAAGAAAGAATCATGACCTCCTTTAGTGCGTCCTTGATGTTAACAAGCGCTCCAATATCATCAAACTTCACCCTGATCCCATTATGAAGAATTACATCTTCCAAGATCCTTTTCTCAAATTCATTGTCAGTTGCAATGTCCTGTACTTAATAAGCAAAGTCACTTTCCTCAACATTAAGCATTCAAGAAATGAACTATCGTATTCACTGAATACTGGGCTATAGTATTGTTCTTTTGAAAAGAATAAATGATAGCAAAAGAAAATTCATATATGTACTTGGCTGTGGGTTCCTTGAATTACCTTTGGAAATTTTCCTGAGTTATTCTGGTCAGTTTGGATGTCCCATAAACTGTCCAATCCATAGAAGATACTGTCCGAATTGTGAAATTCTAAGTTATGGCTAGCTAACATTTTTTAAGTGGAGAAGATTACTGTTACAAAACCAGAACTTGATGACATACCTTTCTTGAGACATCACAAGCTTCAAATTGTTGTAATTTTGGGGATGGGCCATTAGTTCCCGGCCTAGAGCCCACTTGACCACCTTTTCTGCATCTGTCATCACTTGATACAAGTTAGTTGGTTACAAATTAAGGTATAACACTTAATTTTAACAAGTTATTTTTTAAAACGTTAAGAATGCAAACATACTCTCGTACGTAAGCTTTCGGTCTGTCACTTGTAATGTCTCAATATCTTTACATTCCAACTCATGCTGAATTAGAACCTGTTCCCGAAAAGCATTTAGTGATAAATTTTAATACCCAAGATTATCCTTAATAAAATAAATTTGAGGCACAAAAAACTGTTTTTTGACACACTATGCAACCTCAATGATTGGGTGCTTCAGGTGGGATGATCTACATTGACTCCAATTTAATCAAACTCTGAGTTTGCATAATGTTTAGTAACTGTGTCAAACGGTCAAAATCTACTCAAGATCTCACTTAATTGGGGACCATCCATAATTTAACATGAACCAAATGACCGCATACTTAATCCTCAACTAATGACTAATTAGACAAAGAAAAGAGAGAAAAAATACATACTTACAGATTCGTCAGCAAAAGAGTTGTGATAAAACACATAACATTTGACATTACTGATTGTAAAAATCACTGAACTGTGTTGGACCAGCATATCTTACATGGTGAAGTCGTGCCATATTTTCTCTGACCTTCAGAATTTCAGCATCTCTATCCAGCTGGCATTTCAGCTTGTCAAAAAGTTTTTGGTCCTGATCCAAATTTTAGGGTTGTCATCAGATAATATTGCAGAGAAACAGAAAGGACTTCACTGTCTGAAATTTCTGTTGGGTACCTCTGGCACTTCTATACAAATCTTATCTGAGAAGATGTTTAACAACAGCTTTGTCATGTCTGGAAACTTCTGCTCCTTTTCTTTTCTCCCATAGAAGTTCTCCTGGAGAGGAAAAAAAATCAACATTGTTTAAAACTGTTGATATCGCGTAATTGCAGACATTTCACCATGAAAAGCTGTAGAAAGTCATTCGAAATAAATAGAAAATGGCAATATCTACACTGCCTTCTACCTTCTGTTTAGTGTACTCTTTTTGAACATGTGATCCAATCACAAAAACATTGTCGGGAAGCTTGTTGACCATGCAACTTATTCCCCGATAAGCTTCAAAATTTTCTATCAGGCAATTTTCAGCATGCTTCATAAACACAATTAATCTTCTCTCAGCACAGAAACCCTAGGAAAAAACCCAAACAGAGTATTCATAAGTGGATGAAAATTTAAATAGAATATTTTACTTCTCTGCAAGGTACATTTTTGACAAAGCAGCCATTTCACCTGAGACGGTGTAAAGATAGGCTTGACTTGATCCTCCACATCAGTACAGACTTCATTGCCTGGAGCCATGGTCAACAATTCAAGCCAAAAGAAAGTTATTGTGAAGGATGAGAAACATATATCAACTTCTTAAATTTCACAGAAAATTCATGCTTCACTGAAAAGAAGGGAACATTACCATCACAAAAGAACCCATGACGTGCTTCACATAGACCTCCAAGGTCATTCCCCTCAGGAATAGGAATATCAAACCTCACACCTACTCGTTTTGAATTATTATTCACAAAAATCAGGACTTTTCCGCGGTTTCCAAAAGAAGGGCCCCTGCTTATCAGTCAAAAAAGAAGTATTGCATTAACACTACTGAGGAGATTCTTTTCTTCAGTACTATATGAAGAATTTATGAAGGAAGGGCTAAGTATGTCAGGAATACCTTTCGAGAAATTATGTGTGGCAGTGCAAATGATCCATCCAAAGAGTATAATAATCCATATAAGTGCAAATCACAGCAATGAAAAACTTGTGTGCAAGAAAGAAAAAGTTTGGAACTACTTACCTTGTCTTTCAGCCATTGTGCACCAAAATTTATTCTACAGTTATTATGAAGTTAAATATGCAAAAGAAGGGAATGCCATATAACATTTTATTCTTGCAGACGCCGCCAAGCTAAAGGAGCTTTGGTACCCTCCATTTTTTGGGTAAATTCAATTTCACTGACCCAAGAGAGAATTTCAAGATCAAATAATACAAGCTACAAGCAAGAGAAAATCTCAAGGCCCAAGCTCTGGAAAAGATCAAGAAGAAACAATATAAAACATCCAATCATCTAATTACTTTCTAGAATAGATTCACGCTAGTTTCACTCTTTACAAAGCCAAAATTTTGCCTTTGCTAAATGTATAGTTGGTAATGGACAGAAGTCTGCATCTAATGACTTAAAAAATCGTACTCTAAAGAGAAATGAATCCGATGTAAGAATTTCTATGCTTCATGTCATTTCTTTCTATCTTGTGCACCAAAATTTATTCTACAGTTATTATGAAGTTAAATATGCAAAAGAAGGGAATGCCATATAACATTTTATTCTTGCAGACGCCGCCAAGCTAAAGGAGCTTTGGTACCCTCCTTTTTTTGGGTAAATTCAATTTCACTGACCCAAGAGAGAATTTCAAGATCAAATAATACAAGCTACAAGCAAGAGAAAATCTCAAGGCCCAAGCTCTGGAAAAGATCAAGAAGAAACAATATAAAACATCCAATCATCTAATTACTTTCTAGAATAGATTCACGCTAGTTTCACTCTTTACAAAGCCAAAATTTTGCCTTTGCTAAATGTATAGTTGGTAATGGACAGAAGTCTGCATCTAATGACTTAAAAAATCGTACTCTAAAGAGAAATGAATCCGATGTAAGAATTTCTATGCTTCATGTCATTTCTTTCTATCTTGTGCACCAAAATTTATTCTACAGTTATTATGAAGTTAAATATGCAAAAGAAGGGAATGCCATATAACATTTTATTCTTGCAGACGCCGCCAAGCTAAAGGAGCTTTGGTACCCTCCTTTTTTTGGGTAAATTCAATTTCACTGACCCAAGAGAGAATTTCAAGATCAAATAATACAAGCTACAAGCAAGAGAAAATCTCAAGGCCCAAGCTCTGGAAAAGATCAAGAAGAAACAATATAAAACATCCAATCATCTAATTACTTTCTAGAATAGATTCACGCTAGTTTCACTCTTTACAAAGCCAAAATTTTGCCTTTGCTAAATGTATAGTTGGTAATGGACAGAAGTCTGCATCTAATGACTTAAAAAATCGTACTCTAAAGAGAAATGAATCCAATGTAAGAATTTCTATGCTTCATGTCATTTCTGTCTATCTAACCTGGTAGATCACAGCCCCTAAAACCAGCTTGATGCTCAGGTGCATGAGATCATTGCCTTGAGTCTCTTTAATCATCAATTACACAATTTGTTGCCAACTTCCACCAGAACAAGAAACATTTCCCTTTTGCTAGAACAAGAGCCACACTCCAAGGGTGAAAGGGCAGTCACAGAAAAGATTTTTACGATAACAGACAAGACAAATCAGCTTCAGCATGATTAGCTGATTACAATCAGATCTCCTTTTGTACTGATTCTTCATCATCCTTATTTAGTGATTGTATCTATACTAGCGTAATCACAATATAAAGACATCTCTTCCTTGCTCCCCGATAACGTTTTCCATTTAAGAGTTAGCTTCGTGATGGTTGCTTGTCATTTTCCATTTTCCTTTTCCTGTTAGTGTAAATAATAGGTAATGCAATATGAGTACGAACTGATATGCTCTCATCATGCCATTTACTTCTTTTAGAATTCTCATTTTCCTTCTCCTGCCGATCTCTGAGCATTGTGGTTTATGAGAACATTACAACTAGAGGAAAGAATAGAAAGGACCACGGAAGAAGAAAGGCAAGAATGAACACGGGTAGTCACTCTTCATGTGTAAGTATAGCTAGCGCCTTTTTGGGTTTCCTGTTGAATAACAGAAAACCCAAACCGTTGATGTAGCAGGCAGGGTAGCTAGTTACATACACTCAAATTCAATTATGATATGCAAATGCAAGGAAATATAACTATGTTTAATCTCTAGATTATTTGCCTCTGGAATGGAAGAGAGGAGAGGATGAGCTCAAACCAATAAGCCCTGATATCAGGAGGCCGCAATCACTAATAGACAGTTCTCAAATTAGAAGCAGCAACAGTCTATGGTAAGAACTTAGTTCTGCTTTTACTGAATATATTCTTTCCAACAATTTTAGAAGAACTAAAACCATAGCACAATAAATGATCATAACATGCAACCATCTTGAATCGATGCTGAACATGTACATATGGGTAGTACCTAGAGGCAATATTTGAGCAGACGCTGCCATATTTTAGTCCTGTAAATATAACTCTGTCACCTACATATGTAAGTGTGCATGTCAGTATGTAAATTACATACTAAATTCCATAATCTTAAAAGTTGACTGCAGATCTCAAATCATTAACACAGTATTTGTGCTGCAAAACAGTGGAATACCTATGTTGAATGTTTGATTTTGAGACTTGTCGTATAATGGAGGCACAGCTGTTTGAGATACTGACTCTGAAGCTACATTTGAGAAGCTTGGCATATTCATACTCCTTGATGGATGTTTGGTGCTCCTAAGATACCTAAGTAGTGCAGGGTGTAGGTGAAATCTCAAAGCATCATTTGATGGTGGCTGTCCAAAAGCAGATAAATCCTACAAAACGTAAAGAGTGATAACTAGATGGGAGATGGATAGTAAGTAATAAATAACTAAAGAGTCAGGCAGATGTTGGGATCCATACATTGAGATTCATAAGGCAATCAAACACAAGAAGTTTGACCCCAAAGTGGTGAGTGAGAGCCATAGCTAATGTCTCCTGATATATCTCAGAACCTAAAATATACCAGAAATCTGCATTTGTCAATAATAACTGTCGCTAAACATCACATTAACATTGCAACAGAGGATACTTCTCATGCACCTTCAGGACCAGACAGCAGAACTCTTTGCCTTGGACATTGAAGCTTTGGCCTACTTGTTTGTACTTTATGCTTCATATGTATGAAATAAGAAGCGACGAGATAATGTTTTGTCCTCTCACTGTATCAACAGTTACAATGGAAATATAATTAGTACAATCATTGATTTTATACATTGGTACAGTCAAAAAATCAGAGCTGTTTATGTCGTACAAAATGTAATCAGCAAATGGAGCCGCTATTAGTGTATAGAGTTTTAACATCTCATTGGGTCCTTTGTAACTTCCATGCTAAATCAAAAGTAAATGGCTTTTGAAATACTTTTTCAGCACTTTAACTATGATTTCAATTTCCTTTACTCGCAATTAATCATGCAACAAAATATTGATGATGTGGTTTTACATAAAACACTTCTATATTTTTCTGTCTTCCTTTTCACCCTTAGTCTAGCATTTAAGGGGCATATAAATAAACTGTTTCCATTTGTTTAGCTAGTTATTCAATTGGATATATTTCGTGAATCTTATTTGATCCTCTTATAACTTGTTGAAAAAATTTCATGCTGAAATACAACTAAGGGTCAAAAGCAAATTGATGATCTGAACGCGAACTTCAAGAGTGGCTTGTTCTCATGAAACTTCAAAAGTTATTTATTTTTACCTAAATAGTCCAATGATATAGACTACTTAAACTGTATACAGATTTACTTTTTAAGAAAAAAAGGCTTCAAATTGAAATAAACAAAGCTAGTGTTTTGACTTGTTAAAGTGCTACCTTAAATAATATGGGAATTTGTTGAATAAGATCTCCATATCCATGGAGTCCTTTACTGTATTCACGCCAAGACCAACATGTATTGCCTCTTCTTCTGAAGAAACACCAGTATTTAGTATTTTCAGATTCTCATCCTGTGAAACCTGCTAAATTACAAATGAGTTTAGGTAAAAAAATTATCACATGGCATTTACAAATTCATAAGATCAATTGTCTGTCTTATGTATCCTCTCAAAAATTTGATGTACTTCCTCGACTAATTCATTTGAAAAGTAATGAAAAATAAAGTTAATAAGCTCAAATTTCCTTAGATTTTTCACACATCTAAAATCAAAAAAGAAATTTAAGTCCGTTCACTTGCTTGTAACTCTCCACTAATCACTCTGCAACCTAGAAATCAAGTAGGTGTACCTTTTGTTGCGCTTGCTGTACAGGTTGCTGATGTTGTTGTAGCGGCAGTGATTGTTGCAGAAACGGCTGATGTCCTTGTACATGCGGCTGCTGCTGGTTCTGAGCCAGCTGCGCTAGCATTCTCTGGTTGTACAATGTAACTCATCGTTGGAGCTCTGAAACTGCATTAAATTAACACCAATTGAATTCAAAATATTACGGTTACAACCAAAAGCTACCAATAAAGCACGTAAAAACAACATTACATTAGGTATTTTAATGCGACCAATAAACCTAAGGAAAGAAAGCAACCACTTTACACTAAGCAAATAAAGACAGCAGATTTCCAACAATTGCATTAATGTGAAGAGAAAAAGAGGCAATATCTATTGCACCTGGAGGTGCGCCAGGCCTTAGCACATGAGCTGTCATTGGTCGAATGGCCGACGAACTGGTGCAGATAAATGACGAATTTGCTGGTGAAGGGACGTTAATCATCTGATTTCCAGCTCCATTGTTAACAAAGCAATAAAAATTGTTTGCCTGAAAAGGGGGAAAAAATACTTAGTCAAAAACATAAGTGAAATTCATTTTCTTGTTTGTGTACATGCAACTTTTGGAAAGAGATACTAGGACATAAAACAGGTAAAAAAAGGCTAGTAAAGCATGCTATAGAAATTGTTTGCTTGAAAAGGACAAACTTCAAGACGACTAGAGAAACAAATCTAAAATGTCAAAAATGAAGTTATAAAGTTAGTTTTGTCAGTTCTTATATAAGCAATTTGCTAAAAAATTAAAAGCAAAATACAGTTACATGATTTCCTTATGCACTCAGTGTAGAATAGAGCGAAATACAGCACAATTACCTTAATTTTTTTCAGTGCTGGTTGAGGCTGACTGTTGTTACCATTTGAGACTGAATTTGAGGAAGACATGAAGAACTTGAATTCTTCTGTATCATGCACAGACTACAGAGAGAGGAAAGAAGGATGCTCTCAGAGTCTTGAGAGCGTTACATTCTTTTATAGTCAAAGTTCTTTGAATACGTACGAAAGATACTTGTAATCTGTTGTAATCTTGTGCACTTCGATTTGTTGTGGGATTATGACATCCAAGGTCACCTACACTCGTTATTATCTCACACTTGGTTTTGTCTTTTTATTACGACCAATATATTATAGTAATAAGATTTCCTGTTCTTTTACTGCAACTACTCTATTTATTTGATTCGAATGTCATAGTAATCTGGAAAGGAGACTGGTATGCTTTGAGTTAATGGAAAGTAGGAAAGGTAGAATCCCCTTTATAAATACCTACATAAAAAAATATGTTAAACATATATATATTTATGTTCTGGCCATGGGTCGGGTTGGTTAGTCCTCGGCTAGTTACATTCTCCCATTCTCCCGAGCAAAGGATGGTGCTGACAATAAATGCCAACAATCACCCCAACACCAGCATGGGTGACTCGAACTCATGACCTCGCTCTAATACCAATTGTTAGGCTCAAGCTCTTACCACTAGGCCAAAAAGGCATAGCAGAGGCGCAACTTTATTTCCTTAGTCTTGGCAGCGCAAAGCACCATACTAAGCGACGGTCGGGCAGAGGTGGTTGCGCACCCCTAAGCACCATGTTCCAAAATACTGGATTTCTATTTATATAATTTCTATTCTTTGAATTGAAACAAATTAGAATTCCCAATTTTCTACGATGTCTAAGCGATAAAATATTTTCAGGAACAAGCAAGATTTCTGTCTCTATTTCCAATTATTCTTTGATGTGGTGAAATTGTTTCATTAAAATTATTCTTAGAAACATATCTTTGTTCTTGGTAGGAACAAGCAAGATTTCTGTCTCTATTTCCAGTTATTCTTTGATGTGGTGAAATTGTTTTATTAAAATTATTCTTAGAAACATATCTTTTTTCTTGGTATTTTTGATTAGTTTGGTGCTTACTTGAAGTGCATGTATTTGAAGTTGGGTCCAATTTATGCTCTAACTACTGATCTATTGTTCAATATTTTGTCAATCCTTTTCCTTATTATTTTTTAAACTTCCATCATACATCAATAACTGTTCATATTTGCTAGTGATTCTTCGCCCGTATTGTTTCTTTATATGTCAACTCATTTTCATTTCATAATTACAGAAGAAAATGTGAATCATATAAAACTTATATTGATAGACCTTGAAATAAAAAGCCCCCTAATGAAATTGCTCCAGTATTCTTACAAACAATTCTTTTCAGTCTTCGGACTTATGTAAGGGTAGTAAGCTCATAGAGATTGCAAGATAACATCCAAAGATGGATCCAATGCTATTTCCATTCAAATTTTCCATACATGCTCATAAGGACTTATTTTTAAGCAATTGCAACAAAATTGTCCACAAAAATCTGTTTCTTAAGACAGTTCCAAGTACTAGTGCCACTTCAGATTCCTGATAATCCTACAATGAAGACTACCTAAATCAGAGATTGACTTTCACCAGCCTTCAACATTCTGCCTACTTAAAATAGAGTTTCCACACTTAATAATGTACTAATGAACAGGGAGATATATTGGAACTGAAACAAATTCTGGTATTCCACAATAGCCAAAGTCCATACTGAACATAGAACCAGTTTTAATATCCATTTAGTACTTCAAAAAATTATTTCTGTAAAATCAAATCGGTATTAGATTTTATAGAATTTTATGAAAACTCATTTATGGAAAAATACTCTAGAATATACATTTGCAAATTTTTAATTGGCAAATCACACAAATTGGATTAATGTCACAATTTTTTTTTAAACACTTGCGGAGGATGAGAAAGTTAGGCACTTAAGGTTAAAGTCAAATTAAAGCAATTTAAGAATAAAATAAATCATATACATATACATATTGAACTTCATATTTGAATGACACATGTAAGACGGCATGCAGTTCACAGGAGCACCTTAATTTATCCTCAAACTCAAAGCTCAAAGATGCCTTCCTCTGAGATTTACCTTCACCATAGAGCTCATTCCATGTAGCAGGCCCCACCATGCTCAAGTCAGCCAACATGCTGGCTCTAACCTGCAATCATCCATTCGTAATAAAAATCAGTGTCATCAACAATAAAACTGCCATTTTTATCACAGGAAAAGAAGAGCAAAAGGAAAAAGAAAAACAAAACAAAAACTATAAACTGTCGGATCCTCAAGTTTTTGGAATGCTCCAAAGTCCAAATTCTACTTGAGCATTCAAATCTGGGTCAATACCAGCAAAAACATATGTGAATGATCACAGGCATATTTGAAGTCCTCCATATTCAGACGCCAGCTAGCAGTGGGGTTTTCTTCTGTTACTTCAGGAGAATTATGCTGTCAAAATCTGCAAAATTATCAGCAGGGTTGGTTTGGTTCAGGCTCTAACCTGTGTTGCATGCATGTTTCTGACCCAAAAAAGAAAAAAGAAATGTAGTCCTAACAATATCTTTTTGTTCTTGTTAAATGTTACTGTGTAGAGAGAGGTAAAGCAGAAACATGGAGAGGAAGCATCAACCAGAAAGTAATTAAGAAACCCTTTACCAGAAAGAAAAAAAGAGGAAAGACACATTGCTGAACAAATGCTTCATTTGGAGGAAGGTGAAAAAGAAAATCAAAATCAATGAAAACTTGATTCCATCTCATTTTCCTTTAGGACACAAGAAGTGTCAACTTTAAAAAAATGTTAAAGAAAATAGATGTAACATTACTAGATATCTCTCATATTTTATATTCGTACAAGCATTGCCAAAGTTCTTTCTTTTAAAACCAAATGAAGGAAAACATCGTTCTTAGCATCTACTTCACAAGATCCAACCATACAACAAATTAAGTAAATGTGAAAGCAATATTTTATGACATGGGTTTTGGAGAAACTAAAGCAAATTTCACATGCTTCACAGAATATCAGGGTCCAATTAATGAACATCTTACTAATATTCCATATTCTCCATTGATCATAATCTCAGAAACCATAACCAATTCGATGACAACAAAATTGTCTGAAAGCTTGTTGAATGCCTTTTATTGCCTTGAAAGTTTCAGAATTTTCTTTGAAGCAATTCTCAGCATTGTTTTACAAACAAAATTAGTCCGCTACTGGTACATAAATCTAGGAACCCCAAACAGAGTAATAACAAGTGGCCGATAAACACAGTGGAATACATAAAAGTCTCAAAATATACATGACTGAGAAAGCAGCAAAGCAATCACCTTAAATTAGTGGATGGACTTGATCCCCCACATTGATACAAACTTCATTGACACACACGATGATGAATAATTCAAGGCAAAAGAAACGAATTGCGATGCACGCGAAAAGTAAATAAACATATAAAATTTCAAAGAAGATTGCAAGATGCGAATATTACCATCTGAAAAGAAGCCATGACCCGCTTCACATGGACCCTCAAGGTCATTCCCCACAGGAATGGAGAGATCAAAACTCACAAGTATATGTTTGAATTACCACTGCCCAAAGACAGGACTTTCAGCGGTTTCCAAAGAAGGGTCCCTTACCTTAACAATAATGAAGTGATTTTTGTAAAAGTCCATTCATGGAAATAAGATTTCGAGGTTGTTTCAGCTGTTCTTGTTCATGCAGCTAGCAAAAATACTTATCACGAATTTACGAAATAATAGGGCTAAAAAATGCGATTGGATTTCTTGCATACTCAGTGTAGCAGAAAAGGGAACAGAATACGCCATTTTTTAATAGCTTCTCCTCAGTTGGTGGTTGAAGCCCATGAGGATAATTACCACTCGGGGCTGAAACTTTGGTGGAAGAAGAAGACGTGATTGCTATTTCTTACAAAAGTGGAGCAAGAATTTCTTTAGAAGTGCACTTCGGACTGCATTTGAACCGAAATGAGTGAAGAAAAAAAAAATGAAAACAATCATTTAAATATGTAGATTGATTGCCCATTTGAAAACTAAAGAGCAAAAAAATTCATGAAAAAAAATATTGACAACTTATCCCATTTTAAATTTAGAAAAAAAAAAAACAAGAACATTTTTTAGAGGGATCTCAATTTGCTAATCTTTCTATTCAAAAGAAGGGATCTTGCTGATGTTTTTTCACAATAGTTTTCTTCTTGCTTCTTTTGATTTTCACCCGGGTAATTCAGCCTCCCTTTTTGTTTTAAAGTTGAGGCTTTCTGCCTTTTTAACATTTTATCCATGTAAAATGATATTAGCAAATTACTCCCTTATGAATTCATAAATGAAGTTAGATGCTTCTTTAAAGGAGAAGGCAATTTATTTTTTATGAGGGAATCATTTGCAAATATTTTTTCTCACAGTAATATTCTTCATTTCTATTTTAATGGCGAAACATAGGAGGTTTTTAACTTCTTTTTTTTCCTCACACTTCAGATGGGGTAAAATTCATGGTACCGGCTATCTATAATTTAAACGTTTTTTACCTTCAGCATACATCTACATGCAAATACATATCTGTTAACTGGGGTAAATCAACACAGTTCGATACATAATACCTGGTTTACCCAATAAAGTTTCAATCATTCGATCTGGTTAATCAGTCAAATAATACAGAACCAGCGCCATTACATTTTGTTGCAATGAATTGATATCATATCTTTCAGTGCCAAAAAATGCCAGAGTGAGTGTCAGCAGTGTACATTAGAAAGAAATCCCATGAGACCTCCCTTCCAAAAAGGACAAAAAAATAAGTAGCAGCACTCAACAAAAAGAGAAGGAAAAGTACAAGGTGTGATCAATAGGGAATGTCTCCTTCAGGAAGATCCCAGTTATCTTCGTCCTCGTCTCCCTTCTTGATCTTAGAAGTCTCTTGCCTATCCTGCGGTCCTGTTCTTGTTTGAGGCCGTCTGCTCAGATTATCAATAAAATTACTTGATCAAGTAATGGCTTAAAAACTTGTCAAATATCAACTTGCAGTTTTTCATGGAATTTAACTTTTTAAATTCACTAAAAATGGGATTATTGCCCTCATCATGGAAGATTTGTAAAAAGTGCAACATTGAATGAACATAAGACGTTCACAGCCTCACTTGTAGTCAGAATGCAATGCAGAAACATAAAACTAAATCAATCTTATTCCTGTATTAAGAATCTTAGAGAAAACCAACAAATCAGCGCAACCATGCCAAGTTGGACAAAAGTCCATTAAAGTTTTAACCCCCAATCCAAACTTCAAACTTTGGAATTTCAAAGACTGACTTTAACACTAATAAAGTTTCAAGCTTTGAGTGACATTATGCTGTGGGCATTCAAATCAACCTATTGGTCCAAATGAGCTATGATATGACTAGAAAGAAAACAAACTAAGACCTCTTATCCCATTGAGTGGTTTTGATGTGCAAAATTTAGAAATAAACCCCAACTCAAGCACTAGTGATATGTACCCCACATTGCAACAGACAAAGTTCAAAAGCAGCAAAAGTTTGGGTACTGGGATCAAACACAGAAAATTCAAGCCATATCTTGAGGGGTTCCTTGCTTAAAGGACAAAAACTTGCAAACAAAACCACAAAGACATTCAATTTCCAGAGAAACACAAACTTAAGTTGCCACATAATGCATCACAGTCCAATTAATAACTCGCCCCGATTATCAATCAAGATTCATAAACAATTCCACAGCACAATTTCTCAATCACGAGCATAATACATTATGGAAAACAATTTACTCAATTTGGTCTTAAAAGATTACATGAAAGAAAATGTATGCTTAAGCACAATAACACAACAAATTTATTCGTATACAAATTATATGAACCCATTTTTTGATGATACTCAAGTACTCAACTACATGTTAAACAATTTTCAATTTTGACACTAGTGTACTAGAAAAGAAAAGTTCGAGGAAATTCAGTTTTCATCGTTTTCCCTTTTCACTTTAAATCTACTAAATCCTCATCCAGACCACTCGCGAATTCCAGCAACATGGGACAATAAGAAAATAGGGAAAAAGCAAAGCGCCAATAATAATCATGAGCAAATACAAAAGAGAGAAAGAAACCTGCGACGATTGCGCTTCGCAGCCTCGCGAGACTTGCGTTTCTTCTCATCCTGCTTGTTCTCAAAATACCTGCGGCGCTTGCACTCCTGGATGACGCCAGCACGCATCACCTCTCTCCTGAACCGGCCGAGCAGCTTCTCCTCCGCTTCGTTATCGTTCACAATCACCTGAACATTGTATGCCGACCGGAAGAACATCGTGTTCGCGTAGGCGAGCGAGGGGCACACCACTGGCATGACGTCGGATGAGCAAGAAGATGACGACTGGGCTGCATTGGATAAGACTATTGGGGCCCACCCGGGATGGGTACTTGACGAAGAGGGTGAAGTGGCGGTGGAAGGATAAGACGGCGGAAACTTGGGCGGAGGAGTGGGTGGTCGTGGCGGTGGTTTTGAGGGGGTGAAGAAAGAGAAGAGGTTGGCTATGGATGAGGTAGCCATGGGTGAAATTGGGGGATTGCGGTTTGGATGGGGGGAATTAAATCACAGTAATGTTTCGATTGGGTTTCTGAAAATAAAATGGGCCTTTGTTTTCTTGAGCCCAATTAGAGCAATATACAGAAAGGTTTAATTAGGCTTTTTGAGCCATTTGGGCCCCTGTTTCTAACCATCTGAATAAAAAATATTGTCGATAATTTTTAACTGGGTAACCCATAGCATAAAATTCTTCTTGAGCAAGAGTCTCTCTTTTGATGATGAGAGGAATGGCCTTTTGAGGCTTTAGAGGGTAGGATTTAGAAACTCATTAAATTATTTGAAATTCGGTTCAAGATGGATTGCTAAAACTTTTTTAGTTCAGTTCATTAATTGATCTAAAAACCACTTCGAATTTTCTATTTCATCTCATATTATTCTACTTTACAAATATAAGTTAAATTGAAATAGAAAATTTCAAGTAGTATTATTGTTTTGCCTTAAAAAAGTATGCAATAAAAAAATTTGAACAAGTAGAGATTAGTGTGGGCACAACATCTTTTAGATTTGTTAGTTCAAATAAGCACAAAAAGGAGTTGGATTGACCCAATAGAATTAGTGAAGAAGAAGTAAAGAATTAAGTCTCTTAATCTCCAATTAGGATGTGGTGCCAAAAAAATGTAAGCCAATCAGATGAAAAATTAGTGGGGTGCTCATTGTTTAAGGATATGGATTTAAGGCCTTTTTAATTTTATAATTACTGTAATCTTCCAAATCTGTGGGTTTAAAACGGTGTGACAAGTTAGGCCCAATAGCAGGTATGGATTAAATTAATTTGATTAATTTATGACACGCACTTTAAATGCTAAGCCAACTCAATTATGACAGTGAAATATAATTTTTTTTTACAATAAGTGAAAAAGGGACAAGCAAAAATTAAAGGTGAATCCACCAATTAATCAGTGGAGATACAGCACATAAGGTTTGGGATTAAAATAAATAAAAAATGTTAAACACTAGTGATAAAAAGGAGTAGTTATCCAATGTGGATTCCACTTTCTTGGGTTGCGGCGTCCCATTTTTTCTACACTTGTCCCGGCGTGGCATGTTATTAATACTAAGGACTGTTATCATTGGTCCAACATTAACTTCTCCGGCACTCCACTGCCCCTGCTTTTTCATTCTCTCTTTCTTTTTTGTTTTTGGTGAAAGATGATGATACTTTCTCCGTCCCACTATCATTGTCTCGTTTTCATGAAAAAAATCATAATTTTTCTTGATATAGTTACAATTCTGTCTGTTAGTGAAATGTTCATTTCATACTTCAAAAAATATGTTATTTGTGAAATATATTTATATATTTTACAAAATAAGATATTATTTTGGGACATAAAAAAAAAAAAAAAAAAAAAATGGAAGAGGAGAGGAGGGAGGAGGGTAGAGAAAGCACTAAAATGAGATGGGAAGTTTGTAGTCCAGTAATTGTAGTATAAAAGTCTTTCCCAATTGCATGTTTAATAGATTAAAGTTTTCCTCGACTTTTACAATTTGATAGTTGTTGTCTTCGTTATTTTTCATTGAGTTTTTGCATCCAATAAGTTAACTCACCATTCTCTTAGAGATAGAACTAATTATTGAGGAAAATCAAGTAGTAAACTTGATAGGGAACTTCCCCATATTGAAATTTTGTTACGACCTTTCAGCAATTGTGAATACTATTTATTATATCATAATATATAAGATATCTTCTAATTAAGACTATCCATACAATTAAATTGTTTTAAAATATATAAATGTTTGAATTGAACTAACTTAAATTTGAATAAGATTGAGTATCAATTCATACTAACATACACTTTAAAGCTAGTTTTGGATGTTACATTTATTTTTCCAAATCTATTTGATATATAAGCATGTAACCATCAACATTAAATTTACATGTCTTTGATCCATCACTGTGCAATTACCAATTCCATCATATTTATTTGGTCACATTGTGCAATTACCAACTCCTTCTTTACTAATTATGTAATGCGAGGCACCCCAACATCAATCTAGAGCTTGCCAAAAACCAAAAAGAAAAGCCAAGTTCCAATGGAAACAAATTCAAAAACTTTTCTAATTTGATTAAATTGAGCTGCTCTAAACTTGCTCATAAAAAAATTTGCGGGTTATTATACAAAAATAGATTTTATTCAATGTACAACTTCGAATAATGAATGTGGATTTCTCGTCGTAAAAAATAATCCTAAAATTATTTTGGAAATACTTTAAAACAATTTATTCCAAAAGTTGAAACTTTTATTTCTCTAGCAATGTAAAATTATATAACTATTATCTTCCACAACTTGTCTTGTTACATGCAACTCAATTTCAGATTTTAGATATAAGTGAATTAATAAATTAAATAGAATTAAAAGCTATACAAAACCTTATTTCAACGTGGAATATATTAACCACATGATATCATAAATTACTTTCAAAATACTTATAAATTCTCCTTCTACTTAAATATAAAATTAACGTTCATGTAGATACAAGATTCGCTCATCACGTATTCACATAAACATATATATGTAAATATACAGTGAAATATTATTGTACTAATATATTTATTTGGTCGTTGTGGAGTAGTAAGAGCGAAATAGGATAGATGTCGAAAGCATCTATACATTTTGGGTTGGTAACCATCCACAACACTCTGCCTATTCATTCAATTAATTTTTTTTGGGGCTAACTGTTTACTCATGACGTTGTGTCTTGAAATTGTCATTAAAGAGCTTGGTTAATTATATGCATTTTTTAGTGCCATTGGATATGGAAAAACATTACTTATTTAAAGATAAACTATATTAGTACATGAAGAATATTGAAGTAAGGGTTTTATTTAATTTTTTGAGTTTAATGGACAATTACATCACTTCGTATATCAATATATGAAATATAAATCAAGCAAACAAAAAAATACATATTTTAAGATATCAGATAATAATTTAATAGAATCGTTGATTTAGGAAAGTTAGACTAATATTTATAATGTTTTTTTTAAAGAACTTGAACCTAATATCAATTAATTATAGAGTCTTGGCAATAATCTGCGATATCTCTGTTTTAATAAACACTAATGACATTGAATTATTAAATGACAAACTGGAAAAAGTTTTCAAATTTAGGGAGTGTTAAAGTAAGTTTTAGAGCAATAATATTAGCACACTTCTACAGTCTACTATTGATGAGGAAAAAAAAAATTATAATGCATTTAAAAGTTTTTACTATTGATAAGAGGTATTTTGTGAAGTGCATGTGATCCATGTTATTATATTTAATTTAACTCAATAAAACTTCATTCAATACTTATATTATAAAATTAATTTTCGTCTAGAGTTAAATTGTGAAGGCTTAATATTTTTTTTTAAATCACTACAAAATGTGATTTTAAGTAGACATTTCGATTTTTACTTTTACATCACTTTTACCGTAGAACAAGTAATTATTATTAAATATTTAAAATTAGGTAAGAGAATAATTTAAAATTTTTTATATTATAATATTATGATATACCTTTATTACATTGCAGTACCATACATAAAACTATTTTTTTTTTTTTTCCACATATAAAACTAGTTTCGCCTTGTTTCTTTTACGTCTATGTAATCTGTTATTGTTGAAAGTTGTAATCCACGCTCTTGGCGCGTGCGTAGTTTATTTCGTTGCAAGATTAAAATATTCCATCTTCAAGAAAAGGCGCTTTAAACCATTTCATTTAATATTCCCCTCAGTGTCAGAATTGAATATTCCCACGATGAAAGCTTGGAAAAAAATATTGAGTCATACAGAAGCAAACACCAACACGTCAGCGCAGACAGTCCTCTTCTTTTTCCCCTTTCTCTCACAATCACCTTTTTTAATTTTCTTTAAAAAATGACTGAAAAAAACCCACCTGCTCTCCCGAAATCGGAGATGCAATGGTTGTTTTTGCCATTGTTAACAATTTTCAAACGTATCTTAATTCCTTTGAGCAAATGGAAGGGTCCCATTATTTCAAGAATCCACCTCCCTTCTTGCATTACTATATACCTGTCCTTGCCTCAATGCCCGCACCTCCTTTTCTATTTTCTACATATGCATACACTTTTTGTGTGTGTATATTTATGGTTGTATTTATCTTTTCTCGCCTCTATTCATAGGTCTTTGTACAGTCACTGTGCTTTGGTTTCTCAAAAACTACTGAGAGTTGAATTTGGTGGATTCTTGTTTTTATGCAGTATCAATGTCTATTCCTTAGTCATACATCTTGATTTTTTCTGGTACGCTTATGTTTTTGTATTTGCCTGCTTATTTTGTTGTACTTTGCTTGTATATGTGTCTGTAAATAGTTGTGTCTGTCATGTATTCATTCATGTAAATACTAGTACAAATATGTACACGAGTTTTTTCTGTTCTATGTATGTATGTAAGTTTGAATATATGTGAAGGTCTTATTTCTGATTTCGGTATTTTATTTGTTTGGTTTGATAAATTTTCTTTCTTATTTTTGGAGGGTTTTAGATGTAGGGCGTTTTAAGCGCGTTTTATGATGCTTCCATCATTTAAAGAGTAATTGCTTAAATAAAGCTTTTTCATTGTAAATCATCCAACAAAGTTGGTTGATTTCTTCCCCTCATTACAAAATTGTGATATGAAGCACATTTTTCAGCTGCACTTTGATCTTGAGATCAAATTTCAATCTTCCCGCATTTCGTTTGGAGTAAAATTGCTTCTGAATTAGTATGGAACGATGCTCTCTTTCACTTCAATTTTCACTTATAGGGTGTTTCTGTTTCTGTGTAGATAGTGTGAATGAAGGTTCAATTTTTTCGTTTATTGTCATTTTTTTTTTTTTTTGGTAAACTGACTAGCTGATAATATCATTTGTATAAAAAACTAAGACATTTGGTTTTAGTGATGGTTTCTCTTGATTCCTGGTCTTTCTATTGTTCAAATATATAATTTGATTATGATGTTTAGATTTCTGTTACAAGGCCTGTTGAGTTCTGTACTTGGTGATCTTTTCTATATCTCATTCCTATTTTTATTCTATTAGATGAAAATTTGGAGGATTTTTGGTTTTGGAATTGTTAAATCAATGGCTGAAGGAACCAATATAGCTGATGAAGAAGAGGAGGGATTTGATGAACATGCTGCCCGTCCAGGTCAGCATCATGGGTTTGATTTGAATTTTAGTAACAGTGATTGGATCACCCTTGGTATATCTGCCCCCAAAAGGATTAGGATGTCCGAGAATGGTGATAGATCTGATCAGAGTGGATCCCATCCTTCTGGTGCTGGTAGCGCTGATGGTTTGTCTAGTGAAGAACCTCAGGATGCAGATTATTCATGCATTTCATCTCTTAGCTACGAATTAGAGAGTCTAATTTTTGCTAGGTTCCCAAGGTCAGAGTATTGGAAGTTATGCTCTGTGAACAAGAGGTGTTTGACTCTTTCAAAAAGCGGCGAGCTTTACAAGATCAGGAGGGAGATAGGATTTAAAGAGCCTTCTGTTTTCATGTCTGCAACTGGCCAAAGTACTTGGTGGGAATTTGATCGCGAATTTAAATCTCGTAGGAAACTTCCGGTTCTGCCATCAGATCATTGTTTTGTTAATGGAGATAAAGAATCACTTTGTGCTGGCACTCATCTGCTTGTTTCAGGCAAAGAGATTGATGGTCTTGTAGTTTGGAGGTATGAGTTGGCCAAAAACAAATGGTACAAAGGTCCATCAATGATCACCCCAAGATGCTTGTTTGCATCGGCTACATGTGGTAGTTGTGCTTATGTGGCCGGTGGGATGGCAGCAGGGTTGAACCCTGAAGTCTATGACACAGCTGAAAAATATAATCCGGACAGTGGATCATGGGAACCACTCCCAAGGATGAAAAGGAGGAGGAAGCTTTGTGCTGGGTGTTACATGGACAATAAGTTTTACGTGATTGGAGGGAGAAATGGAGATGGAGAACTAACTTGTGGTGAATTCTTTGATGAAACCAAAAACAGATGGGAACTGATACCAGACATGCTTAAAGATGATCCCGTACAATCATCCCATTCGCCACCTCTCCTTGCCATAGTAAATAACGAGCTATACTCACTTGAAGCTTCTTCCAACCAGCTGAAGATGTACTTGAAGAAGACCAACACATGGAAGCAGTTGGGGACAGTCCCAGTGAGAGCTGATTGCCACAAAGGTTGGGGAGTCGCATTCAAGTCTTTAGGAAACGAACTCCTGGTGATAGGAGCATCCTCTGCTTCTTGTGCTAATCACATGGCCATATTTACCTGCTGCCCGGATTCTGATTCCAGTGAACTAATGTGGAGGCCTCTTGACAGTGGCAGAAATTGCCTTAGCCTCTTTATTTTAAATTGTTGTGTTATGGTAGCTTGAAAGACGATTCTTAAAGAATCAAAGTCCAAATTAGTGCAAGATGACTAGAATGTTTATGCTGGTAAGCTTTTCCTTGCTGTTGCAGATATTGATGGTGCCTGCAGTCTTGGGCACTGGATCACAGCATGTGCTATCGTTACTATCAGTAAGAGCGTTTTATATAAATCCATGCTCGAGCAATGTTTTCCATTGTATATTGTACTTCACTTTCCTTTGGCAAGTTGCTGATCTTGTTCAAATTTGTCAGTTTAACCCTCGACCATGGCTTTGTGCATCTACAATTGGAAAACATTTATGTAAACATTACCCGTGTGTAATCTATATAAATCTGTGATGGAGTTAGAATGACTTTAAATGCTTTCATTCACAGATAGCAGGATATCAAAAACCGCTTCTCGTTTATTAATTGATTACCATTATCTCTATTAGTTTTGCATTCTATGGATGATATATATATATATATATATATATATATATTTTATTATTATTATTTTTTTCTAAATTTTTTAGGTACTTGGTTTACACTATAAGCTTACTTGTGGGAATTGTATTCTTGTTGATTACAGGAATAGGGCTCTTGAGTAATTTAATTTTGAGCTTATACTCTCAGGGATGGAAAATATAGTAGTGCTTCAGTGTAATAAAGTGCTTCAGTGTGTGAACTATACGAACAAGATAGCGTCCTAGTGGAAGTACTGATAATCATGATTCATGAAAACTAATAATTATTTGTCAAAATTATTAAGACCATTATGTTAAAACCTATATTTTTCATTTGGCATATGTGAGCTTCTCTGTATGCAAGTGTAAGGGAATTGAACCGAATTAAATAATACTATATTTTGATTTTATTTAAATTTAATTATGTGTGAGGTAATTTTCATGGTCAAACAAGATGAGTGAAATTTAATGAAATTGAATACAAGTCAAACTCGAAAATCTTGATATTTTATTTATATTTATCAACTTATTCAGTTTGAGCTCAAAAAATTACTAATAATCAATGTCAAGTTGAATTTAAAGAAACATGCATTTGTTTATGAATCATACACACCCTAGCTAGTTAAATACGAGACATAAAAACTTTAATTTTTAATTCATATGTGTATATTATAATTTTTTTAATTAAAAATTACGGTAAAAAGCTTAACTAAAAAATATAAGGACGGATAATATATGAATATATGGACATATGGGGTAAAATACAAATGTAAAATAATTGTTTGGAGCAAAACCACGATTTATTTTGATATTATCTTTATATATATTGTGTTGTAGCTGTATTTATTTTAAATTATGCAAAAATTATTTTATATATATTTCTGTACTATTTAATTTATAATTATGATACAAGTTAGAGATAATTATTTAACAATAATTAGTAATTTTATAAATTATTAAGTTTTTTATTTTTATGTATATGATATTTTAATAATACTTATAAATAATTTTTATGCAATTCTTATATTTTAATTATATATTATTTGAAGTGGAGTATTAATGGTCAAATATTACACAAAATAAGATAATACGTGTGTTATATATTTTATCAATAAATTCTGTGTATGAAAAATAAAAATATTTTTTAATTATTTATAAAATTATAAGAATATAATATGAGTTTTAATTAATTAAGATTACATGCCATGTTAAATTGAGAATATACAAAATGGTTACCTCAAAACAAAGATTGGATCGAATCCGCTTTCCAGCCCAAATTATGTCCGAGTCCATAAACACAATTTTCAATTTATATTTGGGCCCATCACGTTTAAAGCACACCCCAGGTGAGAAAACTGAAAATCAACCCCCGAGGGTCGCTGACTCGCCGAGCAACCTAGCCGGGGACAGAGAAGCAAAATAAACATTCAGCAATTTCAGCCAGTAAGAATCTGCTTCCTAATTCTTGAGTAAGATTTATTCTCAGCTTTAAATCCGAGCTTTCTAAATCATATAAACGCAGAATAGCTCTAAAAATATAGTATATGTTTTTAAATTTGTATGTTTAATCTCAGCTGAATTTTGTTGTAACATACTGGTATTGCTACTTCGATTTCATAAATAGACTTTTTTGCGATCCGGATACTATCATTACCCATTTTCATCTTTTTTTTTGGATTAAATATGTAAATATGTAATTGTTTCTGAGTCTGGTTATGGTTTAGGGTTTTCATAAAACCTCGCCTTGTTGTGCTGTTTATTTTGATGTTAATTCTCCTTATTTTGAATGAAGTCCTTTAATCCGCACAGTTCAGCTGAATTTATCTGAATTTTTTTTTTTTCCTTTGACTTCTAAAGAAATTATTTCTTATAAAGCTTTTATATGTGATAATTGGATTCCTTAATTTATACATCTTGAAATACAGGACTGCTTGTGGAATGCCAATGTAAACTACGGATTCACTCAGTTATATTGTTTGCTCATAGATATAGCCATGTCTGCAAATAACAACAACCCTCAAAAGAATATTGGGGCTTCATCCCCTTTTGGAAATTCTTTGCCCGTAAATCCATCTGCTCAGCAACAATTGGGATCTGGATTTCCGGGCCAGTTTCAGTTTTCTGAAGCTCAGGTGCAAGCCCTTTTCCAGGCTCAGTCAAAGGCTCAGGCTCAGGCTCAGGCTCAGGCTCATGCCCATGCTCAGATGATTGCAGCCCATGCACAAATCCAAGCTCAGTTGCAAGGTGCTCAGGGGCTTTCATTCAACCAGGGTCATTCCGGAGGGGTTGCGAATATGGGTTCGCAATCTCCCTCTGTTTCAGGAGCTGGAAGTGCCAGCGCCAAACGGTTTCCACAAAAACCACCTGTGCGCCCACCGAGCTTCGCAGCTTCCAACACAGCCTCTCCAATGAGGACAATGGACGCTTCAGCTGCTGCTCGCAGGAAAAAGCAGAAGCTTCCGGAGAAACAGTTACAGGAAAGAGTCGCAGCTATTTTGCCTGAGTCTGCTCTTTATACTCAGCTCCTTGAGTTCGAGTCTCGAGTGGATGCTGCTTTGACAAGGAAGAAAATTGATATCCAAGAGGCTCTAAAGGCGCCATCATATATTCAGAAAACGCTCCGCATTTATGTCTTTAACACTTACGCTAATCAGATTCGCACCATTCCTAAGAAACCAAATGCTGAGCCGCCTACATGGACTCTTAAAATTGTAGGGAGGATTTTGGAGGAGGGAATGGATTCTGACCAGGCTGCCATGATGCAGAAATCAAGCTCTTCATACCCAAAGTTCTCTTCATTTTTCAAGAGAGTTACTATTACTCTGGACCAGAAAATATATCCTGATAACCATTTGATTATATGGGACAGTGCTCGATCACCTGCTCCTCATGAAGGCTTTGAGGTCAAAAGGAAAGGGGATCAAGAATTTACGGCTAGCATAAGATTAGAAATGAATTATATGCCTGAGAAGTATAAGCTTTCAGCAGCTTTGACAGAGCTATTAGGTATTGAAGTTGATACTCGTGCAAGAATCATGGCTGCGGTATGGCACTATGTTAAGGCTCGAAAATTGCAGTGTCCAGATGATCCATCTTCTTTCAACTGTGATCCTCCGCTTCAAAAAGTATTTGGGGAAGGCAAGATCAAGTTCACAGCAGTCACACAAAAAATTACACCCCACCTGTTTCCTCCACAGCCCATACATTTAGAACACAGGATCAAACTTTCAGGAAATAGTCCTGTTGGAACTGCGTGCTATGATGTATTAATTGATGTACCCTTCCCAATACAGAGAGAATTGAACGCTTTGTTGGCCAATACTGAAAAGACAAAAGAGATTGATGCCTGTGATGAAGCAATTTGTACAGCAATAAGAAAGATCCATGAGCACCGGCGGAGAAGGGCGTTCTTTCTTGGATTTAGTCAGTCACCCATCGAGTTTATTAATGCCCTGATAGATTCTCAAAACAAGGATCTGAAGCTTGTTGCTGGGGAAGCAAGTCGCAATGCAGAAAAAGAGCGCCATTCAGATTTCTTCAACCAACCCTGGTATGGTTTATATTTGTATTTACGAGGCATTTAAATGTTTATCTTTTCTTTTCATAGTATGCTCATTTCTTAACTCCATGGACGTATGTGGAACGTGTGCCAGTAAAGTTCCGTAATACAGAAGCTGGAATCCCAATCTTGGAATCAATTTACATCAAAATCAGTTCGGATAGTAAGCTATAGTTAGGGTGGATGGAATTAACACTTTAAAAGTACCTTTTACATATTAGATTGGTTGACAAGTTAGATGATGGGAATGTAATTGTAACCTTAGGTATTGAAATTTAATTGGTATCTTATTCATGGTTTTCCACCACGTGTTTTCCAAGCATGTTCAATGTGAAATCATTTATATGTATGAAAGACACAGCTTTTTTTTTTGCTCTATTTCGTGCAAAAGATATATTTTCCATGTGCTACCATTTCAGAGTCACATGTTTTTGCTTATAATTTAGGAGATATTGAAGTCTTTGAAATGCCTCACTGACTTGACAGGGTTGAAGATGCTGTCATTCGCTACCTTAACCGAAAGCTGCCAGCAGATGCCCCTGGCAACACATGAATTGGCAGGATTGATACAACTTGCTAACGACTAGGATGTAATTGGATAATTGTTTTGGTCCATGTTCTTCACTGAACATCTACACATGGATTATCGACGGTAGGATTGATGCAGTTTGTCTTCACAAGCACCAAAGGAAGAGAGCATGCATCCTTTTAGAAGTGGGATTTTGAATTTCTTACTGTTCCAGCTTGTTGTTTCACTTGTTTTTCTTGGACTAATATGGCAATGTAAATCTATTATTGCACAAGGCACCATTAACAGTGCTAGTTGTAATGCTGCTGTGTTGTATTTATATATCACGGAATGTGTTAAAGAAACCGAGATAGAAACGTTTGAGATGTTGCTAAATGCTGATATTTTTAGTCATGATATTTTTACAAGCTTTCCGATGGGCTATAAACTTAATTTGCCATGTATTTTTTTTATTTTTTTAATCTTTGCTTCCTGTTTGGAGAGTTCATAAGAAGATTCTTTGAGGTGAAAACACAAAATGAAAATGAAGGCGTTGAGCCTCAAGTTCTTAGTGTGCAAAGCTGTCTACTTATGAGCAAGAATACATATGCAATTTAAAATTTGAACTGAGAGTCCCATAGTTCTTTCTTTGGACGCATGTCTATTGTAGAGAGAGTTTTCAGATTCGACATGGTATGAGCTTTGAGCATATCTCAATACTGCCTGATTGTTGAGTAAGTTTCCAGGTTTGGTGTTGCAGGAGTTATTGAGTATTATCTCAGCCTTGGCTGATGCCTGGGTGCTGCTTTTTCTACTTGTCCCAAAATCCTGGTGTTGAATGTCCTTATGCACCTCTTTTCAATGGAACTTGTGGTACTACGCTTGTACACATCCTGGGTGGTGTCAGTTGTTACCTCAAACAAAAATGTTGATTTCGTACCTGAAAACATGATCTGCATTTGATGCTATGGATCTTGAGACATCAATTGATAAATCGAATACTGGTAGAGTGGTGAGCTAATGAAATTTTTCCCAATCTGAAGTTAGAAGCTATTGTTTCTGTACATTCATCTCTGAACTCTGGATTCCTTCCATATCATGCCACTACCAAATCTTGCCCCTTTTTTCAACATTGCTACAAGATTAATTTGCGTTGACAAGGCTTGGTAAAACTGACAAAAACTGAATTTAGGAGATCACAAATTCAGTTTTGTTGTAGTATACCACATTGAGTGACTATTAGATCTATCATTATTCATTTATTAGATTATTTGAAATTATTGGGGCTCTGGATCTTGGCGCCGGGCGGATATCAAATTTCTTTAGCAAGTTAAGTGAATTATTAGAAGACATTTTTTTGGGCTTATTGGAGTTGGCCCATTAAAGAAATCAAGAAGCAACATTTGGGCCTAAATTCAGCCCAAAGATGCGCGCTAATAATTATCAGCCAAATGTTTTGAATTCCGATACATCTTCTAACAGCAGCAGCCGAAAAATGGCGGGAAAGGAGGCGACCGCTGCAGCAGCGACATCGAAGCCGAAAGTAGATGGCGAATCGGAGGTCTGTTGGAGAAAAGAAGTCGATCAAAACCTCAAGCGGCTCCAATCGCTGCTATTCGGCTCAGACGCGGCTCTGGAGAAGGGGGATTTCGGCTCGGCGCAAGTGCTATCCCTCGGGCTCATCGGCTTCCTCGACTCTCGCTCCCACTCCTCAGTAGATGAGGCCTTTATTCGCCCTATTCGCCGTGAAGCCGTTTCAAAGCTCGGCTTGGCTCGACGCGCCTTGATTCCTGATTCTGATCGGTATGGCCTACCCCTTCCTATTAAGTGGAACTAATATTACTAGCGGGAAGAGTGCTTTTAGCTTGTTTGAAGAACTAATTTGGATTTTGTTTTGTTTGCAATTGAACTTAAGTTGACGCTTTTTTTTTTGTCTGTCACCCCCTTTTCACTTGTGAATTGTGAATTGCGGACGCTGTTGTACAATATTCAGTATTTCGTTATGTAAAATTAAATTCGAGAGATGTTATTGAATACAGAGATTTTTGGATTTCGGTGGTTAAACTCTGTTTATTTATTTTTTATTAATTAGTTTATCATTCACATGTATTGTTTCTTTATGCTCCATTTGGATCCCCAGATTTAGTAGATGAAAGTGTATAGGAAAAGTGAAATCAATGAAAACTGAATTTCATCACATTTTCATATCCTTTTTAGCAAATCAGGTACAGTGTGTTGTTTGGATCTTAGATACCAGTGAGAAAAAGGAAAGAAGAAGTAAAAGTATTGAAAATAAAATTCCATCACATCTTTCGTTTGGGCAAAATTAGTATCAAATTTTAAGTTTTTGGTTGTAATTATCATGAGAAAAAAATGAAAAGAATTTATAAATCAATAAACATCTCTCATAATTATATA
This sequence comes from Paulownia fortunei, assembly GCA_019321725.1. NCBI lineage: Eukaryota > Viridiplantae > Streptophyta > Magnoliopsida > Lamiales > Paulowniaceae > Paulownia > Paulownia fortunei. Next base: position 529,426 of record CM033114.1, on the reverse strand, counting down.
ATTTCCTTTGCATTTTCCTTCAAAGTCAAACATAGGAGATATTTGTTAGTGTTTTTTATCAACAAAATTCAATGTTCAAATGTGGCCTGAATATTGTGGGATATCATGAAAAAGAGAGGAAAAAAAAAGAAAGAAATGGAATAAACCATAATTGGTGAGTACCATTGAATAACAGGTGATTGATCTAACCTTTTCTTTCAGTAGCTGAAGGGAATTTTGGTTGATCTGTGGAATTGTTATGCAATACTCCTCCCTTTTTGCTGCTGCTTACTTTTTCATTTTATATGTTATTTATGGTACATTGAACATTCTTTGACAGTTGTACCAAGGTGGGTTTTATTTATTATTAGCTGTTCTTTCTTGATAACGTCTTTAATTTGCATTCTCTAATACTATAGCCAAGCATTCGCCCAAGCAGGCAAAGATCCAGGCTACACATTCAGAAAGAGAGGTGATATTGACATAGAGAAGTTTAAGCAGTCCAAGTATTTTCACGCACTTTTTCAGCAGTCCTGTGAAAGAACTATATATGGATCGGTATGGTGCACCAAATTATTGCATATTGTCCTTGTTTTCCTCGCTTACTCCTCAAAAGAGGTCCAGCTTGTGTTTGTCCACTTTCTTCTGTTTGCCTTTTTTATGAGCTTTAGAATGAGTACAGTAATACATGCTGTCCTTGAAATCTAATATCACCATTTTTGTCAGAGAAAGCAACTTGATAAGCAGGAGAATTCGAAGACCTCAAAGACTCTCATACAGGCAAAACTGACTTCCTTGTATGGAAATGGTTCTAAAGAAAATCGAAGTTTCATGAAAGATAAGATCTCGGAGGATTGTGTTCTTATCGAAAAAAATTATTCAAGTCACAACTATCCTTATAATCATTCTATGCCTACCATTACTAAAGCAGAGGAGGAGGAAGAAGCTCGTGGGGTTAGTTTTAAAACAAAACGGTTACATAGGGAAGCTATTAGCCCTAGAAATGCAAATGTCAAATCCCCCTCAGGCAGTGAAGAAGCTGACATCGATGCTTCCAGTAATGGATTTGTTACTGCTAGAGCAAAACTGGTATGCACTTCATTCCCCAAACAGCTTGAAGATTTGCTTGATTCTGCTGTGGTTATTGTTTATGTCTTAAAAAATGGCTTGTTCTGCTTTGCTCATTGTCTATTCTAAATTTTTGAGCAGGTGACTGTATTTTTACATGCTATTTAGCTCTTCTGTTTAATCTTTAAAGCCAATTATACAGTGATCTTTTCAACAAGACCACTATTAAGCATGGTAGCCAAATCATCAGCATCAGTGCTTTTCTTCAGATTTTTCAGGCCTCTCTTGGATTGTGCTATTAGAAATATGAAGCAGATTTCCTCAGAAATGACTTCTAACCATCTTATCAGTACCAATGAGTTCTGATACCAATAGTGTTTAGTTCTATCAATGCCCAACTTCTGTGGTCCAAATGACATTTGGCCCATAATGGCTCAAAAGAGTGGGTGCGCTCTGCTTGCAATGCCGGCTGTTCTTCTTCAGTTAGAAGTAGAAGTGGATTTTTTTTTTCATAAAACAATTTTAGAGAAAGAAAGTGTGTTAAGAAAAAGTGCACCAGGAGTGAGAAACAAAAACTCGATTGCTGCATAAGCTTTACATATTCTATTAAAGTGAATATCCCAGTACAGCTTAAATCTTTGAAACCTTTCTCTATGATTTATATGCAATTAGAATATTCATTTTGGTGCATCAAACCCAGGAAATGGAGGCTGGGCAAAAGCGAGGCTTAACTGGATCACCAAGTGCATCTGTCTCACCACAAAGTGATGCCGGAACTCACAGGGGTTATGGAACCAGATCTTATGGTTTTTCTCGTCGTGGAGTCAGAGGTAATTTTGTTCCTCCCATCAGATCGAATGGAAATAATACGGGCAATGTGACATCACGCATTGCTGGGAAGAGTGAAGAGGCAATAGATGACTCGACAAAGAGATGGTAAATGTCACTTGACTTTGGATTGTCTTACTTGAATTAATCTTACCTGTCTTTCTTAATAAGCTCACTGTATCTACTTATTGGAGAATACGTTCTCTCTTTTCTCTTCCTCTCCTCCCAAAGTGAAGGAAAAGGGAAAGTATTTATTGTTTCTTAAGTAATCCGCGTGCAAGGTTTAAAGTTCCATATGTAATGTAGTTTGGAGTTGCTATGTGGCCCTGATGGTGAGCTTCCTGAAAAGTTAAGAAATTTAGAACCACGGCTTATTGAGCATGTCAGCAATGAGATAATGGACAGGGATCCCAATGTCCGCTGGGATGATATTGGTATGTCAGAGTACAAGATTTCCATGTTTAAGAGAACACATACATCCTCTAGGCATCTGACTTTTTTTTTGGTGTGTGTGTGTGAATACGTTAGCTGGTTTGGAGCATGCAAAAAAATGTGTGACTGAGATGGTGATATGGCCTTTGCTGCGTCCTGACATATTTAAAGGTTGCCGTTCTCCAGGCCGTGGTCTTCTCCTTTTTGGACCTCCTGTAAGTAATACACAATCAAAGATGTCAGATGCAACAGGCTTGCTGCTTATTTCTGTTTCTTCCTTGCCGTAGGGTACTGGTAAAACTATGATAGGAAAAGCAATAGCTGGAGAGGCTAAAGCAACCTTTTTCTACATATCAGCCAGTTCATTGACAAGCAAATGGGTATGTATTTCTGCTATGAACACCTGTGACTGGTGAGATGCACTGTCTTGTTATAGTTTTAAAGAGTTGGATGTGTTTTCATTTCTGATAGAAACTTTCAAATATCACCGCTGTTCCTATATTAGAAGTGAATCTCTAAATAAAAATATTGTCATGAACTGATGTATAATGCATAAAATCTTTTGATGGTTACGCTCTGCTATATCAACAATCAGAGCAATCAGAAAACAGACCAAGCATGATTGTTGGAATTCTTTCTCACATATTGCTTGTTGCAGATATCCATAGTCATATATTGAGTTGCTACTACCCACATACAAGAGCCAATGTGTAAGTTTGATTTGCCCTAATCATCAAATTTCAATTGATGGTTGCAGATAGGTGAGGGTGAAAAGCTTGTGAGAGCGCTTTTTGGTGTTGCTAGCTGTCGCCAGCCTGCTGTGATATTTGTGGATGAAATAGATTCTCTTCTGTCTCAGGTAAAATAGGCAACTCTTTCTATTAACAAATTTTTGATTTAATCAATTGGATACCTTTCTCTGAAGACTTTCAATGAATTTGCTCTTTTCACTAGTTCTCTTTCTCTGTTTTTTATTATCAATTTGAAAAAATTGAACTGTTTAAAAGCCTGAGTTGATAGTGAGTGCAATCTTATCCACTGTTGTATTGTTTGTAAAAAAAAAAAAGCAATAACTAAGCATGTGCATGTTTTGGTTTCCTAATCTCTCTCACCTTTGGTGTTCCTGTGTAAACTGGACGCAACTTATAGTGCATAGGCCATTTGTAAAACAATCACTATCTTCGCTCACTACGGAAGCAGACTCTTTATTATGATAGTGCCACAATACCCATATTCCCCATATAATTTTTCCTTAATTACCATTTGCTACTTGCAAAGTGAGAAACAATTAAGCAATTCAATATTTGTTGCAGCGCAAGTCAGAAGGTGAACATGAATCCAGTAGGCGACTGAAGACACAATTCCTCATTGAAATGGAAGGCTTTGACAGTGGGAACGAGCAAATTCTATTAATAGGTTATTGCTGAACTGGTTATCTGCAAGGTTTTGGCCTAAATATGTTACAGAAGAAGCAATTTTAGTTGCTGAATTATGATTTAGCAATCTAATTAGAAGCAGTATCATTGCAACAAAAAGAAATTTGAATTCGCACATGGTTCCAGAGATAACAAATAAACATTTAGTCTTTGCAATAAATTTAGAAGTGTATACGCATTATTCTGTGGTTGATTTCTTGAATTTGGCTTATAACAGCCAAAAATTCTTTAGGTCTCTAGGTCCTCTAAGAAAACCATTTTCTTTTCAGATTCTGCAATTCAGAAGAAACTCGAGCAGGATGTTTGACTATACGTTTCCTGAAACAGGTGCAACTAATAGACCTCATGAACTTGATGAGGCTGCACGGAGGCGACTGACCAAGAGACTTTATATTCCACTCCCCACTACAGGTCCAAGTTGGAATTATCTTTTTAAGCCTGTGGAAATTCTCTTTGCTTTAACCTTAACTATTTGAATTTGCTATGCAGAAGCAAGAGCCTGGATCATAAAGAACCTGCTGGAGAAAGATGGATTGTTTAACCTTTCAAATGAAGATACTGATACTATTTGCAAATTAACTGAAGGTAGCTGCTAAAAGAAATAATCACTAAACAACTAGCTTTTCTGCAATTAATAAGACCTGCTACTGCTTCCCTTTATTGTATTATAATTATTGGAAATTCTAATTTATGCTTGTTTTTAGGGTATTCGGGATCTGATATGAAGAATTTGGTGAAAGATGCTTCAATGGGTGCACTGAGGGAAGCTCTAAAACAGGGTATTGAAATTACAAAGCTGAAGAAGGAGGATTTGAGACCAGTAAATCTTCAGGTAACCCCTCACGCTGAAAGAAAATAGTACGGAAAAGCCCAGCGCAGTGGATTTTGAAATCGTATTTCAACTTTCTTCGCTTTAATATGCACAACTAATGAAGTTGGTTAATTCTTGAGTTCATTTTGCCCCTTCTCCAGGACTTTGAGAAAGCATTACAAGAGGTGAGGCCTTCAGTCTCACTCAATGAACTTGGTACGTACGAGAAGTGGAACGAGCAATTTGGTAGCTTATCACTGTAGCAAGCAACCACTGTGCCAGATACTGATTAGATTGAATAAGATCACTGCTTACATCACCTTTTGCAAATTATTGTGTAGTCATCGAACCTAAATTCAACTATGAGATTTATAAACAACATGTTCAATTCCTACTCATGAGATGCTGAACCAGTTCACACTAGCTGTAGCTCCCAAGAAAAAGAAATTAGAGCGAGGGAAAAAGAAATGTTTACGGGCTGTAGATTAATGTTGCTTCCACTTGATTTCTTGTGCCTCAAATCTTAGGCTACTAGTTAGGTTACTGCGGCTCGTGATATTTATGTTTCTTACTATACACTATAAGTCTATAAATGATGATTGATGACCAAAACAAAAAAAAAAATTATTGTTGTAGCATGTGAGGCATTGTGTAAATAGTGAGTCTGCCACGTGTCGGCACTTCTAAATTCAGAAGGAAACACGGGAATGATATATTGCATCAACATTGTAGTATGTAAACAAACTACTCAGATTTACTTAATTTGCATTCCCTTTTGTGTTCGAGGAGGCACGTGGGTATAAATTTTTTTATGAATTCTTTGAGACAAGATGCAATTAGTATGCGTGTCCGACACATATAACAAATATAATGGAGTTTAATATCACATAACCACCTTGTCTGGCCAAGTCTTGCGACAGCACATGGCTTAAATGTACGTTTTATTCGCAAAAAAATTTTAGTTCCACTCTCTTGACTTCAACGGAAGCGCCTGGATCGATGTGCCGGGCTGTTTGTCTCCCGTAAGAATTCCAGAGACGCCAGCCCTATTCTAGAACCCAGTTGCTAAGTACTCTCAAAGAAATGAAACCAACCAAACTGTTCTATTGTCAAGATCGATAACTGCCGATCTACTTTCAGCAGTATAAATTTAAGTGAAATTCCTTGTACGTTTATAATTATAAGTATTATAATATTGCATGTTACTGTCTTCGTCGAACAAACACCTTAAATCCTCTGGCCATGTGGGCCGTTAGGAGGGGTACAAACACCGGACGGTCTGAAGTCACCGGTTTGATTCTGAACCGCTTCAAGATTGAAGCCAATACGTACTTCATTTGAACGAAAGCCATTTCTTTGCCAAGGCACGCTCTTGGACCGGCTTGAAAGACGGGAAACTTGTAAGGGTCGACATTCTTTAAGGCCTTAATTCTACCTTGTTCCAGCTCACAAATCCATCTCTCCGGTTTGAACTCGAGCCGGTCCTCCCCCCACAAACCCTTCATCCTCCCCATACCATAGGGGAAATAAGTCACCCGGTCTCCGGCCCGGACCCGAGTGCCATCCGGCAACAAATCATTAGTATTGGCATGCTTGGAGTCCCATGCAACTGGTGGGAAGAGCCTCATGGACTCACAGATGCAAGCCTTTACCCACCTCAATTCTTTCAAGGATTCATATTTTGACAAACTTTCATCATCCTCAACAAGCCCTAGCTCCCTCACAACCTCATTTTCTACATCAGGATGGCATGAAAGCAAATAGAAAAGCCAAGTCATAGCGGCGGACGTCGTGTCCCTTCCCGCCATAATGAAGCTTATCATCGTATCCCTCACAACCGCCTCTTCTGTCCCATCCAACACCATTTTTGACAGAAGATCGGATTCGCCCCACGATTCAGTTAATCCTGTCTTGGAGCAACCCACTATTCTCTTCCTGTCACGAACTATTTCATTTATGAATAAATGGATTCTACTAATGGCTACTCTAAGCCTTTTCTCCGATCCAAGGTCGAAGAACCTCTTAAACTTCCACATGGATGACAATGGAGCTGCACTTCTTCTTGCACACATATCTGAGGCCACATCAAATGCTTCCACAATGGGATGTGGTGTATCCAAAGAATGGTACTCCAAGCAACAAGGATCGAACCCTAATGAAACTCTACACACCAAGTCAAATGCAAGCCTTCTCAACAAATCTTGCAAGTCCACAGATTTACCCTCCTCCTCCTCCTCCGCAGCTGATTCCAGCACCGGCAGCAGCTTCTTCTCCACCACTTCCTTCAGTACATTCTCTACGTAGTCTCGCAAAGACTTGGCATTGAACTGGTGGATGACTAGCTTCCGCTGGTTGTACCACAGATCACCATCCACATTGAATATCCCATTTCCAAGAAAATCTCCAAGAATTTCTGTGAAGGGCTTTCCTTTTGGAAAGTTGGTGAAGTTTGTTTTTAGAATGTACTCTACGTTTTGAGGGTTGGCTGTCACAATGGTCCGCCGAGCACCGAATCTGGAGATAATGATCGTCTGCGTCGGCGACACTGATAGCATGTCAGTGTACCAGTCCAACAGGCGGCGGCGATTCTTGTAGAAAGAAACCAAACATCCAATTATTGGATATGAAGCTGGGCTTGGATTCAAGATTTTCCGGGCTTGCCCGAATTTCCACTGAATGAATGAGTGGAGAAGTAGGAGTAAGGACAAGAAGGAAAGTATTAAAGGGGCAGACATGAATAATGCGCCCATACTTTCTTGCATCTGATAAATGAATTTGGATTGGCGGATACATATAACAGCGGGGGTGGGGAGATTGATTGGGAAGGTGTGAATCTTTGCAAGTTGAAGCTTATTGATAGAGGGAGATATTATTGGGGTGTGGGTGTGATGAGTCAGTGAGGACAGAAAATTTGGGGTCAAGATCACAACAAATATGACTTGTTCGTGACAAAATTGAGATTGCGAATCAGTCTGTAATCACACCGGGATTAGGAAAATAATATGATTAGAGATGGAATATGATTCATTAAAGTAGTGGGAAAGGGGAAATTCAATTAAATAGAATTGTCTAATGGAGCACGTGTTTACGGAAATTCGATCGCATTTTCCAGTCATCGAGGTTCATAAATTCAGCGCCATTCAATTATCGCATTATTTTTACTTTATGCTAAAACTGTCCACACCGCACGCACTCTCTTTATCTTTCTCAGTTCGAATTTTTTATTTTATTTTAATGATTCAACATTATAAATATATTTTATATTTTTTTTAAATATAAATTTAACGTTTATAATGTAAATATTTCGTGTGATATGAAATACAAAATATAATATAAAATTGAGAATCCCAAACACTTCTATCTAAAAATATTGAAGGAACATGATTTTGTATCACCAACTCATTATCACTTCTAATTGTAATAACAAATTCTTTCTCATTATAGTAAGAATTTATTGCATCAAAACGATAAAAATGAATTTAATCAAACCTTTTTTTTTTTTTTCTAAAATAACGAGAAGTACAAATAAATTATGATGCAGGCTCTATGGTGTGTAAAGACTCTAATAATTTTATGTTAAATGGATTCAATGTGAAAGAAAAAGTCTACTGAGAAATTGGTGTTGCATAGACTTCTCTTAGTCTGTCCCACACAGCACACCTTGAAGAATATAAAGGTAATATAGTATTAACAAGTGAGGTTTGGCATGAGAGACATCATTGAGATAAATTAGAAGTCTCAAACTTATTATGTCACCCCCAAGTCTTTTGCATTATTCAACCCCTACATAATAAATGCAAAAGAATAAAAAAGATTTTATGTGGGCCAAAACTAGACAGAGACCCCATTCTAATCAGTTGGGTTTTGAACATGGGAATGATTGGCAACCAAGTCAACCACAAAACTTAGGCCTGCTGGATAAATCTGTCCATACTTAAATAAGTAGAGGTTGAGAGATGCCTCAAGAAATTAAATAACAATAAATGGATAATAAGCTTACTTTATGAGGTTGTCCAACGAGAATATATTTACAGAGGTCAAATTCATACATTCATCATCACTTAATAATAGAGGTCAAATTCAGTCGCTTTACCTCCTCCCCTCTTCACTAATTTAATTTTTTGATAAACTTTTTAAAAACGTGATTGCCCCTACATCACACTTATGCATGGGCAGGTGATCCTTCTACCATCACAGACGAAAATAATTTACTAAAAAAAAAAATATTTAAAGAAAAGACAAAATTGGGTGTGTTCGAGAACCTTACGCTACTGACCTATAATGAATACAAAGGAGACAAAGGTAATAATTGATCAATGAAAAGATCCAACGGCTAGGGTCGTGGAGAAGATATCCAAGGGCCACCAGCAACCTCATCATTTGCAAACAAATAAACATGTTTCTATATGATGGGATGAAGACGCGAGAGGTAGCAGTAATGTGGGCCTGGAAATGAATTACCATATTTAGCATGTTGCTTGATGTTTGGGACCCCAAATATCCGGACATTTTGACTCTACTATGTCAATTTTGGCAAGTGAAATTATTTTTCCCAATCTGTGCTCCTAAGTCCTACCCATACCCGCTTATGTTTGGTTAAGATGAAAATTCACGTGTAGAAGGGAGTAAAGTACAAGCAATAATATTAGAATAAACTCATTTACTTAAATAGAAATTCGACATATCGAAGATCCCATCTAAGCCCAATCTTATTTCCGTTGAAAGTTGTGGTTAAAAGTGGACAATTATGAGTGAGAAACATAAAAACTCTCCATCTAATTGTCACTTTTTAACCAACATGGAAAATTGCAAATTGTTGTGCATACAATGTGATATCATACCAATATGATTAGTTAGACAAATAGCAAAAGATGCCATTTAAATTTTCAATAAATCCAAAGCCCCCCAGGCCCTAGTATATTAGCCACAAAAAAAGAAAGATTGAACAGGATAGGCTCGTCCCATGGACATGACACTAGAACCTTAGAACATGGCCTCGAGAAATATGCTACAAAAAGACAACAAATAAAAAAAGAAATGAAAAAGATCAGGCACAGTTAAATCACATACTAGACGACACAATTGTCCTTATATGACGAAGGGGACAAAAGTAAATTTGTAGTCGAAAACTGTCTGCCAGAATTAAGATCAAAGGAGCAGAGTTATGCCACTGTAAAAAAAGAAGTAAATCTCTGTCGTACCAATTTAAGTTTCCATAAACAGCCTGAACAACATAAAACTGATTATTGATACTGCAGGGCGTTGAAAAGCTTTGGTGTGACTCATTGCTTTACCTACAGATTTGAGTGACCAATCCGAACTTGAACACGATGCCATGAGGTGTTTAGTATCCCCCTCAAGTTCCAAATGACTTCTACATTTTCAGGTTGGACATTTCCGGCTATATCCACCTGGAAGTAATCGGACAAACACTAAGTTAATACAGAACCAGAAATAAATGTTGCAACACATGTCTAGCATTTTTCATTACGGACTCAAAACTGCTAGGATGTTCAGCAAGCCAGTTTAGAAAACAATCAAGCCACCTTTACATTATCACTCCTTCTATTCTTGGAATCACATAGGACTTCCAAACTAGTGCACTAGCTGAAACAAAATGATAAGATTGTAAAAAGAATATGTAACATACTGCTTTGGCAACTATATCAGTGCTCTGAGGGATGTCAGCTTCGGCCTCAAAAAGCACCCATGCCCATTTATCACTACTTTCAGCATCAGAAATGTATGGAATGCCAGCTTTCTGTGATTTGGATGCTTCCACCCAGGTTTTGCCACTGTCGATAGATACATCTACTCTTTCTATGCCTCGCCCACCTCCTGATACCGCATAACCCATGATAGTTATCTGATAATTGACAAAACGTTCATTTCACAGTGATTTAATGCTTAGGAGGTAACATGATCAAGAAAATCAGCTATAAAGAGAGAAGCAACAAAGATCCACACTAGAACTACATTCATATTCAGACCAGTGGCCACACGAGGCAACAAAATTGTCACATTCCATCTATTATAACTAAGTTCAGAATTCCAGATTATTTTCAGGTCCCAAGTTTGGTTATTAAGTATAGCCATCATGATAAAACAGTCCGAATGCTTCAAGAATTACGAAACATATCGTATAAACCATAGAGCCAACTGAAATAGTTCCATCACTTTACCAGCTAAAATGCTTTTGGAATCTCAATTTCAAGTGCAGTGTTCACCAAAGTGGTCTGGATTCTACTCTTTTGTGCATCAAGTTAAATCTTGACAGAACCCGAGAAAAATAGACGCTTCACTGAAAGTGTTCTGAAGCAGACGTCTTTCAGCATATTTAAGTGGTTGGTTTTCGAAAACCTTTTGTCCCTCAAAATTTAAACTGAGGGAGCAGAAGCAAGTACCTTACAGTAAATGTCTGTAAATGTCAATGGCTCACAAAATGGGCCCTACAGAATTTTGTTGATATAAACACAAAATGCAGTATAGAAATCTAATTTAAGTGCACAAGTTGCATAAGCATAATAGATGTAAAGAAAGACTGCACTGACCTTTCCAGGCTTTACCATGTTTACGTCATGCAGAGAACAAATTGCACACTGCAAAACAGCACAAAATTCAACAATAACTCGAATCATTATCTTCAAGCAACCTATGAAGAAAATACAGTATATGCAAAGGCTGACAACAGTTTTCTAAGATTCAGTTATTGCATGTGGTCCGTGACTGTTAACAATGTCATATAACTGGGATTTTTCTTGCCATCTTAAAGCTGAAAAATCAGAAAATCAATCTTGAAAATATAGTCAAAGTAGCATGGGGAATATTTAAAAGATCTAATCCAGTAATCATTATTAAAATTGCACAAGATTACAATAACTAGAACCTGATAATTCCTCATATCAATTACAACCCATTGATAAAAACCACATTCAGTAATAATACCTGAACCGGAAAATCCATTTGTGGCCGCCTTGTAGACCAATTGATATTATCCCAGTCGACTGAAGGTGGAAACATTTTATAATCCTTTTGCATAAAGAATCCCTGTAGAACACCAATATAAACTTCATAAAGCTATGGAGTGACTGTTCGAGAGCACAAGCATAGAGAGTTTTTTACCTGACATTCTTCTACAATAATATTGATGGAGTCAAGCCATTTGACAGAACGAGCACCAATAATACCAGGAACAATCACACGCAACGGATATCCATGATCCCTGTTAAGAGTCTTTCCACAGAAGACAACATTGTATAGGACTATCAGTGTGGAAATAAATTGCTAACTTCAAACCTAGAGGAAGGTATAGAGCTGAGCAAGGTTATTCCAAAGGAATATAACAACATGAGATAATTTCATAATAAGTTATTTACCATCACAAGCATTCACCAGGTATTTTGTAAGCAGATATTTCCAACACCTTTTACACAAAAAAGTGTTCTTCTGCCTTTTTTTACTTCACAGTTTGTAAAACATTCGTTAGTCATGTGTCATGATCCCCCCTTCCTCCCTAAAAGGCCTCAAACCAAAAGAAAAGTAGAAAAAAAATAAAAGAATAAAGCACTGACCCCAAAAAAAAATCAGTGGGAATTTTCATCAACAACAAGTGAATATTTGATTAGACCTTTAAGCTTTTAAATATTAGAATAGAAAATCATATAGCATCTGTCCAGTGGTAAAGAGAAGCGGAAACAAGAGGTCATCTGGCATCCTTATATCCTATCCTCTTTTTAGGGTATATATGTGACTGTGACGCAACAGCACTCTGTGCTTAATACAGAGACGGGAGCTACTGACATCTATGAAGCACATACTGAGAAGTTCAAGAGTGACAAAACTATAAAATTTTATAAGCAGATAGAGTAACTTATTGGTTTATTTAAGAAAGATTTCTGCCCATTCACTCTCTCTCTCTCTCTCTCTCTCTCTCTTGATTAGTCTACAACGATATAGCAAACCAAAAAATAATCATAAAATTGACAGCAAGAATTTCATTTCCTGTTCCAACAAATTAATGTCATAAAAAGAAAGGTACAGACTGGAAATTGGATATGTACTAAGATTATAACGCCTAAGACCTATATGCATATATGATGACTGCTGCAACCCACAATGCCATTAAGGTCACAAGTTCTTCACAAGAGTGTTCTTTTTTCTTTCTTTTTTTTTTTTTTTTTTTGGGTGAGGGTGTGGGGGTGGTATGGATACCTCTCCATTCATCTCATAAGCTAGTAAAACATCAGCCTCAGGGTTTGTGGCCTGAATTAATGGAATTGATGCTTTGTAAGGGCCTCCATTCTCTTCCTGCAATAATAATGGCTGATGTCAGGTGACATTCTCACATATTATTAGAGAAAAATAATATGACGAGGAGCAAAATGCACAGGTAATTACCTTACACTTGTCAATGCTTACAAATTCTACATGTTTTCCTCCAGATGGTGTTACATGTGAGCACGTAGGAATTCCAACAAGTTCAAGAACATCTGCTAATTTGGCCCCACCCCAAACAGCTGCAGTGACATGCACAAGACATGAAATCAAAACATAAAACCTGGAATGCCGAAGGAGCTTTTCTCACATATTATATAGTGAAGTCCTAAACAAAGCATCGGTAGAAGAAAGGAGTAGTCTCTTTACGTCAGTTAAATTAACAATTTGCCTTCTTATTATTCTGGGTCATAATAACATTTGCAACGTATGCCGTAATTGTAGAAAAAAGTGTACACATTTTTTGTAACTGGTCATATTCAAACTCAAGAAAATAAAGTTAAAATGTAGGTCTAGTTAATCTAGTACACATAATCTGGGAACGCAGATTTATGTTTATGCAAGATCATGAAAGGTAAGTTTATGCAAGATCATGAAAGGTAAGTTTATGCAAGATCGTCAAATGTATGTTTATGCAAGATCATCACATGTACATATGCTCTTTTAAGCATGCTCATCTACTGTGCAAGAAAGGTTAGTCAGAAGCACTTTCTGAGACATGTACAATAGATACAGTAGTATATATTTGTATCCACAAAGCATATTAGACATGTAAGCAATTCAGAATTGATAGCAACAGCTCTCCAACAGTTCTAAGGTGAATTCACTTCTTAGTTAACTCCAAACAGAATCCAAATGTCTCAAATATTAAAAAGTCCTTACTCATCTTGCCAAAGTTGCTCCTACAAGAATTTCAAATTCAGAAAAATTATACAAGTTTGAGATCCATCGAAAGACCCACATTGCCTACTTAAGAGGGTATTCATGCGAAAGCAGCTTTGGAAGTGGCACAACAAGCAATCATATTATAATCTATGGCATCGACTTATCTCTCCTTTGATCCCAAATACCCCATAAGTAACCCTTCTACAATGGAAGTCATACCACAAAGAAAACAATGCCCCACAAAGGAAAAGATCAATCTCAGTTGTCGAATTATGGGAAACAAGTTCTTCCCCTAATTAGATTATATATCTTCTCATCTAGTAACGAAAACATAATCATCCCTGGATCCTGATGCTGGTGTGGCATCCAAAGAACAGTATATTTGAAAGGATCAACCTCAGAAATAATATAGGTGGATTAACCAAATTTAAAAAAAAAAAAAAAAAAAAAAAAGAATCGAAATGCAAATGATCTTTGCATGGACTAACCATTTCCTATAGCAGCAACGTCCCATCCAACTCCTTTCACATTTCGAGTTTTGCTCATGGCAGTCCTCCTATTGCCAGCACACTGGGAATAACACAATTGGATCAAACATCATCTGTAAAGAAAAGAAGGAAACTACAGCAATAGAATAATTCTATTCATGGGTGGAGGCAGGTGGGAGAAAAGAGAAAACCTGCTTACTACCTCCAATATATGATAACAGGAAAATTTGATAGCCTTAAGGGAGACACATGGCCAAATATCATGAACTAGTGTTGCCAACTTTATACCAACGCTAAGAGATTTGGAAGTAAATAAATTTGTTTTGCCCCAACATTTTTTCACCCTTGTTTTAGCTAGTGAATCCAGCAAAAGACCAGTATAAACTACAATAACAAGATTAAGGCAAATCAGCATTTCAAGTCCTAATTCCCACGGATATACTAGTTAATAGTTACAGTCTTCTCGCAAATTACACCTGGAAATAAATTGGAAGAAAGAGAAAAAAATTCAGGTTGCTTAAGAGTACCAACTATTTGACTTTTTTATCATATCACTCATAATAGGTATATGCTTTTCATATAAGCATGAGGCAACTTCGGAATCCTTTCAATGCTCTTAAGCAGGTGAAAACTGCAAATAAGAATGAAAGCAACATGACCAGAATGAGCTTTCAGAATAAGCTTCTCTACAAAATTATAGAAAGAAAATTATTTGAAGATCATATGCTATGAAGGCAATAAAGCACAACCATATACTCCCTCCGTCCATAATTGAATGCCCGTAATTCCTTTTTGAGACATCCACAAGTAATGCTCCATTTATTAAAATGACAATTTTACCCTCTAGCTTAAAGTAATGATTTTATAACATTACCTGTCACCCACTACTTTTAAGGTTAAAAATGTAAAGATACCAAAGCTTTTACTTTTCCAACTCTCACGTAAAACAATTGCTAGTTTAAATATGGACATTGAAAGGGGGACGGATGGGGTATTACTTTTGTAGAACACAGAGTTCTTTTGTGTGCTTCAACCTGCAACTCATGCTACTCATTTTCTTTATTTTGATGGGTAGTAAATTATTCATATACTAGCTTTGTATTGCAACATGGCAAAAAACTTTCTGCTATGATTGACTTACAACTACAAATGCTTATAGATGTTAGATGACCAATAAAAGAACAAAAAACAGTCCTCGCCAGTCCTGGTTGCGTCCATCTAACCATCTCCACACAATAAAGGCAGATTAGAAAGACCCAAATGCACTAAAACAAATTGGAAAAACAAAAACAGAAAAAAACAGCAAATGTACCTGTAAAGTGGCAGTGACAGTATATTTTGGAAGCTTCCTGTTATTCACAAGACCAAATAAGGCAACTCGCAGGAAATGGTAAAGTTAACATCATAAGGCCAACAGATGGTTCACTCACCAGATATCTTTCATGCACAGCTCTTTGGGATTTCCTAATAGACCAGTGATAGAAACACTGTATCTGGTCAGCCAAATAGATTCCGTAAGCTAAAATCAAATGTTTCATACTAAGATATAGAGAATATATAACTAGAGAAAAGTGAAGGTGTCAAACTTGTCTAAATCATCCACTATTGGAATTGGTCCATGGTTCCTCTTATAGAATAATTCCACTGGTGTCACATAAGACGAAACTAAATCTGAACGGCGTGGCTCGGCATTGAAAGGCTCCTGAACCAAAAATAGGGATCATGAAACATTGTTTCTTTCTTTTTCTCTATTGCTACAAATTGATAACATGGTCAAAACAAACTACATTCAGATATGCGAAAAACAAAATCATCAAAATGGACTGATCAATCATTTTAAATTGAAATCTTGTTCCGTCACATGCTACAGATATTCTTTCTTTCAGATTAATTTGTATTCTCTTCTCTATAAATTCTTTTTAAAAATAAAAAATAAAAAATAAAAATCCTTCTAGCACATTTTTGGGCATAATCATAGCACAAATCTTAAAGGCTGGATTCAGAAAGTAGACGGTTGTCATAAAATGAAATGTCCATTACCCTTAGCACACTAAATTACAAGAAACCAAAAATCTATACTCCAGGTAATACATCAGTTTAAGAATTGAAATATGTATACAATAGGACGCATAGGAAATTATATTCTTCAGATAAATGAAAAGGGAATAAAAAAAGTACGATCGCAATACATCGGATGAAATAACACAAAATACAACTCCATAAATCAACAGAAAGCGAGAGAACCAAGATTATGTACTTGGAATGAGCGACAAACCTTGGAATTAATTACGAGAGCAGGGTGGCGAGGAGGCTCTTGCGTGTAATCAGAAGGTCCCCTCAGTCCAGGCATTTTCCGTTCAATCGAAATTAGCTCTCCGAACTCAGTGTGTGACTGTGTGGCAAAATACAGAGTCGGGGTGGCGGCGTTCACGATCGAGTATGAGAAATGGTGAAATTAAAAGGAAAGGCTAACTAAAAGGACAACAGTTTATGAAACTCCGAGTAGGTCCGCTTAGAGTTGTTTGATCAGGTGCACGGTGATAAAGGCGGTTGTGAAATTGGTCTTTTTCACCCTACTGTGACGGTAGTTCTTATACCGCAGGAGAAGGCGAGAAACTGTATGTTGGCCTTGGTAATGTGTGCCGTCCTTGTTTTCAAATGCAATTTTCTGTGAGTGGGCTGTGGGTGTTTTGCGTGGATTCCATACGCAGCTTTGGTTCCCTCACTCATTATCAATACGACAATCCAACCATTCCAAATATACCTACGTGGCATCCCACCCCATACTTTGGAATCTAATCTACCTATAATCCTAAATTAAATATTTTAATCTTTTTTATTTTAATTTGTATTTAGATGTGATTTACAATTAAGTATTTTTTAAAAAAATATATTTTATATTTAATTATATGTATAATGTGAAAATTATTAATTTAAAATAAAAAAATTGAACTGAAATATAAACCAATAATGATATTAAGATGGCGTGAAGAAAAAACAAAAAAAATAAGAAACACTGTAATATTGGCATTATCGTGTAATATTCTCACAACTTGTAGTAAAACTCAATGATTACCAATTTCATTAAACTTTGATTGGAACAATTATGTGAGTGAGTTGAGTATAATTAGGGATAAAAGTGTGAAGTATTAGTACAATCTAACTTTCATTTTAAATTATTTCTAAAATTATTATTGTAGATTTTAAATTTATTTAATATCGAAGTCAAATTAAATTCAAATTTACAACCTTAAAACAATAAATATCAATTAAGTGAAAAATCTCAATATGGGCTGAACAACACTACAAACTGAATATGGGCTTGACAAATCAAATAAAAATTAAAAAAACCGACTAATGTCAGAGTTGAAATGCCTACTTTTCGGTACAAAATTTAAGAACTAAATGGGCTGGTTAGGTCCGATACTTATTACTTGGACTTTCGCACTGGAGAGCATACTAGAATGCGGAGGTCTACAGAAAAGTGGAATGCTCCCTTCAAAACTAGCTTTCCTAGTAAAACTTTCTCGCGCCCACCGCCGTACCACAACCGCGTTGTCTCTCCATCAAACACCATGGCCGCCGTCACCACCACCAGCAGAGCATGCGTCCCTCTCTCTGATGGCGGACAAATGCAAATCAATGGACCAGCTCGGGCAAATTCACGCCCAAATGATCATCACCGCCCGCATTCACGACATCTACGCTGCCAGCCGCTTGGTCAACTTTTGCGCTCTCTCCGCTTCTGGGGACCTTAATTATGCTCTCAAACTCTTTTACCATATTCCTATACCCAATTTGTTCATGTGGAACACTATAATTAGAGCACAAGCCAGTAGCTTGAGTCCTATTGATGGTTTGCTTCTTTATGCTGAAATGCGAAGGCGTGGCATTGCACCTGGGAAACACACCTTTCCTTTCGTTCTCAAGGCTTGTTCGAATGTAAAGTCGGTTAAATGTTGTGAGCAGGTGCATGCGCATGTGTTGAAATTTGGGTTGCACCTTGATTTGCATGTTGTGAATGGTTTGGTGAGGGGGTATTCTGTATCGGATGAGCTTAGTGATGCGCGGAAGGTGTTTGATGAATTGGATGAGAGGAATTTGAGTATTTGGACGACGATTATATGTGGGTATGCTCAGAATGATTCTGCGGAGGAAGCAATCAGATTGTTTAATGACATGATTTCAGATGGGTTTGAACCAAATGGAGTCGTTTTGTCTTCTGTCTTGTCGGCGTGTGCGCAGTCAGTGTGCTTGGATTTGGGAGAGCAAATTCATGTGTATATTGAAGAGAAAGGGATGGAATTAGGTGTGATTCTTGGGACGGCATTGGTGAACATGTATGCAAAGAACGGAGAATTGGTCAAAGCAAAACAGTGTTTTGATGGATTAAAAGAAAAAAATATTGCAACTTGGAATTCAATGGTTTGTGGGCTGGCTGTTCATGGACATGCCGAAGAAGCCATCCGTTTTTTCCGAATGCTG
This sequence comes from Paulownia fortunei, assembly GCA_019321725.1. NCBI lineage: Eukaryota > Viridiplantae > Streptophyta > Magnoliopsida > Lamiales > Paulowniaceae > Paulownia > Paulownia fortunei. The sequence goes on along the minus strand of CM033114.1, from coordinate 510,740 downwards.
GAGAAAGAAAAAGTAATGCCAAATGACATTACCCTTCTGGGTGTTTTATCCGCATGCTGCCATGCTGGATTGTTGGATTATGGTAGCCAGATTTTCTATTCTATGAAAAGGGTTTATGGTATTGAACCCAAAATCAAGCATTATGGTTGCATGGTAGACCTGCTTGGACGATGGGGCCGGATTTTGGAGGCTGAAGAACTGATAAAAGGAATGGTTTGGAAACCTGATGTAGTGATTTGGGGAGCATTGTTGAGTGCTTGTAAGGAGTGTGGGAATATTGAAGTTGCTGAGCGAGTGGTAAAGAAAATTCATGATTTGGATCCTCAGAATCATGCAGTTTATGTTATTTTGTCCAATATGTATGCAGAGGCTGGAAGATGGGAGGATGTGATGAAGCGGAGAAAGGGGATGAAGGAATGGAGTTTGAAGAAAACAGCAGGATGGAGCCTGGTGGGTGGTGATACCTGATACTTTTTTGATGTCACAGAGTTTTTGATAGATGGGGATTTGAAGATAAAGTTGGAAATTTTGAAGATAAGATTTGAAACTTTGATGCAACAACCTCACCTTAAATGGGATCAATCTTTCAGATAAGGATTCACGAACAGAGAAACTCTGATGAGAATTTGGCGAGGCTGATGGAATCCTAGTCCCTGGCTCTAAAAGAGCTGGCTTACATGGGCATCAGGTTGCAGAAATTAAATAGAACTGGCTAGTTTAGCTCCAATGTGTTCATGTGTGTTGTCTGATTGTGGATCATTCAGAGGGAAGAAGAATTATTCATGTTTTAGCTGTTCCTCATATATATCAAAGAGAAAGAGAAACCATTCACTCTTCTGATATACCATCATAACAGCAATTAGAAGTTGCAGGAAAATATCTTTGTTCTCATTATTATACGGCAATGTTTAGGATGTAAGAAGATAATCATCTTCCCATAAATGATGTTTTCTCACTAAGACACCTTGAGCAATAAGACAAGCTGTTTATATGATAATTGTTTTTGTCACGGTAAATGTTTAGGACAAAGGCATAAGGTGAAATCCAAATGCATGGTTGAGTGGAAACTTGAGGATGGATATGAAATACATTTACCAGCAAATGGAGCAGCCAAAGCACCTAGTCATGTTTTTACTTTCGCTGCAATTTTAGATTTGTCACAGCCCCAAGCAGGAGGTTTATTAAATCTGGGCATCTTCAGAAATTGTTGGCCATTGAGTTACTCAACACTAAACTATTATCTTCAATAACATCATTGGTGAGTCATGGGAGTAAATATATTAAGGCATAGATCCAAGCACCTTCTTTTGACAAAGCGAACACTATTTTCCGTATCATTTATTGCATATATGACTGAGAATTTGACTCTAAAAGTCTTAAAAACTGCCCTATTCTCCAAATTCCATCCTACCCCAATCAGATGAAACTAACGACTATTTTCATCTCATGCATCTTGTTGGCGATTGCTTCCGCAGGTAAACAAGCAAATTCATGTCGTTCTTTCTTTTATTCCCACCAATTAACTCATGAACAACCCCTTCTTTTTTTTTTTTTTCCCCTTGCAGATATTTTGCAGAATCCACATTTCGAACTCCCGCCGTCTAACTGGAATGCAAACTCCACCGCCCCATTGTTTCCATTAGATGAAAACAGTACCATTCCTGGATGGACATTCGCAGGTGCAGTCCAGTATGCGACGGCAGGAGCTGATTTATCACTGCCCCGGGATGGCCATGCTATACTGTTGGGTCAAGATGGCAAAATCAACCAAGCGTTTACTGCAAATGGCGACCATATGCAGTACGTTCTAACCTTCACTTTGGTCAGGGGGGTTCAGAACTGCACCTCCAATGCAAGCCTTGTGGTTTCAGCGCCCGACAGTTCCGCACAATTTTCTTTAACGCTTCAAGTATGGGAAAGAACCATGGGAAGTTTACGGTCACCAGCTAGGAAGCTGGGGAGGTGGAGAATCCATAAACTTAGTAATCCAAAGTCAAGCTATAGATGCAGCTCCCAATTCCACGTGTTGGCCGGTGGTAGATGCCCTCTCATTGATCACCATTGGATCACTCAATCAAGAGACTGGTATGCCCCTTTCCAACGTAGATTCTTAATTTCCTTGCCTGTTTTGTTGGATCAGAATTGGTTAGTTCCTGTCGTGTTATTCATTCAAATAATCTCTAGTCTGCCATCAACACGAACATAAAGCGTTATGTAGATAAAAGGATGAGAATACCATTTATGAGAGAAAATTAAGTCTGGTTGACTGGTAGTTGCACCATCCAATAATCTTAAACATTTAAACAGCAACTACCAAAAGTCAAGATGTCTTGACAACTGCTTTTACAAAAAGAAAATTAAATTTCATGAATAAATTTGAAGTTGGAAAATATTATTGACATCACACGCAAGAGACACATTAACACATACATTTTCCTTTCTGGCCAACCTATTTTTCTCCTCAACGAAAAAAACAGATAATCTGCTGCCAAATGGTGGTTTTGAGTTGGGGCCAGCTTTCCCGGAATTCTCCAATGACGGAGTTTTACTGGATTCAGAACCAAGTCTGATTGAATCTGCTCTACAGCAATGGACAGTACTTGGAACTGTAAAGTACATAAACACGAAAAGCTACTTTGCCCCAGAAGACAAAGCTGCTGTTGAGATTGTATCCGGAGTCTCTGCGGGTGTACAAACAGCAAAAGTACTCACCCAGGGGTCCAATTATAACTTGGAATTCATGCTGGGAGATGCAAATGACTCCTGCACTGGAGATTTAATGGAACTGGATCAGCCAAGAAATACTCGTTGACATTCAAGGGAGCTGGGCCAAGTCCAACCACGATAAGCTTTCAAAGCTATACAACAAGACAGAGAGAAGACGGTGTATTTTGTGGTCCGGTCATTGATGCTGTTGTTTTACGTGATTCTAGTGGGCACAAATCAAATACGCATAGTGCCTTCCTGATTGCTTTGCTCCTTGTAGCTTTTCTGAAAATAAGTGAGCTACTATAGTCGCTCATTATTGGCTAAAAGATTGAACAACTGAGGTTAGCTAAGATTTTGCCAAATATTTCTTTTGCTGTAGGGAATTGCTTCCCAGAAGTTCATTGTCATTTCAGTCAATTACTTCTAAATTTCATAGGAAGATCATCTCAAGTGTTTGAAACATATGTGTAAGCTTAACAGAATAGTAATAACAACGTCAAGCAACAGAAACATTAACTTAGGGAAGAGCTTATTGACCATTGAAAATTCAAGGTTTCAGATGTGAAGTAGGAAATACTAAGGAATGTACACTTGTATGCACAAATGAATGGGGAACATTAGACCTTGTGCTAGCTTACAGTGCGCCTATTTTAGAACTGCTCATCTTTTGTACTGCTTACCGTCATGTTGTACTTATTTTGGTCGGTAGAGAGTAATCTGAATTTTTTAGTTGAACACGCTACAAGCATTTGCACATACAAAAGTTAAACTGGGAGCATTCACACACAAGAAAGTTAAGATGTCCCTCGCATCATCCAAAAGGACCAAAACTATTGCTAAGGCACTAGATTCTAGCAGGTTCACCTATTAAAAGCATCAGAATGAAAAATAAGAATTCCCCTATAAAAGATAGTACTCAGTACATATTATGTACAATCTAATATCATATACAAAAATAAAATTGTTCAACAGCTTAACTAACATTGACCCAACCGCACGGGGCAAACCCCAACCTGTACTTACGGACTAATCCCCCTGTGAAATTCCAATAACATCAAACACATATTACTCAATGAAGTGAATATCCACAATCAATGCAGCTCCATGCTTATCAATCTTGCTTCAAGCATCTGCCCAAAGCAACAAATTATCAACTGGTTTGCATCATAAAGTCGAAATTTATTTACAAACAGGACACCAAAAACATTCTCATAAGTAAAATATGAAGGGGTGTTGCGAGCAAAATTTCCAATTTAAGCAGCAACAGGGTTTGGAAACTTCACGTTATACCTGTACAAAAGACTCAGGAATCGCTTATAAATTCCATGCCATATGTAATGCTAAACTTTTTGCACTGAGTTGACCAATTTCAAATGCTTTAGAAGAGATTGATACTCTAGACTTCTGGACCATTCATCAATCTCACGTGCACGCAGAACCGGAAGAGGATGGGAAAGTTGCCTCGTTTGAGCATTCCTGAACAGCGTTGAACAAGGTAAAGTATTTAGCATATATTAACATCCAAAGTTCATAACATGACAACTTGGCTGACCTTATATACCACCCGACTGGGCTAGAAGAAGCCCTTTCATAAGAGCGAGCTTGCTCCAAGAAGGCATCCACATTTAATTGATCCGCCATGGAGGGGCAGCCACCAGCTAATTTCATCAGAACGGAGATGACCACCTCTTGTGGGGGCATAGAAGGATGATTAAAAATAAATAATTATACTCCATCACATGGCGCAAAAGATTAATCTCAAAAATATCTACCTTTGGGTCTCGAGCAACAAGAAGGGCTGCCCTATCACAAGTAAGTTCTGCTGCTCGAAGCCAGCGGAAGAGCTGTTCTTCTAATCGCTGAGCAATCAAACTGCCAAGGCCTGTGAGCAAGGAGCTTGTGAAATAGAGTGGATGAATAAGAGTGACAATCTACACACAAATTTCACCCAAAGCTCTAAGTTATTTCAGAAAATGCTTCTGTCCTCTCTATTCACATTTAGTTGGCTGCCCCCTCCTTCAAAAAAATCAAGGAAAAAATTGGAAGGAAACTGAAAAGCTAAGTCATAATATTTTTTACTTGGCAAAGTTAACAAATTTTGAATTGAGTGAACAATTTTCTGTAGTTTGATTTAAAAGTTCCTGCTAAAGTTCAAGCTTTTGTATTTTATGGTGATGTTCATGGCCTGCTTACCTGTTCAGAAAACTCAATATTATATTAGAACATTTAGTTCATAAAGTTGGGTGAACTTCAAGAGACTGATCTTGAAAAGTGGCATTTAGATGGATCAAAATAAAAGCCTCAGCTTTCAAAAATATCAGTTGCTCTAATTATATGTTGTGGACTCCCCACCATCATAGCAGAACTACAACCTGTCAAGTGTGTGTGTGTGTGTGTGTGCGTGTTGGGGGAGTGGGTGGTTATGCTATTACTTCATAGTTTTGTTAGTTCAGCAAAATGAAATTCTCTGTTTCTACAAAAGCGACTGATTGAACAATCAGACACATTGAGATCATTAAATAAGAGTATAAGACCCATCATATTTCCACAAACTTCAACAACAATTCTAAATCTGACAAATGAAAAGTGAGATCTTACCAGGTACAGAATATGCTCCAAGAGTAAGAATATTAGCAAATGTGAGCCATACACCATGGTCACACTTCAGATGACCCAATTCATGAGCCAAAACAGCCTGTATGTGATACAGCAAGGGAACATGAATAGAATGCTAATTCAACACTCAGATGCTTCAAAATATTTCTCAAAACTACATTTCAAGCATTGCTAGAAGTAAGACTGGTTGCACCTGTAATGCGTAAAATGAAAAATAACAAGTGTCCATGTTAAAGAAGATAAAACGAGGACCTGCAACTCCTTTCTTGACAAAAGCTCCACCAAGCTCGTATGAACAACAACAAACGGTTTTTTCCCACTGATAGCTAAAGTGTATGCATTGGGCACAGGACTTTGGCGCAAATATAAGTCAGGTGCCTCAATGTTCAGTATACTGGCAGCCTCTACCATCAACTCATGAAGTTCAGGGAGCTTCAAAGACAAGCCAAACCCAGTTACATGGATAAATTAAGGTAAAACAAAGCCTTGCTTTGAGTTAATTATTGAAGCAACTATCAAAAAGAATATTGGAACTGGAACAGTTGAATGAAAAAATAAACATGTCAATACAAAAATTTTCAATATTGAGAACTCTGATGAAGTTAAAGAACAAATATTAGCAAGTGGGGAAAAATCACTTTAATCCATCTAAAATAACTGAAACGAATTTAGATTTCTAAAATAGTTATCATCAGTCAGCACATATTAAGATTAATAAAAACAACCCTTGGCTATCAGAGAAATCCTTCATTTCGTAAAACCATTCTTTTGTGCCGCATCCATAATCCAATATGAAAAGAGTAGCATAGACACACAAAATTAAAAACCAGGCTCAATCCGAACTGTTATTTACTAAACCTGATTTTCAGAAACAAGAACAGATGTCCCTATATTCTCCAGAAGCATGACTTGCTCTGCAACAGTTCCTGCAACCACATACTGATTAACTAAAGAACAGATGCTCATTGGGGCTTCGAAAAATACTTCAGGCGCACCATTTCCATCAAGTGAATTGGCAACCCATGAAATAAATGTCAAGCAGCATTTTAAAATAATTATCAGAAATGACATGATCAGTCTTAAGCAATGAAGCAGCTTAGTTTTTTCTCATATTTACAAGTAAATCCCAAATAAAACAAAGTATTTACACTAGCTACTCTTTTTAAACCAAGAATTGATTAATGATAACGGAATTGCATTACCTAATAAAGCTTTTCCGATTTCGGTTAACCCTGGAATCGCTCTCAAAATCAACGTATTCTGGAATCACATAAAAACAGAGAAAACGAGAAAAATACATACATCTCAAATTGCCGAGAATAAACAAAAAAGTGAAAACTTTTGAAAAAAAAAAAACAAACAGAAAATCATCAACTAATGAACTACTTGTTTATCCAGAGGATGTCTAAAATCATCTGCATCAAGATCGCGAATAGCAACGGATGAAGCAGCTCGACAAACAACACTTTTACTCCTTCGTTTACTCTTCAGCGGCTTAAGCTTAACTCCACCTGGAAAACTGATTAGCGGCTGATTTGTGGTATTAAAGCAGAAGCCAATCGGGGATAGTTTCTCCGATAAATTAAGGGAGGGAAGAGGAACTGCAGCCATAGAAAGAGGAGAGAGAGATGTGGAGGCGTATGTTAGCGTATGAACTCAGGGGTCTGCTCCAGTCGTTCCATTTGGTGTATACGCACACACGACAGAGCAGTTTTGTTTGTTTGATTCCACCGTATGTTTCCGTCCACAGCCGTAGTCCTGGTAATTATCTTCGTTGACTTTTTTATCTCGCACACAAGTAAATATCGAGGAATACATATATGATTAAAAGAAAAACAATTTAATTAAAGAAAACATATTAAGGGAAAATAAATGTGGTTTTGTAGGGGTCTATGGGATCAATTGGTGGGTTCGAATTTTATCAAAATGTGGTCTATTCTAATTTTGTAATAATAATTTGTTGATTATAGGTTGTAATTAATTATGAAAAATTGATTGTTGATTGTATTAGTTGTTAATGATTACATTCTTAATATAATGACAATTATAAATAATTTTAGATGTAGGAGTTTGAATAGGGAGTTAATAGATTTTAAACTAATCATTTATTAATTATCTGTAATGAAAATTTAATCTTAACCAAAAAAATTTAACTGTCAAAACAATTACTTTATATTGTTACACCTTATAATTATATTAGTCATATTTCAATATAATTTGCTTTACATAGATTTGCACTTAGTTATTTGTTGTGATATTATTTGCAATCCTTTTTCAACTTCTCAATTTATCACGTTCTTGTATGCGCGCGTGCATATTAATATATTATTTAATGTTATTTTTTGCCTTTATATTGTAAATTTGTATTTCATATTTTTTAATTCACTTCTATAATATTTTATTCACATGGATCTGAGTATTATTTTTTCAATTCACTCATATATCTTGTCCTTACAATTCAAATTTTTACGATGTATTTGTTGCTATTATACCTCTATAATATTGTATTAAAATATAATTAACACGAAAATAAAATTACAAATATACAAAGAATTGATTAATATTAATATAAAATTAATTAGTTGGAGATTCACTCACTTGGAATTTCCATAAATTATTCCAATTTAATAATATCCGTGATTTTTTATTTCCATATTACTGATGTTTATTCTTTAATATTTATGTACTATTTTTTTTTTTTTTTACGTTTTAGCTTTTTTTGTAACATTAGTCCTACTGCATTATAGTTTATCTCTTGATACACACACACACACACACACACACATATAAGGTCTTTTGCTATTTTATTTTCCAATACCTTGTTATTATTATATTTTCATCACATTGGTTCATTTTTTTATTTATTACGCATCATGATTATTAAATTGACCCCCCAATTTGTTGAGTTACTTAATTTAGAAATATACCTATACAATTTTAATTTAGTTTATCGTCAACCTACCCGTGTATAATTAATCAATAATCTTACTTGCTAGTGTCGTCTTATATGCCCCTAGTGAATTAATCTCTTTAAAATATTTAAATCTCTTCTAGAAACAAATTGTCTTGAATTATTATTTACCTTTTCTAGCAACACAGATTGCACTGAAATATTATTTGCCTTTACTCTTTTATTTTAATTGAGATATTCTTTGATCTAGTATAAATAATTTAGAGAATTCAAAAAAATCTGAATATTTTCTTCTACTAAATATTTTTTTTAAATAAAATCTTATCCCTGTGTATCCTTTATTTGTGATTAAACAAAAATACTTAAGTAAAGACATGATTGTCTTTCACAATGAGAATGAACACTGTTAAGATTCACACTTTATCATATTTAAAATTTTATAGAATACTTTAAAACATCTTACATAAATATCTTATATAATATTTTAATGAACTTATAAACTCACTCACATCGATGTATGTCATTCAAAGCCCTAAAGGAGACACCAGGACAGGTTTGTGCAAACACGACTCACCTTCTGCAGCAATCAACCAAATTTTTTACCTTAGCCTTGGTTGAAGTGGCTTACAAAACTATGCAAATAGCAACTTTGATGTTAAACACCTCTGCATAGCATAGAAACGCATCTGGTCATATTACGACTTGGCCATTACCGAGCCTCCGTTTTTCTTACAATCTATAAAGTACAAGGGTAATATAGTAAAGCTACTTGCATCTTCACAAAGCACCATTACATTTATTCGGCCACATACAAGCCAATCCTACTCTCAAGAATATGGCACAACCAGATTTGCCTCCCAAGCTTGCGCTCCATGGAAAATCTGTGAAAAGCGCACAAGCGATGCTCCACAAAAACTACAGCATACACATTCATCACTATAATGTGTCAGCAACAGCTTCTACACACCGGCTTGTTCACAGAGATCTAGCAAGTCCAAGGTCTGCAATACCAGATCAAATGAACGACTGAGGTCCCCTATCACAGCAAAAAATAATTGAAAGATCACTGCTTAGAATGTTAAGATTAAGACTAACCTCGGGTACAGAGAGCTCAAGGCGAAACTTAGGGCCATCATAGTGATGCAAGACTGGCCTAAAAGCATCTTCCTCCAGAGGCTTGCAGAGTTTCCTAACACGAATTCTTACCTAGTTGAAAATAACATTTAGCCAGTCAACAATCAAGGTGAGAGAAACACAATGCAAAAGCATAAGCATATAAAACTGATATTTGTAGTAATGTAATGCCATTTTACCTGGGCAGGGAACCTCGATTCACCTTTGCATTTTTTATCTTCCCAAGCAGTAGGATCAATGTTAGAACCCCCAAAAGTTGATGCCTGTGCAAGCAAAGTGAGTTTGTTAAGGCAAAGACTCATATGATGTATGAACAATGATATTAGTCATAGCTTAAGTATGCTGAGTGTTCCTTGTTTATAAATATAATGAGAATCTTTCCGTGCTTATTTACCGCAAAAGGTCTGATTTCCATTCCCATCATTTTCGCAAAAAGCAGTGGTTCATGAAAAAGCTCGTAAAATCTCATCTTTATCACACAAATATGTAATTAGGCCCACTTGCCACAGCTATGCTGCATAACTAATGTTGACTCATGTGCCACAAAAGTAATTTCACCGAAAAATCACAACATACCTCAAAGATACCATGCAACTGGTGAGTGGTGTAATTGTAGAGGAACAGAGGTAAACCAGGTGTTATTGCCCTCACAGAATCTCTATATCTTGGGGGCAAGCCTGCAAAAGAATGCACAATGGTTAGCATCAATAGTGACAAAAAACTGATTATTAAAAATAATATGCAGTCAGAATCAGCGAAAATTAACAATTATCAACTTTGCTCGATATAAGCAAGCAAGTAAAAGTAGTTGCAAGTGAATAGGCCACCAATGTGTGAAAATGATTGAGACAGAAGCTATTATAAAACTTGGAATTATATTACCAGTATCTAAATACAGTCAATATGCCGATTTGCAAGAGACAAAATTCATATAATTACCAAACAGTTGTCTCTTCAAGTCCTCCTGCATTGTATCATTGTTGCAGACAAAGATATATCCACCGAGAACCTCATTCCTGGGGAGCGTCTCTGCTGCAGGTAAGGTCTTAAACCTTTTGTCAACTGTATTGCTTGCATTTGTGTTGTCCTCCTTGTTATTAGTGTTGTTGCTGTTGCTGTTGCTGTTGCTGTTATTAGGCTCCTTGATGTAGTTGATATTGTTATATCTGCTTCCAGAGATATTTCCCGGAGAGCTGACATTGGGATTCTGATAAACAGCATTCATATTGTACATACCATTCCTAAGGGAACTTTTGGTCATATTCTCATTCAACTTTGCCTCCAAGTTTAACATGTTGAAGTTAAAACTTTCAAATTTGTTATCTTCCTGAAACCCAAAATTATCCCTGGGCCTCAATTCAGCAGAACCCTTTGAGAGATCTAGGTTGATCCTTCGCTCAGCCTTTGACCTAGTCTGCTCGGCCAATTTTGAAGCGGCCACCAACCATTTGTGATCCTCCGAGACTTTTGACTGTCCTCGGAGCTCGTCACCCAACTGCCAAAAGCTGTGAATACTCTCCATGCTGGAAAACCTAGAAATCAATAAATAATAAAATACTGTCAGATATCCCACTCAAAAAGATAACCCATTCAACCAACATAATTGATGTCCCAAAATGAAGCTATAGAGATGATGAAGTGCACAAGAGAAATACATTAATAAATAAAGAATACAAGAAAAGGTAGTGGTGGAATTCTCAATTTAAGGCACAACAGAGAAAAGTACTGAACAGAAGTTTCCACAGAATTGCAAAAAGGAACTTAAACTACAAACTCAGGCAATCCTGTCTGAAAAATTTAGTTATTAAACACCAAATATGTTTGCACTGTTAGTCAACCCACAATATCAACTACACAAATTTGAAACAAGGGAGCTAGATTCTTGCAACAGATCTTCATAGTTTTACCACCCAAAATTTTCAAGTGAGAAAATACTTTCCCTTTACAGTAGAGCATGAATAGTAATTACAGTCCCGGTTACAAGAAAATCCAGGTCAACTGTGACAATTACAGTAAATATAATAGTAATAACATGTTTAGTAATAACATGTTTTAACTTGTTCGACAATTCAAAAAGGGAATCCTGAAAATGGATGAGTTCACCACTTGGCATAGAGCATCCAGAAGGCAAATAACTATAATTAATGTGCTAAAATTTTCTATAAAAATAGCACATGCCCAAAGAGAAAATGGGAGAAAATTGACAAGCTTCCACAAACTTCATCACATGTAATAACTTCATAAAAACATCAACCACCAAAATATTCACTTTATATCACTCTCTTCCCGTAAATACCAGTTCTTTTGGGGAAATTACAATTTAAAAAAAAAATGAAAAACCCAAGAGCAAGTATCACCGAATGGGAAAATTTAAATATTTTTAAAATTTCCAGACTTTAAAAGCACTTTGTTCAGAGTTGACCAACATTGAAGCAAATCAAGCTATACTCAAATAGGAGTTTATGCAAAATTCATACAATGCTGATGCAATTAATATCATATTAAGCCACAAAAACTTCACAAATGCATAAGCAAACGCGTAAAAACATTAGCATTTTTTCACCCACCAAGTATGAATTTTTCAGTAAATAAGCTAAAATACATGAACTTTTAACTTAGTTTTTGACCGGAGAAAAATAATGGATTAAATTTAACAGATCAGCCAAAAATATATATTCGCCAGTTAAACAAAAAAAGAGCCCCAGATTTAGGAATCCAAAGCTCAAAGCTAAAGCTAGAGAGAGAAAGCACGCACCTTTATCTCCTCGGCTATGAATTACCGGAAGATGCGACAGAGGAGGAGCAAGGTAGATTTTTCGCTTTTTATGTCAACAAATTCAGCGGAAATGCCCTTGACCTTTTGCTTTATTTACGCAATTGTCACTAAGTTTTTAAAAAGATTTTGGGGGAAAGCGACAATGTATAGTGAGCTTACCTACGAATGCGCGCTCACACGCGCTTTCCGCTGTCTGCCTGTAGTAAAAAATTTAAGTTTGAAAATCTTTTGAATAATACTCCATATGTGTTATTGTATAATTTTGAAGATGGTCTGAATTATCATCTTACTTTTTCTTTTAAATTTTTATTGTTATAGTTATTTATTCTCAAAATTTTATTGGAATATAAAAAAAGTTTTCATTCCATTCTTAAATTTTGGGGGCTAGTTTAACCCTATGCAGAGTTTTAGATGATATTTTAAGAAGTAAATTTTTTTATATATTGTATTTAAAAATAGTAATTGAAAGTTGGTGTATTTTAATTGAAATAATATTTTAATTTCTTTTTTAAATAAAGTCTTTTCTTGAAACATTAGAAACAATAAATTTATGATAAATGAGGTATCATACATACTTGTAATTTTGAAATTATAAAATATCTAGTAATTTATAAATCAAATGTAGTAATTATAACTAGTACATAGTTATGATTAGTTATGATTAAATTTTTCAAAATCACATAACATATATTATTTTATTTTTTGTTACTCTCGATATTTTTGCTTTATTCTTTTCAAATTTTTTATCTTTTTACAATCGCATTGTATTCAGTTGTTTATTCAAAATAATTATTTAATTATAAAAAATTCAAATAATCAGTAAAATAACTAAATAATATCCAGATTATAAATAAATAAATAGATATTTATTTATTTATTTACAATTTGGAAAACTAAACACACACATTGAAATTGCCGAAATCATATTAATATACTATCCACTCGTAGCGGTGTGAATTTTATAGACAGCTACTGCAACACACGCGTGGTGGCTGCGAGTGGGCAAGCGTTTGAGGATGTGGTCGGAGCCACGGGTGATCAAAATTTAGTTCTTTGTGAGCCGCCCGATCAGCATTACAAAATTAAAATTGGTAGTAAATAACTTTAGGTGGATGACAACCAGACAAGGGACTGTAGATCGACTTGTTCTGGAAGTAGTCCAAAATTCAGTCAGGACAGGAGGAAACAAGATTCCCGTGCTGCTAAAAAATTGACCGACTAATTCAAAAGCTCACATTCAAAATTTAAAATTATTGAAATATATACTCTTGTTACATGAATTTATTGTTATATGATGGTGATTTGATTTTAATAAATATCTGTCAGGTTTGAGTTCGTATTCTAACAATTCGCAAGATAATGTGGTTAGAGTTTGAAAATGACATGTTAGGTTGGTGGGTCTATTCCCAATTAATATTTAAGAAGTTTAAGTTATATAAAAATTTAGAACTAAAAAGCAAAGTGAATAAAAACAAAAAAATTACCAATTAATTAATGTTGTAAGTTATTTATAATTTTCTTTACATATGTTTGGGAGGTACAAATAGTAGAAAAAAATTTGACCTTCTATTCGAATTAAGATTTACATAAAAAAACGTGAATCAAATTTTATTTGATTATTTATAAATTTTTTAAGGGCAAAATAATTATTTAATGCTATAACTCATATCCATTGTAAATTGTGTTTCTACCTATCAAAGAGTTTATAAATTTGAGGCATCCATTTTATTTTTGGGTGGTTATGATGAAGGAGAATAAATTCGATTATGGCCTTAAGATTAATATATAACAATACTTGACAATCTTGCTTTGGGGTAAATAAGAAACAGTCTAATTTGAAAAGCCAATTTATGATTTGGGAATTATAGATCTAGTCATCTAAATTTTGAATCGAGTTAATTCCTAAAAAAGTTGGAACTTAAAGAATATTCTTTTGTCCACCAATAATCCCACTTTAAATGTTTTTTTACGAATAATATGAGGAGATACGTTATTTCAATATATTTTTTTTTAAATCTGGAACAAATATTCTCAAACTTTTTCTCTTGTAATTTAAAGAAATCTACAATAAGCATCTTTAAATTTTTCCCATTGTTATTTGGATTGCAACAATTGAGCCTAATGAGGATCCAATAAAACTAATGCAAATGGAATGTTGTTTCCATAGATGATCACATTCATACAATGGGATTGGAGCAAATATTAGTTTGTGTTTCAGGGCGTGGATGGAAATTCCCAAATATCAATTGAATCTTACGCTATAACTTTGAATCTTTTTAAATAAAAAAAACATTTTACACTGCCTAATATCATTTTACCCTCAAACAACTTTTTTTGTGACATATTTTGAACATATTTAATTTTAATATGTTCCTTTTTATGTTTCCTCATAAATTTATATGTTTGCCCACTTATGTTCTATTTTGATTTGACGCCTTGTTAGCTTAGAGTTGATGTATATCAAAATCAATATAAATCAAGAACCATGAATTCAAATAATATGATTTTTTAATTCTCATTTGAGATACCTACAAAATGTAAGATTATGAGTGCTCTAATTTTATTTATTTTTTGATAATCAGGTATCCACGTTTGACCTGACTAATGTGAAAATAGAAAGTCTTTTTTCTGGTTCGTCACAAGATATATGATAGCATGAGAATAGTTTATACACACTCAAAGTAAATATTCAGCACATTAATTCTTGTCATGACACAATCACTCATTGCAGATGGGGCCCAAAAATGAGACTCGATAATTCAACCACCAACAAGTATATCCACATAGTGCCAAAATGATCACGACATATTCAAAATACCAATCCTACGTGTTATGCTCCAAACACTTTTTCGTTATATCACTTCAAATGAGGTTGATATTGCAATTTTTCACTTGTGGCGGTTGGCCGATTTCCGATTGAAAGAAAGTTTAACCCCATACTCCTATTCATAAAACAAAAAGACTGACGCTCCAACTTTCATTTTCTCAATATCCTACTATATAAAGCGTGCATTAGAATAAACACTTAAGATGGTAAAAAAAAATAGGATTTCATATATATTTATTTATATACAGTTGGTTCTCTCCCTTCTAAACTATCAAGTGCACATCCATTGTTCCTTGTTTGGTGGCAATAGAATAATTCTAATCATCCAGATTGTTATTCCTAATATGAGGGGAATATAGAGTGGTGTTTCCTTGATTGAAGACCATCATCTTTATTAAAGCATCACTTGCCACCACTTTTGTGCTGTTGGTCCATTTTATTTTATTTTATTTTAGTTGTTATTTTATAGATATAGTTAGTAAGATAAGTTATGCAGTAACAAAGGGTGGCACGATTTTTGTTTTGTTAGATATTTTAAATATTTAATTGGATTCAAATATTTAATTGGATCCACCAAGAATTACCCGTTGCAAACAATTATCAAGAGTGAAAATAACTCGAACCCTAAAAGGCCACAATTCTTTCTCCTAAGCCCGCACGTTTTGTAACTGTTCACTGTTTTAAAGCCCAAAGGACCTCTACTCACACTCGTATAAAATCAGACAAGCCCTAATTGTAGAGAGAATCAGACAAGCCCTAATTGTAGAGAGAATCCAGAGCTCATTAGATATTTTTCCAGAAACAAAAACCTACAAAAAGAAAAAGAAAATTATATCAGTCGACGAAAACATGGAGATGTCGAGCGATTTCGATCGCCTTCTTTTCTTCGAGCACGCTCGCAGAACCGCGGAAGCTACCTATGCTAAAAACCCTCTGGACGCCGATGTCCGTACACACTCTTACAAGCACTATATTTTTGTAATTTTTTTTTTGTTAATTTGAGTTTTTTTAAGTATATTAATTATTGTTCGACTGGTTGTTGCAGAATCTGACTAGATGGGGAGGCGTGTTGCTGGAGTTGTCGCAGTTTCAGAACGGTCCGGACTCGAAGAAGATGGTTCAAGGTACAACTACTAATCTGTTATATTTCTAGTTTTTATGCTACTTTTGATTTTTTTTTAATTTTTCGTGCATTTTGTGTTAATTTTGATCAGAAGTGTGGTTGAATTATTTGTGCATATGAAACAAATGGAACGAAAAGAATTTATGATAATGGAGTCGAGAATCTGGATATATGAGTTTAGAATAGTGATAAAAAGGCTATATCTATTACGTTGTACCTTCTATTGTGCTGTGTGTGTCCGTGCAATTTGTAGTAGTTTTGACCTCAAATGTGTTGGAATTATTTTGTATTAGTTGAACTAAATGAGAAATAATTATGTTAATTTTGTCAAATTCTGGATATGAGAATGGAATAGTGATAAACGGATATTGTATGTTGAATGGTATGTTGGTTGGATGGGTTTTTTTGGCTTGTATTTGAGGGTAACTGAGAGGTTAAAATTTATGTGTTGATCACCAAACTTGAGCTGCTTAATTTTTTGTAGATGCTGTAGACAAGCTAGAGGAGGCACTGGTTGTTAACCCTACAAAGCACGATGCACTCTGGTGCCTTGGTAATGCCTATACGTCTAATGCATTTCTGATTCCCGATCTTGATGAGGCTAGGGGTTCTTTTGATAAAGCAGCTCAGTACTTTGAGCAAGCATATGAACTGGTACATTTAATTAAACAAGTACTTTCTGTTTTATGCTTTCAGATTCCTTGCTAACATTGCTTTGTGCATGGTGGTTCTTTTGATGCAGGAACCACAAAATGAACTTTATAAGAAATCCTTAGAAGTGGCTGCCAAGGTACATTCACTGTTCCACCCCTTTGAAAGTGGGAGTGGGGATCTGTGCATTTAATTTGTATTTTATCTGAAAGTGGAAGGTCATATTACATGTAATTGTTGATAAGCTGTGTAGTTTTGGTTCCAAGCAAATAAGATGATTAGATGAAGCTGCAGAGTTTTCATCTTAAGATTCTAGGACTATGTTCCGTTTATAGGTAGAATTGGTGTGAAGAGTTTGTACAAAAATATCCTGAGTAGGATGATAAAGATTTCTTAGGTTTTTCAATGTTTTAATATGATGATTTCTGCTTGGTCCTGTTGTTGCTTCAACTCCTAGTTGTGCAATCATCTTTACTGGTGTGGGCTCTTTTCAAATTCATTTCAGCATGATTTTTGTCTTTATGTGATCTCTAAAGACTAAATGTCTGATTTTGTTGTTTTTATTCATCCTAGCCTTGTGCTGATGGGCATCTTGTGTGGGTGAATTTACAAACTAGTGGCTTTCTCTTTCATTTGTTTGCCACTATTTTTATGACTTACTGAGGTCTTCGATTGTCATCATGGGCCTTTACTTCGTTACATACTTGTTATAACATGTGATATTGCGTGTTGTTTCTTTGTTTTCGTGATATTAGTTGGAATATCTTGACCCTTTTTACACATTTTTCTGAGTGCTAGTAAGAACAAAATATGGACTTTCGATGTGGTTATAGCAATACATATCTTGTTTGCCTCAGATATAATTATTTTCTGTGGAATAATGTATTTGTGTATTCTTTATGTTGTATTAAGGCTCCTGAGTTGCATGTGGAGATCCACAAGCATGGTTTGGCTCAGCAGGCTATGGGACCAGGCCCTTCATCATCTTCTAGTACAAAGGTAAACTGTCTATGTTTTGGTGTTTTAGTACAGAAGTATGCTTCTTTCGACTGTCTATGATTGTAATTGACGCAGTGTTTGATTTGTGGATGAGGATGGCATGGTCAGTTTAGGTTACATCATCCTTTTTGTTGTTTTGTAATATATTAGAGATTGAGAACACTTGGTTACTAGAACACTTCCTAAGTCCCAACAAAGTCCTGGAATCTCCTTTCCTTTTCTCAAAAAGGGAAGGTGTTTTCCAGGACAAGGTGATGAAAGAAACTCCTCGGAACTGATTCTTTCCCCTTGTCTTCCCTTTCACATGCATAGAGCTATACCTACATCTGCTGCCAGCCAGCCCCTCCACACTTGTGCCTGCACAAATAAGCCCTTCACCGCACACATCTCATTGTCCAGGCATTGCAACTAACATATGCCACCTTCCAGTCCCCTTATCTTGAAGTTGCCACCATTCAACCCGCACTCAAACTAACTCTCTTTGGGGCCAAAAAAGGCAATTGGACAGCAGACAACTCAGACAAATGGCCTGATGATTTTCATTATCTTTTAGCTCATGCGGATATACTTGTTTGTTAGTTTATTGCTGGTTTGCTGGTGGCAGTTTTTTCTTGAACCACTTTCTTCTTGATAGCATGTCAACTTGTTTAGTGACTGTATGCTACATTTTCTACAGCAGCAGAGTGCAAAGAAGAGCAAAAGTAGTGATCTCAAATACGACATTTTTGGATGGATAATCCTTGCAGTTGGTATTGTCGCTTGGGTGGGATTTGCAAAATCTAATCTGCCTCCACCTCCTCCGAGATAAGCTAGGTATTTGCTTCATATGACTTGGCTGGACTCCTGCCGAAAGGAACTTTCCTTGGGTAGATGGGATAGTTTAGAGAATACCAGTTTTTGCCTTTCAGTTAAATTTTTGACGAAGTCCTTTATTAATGTAACCAATCAAAAAGAGAAGTCTTTGTATTGTTTTATCTTTACCTTCCCTTTTTTTTCATTTGCCCTTAAAAGTTCTTGAAGCTTTATATTTGTGTTTGTTACCTCTTAACAGAGTTTGAATGAATGAAGCTTTCACCTTTTCTTGCTTTTATTTGCCTGGGATGTATTGCTTTTTAATATGCGTGTGTAGTTGTGATACTCACCTGCCATTGCTGTATATGTTTTTTGCTTTTCTGGTAGGTTCATACTACATGCTAAAAGGTGCTATCTTTCGAAATTATATGACTTGGGATTCCTCTTAACATTGTCAGTGGTCTTTGTGTAGGTTGATTTGCCTTTATATTTTGAACCGCCTGCTGAATTAATTTAGTTAAGTGGTGTTGGGATTTTTTACTGGAATTTATTATTATTTTTTAAGAGTGAATCATGAAAATGATCCCTGATGTTTAGTCTAATTATAGAGAAATCATGTTATATTTTGAAATTGCAAATACCATAAGTATGTTTTTATTTTATAAATATCTCCATCAATATGTGTAATTTATAAAAATAAAAATAAATATTAAGAAGTATTTATAATTTATAAATTTAGATGATTTTTTTTGTAAATAGTCTAAAATTTTATTTTTTTCAATTATCTAAACTTACGCATGAGCCCTCGGAGGGATCTACAAGGAAGTTGAAAGTTCATTCTTCAATATTCTAAAATTTAGGTTGTCTGGTTTTTTCAATTTTTACTTTCAAAACAAAACCAAATATATATTATATTTTCTAATACATTATATTTTTTAATAAATACATATTAAAATTTATTTTTCCCAAATATTTCTCCCAAGAACTAAACATTTCCTTTTTCTTTTAATTAGATTGTGGCAATTGGGCTCACATATTCCTCCAAGTGAAGTGAGTGACATGATGGCTTTGAACATGTTTGGGGATACATAGGTTTGAGAATACATACAAGTATCTATTATTAGTGTACTGTTTCTGGGGTCAGAGAATATATGTCACCATAGTACTTCTAAGTACTTTTTGCGGATTATTTTCTAAAGTTGAATGATTTTGTCTGAAAATATGGAAAAATAAAATTTATTGCTTGCCTTAATTTTTTATAATTTGGTTTCCCAGAAAAATGCTTGAAGAGGTTTTGGTTTGTTCTCTTTTTTTCAACTGTCTACTTCCAGTGTGAATCTTCATCTGCAGCATTGGAAATTTAAATGTTCATTAAGAAGTAGTGGCATAATTTTGTCAAATTTTCCGAGAGTAACCCACTTTATAATATTACTAATAAATAAGTTCATAAATAGATTCAGGCAGCACCGCAGTGCGGGCAAAAGTGCAAGCCACCGACTCCTCACCAACATATCATCATTTTAATCACATGTAGTCATATATATCCCTTTTCGACAACACGTCACCCGGGAAATTGAGATGTTTTATTGCTCTCGTTAAGATCCAGGATTGTAATTTAATAGAGGTATATCACTATATCAATGCTGAAAAATATCCAATCCAATAACACTTATATGCCATTCATAATTCCATTTATATATATATATATATATGTATGTAAACAACAAAACCAGCTCATATTAAAACATTTTTCTGCTTTTCCATTTCTCAACAAAGGCAAAAAAAAAAAAAAAAAAAGGAAATATGGACATACAAACAGCAAGAAATCTTGAAATTTGACATCTAAAACCTAAAATAAAGTAAAATTAGAAATCTTCATCCAATTTGAAGACATGGTTTGCCCCATTCCCATTCAGACTGGACATAACAGATGCCTTCTGGTACTCCCCAACTCTTTTCTCAAAGAAATTAGTCTTCCCCTGCAAACTTATCAACTCCATCCAATCAAACGGGTTCTGCACATTGTACAACTTACCATACCCCAACGCATTCAGCAATCTATCCGCCACAAATTCTATGTACTGGCTCATCAATTCTCCGTTCATCCCCACCAATGCGCACGGCAGCGCCTCGCACACAAACTCCCTTTCTATTTCAACGGCGTCCGCCACTATCCCCTTCACTTTCTCCTCGCTCAGCTTCATTTTCAACAAACTGTAAAGCAAGCACGCGAAATCACAGTGCAGACCCTCGTCCCGCGATATTAGCTCGTTCGAGAAAGTCAATCCCGGCATCAACCCGCGCTTCTTCAGCCAAAATATCGCGCAGAAGCTTCCCGAGAAGAATATTCCTTCCACGCAAGCGAATCCGATTATTCGTTCGGCGAACGATTCCGAGCCATCGATCCAGCGTAGGGCCCACTTGGCCTTCTTCTCCACGCAGGGAACGGTCTCGATTGCGCGGAAAAGCATATTCTTCTCCGCGGAATCCTTTATATAGGATTCAAGCAAAAGGCTGTACATCTCGGAGTGGATGTTCTCGATGGCGATCTGAAACCCGTAGAAAGCACGGGCCTCGGAGATCTGGACCTCTTTCATGAAGCGTCCGGCGAGGTTCTCCAAAACGATGCCGTCGGAGGCGGCGAAGAAGGCGAGAACGTGTTTGATGAAATGCTTCTCGTCGGGAGTGAGGGTTTCCCAGTGGCGGAGGTCCTGGGACAAATCGACTTCCTCGGCGGTCCAGAAGGAAGCTTCGGCTTTCTTGTACATTTCCCAGATTTGTGGGTACTGAATGGGGAACATGCAGAAGCGGTCCTGGTTGGGGGTGAGGAGGGGTTCTTCCGGGATGGAAGGCATTTTTGCCTTTTTTGTTGTGGGTAAAGGAAAAGGATTCTTGGTGGGATTTGGACGTAGTGGAGGAGGAGGAACAAGAAGAAGAAGATGAAGGTGGTTATAATTGGTTGTGAATTGTGAATTGAGAGGAGATTAAATAAGATTTGGGAGCGCGGGATTTTGAAAATTTTCGGGGGAGAAGCTTGCGGGAGACTGAATTCCGGGATTCAGGGTTTTGTTGATTCAAAAGGAGGAGTAATTAATGTATAACTAATTTGTGCCTGCATCCTATGCTACGAATTATTATGGTCACTTTTAATGTGTGGTAACATAATTTAAATTGGTGAATTTTTAGTAGGTGCATTAAATTGGAAAAAAATAATAATAATCCAACTAAAATTAGTTGATTCTCAATCAATCAATTACATAATAAGTACTATTAATTTATAATTTGATTAAATAATTCTAAATAAAATTTTCCTTTAACTTGTTGATATTAGGATTATGAAGAACTACTGTAATAAATTATGGGACTATTATTTTACCTTATATTAAGATGTAAATTTAGGGAAAGTTATTCCTCCAGCGGTGGCTCCATTTATTTCTAGTGAATTAATTCCAGTTTTTGGAGCGTACAGCGAAAGATTGGTAAAGATTTGAAATTTTGAATCCCAAGTACGAAACCCATGACCCAAAAACTTGCGAGGGAAGCTGCGTGTACAAGACTTTTGAGTACCTGTTGGGCGCCACGTCTTTCTTTCGAATTCGAACAACACAAAACAAAATGATTTACTCTATTTCTACTGGTAATTTTTGGAATCAAAAAATAGTTTCTGTAGTTTAAAAGTAGCATGAAATATGAATTACTTTTGCTTTTGCCATCACTTCATTCAGTCATTAAAACTTAGATAATAAATTTATTTTATTCACAACTAAAGTGGAATTCCATTTTTGTGACTTTGTATTTTATTTTAAGAACAAAAAAGAATAACTAATTAAAGATAGATTATTTTTTATAAGTTTCTAAATACTATGATCATTTATCTTTTAAAAAGATTAATAATTTATAATATAACATCCAATATACTTATTTGCGCATAGGCAACAATAAACAAATGATAATAAATTTAATGACAAAATTATTATTTAGTGATACCAAAATATTGTGACGTTCACAGCCAGGTATATACAGCAAGACCTATATAAACTCATTATAAATGCAAATTATTGTGAATTTATTTTTAATTCATTTTGACATGAGCAAACTCCAGGAAAAATAAAAATAAAATAGACCTAATTGAATTAGCACTCAGTAGGAGAAGGCACTGCTCTCCACAACACATCAAAGCATCAAATCTCAGGTAAACATATGAGATATAGGACCCCACTCAATATGTATGTAATCGGAAGCATCAAATCCCACCTCAGACTTCTGTTAAATAGGACATATTTCACGTACTAAAGACTTCGTAAACAGCAGCAGACCTTCGATAGTTTCTCATTTTGTTCTATTCCCAATTTTTTGTTTTTTCATTTGGAGTTGGTTTTCTTCTGGTTTCGTTTCTTTCTTTTTTCTTTTTTTGGAGTTATTATTATTTTTATTTAGAATTAATTATAAAATTTATCCTTAATGTTCATCCATTCGCAAAAATTATCCCTCTAAATTTATAAATTATAAATACTCTTAAGAATTTTAAATTACTTCAACAATTAGATTATTTTAAAACCGTTTATATTGTTTGAAAATAGCTGAAAATAATTGTTAAGAGTATTTAAAATGCATGTTAATCCAAAATCGACCAAATTAAAACAATGAAAAGAATTATAAAATTTGATAGCTAATTTAAACAAAAGAAAATTTCATTCCAAATTTTTTATTACAATTGATATTCCATCTTATATTATAATATTAATTATACAAGTCAAATATATATATTGGTGGTATTGTAGTGAAAGTTCCAACTAAAAAAATTCATACTTGTCTATTTACCTTCTTCTTAAAAGTGTATCCGCATTTGATTGCAGGACAATTCAGTAAGTTTTATTGGCTAAATACAACAATTCCAAAACTTTTAAAAATATGAAATGATTTGTTTACAAGCATGATTATCCACAAAATATGGCAAATCCTTGGTTTTGTTTGGTTTTATTTTCGAGGAAATTATTTTGAGATAATATATTTTGATAGTGGAATTGGAGAATGTGTAAAAAATGAAAATGTGTTTGGATGTTTTTGTTCGAAAAAAATGATGTGATATATTTTTAAAAATATTTTTTATTGTAAATGTCTTATATCATGTTATTTATTGTATTTAATAAGAGTTATTTTAAATTATAGATGTCTTATTAATATTTTTTTATTATAATTAATGGAGGTATAATAAGATATAAAATTATTTAAAAATTATAATGGATGAATTATAATTTTGGAGAATAAAATACTGTTTTTGAAAAATACAAGTGATAAAGAAAATGTTAGAATGAAAATGAAACCAAACAAAGCCTCGGGATTTCACTTGCATTCAAATTGTGGCGGATTAAAATACTTTCAAATCGAGAGAAGAGAAAGAGATGGTTATTGACAACAACTTTGATTAGTACCATGTAATAGCAATATAAAGCCCAAAACCAAATTTCATATGGCTTCTGTGTTAACTTCTTATCTGATCTTTGATCATAATTATTTCTAGTAAGAAGAATTAACAACATGCCAGAAATCAACATGGATTCATCAGGCAGTTCGATTTTTACAGACGTTGTTGCTGCTGCATTTTGCTATGCAGTTTGTGTATCAGTAATTTTAGTCGTGAAGCAAAAATATGATGAGGGTCTAGTTGACGTGGTTTGCTGGCTCTCTCATTTTTTTTATTTATTTTTTCCCTACTTAATTTGTTTTTCTTTATGGTTATGCAAATTAGCATTTTATATTTCTTTTTTGATTCATGCAAGTATGTGGATTTTTTTTAATAAAAATAAAATTTATATTTATCTAAACCTCTTTTTTCTTGTTTAATTATGTTCTAATTTATTCCTTTTTTTTTTTTTTCTTTTTTTTTGGGTGAGTTGGTGATAAAGCATCTACTTAGAAAGCTTGTCCATATTAGTGTGGGATTGATTGTCATGCTTTGCTGGCCAATGTTCAGGTAATTGATCGATTTCACTTCTTTTTTATTTTATTCATATTTTGCACTCTTATTCTGTACAGTTGAGGAAGGCAACTAACTTAGGTAAAGTCCCCAGTTCTGGTCGGCGGGGAGGAATTCTAGCAGGCCTGATTCCGGGGTTATGCATGGTCAGACCACTTCTTGCCGGATTTGGAATGCGAAAAGAAGACAAACTTATCAAGTTTCTAAGAAAATATCGAGATTCCAGGTTCCACGCCATCTTACTCTTTGGAAATCCGACTGGAGTCATCTGTTCTTCAATTGTATTTTTCTTCGCTACGCGACTATTAATTCAAAGGCTAACTGAAACAGAGTTCTTTCTGTTTTTGATGAAGTCTTTAAGAAAGGAAATTATTCAAACAATGATTTCTTAAGAAACAAAAAAACCTCTCTCAATACAATAAATCAACTAATTTAACCATCAATTCAAATCGCAAAACAAGTCCACATGCATCAGAAAGCTGTTGCTCTTAAGATTTCTAATATATAAGTTTGTGTATCAGGGATCTGTTCAAGGCAACACTAGGTTATGTTTTGACAATGGGTTTGGCCGCTGTTTTTGACTGGAGAACTCCTAGAGCAATTGCCACAGTTTGCAATCTCTGTGCTGGAGATGGTATGATTATTTTCTGAAAACAATTACAGCCAAAAATGGATTATTCCATTTTTTATTTTCTCCATAGCCCTTGGGAATTTATGTTCTATATTCGTTTATGAATTTTGTTTCCAGGCATAGCTGATATTGCAGGGAGACGATTTGGTAGCTGGAAACTTCCATACAACAAAAACAAATCATTCGCGGGTACCATTGGCATGGCAATTGCTGGATTCTTGGCTTCCATATTGTAATCATTTGCCACAAATGGGCAAGTTAATTTCTGCTTAAGGAAAGCTTTACTAGTACAGAATGCTGATAAATGGAAGTTTTTGGAACAGATATATGTACTATTTCTCTTGGTTCGGGTACATTCAAGAAAGTCCAAACATGGTCTTAGGATTCCTCGTGGTGTCTGTTGCCTCTGCATTGGTGGAATCCCATCCTTTAAGCACCAAAATTGATGACAATGTAACGGTGCCCCTCGCCTCCATGTTGGTCGGAACTTTTCTTCTTTGATATTGAAATTAGTATATTGATTGTCCTTTTGTTATTCATTATTGAAGATATATCCATATATATGTGTATATATTACTATGGGAATGAGATTCTGATGAGAATGCAATTTCCATGTAATCTCATTAAATGTTGTTTTAAGTATTTGGGATCATTTTAAATATTAAATTAATTGTTTGTATCTTTATAATCTCACTGTTTTATATTTCGATTCTGAGCATAGAGACTTTAGAGTCAGTTTGACGCGATTTTTGAACAAAGTCTATAAGAGAAATATTTCTTTTTTCACTAATTTCATAATATTGGAAATTTTTAATCCCGTATCAAAAATTTTCTAGAATTTTAGTTTCAACAATCAAGTTTGAAAATAATAATTAGTAAAAAAATAAAGCTAAATAAGATTTAGTATGTTTAACTTTGGCATTAGTTAGTAGCCCACCTACTAAAACACATTAATATAAATGTTATTAGTTGAGGACCTTGTGGGCCATAGGTAGAATAATTCCCAGTAAAACATAAAAGTAGATTAACATCAAGAAACGGATGGTGAAAAGCCCACGAAAGGGCATTCTTAATTTGGCCTCTTTTTTTGCTTAATCTAAAACATAAAATAAATTTAAATTACTTCAATAAATAGATTATTGAACAATAAAATATATTTTGTGTGAAAAGAGCTGGAAATAATTGTTAGAGCATTTTAAAATGCATGTTAACTAAAAATCGACCAAATAATAAGAAATAAAAATTCTAAAATTTGAATGGTAGTTGGATAGATCTTTACAACTATCTGCATTCTGCACTATATATCTGCTCCACGATACATAATATTCTAATATTTGAATGGTTGTTGGAGAGATCTTTAAAACTATCTGCTCTGTATACCTTCACGTACGTTTGACCAATTCATTGCTTTCACGTTGTTTTGATATATGGCATTGGCAGGATAGCCGTACGTGAGTTTTAAAGATAAATAGGAATTTTTAAGTGCATGTTATATTTAAATAAAGCCACCTGAAGTCGTCAGCTCGAGGAAATATTTGAACTAAATTTGAACAATACAGATTACCATGGTGGAGTGACATCTTTGTCTCAACAACAATAAAATTTGTGGCCGATAATACAAGTTTTGACATGTATCAATCTGTCAAGTTCATGTGAGTAAACTGGATCATTTATTCTAAATTGTATTTCATTTCCTATTTCAAATAAAGTTTCATTTTCCCTTCCATTGTCCTTGTCATGGACAACCTGTGATTGTTTATGGGACATTTTCACACATGTTTACGAGCATTGACCCACAAAAGATGGCAAATCTCCTGGTTTCCACTTTGCGTGCAAATCGTGGCAGATTAAAATTTCTTTCTTGGAGACAAAAAGAAGATGGTTATTGACAACCACGCACCTTTTGTTAGTACCATTTAACAGCAATATAAAGTCCAAAACTAAATTCCAGGTGGCTTCTATGTTAATTTCTTATCTGATCTCTGATCGTATAAATTCTTTCTCGTCAGAAGAATTAACCAAATCGACATGTATTTGTCGGACAACTCGATTTTAAGCGACATTGCTGCTGCTGCATTCTGCTATGCAGTTTGTCTATCAGTATTTGCATTCCTGAAGACAAGTTATGACAAGGGTCTATTTGACGTGGTTTGCTGCTCTGTCCTTTTTTTCCCTACTTGATTTATCTTTCTTTTCGTTTAATGAAATTTAGCATTTATTTATTTTTTTCAAATTTTGTTTAGGTTTTAGCTAATTTCTCTCTGTTTTTCCTTTTTTTTTTTTTTTTCCCCGTGGATTGGTAATAAAGCATCTACTTAGAAAGCTTGTTCATATTAGTGTGGGACTGACTGTCATGCTTTGCTGGCCAATGTTCAGGTAACTGATGGAGTTACTTCTATATTATTTTTTCAAATTTTGCACTCTTATTCAGTAGTTGATCAAGGGTACTAACTGATATCCCCAGTTCTGGTCGGCGAGGAAGAGTTCTAGCAGGCCTTATTCCGGGGTTATGCATGCTCAGACCACTTGTTGCCGGATTTGGAAGGCGAAAAGACAACATGAATACTGCATGTCCACGTCTTTTATATATACATATATATTGTGCTTTTCCATTCTACTATTGGGATATAGGCCTTAAATCAACTGCCCAATTATATGTTTTACTCTATATATTTCGGCCATACGTAGTGAAAAAACAGTGTCTTTCCAAAAAAATAAATAAATAAATAAAGGAAAAGGATTTATAGAGTAAGTAGTTAGTATGTCTTATACTGTATTGATCAAACTAACACTATTTAACACTATAATATCATCCTAGTTTTCGTCTACTTTTCTCCAACGTTTTTTCTTTTTTTGGTTTTAATTCTATTGAAAAGTGAAATGCGATTATTAACTGAACAATCATTAGTAAGGCGTGCTTGAATCCATTCTGTGCAAGTTTTTGACAAGTCCACACGCATCAGAAAGTTGCATATATAATTTAATTTGATTGGCTTATATATATATATATATATATGTTGTGCATCACTATCAGGGATTTGCTCAAGGCAACACTAAGTTATGTTTTAACGATGGGTTTGTCCGCTGTTTTCGACTGGAGAACTCCCAGAGCCATTGCCACAATTTGCAATCTCTGTGCTGGAGATGGTATGATCATTTTCTGAAAACAATTACAGCCAAAAATGGATTATTCCATTTTTAATTTTCTCCATAGCCCTTGGGAATTTATGTTCTATGTTCGTTTACAAATTTTGTTTCCAGGCATAGCTGATAATGCGGGGAGACGATTTGGTAGCTGGAAACTTCCATACAACAAAAACAAATCATTCGCGGGTACCATTGGCATGCCAACTGCGGGCTTCTTCACATCCATATTGTAATCATTTCCCACTTATGGATAAGTTAATTTCTGCTTCAGCAGTGAAGAATGCTGATAAATGGAAGTTTTTGGAACAGATATATGTACTATTTCTCTTGGCTCGGGTACATTCAAGAAAGTCCAAACATGGTCTTAGGATTCCTCGTGGTGTCTGTTGCCTCTGCACTGGTCGAATCCCATCCCTTAAGCACCAAAATTGATGACAATGTAACGGTGCCCCTCGCCTCCATGTTGGTCGGAACTTTTCTTCTTTGATATTGAAATTAGTGTACGTGGATCATGGTGATTTTTCTTTTCCCATTCATTATTGGGTATATAAATATGTATCTATGTATATATTTATATATTACTATGGGAATGAGTTTCTGATGAGGATGCAATTTCATTAAATCTCATTAAATGTTGTTTTAAGAACTTGGGATTTATTGAAATATTGTCTACATATTTAGAATGTCACTTTTTGTGCATTGAAATTTTAGAGTGCACAGTGTTTGTAATAGAAATGTTTTGCTTTTCATCAACTTTATCATACTAAAGTTTCTGGCTTTTTTTGTTGTTATTTTTCTGTATTTTGAAAAAATTATTATAAAAATATATATTTTGGATAGTGTGAATTGGGATTGTGTGAAAAATAAAAATTTATTTAAATGTTTTTTTTTTAGAACAAGCAATATGATATATTTTGAAAAATATTTTTAATTGTAAATATTTTATAAATATTATTTTTTTATAATTAGTAGTAGTATAATCCAATAAATAATAATTTATTTAAAATAATAGTTGATAAGTATTTAAAAAAAAACATACTTTTCACGAAATGCTAATCCTAAACACGATAGGAAAATATTTTCCCCAAATATCACCAAACAAGCCCTTTGTATTCCCGTGTCAAACTTTTTTAGAAATTTAGAGCATGTTTGGAATCACTTTTAAAATAAATATTTGAATTTTTTTTAGGTGTTTGGTGGTTTATATTTGATGGACTTTTAAAATAAATCACGTTTTAAAAAGTTCATTTTAGAAAAGTAAGAATAGATGGCTTTTCAAAATCCATTTCCTACATTTTTATTTGAAAGTTACTAAAAAATTAGTACTTTTCTATTTTATCACATATCTTTTTGTCTAAATTACCATATTAACTTCATCCTCGTACCTTTTTACATTAAAAACTCTTTAAAACTACTTTCATCCTTCTAAAATTTTAAACAATTACAGATCAAAAGTTTTAATTATTCAACTTTTTTTCTTAAGTTATAAATTTTAATTAGTTTAAAGATATCATCAATTAATTGAAATTGCAATGATTTTTAGTTTAATAAAATTGCAAACTCATTTTATTATATAATATGTATTTCACGCCCTATTTTTTTATAAGTGGTATTTTTTTAATTTGATATTATTTGTATTTTTATTTATTTGAATTAATTTTTTTTACAACATGTCTGTATTCTTCTTTTTTAGTTAGAATTTTCAAATTCATTTAATTTACTTTTAACAATAATATTATATTTTTTAAAGAATGGTATTTAAATAGTTGTTGATTTTAATTATTTAAAAATTGAAGCAATAATTTTGGAAGATAAAATAAAACTATGAGTTAGTACTTTTTTCATTAATTTAATTTGCGAATTTCCTTTGATTAGTTCAAGAAAAAATATAAAATTAATAATTAATGAAAAATAAAATATTATATTTTATTACATATCGTTAAAAAAAGTATGCAGCAATTCGAGGGCCATATGCCTGCCGTATAACAAATTTTTAATATAAGTGGGGACAATATTGTTAAATACATATTAAAAATGCACTAATTAAATATAATTGCATATAAAAAAAATTTTAGTTCTAAAATACTTTTTTGAAATAAATTTTATCAAATATATATTAATAAAAAAAAGACTTCTATATAACAAACTTAATAAAAAATTTATTCAAATAAATTTTTATTGTAATAGTACTTTCGTACATACGCCTATTATCAACAATCAAATTTAAGCAAAATATTTGGAAAAAAGTAAAATTAAATATAATTTAAAATTTTTAGCTTAGCATAAAATAGCGGTCCCCATTTGTGGCGGCTTTAGATTATGATTTTGATGGATTATGTTCTGAGACAGTCTTCGGCCAAATCAAAGACAGTCAAGTGACATCAAAGTTATTTGCATTGTTTTGAAAAGCGAACCCCATCGATTCAATGAGAGTTTGATCAAATTTGTTTTGATTTTTATTTTTTAAATTATGATTATTTAAATTTTATATTTTATTAAATATTTTTTAAATAATTATTTAATTTTTAATATTTAAAATGTATTAAATAAAAATTAATTTATTATATTAATATTTTATATAATACAATAAAAAATAAAAAATATTTTAAATTTGGAGTGAGAGATAGGAAAAGTCTTGAAATTTTGAATCCAACCACAAAACCCATGACCCATAAACTTGGGAGGGAAGTTGCCCAACAAAACTTGAATAGCCACATATTTCTTTTAATTTCGAACAATGTGAAACAAGATAGAAAATTGGGAATAAAAAAAATTAGGTTTTTGCTTTTGCCATCATTTCAGTAAGTCACTTTTAAAACGGGATGCTAAATTCATTATTCAGTTTATTCACAATTAAATTGGAATTTCATTTTTCAAACTCTGTTTAAGGATTAAAAAAACAATAATTGAAAGATAGGTTGTTTTTGCTGGCTCTCTAAACATCCTTACTATTATTTATTTAGGATTGATTGATATTTCATTACAAAAAGATCCAATATACTTGTGTCGTGCATAGGGCAACGGACCAAATGATAGTAAAATTATTGTTATAAGGATCTTAAATCTCGTGACATTCACGGCCAGCTATATATATATATATATATATATAGCAAAACCTATAAAAAAATTCACCAAATATGCAAATTATTGTTAATTTGCTATGGTGTTGGGACTTCATAAAATTCATTTTGATAAGAGCAAAGTATAGAAAAAGAAAGAAAGAAAAACATATCAGATAGGACCTCACCATATATATATATATGTATGTATGTCTTCTCTGATAGGAAGCATCAAATCCCACAGAGAGTTATGTCGGATAACAAAAATTTGACAAACTAAAGACTTCATAGACAGTGACAGCATAATCCAACAAATAGATTGTTTTAAAACCCTATTATATTGTTTAAAAATAAATGTCAAAACATTTAAAATACTTGTTAACTCAAAATCGACCAAATAACAAGAAATTTTTTTTTATAATATCTGAATGGTAGTTGAAGAGGAGGCTATCTGCTGCACTAGATTTGATCCACAATATAAAATTCTAAACTTATAATGGAAGTTGGATGGATTTTTAAAGCTATCTGTGATTGTTTATGCCCATTTTCCAGCTTATAAAAACTATTCACACATGTTGCATGTGGTAATAATTATAACAATTCCAAAATCTTTTAAATACAAAACTGAATTGTTTACAAGGATTGACCCACGAAAGATGGCAAATCTAAGGCTTTTCCAACTCTGTCTGCTAATCGTGGCAGATTAGAATACTTTGTTATTGGGGAAAAAGAATAACGGTCATGACAACCACCTTTTATTAGTACCATTTAACAGCAATACAAAGCCCAAGTCAAATCTCAGATGGGTTCTATGTTAGTTTCTTCTCTTATCTTTGATCATTCTCATTCATTATAATTCTTTCTCTTCAGAAATTCTTAAATCAAAGCATAGAAATATTAGCAAAATGACAGGAATCGACATGTATTTATCGGTCAGCTCGATTTTTACTGACGTTGCTGCTGCTGCTTTCTGCTATGCAGCTTGTCAATCAGTAATGGTATTCCTGAAGAAAAATTACGATAAGGGTCTCTTTGACGTGGTGTGCTGCTCTGTCTTTTTTTTTTATCCTACTTGATTTATCCTTTTTTTTTTTTTTGAAAATATAATGTATACTTTTATCTGAATCTCTTTTTTCCTTGTTTATGTTCTAATTTCATTCTTCTTTCCTCACCCTTTTTTTTTTTTTTTTTTTTGTGAATTGGTTATAAAGCATCTATTGAGAAAGCTTAACCATATTAGCCTGGGACTGATTGTCATGCTTTGCTGGCCAATGTTCAGGTAACTGATTTGACTTGAGGAAGAAAGAGGAATTTGTTCACTTATATATATATATATATATATATATATTCTGTAGTTGATGAAGGCTACTAACTTAATTATTGTCCCAAGTTCTGGTGGTCGGGGAAGAGTTCTAGCAGGCCTTATTACGGGGTTATGCATGGCGGGACCACTTGTCGCCGGATTTGGAAAGCGAAAAGATGACAAACGTATCAAGTTTCTAAGGAAATACAGAGATCCCAGGTTTTTCATGAATATTAATGCTTTTTCATTCTACTCTTTTGATATATGCCTCAAATCATGACTGACTTGTCTGTCCTATTGCATGTTTATTCAATATATATTTCTGCAACTTGACTATCAATTAAAAGGCTTATGAAAAATGTTTTGTTTGGTTTCATTTTCAATATTTTTCTTCTCAAAAAATAAAAATGCATGTGATACTTATATTTTCTAAAAATTGTATTTTTATTTCCTAAAAATACGACCCCATTACAATATTTAAATAATCTTATACTTTATTATATTCCCACTAACTACAACAAAATAATATTAACAAAACATTTACAATTGAAATTTTTTTCATTTAATTACTATAAATAATATTAAAAAAATATTTATAATAAAAATTATCCTCAATATTCATCACGCCATTTCTTTCCAACAAAACTTTCAAATACATTTTCATTGTCAACATAATTTTCAATATCACTACTAACTCAAAATACTTTTATAAAAACAACTAGAAATAAAACCAAACAAAACAGAGCTCAATCTTTTGGCCACCTACATAGCAGAAAAGAGTCTTTCCAAAAAATTAAAAAAGGATAAAATTTTATAGGATTCATAATATTTGCTTCGTTTCTTTGATTTGTCCAGTTCTTTCCCCATTTCAACTCGATAAGATGGATTCCGTAATTTTTTTTTAATAAATAATGATAAGTGAGAAACAAAGAAATGAAAGCTTCTTTTTTTATCTGTCTATTTATACTATTTATTAAGTGCGAAAGATTTAGAGTAACTATATATTTAGTGTGTCTTATAATGTATTGATCAAATTAAGCCTATTTAATACTATAATAATATGGTATAGTTGTTGTCCATTTTCCCTTCCTCTTTCTTTTTTTTTTTTTCCAACCTTTTTCTTCATATTAGTCTCAAATAATTTTTCTTTTACTAACATATATCTAAAAATGTAATGAGATAAATAAAATATATGCTATCATACAGAATGAGTTAACAAAGATATTTAGTTTTATACATAGAAAATTTAATCACACATATTGAGCATGCCACCATGATTAGTCTTGAATAATTGTAGTACTCTTCAATATAGGATGGGTAATCTCTTCTCAATTTGATATATAACAACAACTTCTCAAACATAAAAAAAAAATAAAAAAATTGTATACTCAAAAAACATTGAAATTGTACATAAGTCTTTAACTTGTAAGCATATAAAACTCTCGTCTTCATGTATCACATAAATGATGTCCGCAGGGAGGAGCTTGGATGGTTGAGGGACTTGGGGAGGGGAAAAGGTCTCTCTCTTTTAGGGTAAAATTCAATTTAATAGATTGTACTAAGGGTTGGTATCAATTAACTCTATACAAATAATACATTCACTTACCCCTTGAATGGACAAAAATCATCCCTAAGCCTTAAGAAAAATGTCTAATGATGTCTGTCTAAACTGAATTAAAGATTAATATATCTTGTGGGGATGAAGTTGATAATGGGAGGAGTTTCATGAAATTAAAATCGATTATGTGTAAACTTAAAACTAGCTAATCATACTCAAAGACAAGAGAATAATTGTTAACTGAACAAGTGAAATGCGATAGGTAGGTACGTAAGGCGTGCTTGATACCAATTTGTGCATGTTTTTTGCATTAGAAAGTTGTTGCCCTAAGGTTTCTGATAATTAATTTCAGTGGCTTATATATATAAGTTTGTGTGTGTATCAGGGATCTGTTCAAGGCAACACTAGGTTATGTTTTGACAATGGGTTTGGCCGCTGTTTTTGACTGGAGAACTCCTAGAGCAATTGCCACAGTTTGCAATCTCTGTGCTGGAGATGGTATGATCATTTTCTGAAAGCACTTACAGCCAACAATGGATTTATTCCATTTTAATTTTCTTCATAGCCCTTGGGAATTTATTTTTTATATTCGTTTGCAAATATTCTTTTTCAGGCATAGCTGATATTGCAGGGAGACGATTTGGTAGCTGGAAACTTCCATACAACAAAAACAAATCATTCGCGGGTACCATTGGCATGGCAATTGCTGGATTCTTGGCTTCCATATTGTAATAAGTTTAATAATTTCTGCTTGCGGAAAGCTTTACTAGTAAAGATTACAGAATGCTGATAAATGGAAGTTTTTGGAACAGATATATGTACTATTTCTGTTGGTTCGGGTACATTCAAGAAAGTCCAAACATGGTCTTAGGATTCCTTGTGGTGTCTGTTGCCTCTGCACTGGTGGAATCCCATCCCTTAAGCACTCAAATTGAGGACAATCTGACGGTGCCCCTCTCCTCCATGTTGGTCGGAACTTTTTGTTCTTGGATATTGAAATTAGTATATGTAGATCATAGTCTTTTAAGAATTTGGGATCTCTTGAAATATTACACTGAATTGTCCATATATTTGTAATTTCACTGTTTTACAGTTCCATTTTGAGTATTGAGATTTTATAGTGAATTTGACAAATTTTTTGAACAGTGTCTGTAATAGAAATAAATTTTTATTACCAATTTTACAATATTTAAAGTTTTTAATTCCCGCCTCAAAATTTTCTTGAATTTTAGTTTCAACCTTCAAATTTAAGGGGAAAAATAAGTAAAAAAATAAAGCTAAAAAAGATTTTAAAATTTTAACTTTAGCATTAATTAGTGGCCCCTCCGGCTAACACACTTTGTGGCAGTTTTAAATTATGATTTTGATTGGCTATTGGTAGTTCGCTTAACGAGGAAAAATCACAATCTACATATGAAAGAAAAAGTTGGATGTTCCCCTAAATTGATATAAAATTAATAGTTGAGGCCCTTTGTGGACCATAGATATATTTATTACAAACTGAGAAAATGACGAGATATTTTTTCCTAGTACAAAAAAGTATGACAGTACTTCTCATAAAACATAAAAGTCGAGCAACATCAAGAACCGGCGTTCAAAAGCCCACCAAAGGGCATTCTTAATTTGGCCTCTTTTTTGCTTAACCTAGAACATAAAACAGAGTTATTTATTATTCTAAAAAAAATGTAATTATCAAATTATTATTCTTTTGAAAATATCAGTCTAGAATTGCATTTTCTTGTGTGAGTAGTCATGTGATAGGTCCATCCCTCATTCTCTCACCATCTTCAGCTGATAAATCTCTGTACTCTTGAAAATTACTTGGATACTTATAAGAGACTTTAACATCAAAATGTCTTCAAATGAAACTTGCGGCAGCATACATTTTGTCTAATCCATTATATTTGATGTTCTTACTTATTTTAATTAATTATGAATTAATATTCTTATTACTAAATTCATGTCAACCATATATTATCTTGCATTCTTAATCTTTTTTGAATTTAAACATAGTGTGAGTTTTTATTAGCCTTTCATTTTTAATCTCATTTTCATATTTACATCATTTTTAGAGTTGAAAATATTTTTAATAAGTTTTTGTATAAAAATAAAAAAAATATTTGAATAATTATGTTTTTATATTAATTATATATGTTTGGAAATAAAAATATATTTTTTAAGATGTTTTATATACGTGAAGACTAATATGTTTGAAAATATATTTGATAACTTTATTTTTATTTATAATTTTTATAAAAAAAAATTAAATATAAAAATAAATAATATTTCTTCTTAAAGTAAATAAAAAAAATATTGTTAAATTTTTAAATAATTAAAATTAAGAAAATACTGTTTGACTATAAAGAAATCTCCCCTTTTAACCATTTTTTACAAGTATCAGACTCCAACATAACCTCTACCGCGAACCACACTATGCTATGGTATTGTAGTCAGCAACCCCCCACCAAACAGTTCAAGCCTCACCGCCTATGGCATTGACAACCGCCTTCTTCTCCATTTCTCCAAATTCTAGTTCCAATTTGTGCTACCCTTTGAAAACGCATAGTTTCCAATTGCTTCAGCTACTTAAACCGAAGTCGAGGAGGAGGATTCGCCGGGAACTGAAGTCAGTTGCGGCCATGTTTTCGGATAACACGGTTGTCAGTGACGTTATCGCCACCAGTTTGTCGGGTGGGATTGCGTTGTCCTTGCTTAAAATCTGGGAACAAACGGCTAAGAGAGGCGTCTTTGACCAGGTTAACTATTCTCTCGAATTTTTGTTTTCTTCAATGTTATGCTCACAAATTAATTGTCATGTTTTCCTTGCCTGGAAACGATGATCTTGTAGATAAGGATGGGACTTTTGAGATTTTGCTGTTTTTTCCCTTCTACAAGGTTTTGGTTGGGGGGGGGGGGGGGGGGTTGGATTTAGGTTTATGGAGGTAATCATTTGGGAAGATAATTGGAAAAATATTTTGTTAGCATTTGAGAAACTTTTTACCTATGTTTTGGTCTATGTTGTCAAGTACAATTATTTTGGCTACAAACATATCTAAGGATGAATGGAGTGGATTTGGAATGAGGTTTCTTGTCCAAGTCCAAAATCCACCCATTGAGCTCCTAAGTAAACTTATAACCCAACCTATCCTTACTCCCTTTGATCTCAAGCTTGCCTCATCCCTAACCTAAACCTGGTAGAATATTGTTTTCTTGTTCGCTCCATCAGGGTGATGAAGGTGACATGATCCCTAACACCCCCTACATCTAATTAAGGCGAGTTTTATTGTCAAATGTCACCTTAAACTTACTTGCTAATGTATAGATAACAAAATTTTGTCTTTTCTTCTTTAAGCATATTTTGATTGAAAACATACATTTGTAAATTTTTGTTTTCTATCAGAGATTAGGCAATAGTGCAGTGATTTTTATTAATATTCTGAAATTCTTCCGATTGATCGTTGAACAGTTTTTACTTGATAAGTTTTCAAGTTTTTCCATCTTTAGCTGTTGTAGAGATTTAAAAAATACTTGCAAGTCCACTTGTTCAAACATTTATTTGTCCTCTTTCCCATGTATTTGCACTTATTTTTCATTTTTTTCTTATTTAGAAACTAAATAGGAAGCTCGTGCATGTTACTCTTGGATTAACGTTCTTGCTTTGCTGGCCTATGTTCAGGTAATAATATGTGACTACGATAGAGCTTTTCATTCTAGGTAACATGCTACTATTGATTGAGCTACTGGTAATTTGTCACAGTTCTGGACGTCAGGGAGCAATTTTAGCAGCTCTTATTCCTGGTATCAATATAATTAAAATGCTTCTTCTGGGACTTGGAATATGGAAAGATGATGCAACTGTCAAGTCCATGAGCAGATTTGGAAACCATAGGTATGTGCTAATGCAATAGAAATCAAATTGTTGAAGCGTTACCTGTACTTACTATCACACTTGTTTCATAAAATAAATAATTGCGGTCGAACCATCTCAAGGAATGCTGAACTAATATGGTTGAATTGAGGAAAATTCTGAAAACCTGCCATTTATCTAATATATCTGGCAGTATGTAGGTTTAGGAACAAGTCAAGCTACACATGCAACAGAAATTTTGGCAAGTTCACTGAATTATGTTCAGCAATGACATAGGGAGCATGAAGTTACACAAGGATTTTCTTAATTGTATAGGGTTTGTACTGTTAACTATTTTGGAATAGCATGTTTGATACTAGATTGAAAGATCATGCCAAGTCAGGTTAAGACATGTCAAGGATTGAAGAAAATGTAGCTTGTGACTCTGTTCACTTGCTACCCTATTTGCTAAATGGAATTATTGATAATTGAGGCATTGTGGATCCTTAGGTCTGACAACATGCTAATGCACTCGATACTAACTAGAAATGGTAATGCATGTCAATATTGAACTGTCCTTTCTAATAGGTTATAATTATCAATAAAGTTGGAATGGTAAAGAAAGAGATGCACTTCCTAGACACAGAATCCGGAGTTTGGGTATGGCTTTTGAAAGTCTATTATATGCTAACAATAGGCAGGGTTACTCTAGCGCTAGAGGCAAAGTAGAAGCTTCTAAGACTCTGGATGGTTGGTTGGGGTCCAAATGCATGAGACCGTCACAGTTCGTTTTCCTTTCCTTCTGTAAAATTGGAAATTCTTATGGCTTCTTATATTGCAATTTGGTTTGTCTGGTGCAGGGAACTACTTAAGGGGCCATTGTACTATGCTTCCACAATCACTTTGGCCAGTGCCATTTACTGGAGAACATCTCCAATAGCAATTGCAGCAGTCTGTAACCTCTGTGCTGGTGATGGTATTGTTTTTTAAGGCAATTATAGGATTTGCTAGCATGTTATTTCTAACATTAATGCAGAACAGAGAATGCTTATTTTAAAATCTCTTAAATTTTAGTACACAGGTCTTCAATTCTTCACAAATTTCCTTTTCAGGTATGGCTGATATTGTGGGCAGGCATTTTGGTAGCCAGAAACTTCCGTACAATCAAAACAAATCAGTTGTTGGTAGTATTACAATGGCATGTGCTGGTTTCTTGGCTTCCATTGGGTAACATACTTTGCCTCTTCTACCTGCTTAAACTTGGTAATTTTTTTCGCTGATGCAAAATATCAAAACAGATACATGCTTTATTTTTCCTCATTTGGGTACATTGAAGAAAGCTCCAGGATGGTTCTGGGGTTTTTGATAGTGTCCGTTGCTGCTGCATTAGTTGAATCCCATCCTTTAAGCACTGAGCTTGATGACAACCTGACAGTACCCCTTGCCGCTGTGTTAGTTGGCAGTTTGGTTCTCTGAGTCTGGACTGTAGCCAGAGAGATTGTTTTAACCTAGATGATTATTTTCTGGTTATGAGGATCATTCCAATTAATGTTACTGTAGCAGGTACCAATGGCTCTCCCTCGTGCCATCGTCATTGTATTTGTTGTGGTTAAAATTCTTGATTATTGAAAACTTGTGGACGTCTGGTTGTAAAACTGCAAATTGAACACGTCCTTGTTGTAGCACCATGTAAGAGGTGTAGAATTAATGTGGACCATGTTCTTAGTTTCGGGATCTTCTTGAATCTAATTGCTTGTGCATATTCTTGTAAGCAAATGAGTGCCAGGAGCGTAGGGCCTCAGTCATGATCTCGTCTCGCTTCATTTTTATTCTTCTTTTGTAATTTCTTGTTCCTTGTCTAATTTAACCAGTTGAAATCCTCGAGCAAGCT
This sequence comes from Paulownia fortunei, assembly GCA_019321725.1. NCBI lineage: Eukaryota > Viridiplantae > Streptophyta > Magnoliopsida > Lamiales > Paulowniaceae > Paulownia > Paulownia fortunei. The sequence goes on along the minus strand of CM033114.1, from coordinate 470,789 downwards.
TTAGCAGCCAGTTTTGAGTTTGGAGTGTCATATTGATCAAATTTCTTCGGTTAGTTTTATTGACGTGGGATTAGTTCCTTCTCCTGTTCAAGTCATGATGTATATGTTGTGGATTATTAATAACAGGGGAATAAAATAGAATTATAATATATGTGGTTTTGAAGCATTCAATTATTTTTTTTCAAATGATATTTGGCCCCGTGGGTTGTTTGGCTAATTACAGAACTCAGAACACTTTAAAATCACCCGAGATTTTTCTAACAACAATTTTGAATGCCTCCATTTACGAACTTCTCAAAAACAATATAGAGAAAATATAGAAGAGAGTTTTGAATGAAATAGAATGATGCTGTCGAAAGAGGATATGTCAGGGCAAACGGCATTTTGACTTTCAAATTTACTAATTTTATCATTTTATTTTTTGAAAGTGAATTCTAAGTATTTTATCTTATCAATTTATATTTATTATAATACATTATCTTTCAATATCATTTTCACTTTAAATTTTTTTTATTGAAATATTTCTCGTAACTTTCAATCTGTCTTTTGTTTTTTCACTCAAAAACTGAGAAGAAAACATTGCATTTTTTTTTATTATTATTAATGATGAATTACGATAAATGGTAACACTTAATATATATTTGTCAATGTCATCGTAACTATTTGAGTAAATATATCACTATTTATTGTATTTTCAGTATTAAGAATAATAATATAACACTATGATGCCCTTTTTATCGACTTTTGAGTGGAAATACGAAAAAGACGGCTAATGAATAACATTCCAACAAAAATTAGATTTGAAAATGGCATTTTGCTATCAAAATATTCTAATAAATGTAAGTTGAGAGAACAAAATACTACAATAAATATAAGTTGAGAGGACCAAAATACTTCATTTTATTTTTTGGAGCTAAAATAACAAAATGATTAAATTTAAAAAGACAAAATATTTAATATTTATTTTTAGAAATTAAGTGTTGAAATTATTAAGTTTGGAAGGATAAAGTATGATTTAGCCTAACTACTAATTAAGAGTCATGTTTATTAGGAAAATAAATACTCATTCTTAACATATATGGCTATTATGATCATTCACTAAAAAATATGTATTTTATTTAATTAACATTCTTTTTTAATATTATTATAAAAAACTGTTGAACTCCAACAGTATATCGTGAAGTCAGTCCCCCTCGCCCTCAAAGGCCATCAGTCTTTTAAGATGGAGCTTCCAACTTTAGTAACAAATTCAAGACTCGGTTATTGTTTGTCATTCGTCAAACCTAAAAAAATCATGATTCGGGAATACCATGTGATGATTCGAGAAAAATAAGGTAAAATCTCACCTTTTTAACAAAAAAGTTCAAAAATGAATTTGAGGTTACAATTCCAGAATCAGAGGTCCAATAAATAACAGTTTGCCAACAGCGTTAGAAGAAATCAAAGAGAAAAAGGATACCATAACCATGAAATTTAAAACAACGTTAGCCCAATGATTTTCAATTGTTTTTGTTTGATGGACCCATTGGTTTTTAGTTAGTGGACTAGGTTCTTCCTTCCTCACAGGCAAGAGATTGAGAGAGACCGATTTGGCGTAAAAAAGAAAAACTTAAAAAACCCCATAAAACTCTTTTTTTTTTTTTTTTGGTTTGCTTTTTCAGCAAAACAAATGTGACAATTTTGTAAATTTCCCTATCGATTACGCACAAAAGGCGTGTCGTCTGCACGCTGTTTATTTCGAGGCACGTATTATTTATTTATGTAATTAATTTTTCTGAGTTCCTCAATTGAATTTGATAAGAGGGCTGAGCCATTTGATTAAGTCGAGCTGTTTCGGTAACATTTCAAGCTCAACCATGGAGTATCAGAATTCCGGAATGCTATCAAGAGATCAACTGCTTTATCTCTTTAATCGATTCGCCTCTCTCACCACACGGCCTGGTAATTTTAGTTTTCAATCTCTTTTCACCACAACTTTCAAATTCATTCCTTTTCTATTTTTTTTGGTTTCTCTGCTGAAAATCGTTTGTTTCGGTTTTCGAATGTTTTCAGAGGTGAAGAAACGGATTGCTGATGCCGTTAACGATAAGCAGGTAAATTGTTTCCAAGTTTGTTAAATACTGCCAATATTAAGTTTAAGCTAATTGAATTGCTTTGACGCAACTTCATTATTATTATTATTATTATTATTATTATTATTATTATTTTCTTTTCTTTTCTGAAATGTGAATTCCGGCTCTAATGTTCGCTGTTCATTGCCAATATAAGTGGGAAATGCAAATTTAAGTTCCAGTCTCTAGTAATTTGAGGCACTGTTGTCTTTATATATGCCTTATGCAGAATTAAATGTTTGAGGTTGTGAATTTGAAATGTAATTGTAGAGGTAGCTTAGAAATGAAATTCTAAAGTTTCATCTGATTTGGGACGAGGTTACTGAAGTTTCTTGTTGATGAGTTGATGGCTACAACAAATATCAGTTTTCTGCATCTTATTGTTCTTATTTTTCTGTTTTTCTTGGCATTATGGAAACTCATATGCTGAAACTGGCAAGAATTCATGATGAATTTTTAACCCCACAAACATGGATGATTCTATTTTTGTATTGTTAACAATTGAATTTATATGCATACAGGAAGCTGTAGCTGTAACTACTGCAATTCAAGAGGAGATATTTTCTGAGATGGGAGTTGGTGAGTGGTTGTAGTTGAAAGTTTTTCTGTGTTTGCAGCTTCTTTTTGTAAATTAGCATATGATGCTTGCAGAGAGGTGTCCTGTAGAAAGCCTGGTGCTTGGGTTGATAAACTTTTTGACTAAAACAACTGCTTCATCTGTTTCCTTTTTGACTAAAGAAACTGACTAAAGAAAGCCTGGTGCTTGAAATTCTAGTTCACGATGCAACTGAGAAAGCTTTTTGTGTGATGAAAACAAATGGTTGGGACCAAATTTAATTGACTGGTACCTGGGAAGTTTCTAAAGCTACATTTTTTGGTTGCTAATAGTTGTTGAAACTTACTGCAGATTGGGTGTATTTCTCACTTTCTATTGTCTTATAAGTTTCAATGGCAGCTGCAACACTTGTCGTGTCCTTTAAATTCCATGTGCAGAGTACTATTCGTTGGCTTTTTTCCATACTTACCAGGTAGATGATTGAGAATACTTCTCTATGGCAGATCCACAGTTTGGCCTGGCTTGCTTGGGAAAAGTAAACATGGCTTATGAGAATGATCAAGATTTGATGACTCAATTTTATGGTTTTGTAGCAAAGTAAGTGTTATATCTATTTTTCTGTGTCAGCATGTCACTGTCCAGCAAGGTGATAATAAATTCCTTTAAATTATTTTGGTTCAATACGTTTGACTTTCTAGTTGAACTCTGGTGCTGCACTAATTATCTTTTGGCTCATGAATGGATATAATCTTTCTAATTCTTCCTATCATGAATTATGGGCCCATTACTGACTGCACATTTATCAAGCATGATTTTCAATTTTATTAGTCATTTTAAAAACAGTTTGATGTGTGTAAGTGCTCTTTCCCTCCCATAGATGCAATCGGTAAAAAAACCCACAGCCCCTTGGGGATCGATAATAGGTAGATCTGTAGGACATACACAAACACTACCTTCCTTCCATAGGTCCTTCCATTTCCAATGTCCTTTAGTTTGTCTTGCAATTTCATTCTCTCTCAGGGAAAAATGGTATGAGATTGACCCAATTTGAGAAAAAGTAACTTCTCATACTTACTATATTCTGGGGTGACTTGGAAGGGAGGAGATAGCTTGTGAGGAAGCAGAGCTTGGGCCAGAAAAATTTGCAGAAAGAATGGAAATGCAAGAGTATTTAGAAGAACAGGTTTACTGTCTATTTGTTTTTTAAATCAGCTAACTTGTTAAAAACAATGGATAGTTTGGATTAACATATTTACAGCAATTGGAGATGCTGAAGCACATGCGCAAATTTCACCTGAATGATCAGTCTGCAATCCTTGAAAAGGTGTGCCTTTTGAATTAGTTGCATGTTTGTTTTATACCTATGATCACGGTGCTTGCCATCAGCTTTACATTCTTTTGATCTCTATTGTTTAAAAATTTACTTCAGTATATGAACATATCTTGTGCACCTTAACTTGGCCATCTTCTCTCATTTCTGTAATAAGAACAACACTGATCATACCTTAAAAGCTCTAGCAAATCTGTGTTAAGTAATTGGTGTTTGTACCAATCTCAGCTTTACCATGTAAAATCCAGATATGGACCAATTTTTTTATATCCAGATGTGTATTAGCAACAGTTCAGTTTGCCTAAATGTAGCTTATGGAGTTCCACATAATTAAAGCATTAAAAGACAGATGTTGTTGGACTATAAGTCTTGAAAAGCATCAGCTGTGTTTATGCTCCGTTACATGAAACTGACATATATATATAATCATGGTTCATCTGTGTTTTGTCACTTATGTGATCTATAAGCCAATTCATATGCCAAACAGCTAGCATGCTTCTATTGATATGGCTCTTTGAGGTAGTCTTTGCAAACAGCAAGCCAAGTATCTATAGGCCTCACCCACACTTAAGTAGCTTTTGTGTTTATCAAACTGAGCCATGATTTAAGTCATTGGGTCAAAATGGGCACAGTCAAGCTTTGAGTAGTTTCAGGTGTGATGATTTTAGTTTTATCTCCATTCAATGACGTTTCAGTACTACTAATTCCTTCAAGGCCTTAAATTAGAATGTAAGGAGCCATCTTGTGCTACTGCAGATCCACCAACAGATGGAGACCGCCAATTTTCAATCTGAGGCATCACTCTTGTCAGTCGAGCAGATCCAGGAAATTGTTAGAAGAAGGGTGTCACCTGTATTTCAGCCAATATAGCGGTTTCAGTTATTTAGGAATTCTACTTTAAAAATTCTTCTGGAAGGGCAGCCTTCTATCTACTTGTTGCTGGTAATATGTAACCTTGAATTATCCCTACCGCCTTCGTTCTTTATTTTTCTTGGAATTTCTTAAGGCCACCACAACTACCGTTGTACCTATTTTCTCTGCTGATGTTGTTCATTTGTTTTGGCCATTGAAAACCATGTTGTGCAAATAATTCTTCTGCAATTTCCATGTTTATAATTGTTGTGGTGGTGTTGTCTTTTAACTTTTATTGGTGAAGCTACAATTTTGGTATTTTGGGAGCATATCTCAAATGAACTTCTGGTTATTTGCAAATGTTGGTTTCTTTTGAATGAATTTACAGAACAAATCTTTTTTAAAGATATTGTTAATGACTTCGGATTTTTGTCTCTTGCACATTTTTTCAAATAGTTATTAAAGCGTATCTTTCAAGACATCCACAATACAAAAATACATATCGTGCAAGCTCTGCTAATATAATTTTATTTAACGTGTGTTTAAGCACTTTACAATATATAAAAGCGCATATTGCAAACCTTATATATGGCTTTTTCTTTTAAAAAGTTAATCCAAATGTTAACATAATTGCGTGAGCCCAAGCTCATAGACAAGTTGGAATTCGTTTTGATCCATAACTAACTCCATACCTTATTAAAATTGGTGCGAATGTTTCAAATTAATGCGTTATATTATTTTCACCCTTTTTTTGAACTTCTTAGACCTGTCACAAAAACATTCATATGCATGTAAAAAACAAACACCACTTTCTTTTTGTAACTTGAAATTCAAATCCTATATTTGGTTCCCAAATTTATGAATTTAATAAAATAGGTAAAAATAGGCATCAAGTGGAGATGGCCGAGTTGGTCTAAGGCGCCAGATTAAGGTTCTGGTCCGAAAGGGCGTGGGTTCAAATCCCACTCTCCACAAATTCTTTTGTTTTTCTTTTCTTACACAATTATTTTATTTTCCTTTCTTCCACAAATAATTTTGTACTCTCTTTCTTCCACAAGTAATATTTTACTCTCTTTAGTTTTTTACCCCTTTCTTCCACAAAAGTAATTTTTAATCTTTAGTTTTTTTCCTTTCTTCCACAAATAAATTTTTACTCTTTTATGTTTTTTTTTTTTTTGTCCTTTCTTCCACAATTCTTCTTTTTACTCATAGTAATAATTCTTTACTGTTTATTTTATTTTCCTATCTTCCACAAATATTTTTTTACTCTTTTCTTCCACAATTCTCCTCTTTACTCTTTAGTAATAATTCTTTATCCAGTAATAATCTAAGGATAAAGCTATCGATAAGGTTTTTATATCTTTCCCTCCCACAGAAAGCTAACCACTCTTGCACTTGCGTATATCCGAGTGTAAGCACAAATCGTAAATTCACTTCCGGAAAAGGAAAATAAATTTTAAAAAAATTATACAAATTGTAGATTCAACTTCTCACAATTTTTATTTTGAATTTTTTTTTGGTTGTTGTTTGATTTTCGCAGGCAATTTATTTGTTGATATTAATGGCGGCTGTGAGTTTGAGTTTCAATCTGGTAGGGGCGCTCAAAGGACTTTCCATTGGTTCCAGCTCATCGTCTTCCTTTTTCAGAGGCGATTTCAGTTCGATTCACGTAGGGCAAAACATCGCCGCTTCCTTCCCGATTAAATCGCCGCTGACGATTGAGTCGGCGCACAAGAAAGGAGCTGGAAGCACTAAGAACGGCCGTGATTCGCCGGGGCAGAGGCTCGGAGTCAAAATCTTCGGCGATCAAGTCGCCAAGCCTGGCTCCATAATCGTTCGCCAACGCGGCACCAAGGTTCTCCGATTCTTTTTTCTCTTATACTGTGTTTGGACTTTGGATTTTACTGAAGGAAACGCTATAGAACCTTGCACTAGAGGATTGTGATTTTTATTCTGTGAATTGTTTGGAATTTTGCTTGCTGTGTGTACAAATGAGTTGAGGCCTGATTTACTATTTTTCTGGATGAACTAGGTTACTTGACAAATTCATTTTGTGTGCCTGTAGAATTATGCAATTCCTTTATGAAATAAATAGTTATTAGTTTTCGAGTACCTTTTTGTTCTGCATTTGGAGCTTAAATGTCTAACCGGATATAATGCGGAAATTTGTGTTGAATTGGCAAATGGTTTCCAAAATGTAAATTTACAAAGTACATGTAATATTAAGGTTACCCTGGGATAAGGTGGATGAAAGTACTTTACTATGAGGTTATATCTTTACAGTATTAAAATAGGTGAAATGAAATGGCGGTTTGTAGTTTGCATGTTGTGTATGAGACAACTATTGTATCTTGCTTTCACTGTGTGGCATCTTCCTTCCCCATTACATATTAGTCCTTATTGTTTAAAAGAGCTGGGATTGCAGTTGATCATCAAGAAGATAAATGTTCATCAGTAACTTCTGCTATGAATGTGTATCATTTGCTTCAGTTTCCGTTACTTTTCCAAAATACAAAATCTGAAGTTGGCATGAGGCCACTTTTGTAGCTGTAAAATTGTATTTTCCCACTGATCTAAGTTAAATGGGGATGCTAAAATGGCATATGGGCGTATGGCTACTAGTAAGTTCCTCATAGGAGGTATGTCCTCTTATATTATCTGCATAATTGTGCACATTCAGCTTCATAGCAGTTTGGGGGTGCGGTGGGGTGGGGTGGGGTGGGGGCATTCTTCATCTACTATCTCTTATATCACTTTCAAGTGTGACTTGCCTCCTTACAACTGCTAGCTATCAGTTCTACATGCTCATTCTGCATTGCTGACCGCATCAGCATAGCATCATCACCTTTAGGAATTAATTTCTTTAGTTTTATCTGTGAGGCCTCTTCTTAGCTTTATTTGATGCATCAACTTCATCATAATAATGAAACTTTTATGCTGCTTAAATTTTCTGGTATATTAAGGACTGTAGATGGGTGTGTTGACAAGGACTTTAGCTCCCCTTGAGACATGACTATCTTAAAACATCTGTATAAAGCGAACCATTTCTGTTGAATCTATTTTTCTTGTTAACCATATCACTGTTGTTTCCCACCATATATGCAGTTTCATCCTGGGAAGAATGTTGGGCTTGGCAGGGATCATACTCTTTTCTCCTTGATAGACGGACTAGTCAAATTTGAGAAGTTTGGACCTGATAAGAAAAAGGCAAGTGTTCATCTTCATTAACCTGCAACTTTTTCACTTCTAGCAATGGAAGAATCCGTGATAGCTTACAACTTACTAAAATACACAGGTAAGTGTTTATCCCCGCGTGGTGCAACCTGAGAACCCCAATAGTTACAGAGCACGGAAGAGAGAGTCCTTCAGATTACAACGGGAACGTAGAAGAGCGAGAAAAGAAGGCACTGTAACTGAACCACAACTGGTACTTGCTTCTGCTGCTGAAGCCTCTGAAGATAGTCCACCTTGTTAGCCAACTGAATGTGGCCATTTGCTTGCATTCAACAATTGGAATCATGTGTTTACCTTGACTAGTCTTCTTTTTGTTTTTATATTACTTATGGCACTGTTCATTCTTCTAAGGAAATCAATTAACTTTTCCATGTAAATTAATGTAAACCGGAGGGGGGAAATTAGGAAAAAGAAACGTCCGTCGCTTGCTTGGCCGAAACAGAGAAAGAAAGCATGATAGGCATTGCAATGGAGAGATATGTGGGGCAAAAATAAATAAATTAATAAAAATCCCTATTAATCATAAAAGTTCCAACAGCAAATCAGGCATTTGGTGCAATTAAGTATATACGTTCTATGAAAGGGCATTATCAATTTCAATTCTCGAGAAGTAAAATCCAATCCCATCTCCAAGTCGTCACATATCAAATATAACTCATTTCAAGCAAACAAATTTCTAGAAAACAAAATGACCAACTAATTTGTCAAAACAAGTAAATATACTATGTCAGCAATGAGATGGAATTCAACTGTCTAAAGTAATGTAAGCATCAAAAGAAAGATCCTAATGACTATAAATCTTGTGTGCGCTCCAGCTCTTGCAATCCAATGGTCGTATACAGTTCAGCTTCCACCAGATCTGCAGGTTCAATGAAAGGCAAGATAAGGGCATCATTCCATAATAACTGTTAAAAGTTTAGGTCCAGATGCAGATAACATCAGAATAAAAATAACAATAATTTAAAAAAAAAAAAAACCATGATCAAGCTAATAACATAACCAGGCAAGTTGCTTATAAAACAACCCAGATCACATCCCTAAATCGCACACTTTATGAATAGCCAGTGCAATATCCAGTAATCAGTCAAGGAAAGTGGAATTGCCTCATCCCCAGAAGAGCATAAGTAATCAGATTGATAATACTAGAAATGCTTCAGGAAAAGCTATCTAGTTTTGGATATCTTGTATCAATTTCGAGGCACCAGGTGTCTTGTGCGTAGAAGGCATGGGAATCACAATTATTAATTATGTCTTCTACAAAGACATATTTAGCTTTTACAGTGGAGACAAGGAGATAGTAATTCGTTAGAGAGTTCATAAGCAAGTTCAAAGTAGGATAGACTGCATAAATCATGAACAAGAGCCAAATAAATGATCATATACATTCCCTCCAATCCATTGTACTATTTCAGATGTAAGGACAAAATTAGTCATAAAGCCATTAATGTTTTGGCAAATCTGCCTACATTCTAATAATTAGAACTTCGGCATACATCTAGCCTGGTCAACAAAATTTTAAATGCTAAAAGATCAAACCACCCAGATGCGCAACCAGTTCCCAGTTACCATTGTATAATTTACCAAAAGAAGATCCCAGAGTCATCTAGCCAAAGAAAATTGCGAAGGCAAAAACATATTCACACTTGAATTTCAGAAAAATCTTGAGAAACCAATAAAACATAAAAATATCATTACCTCAAAAGTTTAAGCCATGAAATTCATCAACTAATTGTTTATGCTGCATTAAGATCTAATTATAAAATAACATAGTCAATGAAAATAGTTGTTTGATGAAAATATATTAGAGATGAAAAGCAAAGAAAATTAGTTTTTATTGATTTTGCCTTTACTTTTCACTCCACAGGTAAAGATCTGAAATAAATATGCATGTACCATTCATCAGAATTGAGTTAAGCACATATACATAACAAGCAGAATCAAAGTTAGAATGGCATAGAAATAATTAATGAAATACCATATGCAAAACATATAGTTAAAAAAAAGACATGCATAAAAACAAAGATGAGAGAGAGAGAGAGAGAGAGAGAGAGAGAGAGAGAGAGAGAGAGCATACCTCACGAAATCTCAACCAGATCCGACGATGATGTTATTGATCGGAATAAAAATCAGCTTCACAAAAAACCCTACGAATCCCATAACCACAAATCCTATAGCTGTACGCGTCGCCACCTTCGAGAATTCTACAAAAAAATCATAGATCCATAAAATCTCACAGAAGAATATCGAAGCAGAACACCAATTGATCTTATTAACCAAAAAAAACAAAGAAATAGTTTAAAAAACCCTAGGGATGAGGAATTTCACCTTTGCGATCTGGCTTGTGGCATCTCTTGACAAGACGAATGCTATCCTTTGAGAGTTCTCAAAGGATCAAATACTGAATCTAATGCATCCATATTTACCTTTTCCGCTTTGTTTACTGATTCGCGAAAAATAAATTAGTGAGCAAATTTAAGCTCCTTAGCTCTATTCTAGCTGCCCAAATTGCCCACGCCAACTATTGTTTTATCATTAGAATTTATTTTATATTCAAATACCCAAATTTTTATCATTATGCATAGGATTTAAGCAATTGAATGTGGGTAGGAAGTAGGATTATTCTGTAGTTGGATTCTACTTGAGGATGTATATTTACAGTTACCCCCTTAATATTAATTATTTTGTGTAAATATTTTCCTTTTTTTCCCCTCTCCCCTCATTTTCTTCTAAATAATTTCAGTCCCCACCGAAACCTACACCACGATTACAGCTAATATCTGAACCTACTGTATTGGACATGCCCAATAATAACAGGGGGCTGCCTCTGTAGCTTTTCTCACAGCAGTTAGGAGTTTGGTAGGGTTGGCGCACAAAACGGCAACCAAGGTGAGATACCAAGGTATTGCGCTGACATTCAATCTTATAAATTAAACTCAATTGTTACGTGAGAATGGAATTGAACTTAAGAATTAACATGTAAAATTTTTCTGGAAGACGTTCATGAACATGGACTGTTTTCAATCGGGTGTGGATCATTCCACTGTCAAAAAGAAACTTGAATGTGATTTTCTGCAGTAAAATTTTTAGACAGGCTAAATGTAATGCTACAATATACTGGAATTGTGAAGCAACAACTTGCAGCTATTATCCATTGACTATGATGGCCCTGTAACTTTTCCTTCTCTTCCCTGGAGTGATTTAAACTGCTATTAGTCAACTACAACAGAAGCAATAATGGTGCAAGAAATATGTAACGATACGGAGGGAGCCATGAGAGTTAACCACACAAACCAAGAATAATTTCATCTAGCAATATGTCTTTTGTGATCAAAATTTTGACAAAAGAATATTTTCAAAGAATAGAAAATACAGACACAACATCGTACTATCTCACTCAACAACCACGATGCCCTGAAAGAATACACTACATAATATACCCAGCTATTCTACCACCAGATTGCTGCTTGCTCAGACTGTAGGATATTAGTGCTTCTCAGGAATGGTGTAGAAATACAAACGGCCAAGGTAATAATAACCTTGGCACAAAGTCCAGACACGTAGCTTCTGTCGTACTGTAAATCGTGAACGCTCATCTGGCTCGGCATTTCACAACTTACCTCCGAGATCTACCGTAGAGGTGAACATAGACTGTCTTTGTTCGATACACAAGAATCATGCTTAAAACAACTGCAACGATGCAAAGCCCGGACATGATCAATGAAGTCAGGAAGAAGCAAATCGCACCATCACACTTTAAAGGTTCATCAAGATGGACAAAACTTGAAAAAGAAGATAATAAACTGCGTTGTCCGTGATGGCGCCCATGAGCTTGTTTCTCTGCCTCTCTGTCATAAATGCTACTCGCAATGAGACCAGAGAACACTAAAGAACCTGCAGGATTCGCTAGGGTAAGAAAATTGTATAAAGCCCCAAACTTTTTCAGGCCAAATAACTCGGAAGCAGCCGCAGGTACTATCGCCCAGTGCGCCCCATAGCCAAGCCCTACAAGAAGAGTTCCCACGTACATTGCCCCAGGCCAACCCATAGCAAAGAAGAAATGCCCAACCGCCATTATGACTTGGGCAGCGGCCATGGCTACGGGCCTTGGATATGCATAGTCCCTGTTAGCAGTATGGTAATTTTTATGAGAAAGAATTGAAGATAAATATGATGCAAAATTAAAGCACGCATTGTAGATAATGTAACTGAAATTTATACCTGACAATTTTCTCAGAGAAGTAACCACCACCAATACGGCCTAGAAAGTTCCAAATGCTGATCATGGAAACAAATACATGGGTATTATCATACCCCAAAGACTGGCTCATCTGGCCCAAATTATCAATTACAGTCAAACCAGAACCAGAACCTAACAGAAGAGAGAAAAAAATAAGCCAAAGATCTGCCTTTATCAATGCCTCCATCAAAGTGAAGTCCTCCCCTCTGTGTGGCCTTCGTTTCTTGATTCTAACTGCTCCTTCTGCAGCAGCTTGGGCAAGTTTTGACTGGAGTTGAGCAATTCTCTTTTGCCTCTCCAAAGCAGGAAGCAAATCTACTTCTTTTGGCTTTTCATCTTCAATTTCACTAAATATGATATCTTGACCATCGTCTTCAGATTTGCTGGGCTCAGGTAGAAGTGCCTCTTCTGCTGATAATCTTGGCTCTCGAGAAAAACTCAATGTGACAGGAATGACAATGGGAATCAACAAAAGGACAAATAAAATCACTGTGAAGATTACAATAACAGTATGGCTTAAATCAACTAGATCTTCTACAAGCATGACCCCCATCAAATAAGCAGCCAAAAGGACGCATATGCTATAAATAATTGAGAAACTAAACCCATCAGATGACCTTAATTGTTTGTGACCTCCCACAGGCCTGATGATGAACATTAGAGCAATGGCCACCATTGTTGGCCCAACTGCAACCATAAATATCAGTGAAGCATGGTCTGGAGAATGCATCACTGCATATATCTGAGTTAAAATTGCTCCACCCAACCCAGCAAAACCCTTAAGTATCCCCACAACAGGACCACGGCTTTTAGGGAAGTTTTGCACACAAGAGACCAATGCTGCTGTATTGAAATAGGTCTCACCATTTGTTCCCACAAAGATAAGAATGCACATCTGCATGTGAAAGAATAAAATCAGTCAAAATAAGTAGAGAAAAGGAAAAAAAAAGAAAGGAAATGCTTTATTTTTGCAAAACGCTTCAAACATCAAATCTCAAGATGCCCTGAAACTTAAAAAGATGCCATCTTACACTCCAGCCACCAAAGTCATGCTACATGATCATATTGCCAATTGATTGGGAACACCAGACCGTTGATGATGACATCGTTAAGTAAAAAGTATCTTAGTGGGTTATTAGATGAGGAAAATAGGAAATAGGAAACAGAATATCCCTAATTTTCAAGGAAAGGGAGTGAAAGAAAATATTTTCTTGCATTATGTGAAATCATTTTACAGCAATTTCACTGCATTACATGTGGAAATGAATATATCCCATGACTAATGTTCATCCAAACAACACCTTCAGATCAATACATATTTCATCCCACTATTATGAGTTTTCCAAAGAAAAATCCAAATTATCATCTATTTGTCCTGTTGCCCAATCAAAAATGAAAACAAAGCTAAAGTATCAAAATAAGCAAGAACTATTAAAATCCAACATCTACCATAATCCATCTAATGTAGATTTTTAAGATATTTGGAGACCAAATGAATTTCCAAATAAACACAAGATTAATTACATTTGTTCTTAAAGAAAATCTATACAGAAAAGTTGATTTTACAGGACTGAGAACAACAAAAACATTTTTGACCAATAAAGAGGAAACATAAGAGGACCAAAATCCAGAATATGCAAGTGCAGCCATTCAAACTCAAACCAACTCAAGAATGGAAACAGAAGAACTCGAGCTGAAAATTGGAAGGTTCACAACATCCAATATTAGAGATTAGACATTTAAGCTCAACTCAGCTGGTCGCATTCATCACATAAAAATATAAAAGAGAGAACCAATCAACAGTCCCAGATCATATTAAATCGAACAGGAAGAATTTCATCACATCAATGATCAATCCCAAGAAAAAAACAATCTCGAACAAAAATAGCAGAAGGGTCTCAAGTCAATGAATCCAAAAGCTTAAAAATTGATGAAAAATCAACGAAAAAAATGAACTAAGATACTCACAGCCCATAATGGCAAAACAGGAGCTCTACCCGTGACAACAAGCCAAACCCAACCATATCCAACAAAATTCTGGATTGCACCAATAAGAAGAGCACCCCACAAGGGCAAAATCTCAGATAAACTACCAGCCAAAAATCCAACGCTATCACCTAAATCTTTGGCCACCCCTAACCTTGCAACCTGCCTTTGATTGTAGTTTAAAGAACTCTTGATCGCAGGTGAGATGCTACCAAATAAATATCCAATCCCAGCACAAGATTGTATCCACATTGCAGCCACAAAAACCAGCCATCTGTTATTGAAGAATGAAGAAAACCTCTCAGTCAAACAACCCATCTTCAATTTCTTCAACAACTTTTGAGTGAATCTAAAGTTTCGTGCTTTTCCTGGTTTTGTTGTAGAGGGGTATGGAATATGGATATTTCTTTTGGAGAAAATCAAGGCAAGTTTTGAGTTGAATTGCTCTGATGTAATGAGCCTTTTTGTTCACCTTCTTTACAAGGGCCGAATGGAGGAGGGGTCGAGCGATAATGATGGATGTAATATAGTGAAACAGGGCGGTCGTGGCACATCTTTTATTGCACCTGATTTTGGAGATAATTATACACATGCCATATATGAAGAACAACAAAATTTCTATAAACATAAAAAAAGGACACAAGAAAGAAGAAAATCCGTAAATATCTCAAAAAAATTAAATAAAATCAAAATTCCTATTATAATGTCTTGTGCTTTTCATTGTCCATATGACATAAGTTTATTGTGGTTATAATTTGAGAATAAATTGTGGTCGTTGAGCAGAGAGAAGAATGCAATGTCATATGACTGTAGATGGGATAAAGTTTTGCACAATCTTTAACATCAGTGGTAATAAACTTGTGATCTTTGTCCAAAGGCATAAATAAAAAAAAAAAACAAAAGCTGCCAATTCATAGTATGATTTTTTATTCATCTCCATTTGCACAAGTGGGCAGAGGCACAGAGCCCGAACAATATTAATTATGTTTCATCATTTTTTTTTCCAGCGTTTCGGCCAAACAAGTGAGGTCTCCGTACCATTTGGAGGATGTTGAAGAAGCAGTGAATAATTTCAGCGTGACAAATAACATCATTGGAAGAGCAAAGGATTGTACATTTCTTTTTTACTGACAAGAACCCCTACTCGAAATGCTAATTACTAATCGTATTAAATTAAATACGGATAATATAGTTCTACCTTAAAGTTTTAGATTTTGATAGTTTCCTTCCTTAATATTTGAAATTTGGGCAGAGATCTCACTTCTAACACAATTGGGTCAAAGATTCTCGTAATATTTAGTTACAGTAAAGAATGTAAATAAATTTCAATTAAATGATAACTATCTTTTAAAATGCATATAACTTACAAACATAAAAGACCAAGATTTAAATTCTCGCTCTTCAATGGCAAAAACAAAATATAGATTTACTTATACGCATAATTATAACGTATAGTTTCATAAAATTTAAATAGTAGACAGTTTTTGAAAATGAATATTTATTTTCAGGTGAGAGAAAATTTTAGTTTAATATGAGTCCAAAAATAAACCCAAAATACATCCAAAATAATATATATTTTAGACTCACAGACTAATTGGATCCAACTGCATATTAGCTCTAAAAATGATGATCCCACATTAAATTTAGAATCAGATTGGGTTTGACCCATGAGACTATTTCCATATTTTCTAAAAACACAGCTTGAACTCTGACTTAGGCTAAATTACTATGTAAATTGAACAATGCAATCATTAGATTAATTATCAAAAATCATTAGACAATACGTGCGTGTAAGCACAGCCAACCCCAAAAAACGTGGACGGCAGTCATTTCCAGCTCGATTAGATTCCACATTATCTGTAGCTGAAATTGAAGACTAAACAAATCACGTCTTGCGATTTATGTCCCTTTGCAAATCAGATTTTTGTCCCCATAACACATTAAATGAGTTATGGAGACTAAACTGAAATCAATATATCACCGAACTTCATAGGTCAAATATGATGGTTGCTAAGTTTGTCACTAGCTTCAGAGCGAGAATAATATGAGTTTTTAAAAATATTGTACAAATTAGACGAGTATAGACAAGTTCAAATTAAAAATTATGCTACTATTGATGTTTTTATATTCTATATTTATATTAATTTTTTTGAAAATAATCAAAATCGTGTGTGGATGCTGTCCATAAGAGTTTTTCAAAATGAAGTGTTACTTAATAAATATTTTAGCAATATTACAACACGATATTACCTCATTTGAGGAGGTATGGATAATCCTAATCTAAAGCAAGTTTTCCTCAATTCGGTCCGAAATCTTTGGGTCAACAAGCACTGCGACTTCTTGAAATGTGAGGTCGTACTCTTTATCAAAACATCCCTTGGTAAAATATATCATTATTCTCAAGGCTCTTAAAAGTTTTGCAACAATTGGAATTTCTTTCAAAAATTAGTAAAGCAGGGATCTCACCATCAAATGTAAACATGATACTAAATGTTACTGCCCAAATGCAAATAAAAATCCTTTAAACAAATTTACTATGGCAAACTTGGCTACGGTCAAATCTACAAAAAATAGATCAATGTATTTCATGCAAGCAATGGGGCCATTATGCCAAAAAAAATTGCCCTCAAAAGAATCGAGCAAATCTTCTCATCTAAGACATTCAACGTAACCTGAATAATGATCTTGAATTCTTATTTTCTGAAAATTGACAAACTTACCTTTCAATCATTAAATCATTTAGATCGTCAAATTCCTATTTTGTAGTTCAAGTTATAGTACATTATCTAAATATAACTCATTACTAACAAACATAAGTTACAAGCCATTTTCATATAGTACCGACAGTTTAATTTAATTTTTACCTAATCTCATTAGTCAATTCATCCAAATAAATTTTTTTTCATTATAGTCACTCATTAACTACGAAAATCTTTTCTTTTAAGAAAAGATATCTTCATTGAATTTGATATTATCAAATATTTGTGGAGAAACGGGTGATTCCTAAATCAAATAGATTTCAATACAAGTTATATGTACAAGAAATACAACTACCGCATTTTTAATTTTATTTTCAAAACGTTCACCATGTTGTCAAATCTTACACCACAATTTTCAATCTTATTTAAAAAATCTACACTATTTTTCTGAAAACCACACCCTATTTTAGATAAAAAAAAAAATTGTTCTATATTTGAAAATAAATAAATTAAATGTATTTTTTAAAATAAAATGTCAATTTAATCTACATATCCAAATGGTCAAATTAATTTGCAACTCAGTCATCCAAACACATTTCATTTCTATATATTTTATGAGGGAATCTCCTCAAAATATTTTCATTTTTTTTTTTCAAAATGATAATGGAAATAAACTCAAACACTATGAAAAATCTTCAAACCACAAAATGGGTGTTAAGTTGTCGAAACTCTCTGCCAGAAATCCGATTTTTTTTTTCTTTTTTTCTTTATGTCTCGTGCAATAGTATATTAGCATCAATTATGTACAAAACTTTGAAAATCATGATAAAGTATGTTCAAAGAATTTACAAAATCTTCAATGTAAAGCAAAGTTTAGAATAGTAAAACCTTTGGAGATTGCTGATTAATTTGCTAAAAATGTATTGGACGCTACGTGAAGAAGTCATTTAATTGATTTTGTCCTCTACTTTGTGACGGGATTATGAGATGGCGGCGAGTTTAAGTTTGAAAAAAAAAAATTTAAACAGAAACAATTTTTATATTTTATAGATTAAGCATAAAAAATAAATTTGTTGCAAGATTGATAAAATTTTATCTTTATATGCATACCCAAACAGTCAAGGCATGTTTGGTTTTGTTTTCATATCTTTTTAGTTTTTTACTGTTCAAAACACTGAATAATGTTTGTTTTATCTCACTTCAGTAGACATATCACATTTTACTCTTTTTATTTTTTCACTAAAAACACTTGTCAACCCTATATTTTTAATTTTTAATTCTATAAATAAACCACTAGGACCCACTACTAACATTTATTTATATATATATATATATATTATTTTCAAACAATATCATTACAATGGAACCCACTACCTATAAATTATCTTAATATATTATTATATTTAAACTAAATTAATTATATCTAATTAATATATTATATTTTCAAACAACATCATTTTTATGAGATCCACGTTTACATATCTTACTATTTAATTATCATATCTAAATTAAATATTCAAAATTGACTCTATTATTATCCACTATATTTAATTAACATATTATTATTTTCAAATACTATTATTTTAGTTGAATCCACCACTAATATTCAAAATGAATCTTGTCTGAAACACCAAAAATACATTTAACCAAATATATTTTTATTTTTCAAACTTATATAAATTTCAATTTCAAATTACTCATCTAAATATATTTTTATTTTTTTACACAAAAAAACTAATACAAAACTTAAAATTCATTCAAAGCGTTGAAAACTGAAAATGACTCCTGAAAAGAAAACCAGCCGTCCCGTAATACGCCTTTGCAGGTGACATTAGAGTTTTTCTTGCGTACAAGACTTAGGTTTGAATTTTGATCCACGCAATATATAAAAGTCCTCAAGGCCTACTTAAGTTGCCATTTATTTTAATCTTTTTCTTTTTTTTACTTTCCTTTTCACCTACAAAAGTACTTTATGACCGAGATTACTAATAAAATCTACTCTGATTATTGCATAGCAGCATACAATTGAAAAAGGTCATTTTCGGCTTATATGCTTCCTCAATCATTTGGTTTTACCACATTAAATCTCCTAATATATATATACATTGTCTCTTTTACCGTATATTATAATACAATTTTATTCGATCATTTCATCGTTAAAGGCGCATAAATTATAAATGCAACTGACTCAAGAAAATCAGATTGTCCTAAAAGAATTTTGAAGTTTCTTTCAACAAAAGTGGGAGACCTTTATGAGACATTGGAATTTGGAAAATTGCGCTGCTTTTTTGTGTTTTTTTTTTTTTTTTTTCTTCTATATAAACAGTAACAGAACAAAGAAAACGATCCAAATAATTTTAATGAGATGCATAAGAAAAATAAGATAAGGAAATGTTCGTGTGTCTCATTTATTGCGCTTTCTAGTTCTCATAATCATACATTGCAAAATTTAAGTAGAACTCAAATTGAAGTGGAATTACAAACATGAGTTTGAAAGTCAGTACCAAACAAGCTATAAGTAATAGAAAGATGTCGGATGAAACTACTATTCCCAAGTTCTATAATATGACTTTCAATGATGTATGGTCTTATATCAATGTAATGTAATATTCATAAATATCATCTTATCTTGTATTAAAATAAAAATAATATAAAAACTAAAAATATTAATATGATATTATTAACCAGATAAGATCTTATAAGATAAGACATCTCCTAGGCTAATCAAACAACCCAAAGTGCATTCCAAAATCAATGACCGATTTTTAAGCTCATTCTCAACCTAACTATTCTGAAAAAAAATAAAAAAAAAAAAAAAAAATGAATGCAAATTGCAAGATAAGGAAAATGGCCTTCCCTTTATCAAAAAGCCATTTATAATTGTGCTCTTTTTTTGTGAATATCTGCCCCTCTTATTTCCATCTCCATGCCTAGTTGTTTGGCCCTTCACCTCCATTTCCAATCTCTACTATCCCTTCTTATCCTTTCAATGATTTTTGAAATGCATCTGTCGTAGTGTTTTTGGTTCTTATCCAATTACCACTCATAAGGACTAAAGTGTAATTTACATGAATATAATATTTTTGCCAGTGCATCTCTCATACTATTTTTGGTTCTTATCCATTCAAAGGGACTAAAGTGTCATTTACGTTAAATATAATATTTTTTTATCACAATTATAATATAAATATAATATAATAATACATAATTTCTTTGTGAACCTGATGGGGTGGCTATAAATTTTGTATTTAGGTCTTTGTCAAAGGTGATTAGTATTTTGGATAACCATAGTCTTTCTTAATATATATTAAGGTGGGCCAAAGCCCAAGGCCAACTAATTCCAAACCTTGATTAGCATTTCATGGCCGGTAGAAAAAGCGCAGCTAAACAATGCGTAAGTTACTATATAATAATTGGACTTTTTTAATTGAATATTGTAATTAAAAAAAATTATATGAATATTGTAAATTATAATGTGATTAAAAAATTAGGTAAAGTTGCTATCTAGTATAGCAACTTTATGCTATGTTGTAATAATTAATTTTTAAATAACTATTTATCTTGATTGTTAATGATTTAGTTAATAATTATATTTTTTAAATATTTTAATTAGATAATAATTAGTTAATTTAAATAATAAAAAAATAATTAAATAACAATGAGATAATTTAAAATTTTAAAAAATAATTTACAATATTATAAATAATGTTGTACAATGATTATTATATACAAAACAAAATTTTTGAATATTTAACACAAAAAAATTATAAAAAATATATAATACAATTTATGAATATTTAACCAAAAAAATCCTAAAAATGTCCTCCGGTGCCACAACGAGGTCGATGTTGATATCTCGTACCTCTACGTTTACTTTCAGTAACAAGAATTTTATATATTTGTTGTTGTCTGTCATCATCGTCATTTGTAATATAATTTAAATTAAAAGATATACGACTTGATGATATGGTAGAGCTCGACTCTCAACAATCATGATACCCACTATATGTAGGTGGATATGTTATAGGAGAAACAACAAACTTTAAACAATAAGTACTATATCCTGGTTGTTATCGTGTAGGTGGATACCTCATGTCAATATCAGAATTAAGTAATGTCGAGAATGATTGCGTGTATGGTGGCATACCTCAAAATGGAGTGACAAGCTCATCTGGTTGTCCCTCCTGGAGCATGTAATAATTAGCAACATTGTCCATACTATGAAATATAAGAAGTGTCGAAGTAGATGTATCTATCATATCAAGTGTAGTATATGGACGAGAGATATCGTAAGACGTAGAGACATGACTAGTAACTGCAGATGGACCCTGATAAGTAGATGGATCTGTCACATCTATTTCTATTGTACTACTACGTCTTATCATCCTTGTACGTCGGTGATCACTTTGTTCTTGAAGCAAAGTTGATTGTTGAGGAGCCACATAAACTGAATATCGATAACGTTGAAAGAAAGGTCTGATTTCAGTATAAATCTCATTAATTGACTTCCTAAGACTCTTCCTCAACATCATCATCCTCATCGACACTCACTCTTATTTTTTCAATTGCTCATTCATGAAATACGAATTACTATTTATTAAAATTAATTTTATAATTATTAATTTAATTTTTTAAATTTTAAAATACTTATTTTGAACAATTTCATTCACAAATAATTATTTATTTTCATTAGTTAGTTAATTATTATTTTATTATAATAATTAAGAAGTTTCTAATAATTATCATTCTTAATAAACTAAAATCATTATTCATTATTCATTAAAATTTATAATTATTAATTTAATTTTTTGAATATTAAAATATATATTTTGAACAAATGCATTCACAAATAAATATTTATTTTTATTAGTTAGTTAATTATTTTTTATTATAATAATTAAGAAGTTTCTAATAATTATCATTTCTAATTAACTCAAATTATTATACATTAAAATTAATTTTATAATTATTAATTTAATTTTTTAAATTTTAAAATACTTATTTTGAACAATTTCATTCACAAATAATTATTTATTTTCATTAGTTAGTTAATTATTATTTTATTATAATAATTAAAAAGTTTCTAATAATTATCATTCTTAATAAACTAAAATCATTATTCATTATTCATTATTCATTAAAATTTATAATTATTAATTTAATTTTTTGAATATTAAAATATATATTTTGAACAAATGCATTCATAAATAAATATTTATTTTTATTAGTTAGTTAATTATTTTTTATTATAATAATTAAGAAGTTTCTAATAATTATCATTTCTAATTAACTCAAATTATTATACATTAAAATTAATTTTATAATTATTAATTTAATTTTTCAAATTTTAAAATACTTATTTTGAACAATGCATTCACAAATAATTATTTATTTTAATTAGTTAGTTAATTGTTAGTTTTTACAATAATTAAGAACTTTCTAATAATTATCATTCCTAATCAACTAAAATTTATTATTCATTAAAATTAATTTTATAATTATTAATTTAATTTTTTGAATTTTAAAATATTTATTTTGAACAAATTCATTCACAAATAATTATTTTTTAATTCATTAGTTAATTATTATTTTATTATAATAATTAAAAAGTTTTTATTTATTTATTAATGTTTCAATTGTTGCTTAATTATAATTTTCAAATCATACATCAAATAATTAAAATAACAAATATGTATCATTACATACAATATCTAAAAGTATGATTATAATCATTTACATATATCAAATCAACTAATCAACATACTAATTTATCAAATTATTATTCTTTTTAATTAAATTACGTATAAGTACAACAATACAAAAATTATATAATTTATATATAATTAAAGTCCCATACCTGTTTAAAGTTTATCAAGGGTGAAATGATCATTCCTTTCAAAATCAACAATCTATTAAACACATAAAAAAATCAAAAATAATAATAAATTTTAAATTTATTAAAAAAAATAAAAAAATATAATTATACCTTAAAAAAAATAATAAAAAAAAGAAAGACATGGAAGACGGTGGTGGAGAAATGAAAATGAGAGCCGAAAGGAATGGAAGGAATAAATAAAAATGAATATGATGGTGGAAAAAAGAAAATGAGGGATGAAAGAAATGAAAGGGTTGAAAGCAATTTATAAATGTGGGTAAAGAAAATGAGATCAAAAGTCGCCTTGCATAAAACTTTAACCAATCTATTTTCATGGTATTTGTATATTTTTTTAAAAAAAATAATAATATTCAATTAAAAAAGCCTAATAATTGATTCCAAATTGCTTGGGTTTTAATATTCTGTGCTGTCCATTTTGCTCTACTAAACAAAAAAAGGCGGATGATATTGAATGGTGCTTGTATTGCTGTACCACCATTTATTTCACATTGATTTGAGATTTAGGTCTGCCAATTCATATACTTTTTTGTTTTTCTAAATGAAGAGGTTAGATACATATTTTTCTATATATCTTTATAGACATTTTTATCATTATATCGATAACAAGCCTACATTTGAATATTTTTATTATTGTTTTACTATAATAAATATTTTTATTATTTATTATAATAATATAAAATTTTGATGTAATACTACTAATCGAACAAAATCTTATTAATATGATATTTATAATAGAAACTGAATCCGAAAAAATCGAACCAAATGCAATTTTTTTTTTCCAAAAATATAGCACATCAACTATTTTTAAAACAGAATCAAACATACTTTTATTTTTTTAAATATATTCCAATACAACTCCCCAAAATACATTTTTTTATCATATTTTTTTTTCAAAAAAAATCTAATATTATATAAACATAGTTTTTGCTGTCATCTTTTCTTTTCTTTTCTTTTCTTTTCTTTTGTCTCTGTGTGGAAGCGCATAAATAAAGTTGAGGGCAGTCTCACCCACAAAAAGAAAAAGAAATAAAAATGGAAGGATAGGAGATTAAATGATGAGACGAGATCATGAGACACCTGAGAAGGCCAATCGATATGAACTTTGTCTACATGATTGTCCTCTTTATTTTTTCTTATGAATACAAATAGGCCTCATTGGGCAAACACTTTGTTCTAAGTTGAATGGAGCCCAGCCCAATTAAATCCCAACGAGATCCAAAATCTTTACTTAATTATGCTTGTATTTTATATTGAATTTAAAATATGTTTAACCCGAGCCATAAATAAATTCTTCATGTTGATCAATAATGATTACAATGGGCTTATTAGGCTAATCATGTTATATTTTTAATCCCACCAAGTTTGATAGAACCTAAATAATTTGGGATTGACAAAGTTTTTAATGTTTTAAGTCAAATTCAACCATCTCACACATTCCACATCATCCATTCATAGCCCTACTCCAAGCCCGAACTAATGAAGACGCAAGCAACAAAGAAATGCAATTTTAAAGATCAAAAGTTCTCTTTCCAAAAACGCGAATCAGACGAGCCATTTTTCTTATTGCATTGTATGAAATACGCAACAGTTATGTAACTTAATGCTATAGATTTTTCTCTCAAACAATTGTGCTCTCTGTGTGTGTGTGTGTGTGTGTGTGTATTTTTTTTTTTTTTCAGAACAACTCATCACTCTTCCCTCTTACCAATCCTCCAACCCTGGTAGGTTTATTTTGCTAGTTTTGCTCACTTATCTTACTGTTTTGAGGGCTGGGGCCCATTTTAATTAGTTCATGTCTGAGTTTTAACCTATATAAATTATAATAATTAAAAAAAAAAAGAAAAAATGAGAATTATACTTCCAGAACATTTCATGTGGAGTGGGTCCCACCTGGACGAGGCTCCCACAATTTGCGTATTTTTCCAGCTGAAACCCCCCCCCACCCCCCCCCGCCCAAAAAAAAAAATGTAAAATAGGTAATATTCGTACGCCGTAGAGCTCTCAGCGTGCCAATTTGACTTGTGTGAAATAAGAGAGAAACGCAAAACACAGAGAAAAAGCCGACGCCAGACGAGAAATCCGAACCCGTCGATATGGATCCAGACGCTGTGGCAAAGGCATTCGTGGAGCACTACTACTCGACGTTCGATGCCAATCGGGCCGGGCTTGCTAACCTGTATCAAGACGGGTCGATGCTGACTTTCGAGGGCCAGAAAATCATGGGATCCCAAAATATCGTGGCGAAGCTCACGAGTTTGCCGTTTCAGCAGTGCCAGCATCAGATCAGCACCGTTGATTGCCAGCCCTCCGGCCCCGCCGGCGGAATGCTCGTTTTTGTGTCCGGTAATCTTCAGCTCGCTGGCGAGCAGCACGCGCTCAAGTTCAGTCAGGTATTTTATCGAATATCTCTTTGTTTTTTTTTTTGTGTGATTGAATGGTCGTATGATCATTGCCCAAATTGCGATTTGTTTAAAAAATTAGGTTCTGATGCTTGATTTACTGCAGTGTTGGTTTCTTGGTTTGCGATTTAGTTATTGTTGATTTATTGATTTATTTTTTGAAAGGAACGTAGTTAAATATAGATGATCATTGTTGCGTTGCTAGTATAGTTCATTAGTACTTCATTTTGTTGCCAATACATGCATGTCTCATACAAAGAAAAATGTGGTGGTAGTTAATGTGGCAATTTGCTGTAATTAGGTGTGTCCATGTTAAAGGCACCTCTTGAATTATGGACAACTAAAAATTTCAGAGGCACTTTTCCAATATACATTTTTATATACTACTTATTATATGGATTAGGAGTTATTGGAAATGACAGCATTCTCTTAATTCTATAACTTATACGGCCGGATGTTAGCATCTTTGATTATCAATCTCACAGCATACCAAAATATGATTGATATGTATGACAAATATGTTTTTGACCCTTCATTGTGTATGTTGTAAAATTTTTTGCTGAAAGGAAATAAGAAATTCTTATGTCATATGAAATTTCATTTTCCCTGCAAATTGGAGATCATGTTCTAAAAAGATTCAAATGAACTGAGCTTCTATTTATGCTGAGTAAGATTGTTAGCTTGGAGTTCAAGCCTCTAAAAGAAATTTGCATGTAGAAGTTCTTTTCCAAGTGGACCATGTGCCTTTAGGGTTTGAAGCTGAAAATATGAAAGAAGCTTTGCATGATATTGTCATGGACCTCACTGTAAAATGGTCATGTTCCACTTATTTTAAGTTTCATAGCTGTGAGCCTGTTCTGCATTTTTAAGTTTTTTATTTGTTTAAAGTATTTGTAACGTGAGATTAAACAGGTTAACTAGATGTAATTCATCTTTTCATGCACGTTTATGGAAGTAAATGCTGATTGCTCTGTCTTTGTCAAGTTTATGCATAAACCCGGTGAAGCTATCCTGCTTGAAAATGTGAATTTTAACAGTTTTTAACTCATAAATATGTATGCTTTAGAATCAAGGAGCTTTTTAGGGTTCGGTAAAAAGGGGTTGGCCCTCAATAATGTGACTTTTATATGTGTAATAACTAGCAAATAACATAACCCAACGTAAAGAAATTGTCACTATTATTATTTCTATTATGGTTGCATTTGTTTTTTTGTCAATTTTGGCGTTATATCATATACTGTCTGGCATTATCGCTGATTCATTGATGCCAATGGGCTTTTGCTTGTGCTATTGGACTGTGTCAGCCCTGATGCTCAATAATTAACAATTTTAGCTAGTTAAAAAAGAAAATTGGAATGATGATTAAAATATCATCTTTGATTTTCAAATGTTTCTGATACTAAAATTCTATACCTATGTACCACATGAGGTGATGGTTATTGTCAATATTTCAAAAATGAAACATAAATGAGATTATGCTGAACTTCTCCACCTAAGACCTTCACATGGTGAACTGAAGTGTTATTTGTATTATAATAGGTGTTTTGTTGACTTGGAATCTGGTGTTTGTTGCCCTATCTCATGTGGGAAGCTCTGCACCAAGTCATCATCAAACTTTGCTACATGTTGGGAAAAATAATTCGAGAAGGCAGGAGGCATTGCTTCCTGCATAGAAGTGTTTATATTATACCATTGCTAATATTATGTGCCAAGCTTACGGAATGTATGTGCTGTGGCATCTAGCAATTAGATTTTATGTATTGGGTAGTCATGTTTGGCTTGTGCAAGTGACTGGATATATGCTGTTTATTGTAGGGAATTAAGCTTTTTAATTTTTGTTACTGATGAATAAAATTTCATAGAGATGGGTGTGGGTCTTAATTAGTTGAGTTTGCATCCGCACTTACAGACAGAGTCATGTCCCAGTTCAGTTTATTTGTGTTTTTTGTGTCATAGTTCCTGGACAATGCATATTTGTGGTTGCTAATGTTTTATTATCTATGTTCTTGACGTGATTATGTCAAAATGTGCTAACATATTGTAGAATGTAAGCAGCACTAAAATCCAAACATTTTAGTGGTAGTTTCTTCTCCTTAATAATGATTTTTTTTTTTTTTTTCACTGCTCATGAAACTTATAAGTTTGTTTGGGTGGTGAAATGATTATTATTTAGAGGACTAGCTCATCTTTTCTTCACTGGATTATGAAAGTTTTGATGGGGAGTAACAAAGGGAAGGATGGAACCTGAATAATTGATGCTGGAACTTGTAATTTGTGGTTTTCTGGTTTACTTTGCATGTGCCTGGTTGGTTGTTGGCTCAAGGTCATCTGATTCTTCTCCCTCTGTATCCTCATAATTGCAACTGATTTTCAAGATTTCTTCATGATGATGAACCATCTGTTGCATTACTTATACCTGGAATTATGATCTCACCTCCGCTGTTGTGCTGTTTGGCGGACAGATGTTCCACTTGATGCCGACGCCTCAAGGAAGCTTCTATGTGCTAAATGACATTTTCCGCTTAAATTATGCATGATGGCAGTTATGCGAACCGGAACTCAACTGGGTTTTGAATGAACTGCTTTGCCTCTGAACTTTGTATTCCAAAGTTAAAATGCTGTCAGGAATCGGAAAGTATTGTTTGGATATCTGCTTGGCTGTTTGTGTATTCTTTTTGCCAGTTATTGTGAAGATTTCAGACTAATTCCCAGTTGAGATGGGATGAATTTGATTGCATGAACTCTCTAAAACCTGTACGGAAAGTTTAATCGAAAGAAATTGTTATGTAAAACTTTTCATTATATACATTGCACATTGGGGCATTCTTATGTTTCTCACATTAGATCTATATGTGAACAAGTTATTGATGCCACCCTTATGAACAAAACGGGCTGCAAACGTGTGCATTGGATTTGTCGGTATCTGGGTTTTTATACCGTGGACGCATTATTAATTAGCAGGAAGCTTGAGTTTGCTTTAGATTTTTTTTACTTGAAGTCGTAAAACATGGTCACTAGTCATGGCTAGGAACACTCCAGAATTTTTCCTACCTTATGTGCTCAAGTGTTGGCTACATAATCAAATCTACCTTCTCTGCAAAATACCGACTGCTAACTATTTAGCTGCATTTGCGCACTTCGAGTCGCACTTTATTCTTGCTTAAACCAAGCAAGGAATGCTTTTTCAGCATTACATAATTAGTGAAGAAAATAAATTAAGATGGAATCTTCAAATAAAATAAGACCCTCATTGGCGTGCTGTTGGAGGGATATGCAGAGAAAGGAAGCAGCATCAGAATTTCGATCTCCCAAGCAACCAAATCTCACATGCATTCGTACATAATACAAGCAACTAACCATAAAGTGTGATGTGAATCTGAACTAGCTTCATTTGGTAACCTTCACTTTTCCCAAACTGATCGTTCTCCCCTCCTATCTGCTGATCTATATTAAGCCCATTTCCAGGCCCTGTGCAACAAGAAAAGAGCAGAAAAAGGCAAGATGTCCGATTGGGGTCCGGTGTTCATAGCGGTGGTGCTGTTTGTGCTGTTGACACCGGGTCTGCTGATTCAGGTACCGGGCCACAACCGTTTCATTGAGTTCGGCAACTTCCAGACCAGTGGAGTCTCCGTACTGGTTCATGCTATTCTTTACTTTGCTCTCATTTGTATTTTCTTGTTAGCAATTGGTGTCCACATGTACATGGGCTGATCATCACATTCTTTATTTCCATCTTGTTCTTTATACTTTCCATTCTACATTATGCTGTACGCAGATTTTCTGCCTTTTTGAGTTCAAAGTTTATTCTCTCTGTGGAATGTAATTTGTGTGGCGTGTGTTATGGTTCAATTCTTCTTCAATTATACCTTTTTCTTCATTATGCTTGCGAGATGTTCATTATGTAGTTTCTGGATTGGGAAATTAGAAGCAAACTGCTATATTTGTAATTGGCAAATCTGGGTTATCGAGAGATGTAGTTAGCCGGCAAGTCGTGTGTCCGTTTTCCCACTTTTGCGTTCCATTTTTCCAGGGTAAAAAGCCATTTAAATCAGCTTCTGTTCGAAATTTTGCTGGTTTCTGATGGCATTTTGGTTGGATTAAAAACCTTATATGGTGAAACTGATGCATCTCAACAAAATCCAGAAATAATTGAAACCCCACGTTTCACTTTCCATATCAAGTTCAATTTATTAGTTCTCTTGATGATAACTAAATTTTGCTTTTTTTAAAGAGGAGGGGGGAAAATGCCAATAGAAAGACATGACTAACCATTACAATTTCTGTCAGTACTATACAAAAAGATGTCAAGAAAAAACAAACTCAAAGGTTATTCAATTAAATATTTTTCGTAAAGCTGTTAAAAAAGAAACCTCTGAAGTCTCCTTTGGTTTTACTTAAACCTCTGAAGTCTCCTTTGGTTTTACTTAACTTAGTCCCAGAAAGCAAGAACAATCTCTGGGGTTTAACTTAGCCAACATAGGTGCCCTTTCATCCTTTCTTTTTCCCAGCTAATTCAAGAAATTGTGCATGACAAACATGTTAAACAAACAGAAAAAAAAAAGAGAGAGGATTATTCTTATTGGACATATAAAAACAGCAACAAAGAACCACAAGCTAGGAAATATTCCAAACAACATATTTCAGAAGAAGCAGGTTCATTTTTTTCCTAGGCATAGATATGTATATTGAGCATGACGAGGAACAGAACAAGAAGCAAACCATAAATAACAGTGTGTAACACCATGGCTGGCAGACTGGTCTTCATGTTAAGAAAATCCACTGGCCTGTTCTTTCCAGGAAGCTGGAACACCAATCCAGGGGACAGGAATGCAAAAAGTGCAGTGGCTATCATCAGAGCAGCATAATCAATCATTCTAATTAATTGTTTTTTTTTTTCTTTTTTGGGCACCCCTTTGAGCTATTTGGTTCTTGCAACAATAGAGAGTAGAAGTGATGCAAGAAGAAACAAGAAGAATATAAAAAAGGGTCTTTGGGTTGACACTACTTGGCTTCAAGTTCCTCTAGAGTGAGAATCTCAAAAAAAGTAGGAGGAATATTGAAAAACAATTGTTCTCACTTTTTTCTTAAAGTTTTTTATGTTTCTCAAGTATTTGCTTTGTTGGTTACTGGACAGAAACGTCAACGGCAGGTGGTGCTGACTATTCAAATGCATAACAAAATTCAATACAATTTAGCTAATAGATTAGAAGCTTAATGATTAATAATACTTTTTCTAATTACTGGGAGTTTAAGTACAATTATTGTGAATATCCTGCATGGTGGCCTCAACTTTTTCCACTAACAATTTTTTTTTTCTTTTACGAGAAACACCTAACAATACGAGTTTGTGATGATCTAATAATAAATTTATTCATGTATATAGTTTTAGTGAACATATCTAGAAGAACTCAAAATAATTATTTGCTATTTAACCTAGAAATCAACCAAAAAAACTTGATAGGGGCAGGCGAAATTGGATATTGGTTTATTTTCGATTTATTTGCTACATGATAAAGCATAAGTAATTATATCTTGGGGACACAATTAAAAGTTGCTCTTTTAGATGTCAATCTCGAAACACTTTGGATAAGAGATTGTTTCAACGCGTAAAACTTGGTGGGAAGCAAATCTTTCTTGGAGGGCAAATACTTATGGCACAGACTGTTTTGGTTCTGTGGTATCCGATCGATCCCCTGGACTGACTGCCCCACGGGACCCCCAAAGAAATGCAATGACACCATGTTTGATTGCAGTTGGACACTTAACATAGGTTCGACAACTCTATAATCATGGATAATAACATTTGATACCCCAATTCATACGTCGGACTATGACCTACGAAACCAAAAAAAAAAAAAAAAAAATTCATAGGCCAGACTTTTATATGACTACACTATTTTTAAGTTGATGATGCAATTGACTTGTTCCATCTTACTTATCATTCTTGAAATCATTTTGCAAATAAATTGATCTTCTATACTCAAAATAATTTGTCTATCATCCAAAAATTTCCTCAAATAATTAACAATTGTGAATTATATACCCTTGCATTTATGTTTATTTTTTTTTCAATTCATTTGCTCGCACATAATATTAGCAATGCTTATGACAAGTACTAAAATTGATGTAACACAATAAAATCTAATAAATTTGTGACCACAAATATAATAATTTTTGTATCCATCTTTTACACAAAATAAAATGGATTATGTGCTAAATATATACAAAAAAAAAAAACAAACTAAAATCATGGCGGATTTCATAGAATTTTTCATTTATTAATAGCAATTACCCACGGTCCCCATCTTGTGTTCACAAATGATTCTGAAATCCTAAGTGTCCTTGTCTAACTGCATTAAATGAATTCCTCACTTCTTTTTGATGAGAAAAAGCTTTTTTCACTTTCACTTCTTTTTCTTTTCCTCCTCAAATCCCACCCTTTTCTTTCTACCTTTGTCCAAAGGGTACTAACACAGACGGCAATGGCGGACTGGGGGCCCGTGCTTATCGGAGTTGTACTCTTCTTACTCTTTCAACCGGGGCTGCTCTTTCAGTTCCCCGGAAACAACCGCCAGCTGGAGTTTGGCAGCATGAAGACCAATGGCAAGGCAATCGCGGTGCACACGCTTATCTTCTTTGCTTTCTATGCTATTCTAATCCTGGCCGTTCATGTTCACATCTATACCGGCTGATCCGGTCGCCTTTTCATCGGAGCAAGATCCATGTACTGTTGTGTAACTGGGTGGCATAGCGTTTCTGTTTTCTTTTTTCCCTTTTCTTTTTCTGGGTTCGATTTTGCCCCTAGTTTTCTTTAAGGGAAGTGTCTTGTGTTCTGGTGGGTTTTTAATTCAGAAATGTTAATTTGAATTGTGCCCCTGTTTTTCCCTGTTCTACTTCATCTTTGTACTGAACTTCTGCTTGCAATTATTACTTTTTACAACCTTTATTTTACTATTGTACAAAATGCTTGATTTATAAGAACAGCTTAATAGTTAATTTGAGCGAGAAGTTGGGTACACAATACCTTTGGTGCTGCTATATAAAATAAGCTAGAGACTGGAGTTGCTACTTAGCTAGGAAAAGCTCTTGTCAAGAAATCCCATTTACCAAGCCAACCGCATCAAAACATACAAAAAATACTTGTCTCTTGATTTTAATTTTGAGGGCAAATTTCCATCTTAGGCTGTGATTGAGAAGGTTCTCTGATTGCTCCTAGTTTTTAGTCAAGTGCTTTTGGCTTGCAAAACGATGTGTTAGAGTTGATGGCTACCATTTAGATCCTTTCAGAACGAAGCCCTTCAAATTGGAATTTGGTAAAAAAGAAAAAACAAATCAATGGCTACCCTTTAAATGGTATTCCTCCACGGCCAGCTGCATCATGAAACCTGAATTATCAACCTGTAAAGTGCATTTTTTCCATTTAGCAACCTTGCTAGTGCTAGAACTAGACTAGAATTATATCATACAATATATAGACCCATGTCCCAGAAAATCAGATGATTGGGAACAACTTTAATTAGTTGACCAAAGAATCAGATTAATTTGAAATCTTATGTGGTCAATTGTGAAGGCATAATCCACGCTCAGAATATCATTGGTTGCTCATTTCATCCTATAGTTAAGAAAGCTAAGACTTTCATGACATGACAAGAGAACATGTTTGATAAGAAGCTGCAAAGAATCACATATAAAAAAAGGTGTAAGAAGAGGGAACTTTGGAACAACTTGTATTGTTGAAAATGGTGTTTACATGTAAATTCAGCCAGCATGTATATGAACTCCAACGGCAACAATCAAGATGGTGTAGATACAAAAGTACAAAATCGCATGAACCAAGATGGAGATGCCACTTGTGTACATGTTCCCGAATTCAATCACCCTTGTCCTCGCCGGTAATTGAAATAGCAGCCCCGGCGACAGGAGGATGAACATCACCACCGCCACCACCACCGGTCCCCAATCAGCACCCATTATTCCAATTTAGTGTGTGTGTGTGTGTGTAAATTGGCTCAAGCTATAAAGTAGGGAGAAATGTCTTATCTTATTGTACTCTGTTTTGTGTGTGGTTTAATCTTTGGTATTGGTTCTTGCAAATAAGTAGGGAAATGTAATATTGTACTGATTGATTTTTCTTAATGAAGAAGGTGCAGGGGGATGCTAAACTTGAGGGTGAAAAGGTGACGGTGGGATTTAAAAGGGGGGAAAGTATATAATGCATGATAATGGGATTGCTTTTGGGGAGGTCGACACAAACAACTTTTTGTGCATAAGTTTCCAATTATTGAACATATCAATGGCCCTTTTTTCCAATGCTTTCCTTGAGATTTATGAAGCTGGAAGCTTATCAAGGATGTATATTGAGTATTAAAGATTTTGGAAAAGAAAGGTGGAGCATGTAAAAAGTTGAAGAAGTTTGAACCTTGGAGGTTTTGGAATGCTTGCTTGTTTGGTTTTTGATGTAGCACGTGACATGCAGATGAAAAACCGTGTCCTGATTTTATTATTATACACATAACTAGAGTTATTTCATGCATAATGCACGGATATGTGTGAATTATTAATTGATACAACACAGTAAAATAAAACTTAAGTGAGAAAGAAGTAATAATTTTTTTTTATTTTTTATTTTTTATTTTTTATTTTTTTTTTTTTTTTTTAACTAAGGGAAAAAAAGAATACTGGAAAAAGAGTAGAATTGAAATTACATCAGATGCTAATATATGAAGACATGAGAGTTATATTTGGTCTCTTTAGTTCCCCAAAACAAAGGATTTGGGCCAGACAATATCTGACGGCCCAAGACTCCAAGAGCGGGCTCGTGAGGCCCAATTACAGAACGCAGCCGCCCAAAGCAGCATGTCTGCCGGCCCCGTTTGACAGAGACTTGTTATCATAATCAGAGGTGACAAATCCAACGATGCAACATCGTTTACAAAAATATACTAAAGAAAGGTTGTTCAACCTTTATATATTTTGTTTTGATTCGTCATTTATGCTGGGGAGATACTACACACAAAAATAGAAGGAAAAACTCTTAGTCATTCTGGCAAGCATTTAGGTATATCAATATACAGGAAGAGAATAGGGAGAGATGGCAGACTTGGCACCAGTTCTTGTAGCAGTAATATTGTTCGTTGTGTTATCGCCAGGACTTCTATTCCAGCTCCCTGGAAGCAGGAGGCCCATAGAGTTCACCAACATGCAGACGAGCGGCCTCTCCATACTTGTGCACACCATCATCTTCACCGCAATAATCACCATCCTCCTTATTGCCATTGGATTTCACATCTATGTGGGATAGATTATTCCTATTTATAAGTCCCCTTTTGTGGCTGATTTTTTTCTATTTGTTTCAAAGAGATTTTATTCTATGCGTATCAGATTACACTTGATATCCGATTACTTGACGTGGATTTTTGTAAGAATAATCTTCTTCATTCTAAGTTACAAGCCACTTCATCCCTTCTCTTTCCTCCCACCCAAAAAGGGGGGGGGGGGGGGGGGCAAGAGAGGCTAAAAATAACAAGCCAGCCTCCATGAGTAAAGGAAAATACAACGTGTATTATAATCTCTGTTGCATCTCATCTGCAAATCTAAACAACTAATCTATGATTGGCAAACGATGAAAGCAAGCAATAATTTGGAGGAATGCAGGTGAAGCTAATATGGTAAAGCACAATTGGAGAAGCAAACCAAATTATATTGAATGAAACCATACTGGAAAAATGGCAATAATACAAATGCAACATGGTTACAGCATTAGGTCATTTCCACAAGAAGTGGCTACATCATTATCGAACATTCTGTCCTATATGTAGATCATGAGATCATGATAATTGTAAAAGCTCTAATCTTTTCCTATTTTGGTTGGTGACAAAAAATGATCTCTGCCTTTCGTTCTTCGAGTGGATGCCTCAGCTTGAATAATTCCACGCTACTAAAGCACACAACACAATTCAACTTTCTTCAAACATATAGACCACATGACAGAAATAACTAGGCAATCCAGCGATATAAAAAGTGGAATATCAGGAACGGAGCTAGCGCAGACCCTTGTCTTAAACATAGACAAAGGAATGAAAGAAGAGCATAAGGCAATGTCAAGATATATAAATGCAATGCTTCTACATATTGAAAGTGATCCAGGGAAAAAAACTGTAACTAAAAGTCTCTCTCAGAATATAGAAGAACAAATGGATGAGATGTTGGAAATATATATACCTATCAAATAGCCAAATGAAGTGGTTCAAGTACCTTTCTAGTACTTAAAACCTCTCGTTTTGATTAAATATAAAGACATTTGCTGGTATAACAATCAGCTCCTACAACAATTTCATTTTAACTAGTTGTTTGGTAGATATAATCACATATATATATATAAGCAACATGTCATGAACAACATTAAAATCAACCAGAGAAAGAAGAAGAAAATGAAAGAGAAATATATTTTCAGTTATTACCTGGGGCAACATTATTGGAATCAGGGGCCGGCCAGAGAATGGCACGACCAATTTCCGACAAATTGGAAACAATTCCCGCAATATAAAACAGCATGACCAACGTTATCACCAGCGG
The DNA here is from genome assembly GCA_019321725.1 of Paulownia fortunei. Lineage (NCBI taxonomy): Eukaryota > Viridiplantae > Streptophyta > Magnoliopsida > Lamiales > Paulowniaceae > Paulownia > Paulownia fortunei. The sequence goes on along the minus strand of CM033114.1, from coordinate 434,914 downwards.
CATTAAAATAAATCCGATGACAAAAGTAACCGATCCGAAGAGCATCAAAGCGATGGAAATCCCAATAAAAAGAGACCCAAAAGCCGCCGGAGAAATCTGGGGCGGCCGAGACGAGGAAGAAGACGACGGCGAAGATAATAAAGAGAGGCTGGGTAAGGAAATGGGAAGCGGCGGCGAACGGAGGATGTGAATGGTCATGGAGCAGAGCTCGTAGAGCACTCTTATTTGCTGATCTTGTTCTCTCATCTTCTTGATAAAAGAAAGAAAGGTGGACCTTTGTTTTTCTGTACTTTTTTTCTGTTTTTTGTTTGATTACTAGGAATTATGTAAGGGGAGTGGGGAGTGGGGGGAGTGGGGAGTGGGGAGTGGATATGAAATTTTGTAAAGGGGTGTGTGGATTGGCAGAGTGTTGCGGGATTCTAGGTGAGATTGTTGATTGAGTTTCAAGAAACGAGAAGAAAGGATAAGATCAAACAGTAATGCAGGCATCCGCAGCAGCCCATTCGGCCGGAGATTCAGCTTACTATTCTTGGCATATTCAAATTTTGAACATCAACTGGACAAGTTTTTTAAGTGTGTAAAGTTTTAGTTTTATATCAACTCAAATTATATTTTCTCCTTTGCATTTTGAATGAATACACCCATTCCTCAAGCTATATTTCTTCTCAATTTAAGTGATAATTAATAATATGAAATTATTAGGTGTCAAACAAAACTTCAAAACCTCTATTACAAATAGGTGTTGTGTGTTGTAGATCCAACCCATGTGGGTGGGGTGCCATGTATGTGGGGTGTAGGTGTGGAAATAATGTTAATGACATTTCTTATGTCATTGAAAAGTGAAAACCATCTCCTTTGAAAATTTCATAAGGAGCAAAGCAAGAAAGGGAGAGCTTTTTCACAACAATTAGAGCGAAGCGTGCAAGACAAAAAAAAAAAAAGAGAATTTAGTTGAGAACTCCTTCAACTCTTACGAGTGAAGAGGTTTTATCCAAGTGAGTAAGAGGTTTTTCCAAATTAGGAGAATAGTTTTTATAAATAGAATGAGAGTTTTTCTCTAAATATTATATTATGACTTTGTGTTTAAAATAATTGAGTTTCTAAGCTTTGGAGAAATTGTTTGATTTTCTTTTGGAGCATTTAATAATATTGTTAGATATACCAAAAAAGAATATTTATACTTTTTCAATTATTGGAATTAACTCAAGTTTGGAGTAAAAATTTGAGATATTTGTAATCACTATTTGTTAGTGAATTTTTATTAGGTATTTGTTACGTGGTTTTTTTTTTTATTTTTTTTTATTTTCTTTTGAGATATTTAATAGTGTTGTTGAATACACCGAAATAGAATATTTATATTTTCTCAATTGTTGTAATTAACTCAAGTTTGGGGCAAAAATTTGAAGTATTTGTAATGGATTCTTAGTAAGTATTTGTATGTGGTTTTTCTCTTATTTTTTTGAGATTTTCTATATAAAATTTGATATTTTAATTTATTACTTTATTTTTCTTGGTCTTTATTTTAATTTAGATAATTATTTATTTGGGAATATTTATTCCACTACAATATTATTTAAGTAGATTTTGTCTAAAAATATTAAATTTTAGATAAAACTGTTGTGAACCCTCCAACATTATTTATGAATTTATTGTAATTAGTACTATTTATTTATGATTTTTTTTTATTTTTTTAATACCCCAACATCTTACATGTATATAAACATTAGTATTATAAATTTTTTTTGTTAAATAGTTATTTAATTATAAATCTCATACATTTGGCTTCCTAAAATATAATATACGATGAATATAAATTGAAATATTAGATCTAAAACATTCAAATGATGCTTTGTATATTTTTAAGGTTTTTTTAGTCGGAAGTATCAGAAAGTTCAACTTTGTAGATTTCTCAAATCGAAGAGAAAATAGCTGGCCTTTCATTAAAGTGGTACGCATGGTGGAAGTCTTGATAGGAATCTGACCATGTGCTCCTGACATGTAATTGTAATTGGGGGTTTAGAAAAGGCTAAAAATATTCTTTTAATCTACATAATATATACTCATAATACATATATACATATAGATATTTACATTTCATATAGTCACATAGTGACACAAACACATATGTATTCACATAGATATATCTCTATGTACATACGTATCTATGTAATTATACAAAAAGCAGGAGGTGGCTGGATCTTGGGGCTGGTGTGGCGGGGTGAGGTGGGTAAGTTGGTGGGGATGGCAGGGAAGCAGTGTGGGGTGGGTTTAAGGATTGAGATTTTTTATTGTAATTGATTTTTTATTTATTATTGAAATATTATTATTAATGCTGTAGTGATTTTATTTGTCAAAGTAAAACGACTGGAAAAATCTTTAGAAGTGTGAATTTTACGGCTTGTTTGGTTATGCTTTCATGCTCATATTTTCAATTTTCAACATTTCGAATGGAGTTTATGAGGTTGCAGTCATTTTTTGTAAAAATTGAAAATTTATTTGGATGAATAATCTTTGATGGAAAAAATAAAAAAATATAAAAATAAGAATATATTTGGTTGGTTGTATTCTTGTAAATTTTTACTATGAAAAAATGATATTATATTTGTTTAGGTAATTTTAGATGAAATTATTTTCATGATTTATATATATAATAATATTAAAAATTGATAGTTTAAATATAATAATTTATTATGAAAGATATATAGGTGATGGATCCTATGAAAGTAATATATAATTAGATGTAGTTGATAGTGATAGGTTCTACTAATATAATATAAGATTGAAAATTTAAAATATATATTTAAAAATTGGGAATACAGGGTTGGAAAATATTTTTGATGGGTAAATAAGAATGAAAAATGAGATATTTTTTTTAAAAAAAATTAATTAAACAATCATGATTTCAATATTTAAAATAATATAAATTAAATAAATAAGTCCTTAAAACTTTGATGCCACAATTTCAATATGGTACTCTTATAGACTGTGAATATTAGAACTTAGGTGTCACATGTATGCCACTCCTTAATGCATAATTTGTTTTAGTTTAGAGGCTTTTGCATTTAGATAAATAATAAATTCACTTCAACTTTCTCTAAGAATCAGACTAGCCAATTCTTATTAGTAGCTAATGGGCAGGGCAGGGTGCCCACAAACCTCCTTCAACACTTAACAAAGTTATAATTATTTGTTCAAATTATCAATTTTTTTTTCTATTCACACTCAAATTTGTAGTTTAAGTTGTAAATACGAATATTCCAATAAATATTTATAATTGTACTAATACACATGCGATATATATATACATATACATATACATATATATAAAACAGTTCAAATCATAAACACATATAATCTTGCATTAAATAAATTCAATGTGAATATATTTTATGCTATTCATCTTCTTTGATCTTGTTATTTAAGGCATTAACAGTCCCACTAGAAATATACTGATAAGAAGTATAGCTGCTCGATTCTCCAAAATTACAACAATTCAACAAGGTAGTGTGTATTCAATTATGGAAATCTTTTCTGCTTCTCTTAAATTAATACGCACGTTCCAAACATCAAATCTAAACAGTCGAATGCATAACATTCTCCATAATCCACATTCCAGACTACCTTAAAATGTAATCCCAGAAGTCTCAATCCCACTTCGTACTTCTCATCTGAGACCTACAAATGGGGCTCAAAAATAGCTTACAATTATTAATAAAAATTAGTTTAAATGACAAAGATTGGGATCTTAATACTTAATAAACAACTTTTTTTAATTTGCAGATAACCGAGAAAAATTGGAGTTGCCTTTAATTTTTTTTATTTTTATTTTGTCTTCCCCTTTCTTCATTTTCTTATCTTTGTGCCCTTGGGATTAATTTGGATGTGGCATGGTTTTAGGTTAATGATTAATTATTTGTTCAAAGAGGAAAAAGAACCGTTGCAAATACATTTTTCCTAATTCAGCCGGCTATTATAATCTTAATTAAAATCACAGCAGTAAATTAAATTATGATGTAATAACTATTTAATTAACAAGAGAAGCCAAATACAACAAGCATATATATATATATATAAACCTCTTCACAATTAGTCCCCACTAATATGAAAATATAGTTAATTAATGCATGCAATCCAGCCACGTGGATAATTACAACTACATATGTATTTATCTACGGATAAATGTCTTCGAAATTCTTGCGTTCCGAATTAACACGTTCAAGACGAAACCTCTCTTGAACGCTAGAAATGTATTTAGCAGCTTTCGCGTCCACGCCTTCATCCTCGGCTGCGCCACCGTAGAAATTCTCCAGCTTCCCGTAAGAATCTCGGTTCCTGTCTGTCACGACAAACGCGACTTTCGGCGTCTGCTGAGGAAAAACCTGATCCTGTTTCACAATAATGAACCCCACAGGCGAGCCAGCCGTGGTTGAAGAAGGGGGAGCCTTGGGCTTAATCGGCTGATTGGCCACGAATTCAACAGAAGTGGGCAAGGAATTCGAGGGGCTTGGCTTCGGCAGCTTGCTGCTGTATGGCTGCAGGGCGGCGCTGGAAGGTTTCGTCGCCCGATAGAGAGACATAACTAGCTTGGTCTTGGAGAAACTCCTGCGCTTGCTGCGGATGGACTCCATCGATTGATTATATCAACAAAGTAATGGTGGATTGATTTGGGTGTGGAGTAAGTGATTTGTGTGTGAGTACATCTGTGTTGACACACCTCTGTATTTATATACATGAGCAAGTTGTACTTGGTTGCCTAAAGTTGGAGGCTTTTCACGTAAGTTTTTTTAAAAAAAAAAAAACTCATTATAAAAAAAAGTTTAAAGTTTATAAAATGTAGACCATATCCTATAGTTAAGTTGCTAATTAGTTTGGTATAAACGAGCCGCTTAAAGTTTATAAGATATTATGATATTTTTAGTGATTACTAGTTGTAACACAATCGTTTGACCAATCAAATTATTGAATTTGTTAGCTTGTGACAAAAATAAATTGTCTATAAGTTATTAACGTCTTAGCATGCACATAAGCTCTCGTCTTAAAAGTTTTATCAAATGTATAACAATTAATTATTAAATATTTTATCTCAATATATAAGAAGCTCAAACCAAGCAATCATGATCAGATAGACATTGATCAACATTATAGGAGTTCCTGTCGACAAATAATTAATAATCTGATTAAAAAGTTACAGGTAAGATGCGGTCCAATTATTTGTCGAATCTGTTTCTATTTTTAATGCTTTCTAAGATATGGGGAATGAACTCAGTTGGTTTAGCATGAAACATAGGAATAATATTCTTGATTAATATAAGAGGATGTATCAGGCTCTCTTTAAATTTTATATGCAAGAGAGATGCCTCCTAAAATCAACGTGATTCTCGACAGGCACAGCAAGGAAAGTTCAAATTTTCAATGGGTTTTGTTTTTCAAGGGAAAGGTACACACAGGCTAGTGCTTTGGAAAGGAACAACATCAGATGGATACGTTTGGATTAATCCTTTAATCTCGGATTTAGCACACTTCCAATTTAATGTTATGTTTAACATTTTGTAATTGTTCGAATATCTTTATTTTATTGATCCACCATTAAATCATTGACACGAAAAAGGGACTGTGGCAGTAGATAATACCAAATTAGAATAGTCTTATGAATATTATATATACAGTACCCAATGATGCTTGATTATCCTCTCGCACCTGACTTGTTGACAAATGTAGAAAGGAAAATTCCTCCCTAAATATCTAGCAAAGTAATTAATTCACTGGCATATAAGATACAATAGCACATTGAATCTTTCCAGCACTTTCCTTTATTTTTGTTTGACAGATGAAACTTTGATGTCTTCACAAAAACCAAATTGAACTATATATCTGTTAACTCTCAAATTTACATGAAATAAATGCTGGGAGATATATATTGGATGATGGTATATATCAGGTGAATGGATAAGAAGCGCATCCTTTTCAGAGGGTTCCAAAAATTTCTACTGCCCTATATGTATAGTCACTTGAAACCAATATTCTACATGAGTGTATATTCTGTATGTTCCAACTTTTTTTTCAAGATATGCAAGTTTCAAGCTGTTGGAGATATTAAAATGTTAAATATGTTTTTTTAACAATTTGAAATTTTTGCTAAGATAATTAGTTATTTTATTATCAAAGGCAGGCTGCTGAGTTCGAATTTTACTTCTATCCTTTATGTAAGAAAAAAAAAAAAAAAAAAAAGAATTCCAGTGTTGGAAATATTAAATATTATACATTTCTTGTCTCTAACAATCAGCGTTTTAGATTTAGATAAATTGGTTTTAAATGAAGTGATCATATTATATGATCTAATTTTACTTGTGTAAAAACATATACTGAAAAATGGTCGTATTTTTCGTGAGAATTGAGTGGAGGGTATGATCACAGTAATTGAAGCTACTGTTAAGGATACTGGAATAGTGAAGCAAAGTGGGTGCGGTTTGCTTTAGCCAGACATGTACTACACGTTGATAAAGCCATGGATACATGTTGGCTAAATGTTTCAGGATAAGATATATATTCTGCCTGATTGATATATAGTATATCGCACGTATTCAAGTGGCCTTTTTCTTTCTTCCTTTTTCTCCCTGGAGATTCCATGCAAACTCTCGCACTATATCATCTCCTTTTCTAGCATTTCTTGTTTTTTTTTTTTTTCTTCCTGTTTCTGCTTAAAATATTGACCAAAGTAGTGGAGGTATGAGGTCCTTTCTATCAATCGTCGTTCGGCATTTTGACTATGAATCGAGAGCAACTTTTCTGATCTGGAAAAGGTCCGTTTGCAGTGCCTCCTGAAGATTTGTATACACAACTTGCTTCAGTAGGTAATCTAGCACTAATATTTTTCTTTTGTTTTTTTAAGATACAATCATTGATGAATATATATATATATATATAGCAACATGTGGGAAGTTTTCCAATGGAAAAACAGAGAAACTTTGGTGGATGCAATAAGCCATAAATTACAACAAAATGTAAATTGGGTCTGGAGAATAAGGTTGGATTTCCTGTTGGGGAACGGAGATCAGTTCTATTTTCAAATGGATACTCGAATCCTGAAAAAGCAAAAGTTATGTTAGCATTGTTGGAAGAAGATCAACCAGAATTCTTTGATCATGTGCTAAAAATTATAAAAGTTATAGTTGTGAGAAATGACGTGATTTAAATATTTAAATTATACAGTAGCCCAAACAGTACGAAAATAATTTCCTTTAGAACAATTGATATATGATTACACTACATAATAACAATCTCTTCCCAATAATTGTTAAGCGACAGACCCAGTGAAAAAATAATTTCCTTGAGAACAATTTCATATGATTTCATTACAAAAGTAGTTATTGTCACAAAACTAACAATTTCTTCCCAGTAATTTTCAAGTGGCTCCACACGAGAATTATTATCATACTTGGAACTAGGTATTGATATTTATATTGTTTATACATATGAACTAATCACGTGGCATGTATCTGTCATGATCTGTGGCCTCCACATCCCCTATTTGAAGGGTATGGGTTAATTGTTCCTGTGAGTTGGACATGGATCGGGTCAAATCCATATCAAAACGCCTGGGTTTCAAAGTGCAACAGGATAAGAATTTTACACAAGGGACAATCTAGTCTTTTGCCCACATAATATGTGATAACCACATCTCCGTCGTCAATGGTTCGATGGGTTTCAGACAATAATTGTATTGTAGAATCATGGATGGCTAACAAATTTAATGTAGTTTTGTGGCGGATTTCTATTGACGCAAAATGAGAAAACTCAATCCATGTTTGAGAACATTTTTAAAATGAAAATTTATTTATAAATAAATTTTTTAATATGAATTTTTTTTAAAAATACTTATAAATGTTTTTAAGTGTTTATTAGAAATATATTTTAACCCCCATTTACTATCAATGTAATAAAAAAAATTTAAAAATTATAATTTTGTATTTTTTCAAAATGAATTTTTAAAAAATTGACTTATTTTAAAAGTTCATTCAAAAATAATTTCCAACCATATAATTTTTTTATAAATAAATTTTTATATCTAAAAATTTATTTAAAATGAGTTTCCAAACACCCTCTCAATTAGTGGGCTTAGTGACGAAAAAGCCATTTACGTCATTCATTTATGCTGTGTTTGGTCTATGGATTCTGATAAGAAAAATAATCAGATATTATTTTTCCTTACTTAAAGTACTTTATGCTTTATATTTTGTTTATATTCATTTTCCTTTTCCTCTTATTAAAAACTAAGGTGCAATTTTAGAAGCCATAATGGTGAATTAATTCTCTCGCTAAGTTAGTTTGCGCCAGAATTGATTCCTTCACTAAAGGAAAAGGCCTATGCCTTGTTTTTTGTGTAGGGAAACTGTGTTTCTTTCGGTGTTATCAAAAGGAAGCTATAAATTCGTATTCCTCTTCCTCATCAATTAAAAAAAAAAAAAAAAAAAAAAAAGGAAAGAAGAGAAAAGAATAGAAAGGAAAAAATCAGATCCTTGTTGGCTCCATTTGTGTCCAAGAGAATATCACATTTTTCCTTTATTATTCTCGGAATATATTGTGGCTTTCTGGCTATCGATATAGGAATGTAGGAAAGAATGTCACCTTACATATTACCAGACATATTACGAATGAACTATAATATTGTTCACGAATTAACAGTTTATTTTGTGATTATTTATTTCACATTATATTACTTTTAATATTTCTCCACATTATTAGTGTAAGACAAGAATAATCATCGCATTGTCTTGTTTAAAAAAGCTATACCCATATTATTATTTACAAAAAACATGTACTAGAAAAAAAATAATGTAGCCATCCATAATACAAGAACATGCAAAGAGTTTGTCCAAATCCCCAAGTTCATACTTGCTAAACATACCATATAGAGAATCTTTTTGTCAATCCTATTATCTTTTGTGGGGTTTCTTTGAAGATGGCTTCATATTCCATATGGTGGTCATCTTCATGCTAATTTGATAAACACAAAGAAAAAGGTGCGAAGAAAAAGAAAATGAGAATATGCAAATGCATATTCTTCCATAGACTTCTTGTTCGGACTCAAAATTCATAGATATTTTCTTTAGTTAGTACTTTTTTCTGGTTTAATACAAGACTAAGAAGAAATTTACGCAATATTTGGTTTGTTTTGGAATGATTTGGAGAAATCTTTTGGAGAAAGATATTTTGAGAAAATGTATTGAAAATGTTTAGTTAGATTGTTTTTATTTGAGGAATGGTTGGTTGATATACGATTAAAGAAAATTATGTTTGGTTTTATTTTTAGTGACATATTTTTAATGTAAATATCTTGTTTTGTAAGATTTTGTCCAGTTATGTCAACTTTCTTTATGTTTTATGTTATTTTTATCTTATTAACTAAGATGATATATATTTATAATAATATAATGATGGAAATATATATATATATATATATATATATGTAAAGTAATGATTAGAATATTTTTAAAATATTGAAAAAAAAAATTTTTGAAAAAAATATTAAATATTTGATATGATTGCCTTGGAGGATTAGAGATCTTACTAACTTCCAATATTGTGATCTATAAGGAACGCACAGACAAAAAAACTTTAGTAGTATATATGGGCCTCAGGATTAGCCCACAAAAGGAACTCGTTTTGTCAAACGTCCATGAAACAGATGGGCTTCACTCAATATGATGTAAATATTGAGAATTTAATTCTGGTCCTTCCCCAACTTCTTCTCATCCAAGAACCTTCCTTTGTCCAAAGCCCTAAAAATAGATTTGATTCTTCTTACAGGCCTTGAGATATCGAAACGAATTTGATCTTTTGGTAATCATCATTTGGAGTGGAATCAATCGATACAGGAAAATGGCTTTGACGAATTTTATACTGACTGTGGCTGGAGTGAGCGCCGTGGTATTGCTGTTGAGGAGCGATGTGAAACAGTCGGCCGCCATCTTCCGCCGTAACGTCCGTCACATCCGTAACTGGCTTGAAGAAGAGTCCGCTTCTGCCGCTAAGTACGCACCTTAACCCGCAAAATTTCTTTTTAACTTCAATTATTATATATTTTAGTTATTTCCACCATTCTTATCCGTTTAAGAGCTCAAGCCATTCGTCATATTCTGTTCTATCCTCTGCGTAATCTTTAGCGTGGATTACCTGACCAGAATGTGAGCTTTTATTGTTTAAGTTTAATAAAGGTGAACAAAATCAATGTCATGGCAGGTTTGATGATTTGCGATTGGATTTTAATGGTTTATAATGATTCAATGCAATGCGGACTGAAATTGCCGAATAATCTGATGCTAGTTTTCCAGGGCCAGTGTATAAGTTAGAAAGTCAGACACTTGTTTTTACATTTTAAGCAATTCATGGTGGAAGAACTAACATCTCTTGCTGTTACACCTTCAAGCTCATTAATTATTGTGAAATGCTGTTTGTTATCCAGGAATGGAAGTCTTAAGAATTGGATTAGGAATACTTCCATTCAAATTTGAATTGATTTTTCCATCAATTTCAGTTCAATGAGCTCAGTTATATGGACCCTAACACGCCACTAGCTGTTTTGATGTAAGCCAAAGTATGATTTGTGTTTGATCTTATTGCAGAGAAGTGGAGAAGGCGAAACCAAAGGAAATACCCGGGAAAGATATTCCCAAGGAGGACAAGCACTAGATCTAATTCATGCCTTGGGAACTGCACATCATCGAAGTTTCTCTACATTGCAATTCTATGCAGTTGCATACGAAATCTGATCAATCCAAGTGTACTCCTGTTCCAGAATAAATATGTTCTGTTTCTTCAGATATGCTTTCTTGTTCTTGCATCCTGCTGCTTAATATCTTTCAGAAGTAGGATTATCCTATGTAATATTTTTTTCCTGGCTTTTGCTAGACAGTAGCAGATATTTGGAAATATTTTGCAACCCGTGTCCTTTGCTAACCTTTCGGATCACAGTGAAGTTAGTTTCATGTATAAAATCTCTAGCCCGGGTAGTGGTTGTTTTGGGGTTGGCAAATGCAATTCTGTAGTTTTTTATTTTATTTTATTTTATTTGCCTTTGAGCATTGTCTTTGTTTTGACCAACCAAATCCCGACTTTATACTAAGTTAAGCTATATAATTCATCTACGTGTGGACCAGGTGCCTGATCTAACTTCAGTTATCAAAGCGACTGTGTCTGTGTGTGTGTGTGTGTTATCACCTGCTTGTAATTGTGTTTCTTGTTAACGAGTTAAAACAGGAGTCTGCATTGTTATGGTCTTCTGGTCACGGCCAATTTCTTACGAGGATTTGTGGTCTTGTTCTTGGATTTTGCTGAAATGCACAGTGGAATCTAACGCTGCATATCTCCACCATTGTGATTGTGATCGGCCGGATCGCATCTAGCTAATAGAGTATATCTAGTTCGTGATAATAAACTATTGGTTGTAGTGGGATTAAGTATTTACAAATGACATTTGCAGATCTTGAATATTGAGTAGTTCATAATGATGATGGGTTAAACTACCAAGTACCAAAGCTTGACTTGGAGTCGGTTACAATGATTGAGCCCAATTACCAAACGTTATCTCATCCTGACTATCAGTCCATTACCCAGAAGTCCAAGGGCCAAAGTGGGCCCAGGGGCTTTAAGACCGTTGGAATTTAGCAGATTGGGGAAGACAATTGTCAGAACTATCCCCTTCTGATCGTTAGATATACAACAAATTTCAAGTTCTGGTTTTCAATTGTCACTGGATACAAAATGTCAGAGTGAACGTCTTTTTGCAAGACTTAATGTTTCCTTCTTAATCAAGAATCAGCCCACAACACAACTCTTTGGACCCACTAATGAATTATAAATTGGTGGTTATACATATACACATACACCCCCAACTACAGATATAGTAAGATCTTTAATTTGCTGTGTGACATTAAAAATCGGACTATAAAGTTACTTTTTTTTTAACATTTTCTAAAAATCTGAAACGGATTAGGAAGTTCCTGTTTTTTTTTAACAATTTTTCTTTTTACATATGAACTAGATAAATCGGTCCGCGCAGCTAAGAAGCCCCTCCTTAGCGGCTGGACTTCCAAATTCCTAGTTCTATGCATTTCACAATATCTCTCTTCCGTATTATAGTTTAGAATAAATAATGGAACTGAATTTCTCTACACCGCAACCTATAACCCATGTATCCTTAGACAAGAATGAAGGATCCATGGGGCACAGTTACTCTAGATTAATTCATGGCATATTGTTTAAATAAATGAATCAAGAAAGACCTAAAAGTGCATAAATTCAAAATCACAGTTGGGTTCAGTACTAGGCCGTCCCACGAGACAGAGAGTTCTAAAGTAAAGGAACTGAAGCAATTTCTGGTTTTTACAAGAACCCTCATGAGAGCTAGAGTTGTTCCTGGTTGAAAGGTTAAAAACAGAAAGAAATATCATAAACTTCTTTTGTACACAGTTATTTTGTATAGTATGAATAAGCAGATCCAGTTACTATATGATCTTAGCATTTTCTCATCGTACACCCTACCATGCATATATATGTCGTATAGTAGCTTTGTTGCGCAAGATATAGAGCTCACAAAGCTCCAGGTTTCTATCTTCATCAATACTTTGAAGGGTTCAGAAAGGAGGATAAATCTGCATCTGATTGAGAATTTGTTCAAAATTGTCGCTGGGTTTTTCCACAGGATGTGTGTGCGTTCCTTCATAGGTTGTCACCACGATGCCCTCGTCTTTAGATAGCCGCTGCACTTGCTTCTTCACATTGCATCCCAGATGAGTACATCGGTAGTAACTTCTGCCAACAGTAACAGAATCTATCAGTTCAATAATTACTTAAGCTCTTACCTAATTATTTTGCTTCCCCCTCTATATTAGCATCCATGCATGTAGAAATGCAAGCCAGATATATATAGGCAGCTTAGTCTTAATGTTTTGAGAAAGTTACTAGCTATTATTGCACCATGCCAATTTGCACATGAAATCTGAAATATCAACTCAGTTGGTCGAGTCTAAATGAAGTGGTACAACTGCAAAATGCTTCCAAGTGCAACTTTTTTACCTACATTTAGCAAAAAATATATGACGCTCACCATTCAGAACACTATGTTACGTTGGTGTCCTCATTAATGTTGTTCTGAAGATTTACCAACACATGAATTATCAATCTTATAATAATCTACTAGCACCATGAAAAGCATCAGACGGTGGAGCACCTTAAATTAGACGTAACAAGGGCCAAATATCTATCCTTTCACAATAAGGTGTATCTTATATATATACAACATTATCCCACTGCATCAGTAACTGGTTTGGAAAACCACCATCTTTGCCCTAGATAATAAGCAGGTGCATTTCATTTTCTACTATTACACCAATCATCTCACTCTCATTGATGACTTATCACTGTAGGCATGGGAGTATTACTATTACCAGCCGGGTTGGGTTGGTGGGGGTAGAATAAGATTGATCAAGAACCAACAATTTCATTACATCTCATGACAACTAAATTGACAAAGGAGTATTTACCTTGTGAAATATGCAAACAGAATTCGTACTGCCATATTAATACAGAAATCCACAGCTGAGATGAAGATCACTGTTTTTTCTTCTAAAAAATTTCTTTTAGGAGAGATTAAATTATTTACCATTAAAGATTTCTGTTGGTAGAATGTTAATGACCCTGGGAGCCTGAATATATTTTGGGGCCAGGCTTTATTAACAGAAAGAATAGAGATAGGTATGGATACTGCCCTAATTTTCATCATCCAGCAGTGTACTACATGTAATGTGATTCTGCTATTACTGATGGGATAAGATGAAGAGAAAACTTGTATGTATGTCCACAGAAGTGTCCATTATCACTGAAAACTAATTTCCTCCCCAGTCTGAGGTACTATGTAAAGCTTTCTTGCATTCTGAAAACATACAAAAGTTCCCTTTAATTTCAAGTAAGTTCAAATTAGAAAAACTTAGCCAGCTATAATATAAATGAAATATTTCATAAAATTCAAGACAAACATGTATATACATATACCTAGGAAATTTGTTATTCTTCACTGCTTTTTGACCATACTTTCTCCACCGATAACCATCATCAAGTATATCGACTTGGCTTCTTGTTTGGAAAGCAAACCTGGGCTTTCTAATTTTCTTTTCAACCTTCTTCTTGCCAGTCCCAACTGATGATTTCATCTCAGTTTCCACAGCCCCAAGCCCTTCAGTCTTAGGATTATAAGGCACATCTTTTACTTCTGCTACAGGGAAATGAATGTCCCTCTTAAAGCCCATAAATCCATCCAAGTTTCCATTGTTGTACAAACTACTCACCATCATGTTTGGGGAAAGAGATGAAGCTGGAACCCCGGTAGACGAATTAAGACAGAGCGTAGGATGAATATTCTCCATTAGTAGAAAGAACCCTTCCTTAATTATGCAGAAATGAATAGTGATCCAAATTTAGAAAGTAGGGCGGTTTGAAGGCCAACCAACAATTGTAAACATGGAGAGTACTGTAAAACGAGCAGAAAAATTGCAAGGTAAATATATAGGTAGATATAAGTAAACAAAAACGTCAAAAATGATCTAAAGGTAAGACAAAGTAACATGTGAAATATATTGGTTAATTTGTTGTCTAGATACATGTGAAAAGTTTTGAGTGTTGGAAAAATGGGGGTGGCGGCTTCGTCATTAAGATAGAGACTCTAAAGTTAAAAACCACAGTCCGCAGGCTGATTTATTCTTGAGGGGATCATTAGTTCTCAAAATGGTGAAAATACTGGTTTTTTTTTAAGGGTCATTGCCTCCGGGACTAGAGAAAAAAAGAAATAACGAGATAATTTCATGCAGTTTTATAATTAATTTTTTCTGTGTATTTTCATTTTTTAGCATATCGACCTGATTTACAATAAATATTGTTGGTATCTTGAATGTATAGTGTGTACCCTCCATTTTGATATCTGTGGTCTTAAGCCGTACAATTTGACATTGTATATACTTCTTCTGCCAAGTTTACATGTTAGCTTCTACATAAGTACATCGTTGCACAAAATATGACTTGAATTAGGCAGTTCTACATGCAGTCTAATTGGCATTTTGCTCTCTTTAATTAAGTCGCCATTTGATATTTTACATCCTAAAATTACAAAAATAGGAAGTTGCACCCTGAAATAAATATTTGTTTGGCATAGTGGACGCCGTAGGAATTTTTTGTGCGAAAAATGGTTCTGCTATTCAGTTACTGTTCGCTCTCTCCATCTCCCTCCTCATGTTCCCTCATTTCCCTTCATTTGTAATTTGTTAAATTTCTAAAAAGATACTATTATTTTAGTTAAATAAATTCAGTAAATTTGATTTTAATACTAACAACCATTATATTTTCTTAATTTAGTTGCTAAAATAATATTTTTGGCTATAAAATATTTTCTCTTTTGCTTATAATTGAACAATAAAGATAATTAACTTTTCTATATATATTCGCAAAAAAGAAATAGCATCATAATAACCATAATATTAAAAATCACAATATAAGTATTAAAATGCCAATTAAATACCAAATGGAAATACTTTTAAAATATGAATAGTCATTTCCATATCCAAAAAAACACCATTAAAAATGACAAAAAACATAAAGAAATAACAATTATCAAATAAGAAACATTTCAATTAAAATTATATTCCATATATAGAACTAAAAATAAATATCCTTTACGAAATAATTTTCATAATTTCTATTATTTTAATATATTTCAATTATTTATAGTTTTCTAGATAAAAATTCTATTAAATTTTTATTATCAATATATAGAAATTCTATTAATTTTTATTTTCAAATGAGTAATAATTTATCTCAAAATATTTTTCTTTTATTTTTGTTTTTTCTTTCACTTTTTTGCTTCTTCTTCCTTATTTTTTTCTTCTATATATCCAAAAATATAATTTTTGCAAATAAATTAAGAAACTATAATTGTTGTTAATATTAAAACCAAAATTTGTAAACTAATTTAACCAAAATTATATTATTTTTGTAGAAATTTAACAAATTATAAATGAAATAAAATGAGGGGAAATGGAGAAAGTGAATAGTGATTGACCTTTTTACCCTTTCAATACCGAAAAAAAAAATTCCAGTGAAAATAAAGTGCTGAGAAGTACCGGATGCCAAGCAAATGATATTTTTAGGATGCATTAATTTGGCATTTTTGTAGGGTGAAAAGAGCCAAATGGACCTAATTAAAGAGTGCAAAATGCACCTGTATAAGCAAATTGTTGCTTCTTACCAATATTTCAAGACTGTAATAAAATTAAATAATATCATTAAAAATCTAACACATATAAATATGCGGCATTATTTATACCTCAAACGCGAGGTCTATCAAAACAAGAACATATAAGAAAAATAAATCTAAATATATATCTTGCACACAAAGATCACATATAATTCACTATAAATTTTTGCAGTTGATTTTCCGACAAATTAATAATAAATAGTCGTCGTGAATTTGATTGGTTGATGATGGGAGAGAATTAAGTAGGAATATGTTTTTGAAGATTTGCATGGGGGACCAAAGAAGGTGTGGATGGATGCACGTGCGTCAGCAGGTTCAAAGTTGAGCATCCCATCAAGGTGTCTGGGTAAAATGGCGCAGCCGTAGCTTTTGCGAATTTGTCAAAGCAAACTCAGATTATTCAAACAAAGAACGCGTTCATTGAAATTTGAAACTTCATTCAATACTATTCTTAACTACCCAATAATATTTCAGACTTAAGTTGAGGATCGCATATGTGTTACGGATATTAAATACTAATATTTTTTTTTAAAACAGCTTAAAATATTTAGATAAGTTGGTCATTGATACTTTTACGTACGAGTTATATAAATACATACATCACACAAATTTATTTATATATTTACATATGAATTGTATATGCATGGCTGTGTATGATATGTATATATGTTTATTTTGATGGTGAGATTTTTAATTTTGAGAAATCATTTTTTGTTACTCAAATTCAATTAAACATATCAAATATAGATATTTGATTTTTGATAATCAAATTTCTAAATGAAATATCTTTCTTTGGCAAACAAATACGAGACGTGTTTAAATCAGGTTTAGTACGTAGATGCTACACCAAGTGGCGTGTATCGGATGTGCATCTCATCATACATTCACACACAAATATGTGTTTATTTGAATATGTGGTGATATACATACCCAATATATACCATTCAAATGTAGCATTTAGACCACCGTTCAAGTAAATAGAAGATCCCTTATATATAAGCTTGCAACCTAAGATATGTCCGTCCATAAACATGAAGTTGTATTTGAACTTGTGTTTCATCTATTCATTTTTCCAATAGGAACATGAGAAAAACACCTTTTATATATATATAAAAGTATATTAACCCTACAAATAGGTGTTGCGATGGTACTGGATTGATACAACTTTAATAATGAAATGAATGACCTAATTTCTTTACAAAGAAAATTAAAGTTTGAGCATGGATGATGGATCATTAACCTTTTGTTATTTGAGATGTAACCTAAACTAAATTCAAGTGCCAAAAGAATAGGACTCATTGAATTGTACATGGGATATTGATATTGCTGCTTTTATCTATATATTCGAATCCAAAGACCATTTCCTGTCACATCGGACCTCATCCCATTAAGTTTTCACTAAACTATTCCTAATCCAAACAATCTTAGTCTTAAAATACTTTTACGTATTTGCATTTCAATAGCTGCCTTTGTTGAATGCTTGTTTTGTTTTCCTTTTTCTTTTTTGTCATTAGAAATTTCAGAGGTGCTTAGAATAATCTGTTCGATTGCTACGTTTGAGGTCATTACTGGTCTTCAAGGTAGGACGGGTCCAACATTCTTCGAATGTTATATCCCAAACATTCAAAGGTGCATGTAAAGTCAAATTTTTAAAATCTTTTTTCTGGTGGAATTTAGTGGAGATTTTAGATACTGATTAGGAAAAAAATGCATTTCTTGTAATTTATTATTAAAGAAATTGCTTACAAAATTAATTGAGAGTAGAAGAAATCAGGCTAGAGATTATATTAGAATGTTATTTTTATCATTTTCAAATGCAAAATCTGACCAGTTATTACTATTAAACTTGTCTTAGAACGACGTTAATTTCAAGTTAAATGCTTTTCAAACTTCCGATGCCCTAAACTTTATTTATTTTTTATTTTAAAACAACATCGCAACTGCAATTTCACAAGTACAAATATATATGGTAGTATGAGATTAAATATTAATTTTTCTTACAAAATAATATAAGTAAAACTTTGTATAACCAAGCTGCATTCTAGGTATTGATCACAATCTTTTGGAGGTATCAGATTAATTAGCGCCGAATAATCTTACTTATCTTCTTATTTTTTGCGGCTAAGTTAATAAAAACAATTTTTTCTTCCAATTTCGCAAATGATTTTGATAAAGTTCACGATTTCAATTTTTTTTCAAATATATCATTATTACAAGTATAGCAGATATCATACTCCTCCCGTACCGCAGCAAAAAAACGTAATTCCAAATTGTACCTGATAAATTACCAAATGAAATGATTATCAAAGCACGATTATTTTAAACAGATTAGCAAGTACTGGCAATGGGCCAAAAGCCAGTTAGGCGAACATTATTACATGCCATGATCGCATCAAACAACAATACGACTACAACTTATTACCTTTGCGGCTTTGCTATTGAGATGCATGCATAGATTTCACATATAGGATTTCATTCGAGGCCTCACCAGAGACTGGCCACCATCAACTAGTATGGTTGTCCCAGTCATGTATCGTGAGCCATCACTAATCAAATAAATGACAGTTGAAGCCAAATCGTTTTCAACGTCAAGCCATCGATGCAATGGCGTGGCCTCATTAACCAATTTCTGCGCCCTCTCCTTCCCCACAGACACAGGGAACTCGTCGTGAAGATGCAACCCACGAGCTATTGCATTAACCCTTATCTGATACTTCCCAATCTCCAATGCGGACGTCTGCCGATAAACACATATAACTTTAGAAGAAAATTTCAGGTCATGATATACAAATTACAATCACTAATAAATTAGATCTTAATAAGCTATTTGGTCATCAATTCGAGAAATTCAGTCATTCCCAGCTAATATTTGAGGATTCTTGGGCTTTTATGGAACATAAAAAGTTACACGATTGTTTGGGAAAGTTCTGAAAACTTGTCTGCCAACACTTTCTGAGGAAGAAAAAAAGAACACCATCCCTGTAACTAAAACAAAAGTTTTTCACAGCTGGGGCCACATCTAGACGCTTCGACTGCATAATAGACATATATATATGAAAAACGACAATATTTTAGGATGGTGGTTTCATGGAAAGTTTGTCCCTTGAAATGGCACATCCATGCCCAGAACATAATGTAATGATAATAAGCATAAGGTACAGCTCAAATACAAGAGAAAATCTGATGGCTTAGACTATTATTTATTCTGGTGCTTTACAAATTTTTTGGGGATGAAGGCAAATAACATAACCTTTTTCCATCTCTCTCGCTTTCCCCTTTTTTCCTGTGGGATCATCCACCGGAAGGATGACCATAGGTCGGATTTGAGGTGACTTTGTCAAAACCCAGACCCAACGCATCAAGATTTTTTAGCGACGAATTAGACCCGTTAGATCCACTAAATTAAAAATATAATTTTTGAAAAAAAAATATCACTATAACTTTCTAAGTATGAGAAAATAATGTTGTTAACAAAAATCAATTATTTACAAATTTATATGTGAATGTTTTAATTTTTCAAAAATAAAGTTTTCCGACATATTTGTTACTTTTATATATGTTGAAAGCATAAATGATTTATTAATTTTACATTATTATTTTAATTTGTAAGAGTATTATATTTATGTTTTATACAAATTTCTCTCTCTCTATATATAGAAACATACATATTAAATAGATTCTATTTATTATAAACATATATATATGCAATATTTAATGAATCGGGTCAGGTCCAAAAACTAAAACCCAAGGCCCGTTTAGCTTCAAAACTTGCCATCTCTATTCAATGGATTGGTATAAACAAAAAGAAGACCAACAAGGAAGCCAAATTATACTTATGGCTCCGAGATATCACCACAATATGGAGTTTTACTCAAAACCCATCTTCAACAATTATCATTTCATGCACCCTACGGGCTTAGCTTATCCACAAACAATTACACTAATTCACCACTCCCCCACGCAAAAGAAATGGAAAAGAAAAGAAAATAATGCTAAAGTCTAACATATGCAATGTTCTTGTGTCAGTAGATGAACTCGTACAGTTGATAATTCTAGTAGCTTGAGCAAATGTGCTACACTTACCCTTACAAGCTGCTGCACTCCAGCCAAACATGAGCCATATGCTGCTGCTCCTGGGTATAACCCTCTTTCAGCCCCAATTATTGAGGACAAGAATAAAATGGATCCCCCAGATTTCTGATCACGCATTGTTTTACCCACAGCTTTTAAAAGATACCATGCAGCCATAAAATTGGTTTTGACAATCTTTTTGAATTCATTTTCAGCTAAAGACAGAGGATCTTGCATCTTTCCTGTTTCAGATAATTACAGGTTAATAGTTTTCCACTTTCTACTTGAAGCAGCACAGAGACTAAGATACATAAAATGCAGTACTCAGAAAGAATTAGTGTGCGCTACTGTACTTTGATGACTGAATGGAAGAGTGTGACGAATAGACACTCTAAACCTTGGAAGTCCATGATCCACAACAGACTGGTCCAACATCTAACATATTTCCAGAATCTCTTAAAATGTAACACTAGTCTGAAAATCGGGAACGCTATACTTTGACTTTAGATTTGCCCTCTCTGAAGTTCCAATCATTGTAGCAGCACTTGCATTCTTTTACTTTGACCAGTATGATCAAGCAGGTGCTCGAATCTCCATTGGGGATTTTCTCACTTCTAGACAGTGAAAAGCATCAAGAACAAGCCTATAGATGCCTACGTTCCTAGTGATTGAAGGAGGGGCCACGATTCTAAGTTTAGTGCTTCACTGCCAGTTATCTCATGAAAAGTGGAAATTGGTGATAGGTCTGAATCAAAACATTAGAAAAATGAATTTTCAAGGATTTTCATGGAAATTAATTGCACAGTGTATAACTCACTAAAATTGATTTGTATATCAAATATCAGGATGTGATAGACATTGAGGTAAAGGGCAAGTGATTTCCAAAGTTTCATGATCATACAATAAATCAGGCACTCCAAGAAGAATCAGCCTGAAATAAAAGCCACTGGAAACATAACAAGATCTAGCAGCTAAGGAGCAAAAGATATCTACAGCCAATAACAGAGACCAAGAACATTAGATAGCCAGAAGACATGGATCTTTACAACCTACGAGGAACAATAAAGGTTGTGGAAAAGAAGAAAAATGAATAATTATTTTGAATAAGTAGCGCTTATTATTCACTTACTTTTTCACCAAAATGTCAGAAACTAGAAACCAACATTGCCAGGTAGAACATATGAATTATTAAAAACCGGAGCACTATCAAGTACTTGACAAGATACTAATATCACGTAACGACAAGAGCCATCAAAATTAACAGCATCCCTACAGCTGAAGCTGCTTGAGGGGAGTGAGCATGATGAGCAAATACAAATAAGCATAACAAGGCTTCGGAAGATCACAAAATTGTCCTCTGCAAAATGGATGAGGAAGCTGCAGGAACAAACACAAAAGACTTTCTACATTTTAAAAGCTCTCTCTACATTGCGAGATGTAAGATGCAATTCCATCAGATATAGCCTTTCAATTGTTCAGCAGGATGAAATTAGTGATACGCTTGTAAGAAAAGGGAATAATTAGGAAGGAAGCAATCATTCAGATAGTATGATCATCTCAGGTCATTTCTTTTTGGACAAACTACTAAGCAGTCTGAGAAATCTTTCTTTAAGCTGATTTGTTGGTTATATGGAAATAAGCACCTGATTAAATTAAAGAGCATACAGAGATCCTGAGGAACAAAAAATAATTGAAATTAAGACAGTTCCTTCAAATGATTTGATGAAGGAAAAACTTGTCTCTGCCTCTTTCTCAGGAGGAATTGTGCATCAGCTCTTGCAGATGAAGAAAAAACAACAGGCACTTACTGAGGAAATAAAAACCACAGCATGGTGAAATAGAATCGTTCGGGTTCAACTGTACACTGAAAGGTGTCTAATGACACATCACCAAATCAAATCAAATTGAACAATCACTCAATAATCAATAATTTTTAGGTTTATTCATGAAAACTTGTTCTCAACTAGGGCATTGAAATATTCTATTAGTTCTATAAAATTGTTAATTTTTGGATACCGTTTGTTTTCAATACTATTTACCACATCAAAACACTGTAGGAAAACTTAAATGCTCAAGACCCAATTCACTAATTTTTAAGCAATTATATTTCAAATCCAGCTCAATTCACAAAATTTTGAGTAATTATATTCCAACTCATAAAATCAAGCTTGATCTCAAGCTCAACTCCAATAATACTAATATGAAAAAAAGGGTAAAAGATGTACCGAAGGGCTAATCTGTAAGTATACCTTCATAGGAATAACAGTTGACGAAAGCATCCAAACTCCCCAAGACTCTCCTTGCCTTCTCCACCGCTTCAACAAAAACAGCCTCTCTCTCTTCTTCCATATCCAACCCAACCACCTCAATTAAAACGACGCCGCTTAAGGACCCCTTAATCTTATCCGCCGCACTCCTCAATTGCCCCTCATTCCCCATCAAAACCAACCTTTACAAAGCATAAATCACCTATAACGAGCAAATAATACTGTATACTTCACAGAAAACAAGAAGTATAGCAAGAAATTACCGGCAGCCGCGCTGAGCTAAATGGTGGGCAATGTTGAAAGAGATTTCATCGCCGCTGGAGGTCAGCAAAACCTTCTTTCCGGGATTTTCCATGCTCAAAGAAATTCAAGAATGAAGGTTTTCTCACTCTTTCCTGGATTTTCCATGTATAGCGATTGTCAGTTTTTTATAAATGGTAACATGGACAGATCAAATTAAGTATCTCGGACCAAAATAATAAGTATTTGCCTGTCGTGATCAAATGCGGACGGCGGACCGCCGTGGCCAATCTGGAAATTAAACACTCTGAAATGGGCTGAATGGCGTGATGCTTGTAATGAAATGTGTCGACCACGACAATTTGTAGTAGTAACAACTAAAGAGTGGCTCCATCTCGCGTCAAGCTCAGCAAAAAAATTGCCTTATAAAACTAATAAAAAAAAATGTGGATCGGTGAATTTTTTGAAGAATAGGAGGATTAATCGATTCAACCTTTTTGGGATTTATAGAAAAGTAAATAAACAAATTGAAAATATAATGCACTCATTAATGATGTGATTTTGACAGCATCCAACTAAACAAGATTTCTGCGTGTGATGCCCATCTATAAACAACAACGTTATTTTGCGGACCCAACACAAAAGTAAATAAACAAATTGAAAATATAATGCACTCATTAATGATGTGATTTTGACAGCATCCAACTAAACAAGATTTCTGCGTGTGATGCCCATCTATAAACAACAACGTTATTTTTCGGACCCAACACTCGCCTACCTTTAGCTGTGCACACAGTTTGGTTTACCTGAATTAAAATTAAAATTTTGATTTCTATAGAAACTAGATTGAACGAAAATTTAAATTTGGTATTCAAAATTTATTTTTTTAAAATTTTTGTATTCGGTTTGATACTAATATTGGGTTTGGTTTAACAAACTAAAATTTATTATTTTTTTCTCATTTTTGCCTTTTAGTTTTGAGCTTTGACTGCAATTTTTTCTTTTACTTTTCACTTAAGTTCACTGTTTTCTCTCAAAAGCAAAGCTCAGACTCCTCTTACTGCCTTGGCAGCCTGCAATCTTCATCAAGATGTCTCCTTCTTGCTGTTCTTTTTGTTGTTTTCTGTCTGTTGTTCATCTAATCTCTCTCTGAAATGAAGCATAGCGAAGAGGGTTGCAAATTTTATGGCAACGGAAGCAAAGGGACCTTTTTTCTATGATTTTGCTGCTAATTTGTGAAGACTAATAAATTGAAGATATGGGATTTTTGTGTGAAAGTATAAAGCCTGACTCTTTTTGAAGGGGATTTCATCAAAATCTGACTTTCTCCCCGTAGCATATTTTGTAATCGAAGGTTTATTTTCTTTTAATTCGGTTTTATCATTTTCGAAATTTCGGTAATTATCCAATCAAACATGTTTAAATCTATTCGGTTTGATGAATTAGCAAAAATTCTATGGCAGATTTTATAATTTATTATTTTTTTAAATTCAATTTTACTGTTCCAAACTAAAATAATTTCAGTAATATAAAATTATTCGATTTGATAAATTTCAAAATTTTATTTTGATTTGATTTTATCAAATACACATCCTATGTATCAAATAATTGGTGCGTGTTTGACCTTCCGTTGGCCCACTTGACAGCTCAATTTGAGTTAGTTAATTTTATTTTATATTTGGAGAAGAAAAAAAATTCTATAATAATAATTTTTTATATTTTGGGTAATTTCTGTTAAAAAGTGGAGTAATAACATGAATTACAAGTATAGATGCTTTATTTTTAGTCACTTGAGTGTGGGCTCATGAATTGTTTGAGAGGGTGTATTGGACAACTTATTTCTACCTTCTTTTTTTTTGTTGGGGGGGCGGCGGTGGTGGATTTCTACCTAATTACTAAATATATAATTTATTGAATCACGGGCTCCATATTATTAGTTTAATAGTCGATTTTAAATCCATTGAGCCGAATTGAGATAATTATTTATGCCCCTTTTATGGGGGTTTGAAGGCCTATTCGTCTATTATGGATAATTTTTAAAAAGTTACCAATCAAGCTACCCGCCTATAATATATGTAAGGGTAACAAAACTTCTATTTCGTTGTCAAATTTTGCACTTTGTAGTAATTGAATATGGACTTAATCCATGTGACACTTCCATCCATTGGCAGCTATTGGAACCAGCAGAAATAATTAATGTGTTCAATATAAGAAAAATGAGTTTGGAATATCCTCTAAGTTTTCAAGATTTTGGATAATATTAAATATTATATATTTTAAATAATATATAATACATGATAATAAATTTAATAATGAAATAATACACTTACAACTAGTAACTTAATAATGAAATAATAATGAAAATAATTTAAGAAAATATTTCTCAAAGAATGTAATTACAACTACTTTATGTTAGAGGGCAATTATTAAAAATGTATTTTTATTTTAAGAATTAGAGCTTTATTTTAAGATATCCTTTAAAGAAAATATGAGTAATAAATATGAGATCAAGGTTAAAACTTCTACAAGAAGTAAGAAAGTTATTTCCTACTTTATTTTCAGAATTTTCTAATAAACAATAATTGATACAAGATATAAAATATTGTTATTGACTAAAATAAAAGAAAAGAGTATTCCAATGGGTGTTCTTTTTTGTATTATGATAATTTTGAATCAATGAGTATTGATACATAACATAGCTCAATTGGTTACCAATCAAATTGAGATACTAATGTGTGACCATATGTTAAGTACTTATTGAATTGACTGCTACACTAACTAAATAATATCACAAGTCAAATACTTATAATATTATTTGTCTCAAATATGTTGCTAATCAATATGTGCATATTTTAGATTTTGAAAGGTACAATCAGCAAGTTTATCACCATTATGTTTTTGTCCATTTGTAGTACTACAGCATTCAATGTAATGAAATTAGTATTTTCAACGTCTAACTAATAACTTAGTTTTAAAATATAAAAATTGTCTTATACAGTGATGGCAATTTTAATCTCATGGGAACTTCACGTTGTGAATGATGAATTTTACAATAGTGTATGGGCTTTGTTTTAACAAAAATTTTATGATCATTGGTCATTACTTTACCGCTACAAAAATATTTTATTATTTTTAAAGTGCGAGCAATAGATTTATAACCATATATTTAATAAAGATCGCTATATACTTCATATATATAAAAATATTTTAGTTTAAAATATGATATTAATGTTAATTAAAAATATCCAAAGTTTCATCCAAAAGTTTCAATTATTTATATAAGTTTACATGATTTTTCCTAAATCAAAATTGAAATATTGAATATCCACAATTTTTTTATAAATTTACAATTTCAAAATGTACATTGATACCGTTATTTTATTCCTCCTGATCAACTGAAATCTAAGAGGAGAGCCATAGGATTATCTCATGCTACACGTGCATACCTTAATAGCAAAGTGGGCTGGTCGATTGCAAAGTATTAACTGCATATTTGTGATCAGTTTTAGAATGAAAGTTTATTTATAAAATGAATTTTTTAATTTTTTAAAAAAGTATTTATAAGTATTGTTAAATGTTTTGTAAAAATGTACTTTAACACTCATTTAGTAGAAGTGTAAAAAAAATAATTTAAAAATCATAATTTTGCATTTCTCCAAAATGAATTTTTGGAAAAATGACTTATTTTAAAAGTTCGTTCAAAAATAATTATCAAATACATAATTTTTTTACAAATAAACTTTCATATCTAAAAATTCATTTAGAATGGATTTGCAAACACCCTATAAATATCGATGTTGATACATATTTTGGAGCTATAGATTTATGAAAAAACTGATTAAAGGTATTCAAAATTTTGGTTTTGGTTTTAGAAAATTATGAAAATTTTATACAAAGAATTGAATTCTAAATGAAATGTTGAACATTTTTTTATTAAGAACATATTAAATATTTCATTTAAAATATTTGTATGTATGCTACAGACATAGTGAGATTTATTAAATAGTATAATTAAAGTTTGTTGCAGCAAATTTGAAAATGATAAAAACAACTATGATCTGGTAACAAAATTGATGATTAAAGTATATAGAAACTTCACAAAAATAAAATACATGTGATAATGATAAAATTCGTAATTCAAAACTAGAGTTTTCAGGACGATCAAAATACTAGTGTTGCTACTACATCTACTTTCATATTACTAATAGAATTTATTATTTAGATGTCGACAATACAAAGTTTAAGACATAAAATGCTGGTAATATATAAATAAAAAAAAATATGATAGTGATATACTTATGGCATTGCGCTTTGCTCGGCTAATGTTATCTTGTATTGTATTCAACGAGTACCAATTACATGGCTACCGTGGACACCTATTAGTATAATCAATTGAAATCATTTATGTATCAATACTCATCAATCCAATTTTTTTTAGAATATCATTTATCATATTTTTATTATGTTTCTTTAATTATTCGTTCATTATTAAGTTAGTAATTGTAAGTGTTATTTTATTATTAAATTTATCATCATGTATTATATATTATTTAAAATACAAAATATTGTAAGAACACTTTAATTTTTAGGAAATCTCAAATATATTCTAAGATTTAAATGGAAATTCTGTAAAATAAAAATAAAAAAGTTGGATTTTTTTTTGAATAATTAGAAAATTGTGAAAGGCCTATTTTTTTCTTTTTCCTTTTATCGTGATCCACCATCTATGAGGTATAGAGGCTTAGCTAAAAGCCTCTACAAGGTATCACGTTTTGCCAAACAATTGAAGACTAAAACAAAATAAGATTGGAGACTACAAAAAACTCTCTTCCTGCAATTTTATTCAATTAGTTAAATGCCTTTAAATAGGCATACATCAGACTCTGGCCACTAACTCATAATCTACATATCTAATAAAAGTAGCTAGAAACTAGGACAACATAATAGAACACTACATAATACGTGAAAATAAATTTGACAAATTCATAACAAACCCTCTCTTAAATTGAAGTTCAAACTTTAGTTTATTACACTAAAAAAAAATCCAAAGTCCCTCAAATATTCTACATACAGGCACCCGTTAATTTCCTTAACTTCAGAAATGAAGGCAGCCTGAGGGGCTTTGTCAGTATATTTGCAACCTTATCTTCATCTCTACAGTAAATGAGCTCAAATGTTCCATCCTTCGTGAGATCTCCAAAGAAATTAAATTTCACATCTATATGCTTACTTCTGCCATGTAGAACAGGATTTTCGGAGAGTTTGATGGCTGAGTTGTTATCACAATAAATTTTAGTAGCTTCCACTTGCTTGAAATGTAGCTCTTCAAGAATTTTCTTCATCCATATAGCTTGACAAGCACAAGCTGTTGTAGCAACAAATTCGACTTCAGTAGTTAACAAAGTAACAATGTTCTGCTTTTTGGATGACCATGAAACAGCCCCTGTGCCCAGCATAAAAACATAGCCCGAAAATCTTTTTCTATTATCTTGATCTTCTGCATTATCGCTATCAGTGAAGCCAATCAAATCTGACATTTTCTCCCTTCTTGTAGAACATCCCAAATTCCTTAGTGCCTTGCAAGTATCTCAGGATCCTCTTGGCAGCTAGAAGATGATTCTCTGTAGGACTCTCCATGTATCTGCTAATAAGACTTACAGAATATATTATATCTGGCCGCATTGCAGTTAAATACATCTGGCTCCCAACAATTTCTTGTAGAGAATGTTGTCAACATGTTTCCCTTCATGATCTTTGGTTAGCTTCACACCAAACTCAGTTGGTGTGCTCACAGAATTGCAATTCTTCATTTTGAAACTGTCTATAATTTCTTGAACATATTTCTTTTGACAGAGAAAAATTTCAGCAGCAAATTACACTACTTCTATGCTAAGAAAATAGTGCATTATTCCAAGATTGGACATTTCAAACTCAAGTATCATGGATTGCTTAAAATTTTCAAACATAACTCTATTGTTTCCAGTATAGATCAGATCATCTACATATAAGCATACTACAAGCATGTTTCCTCCATCTTCAACTTTTGTGTAAAGAGTATACTCATGTGGGTATTTTGAAAACCTTTCTTTAAAAAATAAGCATCTATATGACTATATACTTGTTTTAGTTCATATAGAGCCTTTTTTAGTTTATAAACTTTATGCTCACTATCAACTTTCACATACCCAGGAGGTTGATCAATAAATACCTGCTCTTGCAATTCTCCATGTAAAAATGCCTTGCAATGGAAGCGAAAACTTTTTTCTAATCAATGCCAAACTTCTGCTTGTATCCCTTAGCCACCAAACACGCCTTCTACTTGTCAACTTCACCATTTTCTTTTAGTTTTGTCTTGTATACGCACTTGACGCCAATGGTTTTTTGCCCTTTTGGAAGCTCTGTCAATTCCCAAGTATTATTTATTTCGATGGCTGCAATTTTGGTATTCATAGCCTTTCGCCACATTGACGTTTTGACAACAACCTCTTCAAAGTTTACTGGATCACAACCAGAAAACGGGGCAAAATGGGTAAATGGATCCTCAGAATAATCAATTCATGCTACTTCATAGTCTACATCCATGCTGGTCTTCTTCTCTCACGTCGAGAACATGAATCTGTTGTAGCATCAAGCTATTTGTTAATTTTTGTTACTGCTGGTGAAGTTTCAGAGGCTGTAGGAGCTACATTTACATGATTATGAGGTTATGTAGCTGTTGGAACTTGCTATTGTTGAGCCTGCTATGTTTCTATTTTATTTTCATCATCAAAATCTGCTAGAACGGGCTGTTTAACATTGTTTTCGTTCCATGGTCAAGTTTGATCTCCATCCAACATCACGACTAATAAATAATTTTCTTAGTGTTAGGATTGTAAAGCTTGCTTCTGATTGATCACTAACACCAAGAAAAATGCATTTCACTCCCTTGTCATTGAGCATTTTTCTCTTTTGGTCTGGAATGTGGGCATATGTAATACATCAAAAAATTCTGAAATGATCCACCTCTGGCCTTCGTCCGCTCCATGCTTCCTCCGGTGTAATATTTTGAACAACAAGTGTGGGGATCTGTTCAAAATGTGAATGCTCCAATTGACTGCTTCGAGCCAGAAATTCTTTGGAATGTTGCTTCTTATCAAGAGACTCCGCACCATATTAATAATAGTGCGATTCTTCCTCTCGCAAATGCCATTTTGTTGAGGCGTATAGCTTTTGTAAGTTGCTTCTTGATGCCATGAGTCTTACAAAAATTTACAAATTCTTGTGAGTTATATTCTCCACCACAATCTGTCCGAAGAACTTTTATTGAGTTGTCCACCTCTTTTTCAACTAACGCTTTGTAGCTTTTAAAGGCAGCAAAAGCTTCTGTTTTTTCCTGTAAAAAATAAACCCATGTATTCCGATTAAAATCATCAATAAAGGTAATTATATATCTTTTACCTCCAATAGAAGATGAATTTATTGGCCTGCAAAGGTCGGAATGTACCAGCTCTAACACTTTCTTTGCTCTCAATGATTTTTCTTTTGGAAAGGGTTCACGATGTTGTTTGTTAACAACACAATCTTCGCAAATATCTAAGGGGATGTCAAATTGTGGAAGACCTACTATCATTTGTTTTTGTTGTAAAGTCTTCAAACCACCAAAGTTAAGATGCCCATATCGGAAATGCCAAATTCAAGCCACATTTTTCAACTTTTGCCGAGAAGCATGTATGATTAGTATAGTGGAGAGAAAGTGGAAACATTCGATTCTTTGTCATACTAACTTGAGCTATCAAGCCTAATTTCTCCTCTCCAATGTGGTAAATCATATGGAGAACTCATACCCTTTCTTTTACTAACTGACCCACACTAAGTAGATTGGTCTTTAATTCTGGAACAGAAAGAACATTAGAAATAGTGTACGTGGAACTTCCCTTGGTTTCGATTGTCACATTTCTTTTGCCCATAACTGAGACTGTAGAATTGTCCACAAACTTCACCGTATCGTGATAAGATTCATCCAAAATGAGAGAATGCAGCTCATGTGATTACTGCAACCAGTATCTAAACACCACACGTACTGGTGAGTTTCCTCCTTTGTGTGACACACCATGTGAAGAGATATTTTCTTCATTTTCTGCAAAATTAGATCTTTCTCCACGATTCTTATTTAAATTAGTACGACATTCAGATTTATAATGGCCGTACATGTGACACCTATAACACTCAACTTTTGATTTGTCTGCTGATTTTGGCTTGTAATTTGTCAAGTAGTTACCATCACGACCTCTTTCTCTCCCTTGAGAATAATGAGCTTGGTTGTGTTTCTGATTGTTGGTGTGGCTGCCTATGAGCTTTGTTTCCTCTACCTCCTCATTTTCCCATATTTTATTTACTTGGTTTTGAAAAGTAATTGTTGGTTGAGACTTGCAAAGCTTGCTCTCCTAATGTTCTTGCTGGTTCATTTTTTGTTCATGAACTTGCAATGACTTTGCAATTCATCAATTGAAAGAGAATCAATGCCTTTAGATTCTTCAATGGCACAAACAATATAATTAAATTTCAGCATCATTGATTGAAGAATATACTCGACCATTGTCACATCATCCATCTTTTCGCCATTAAGCCACATCTTATTTGCGACTGCCATTGTTCTCGAGAAAAACTCCGAAACGGACTTTCCTACTTTCATCCGCAATATCTCGAACTCAGTGTGAAGTACCTAGAGTTTGCACGTTTCACCTTCGCATTCCCATCATATATTTATTATCCATAGAGTCCCAAATTTGCTTGGAAGTATCTTTACAAAGAATAGTCTACAAGATTGATCTGTCAATGTCTTGGAAAAGATAGTTTTTGGCCTTGAGATCCTTCAACTTCATTGCATCCAGTTCAGTTTTCTAGGGGTCTGTCGACGCGACGCCAGTTGCTGGTTCGGCTACTCCAGAATCAACGACCTGCCAATACTCTTTTGATCTCAATAAATTTTCCATTCACATGCTCCAATGGTCATAGTGACCATCAAATGCCACAAACACCTCTGCTGCAATACCAGTGTTTTAGAAAAGAAAAAAGAAGCTGCTGCTTCTTATTCTCTTTCTTACTTCACTCCATGCCTCACTTTTCTCACCAAGTGGCTCTTGACACCACTGTTACAAATTGAAAACTAAAACATAATAAGATTGAAGACTACACAAAACTCTCTTCCTGCAATTTTATTCAATTAGCTAAATGACCTTTAAATAGGCATACATTAACAAGAATAAGCTGAAGAATAACAACTGACTCTGACCATTAACTCAGAATTTGCATATCTAACAAAAGTAGCTAAATCCTAGGATAACATAACAGAATACTGCATACCATGTAAAAATTACTTTAACAAATTCAGAACATCCTAATCCAGTTGACCGTAAAGTGAACACTGAGTAGTTAAAATAATGTGAAACATTGATTTTGCCCTCAATAGCTTGTTGCAGTTTCCAAACAGTTAAAAATAACTGAAGTCCACGAAGTGAATAACAAGTATAGATAATCTGAAGAGAAATCATAGTCCTCGGCCCTAGCCCACCCAAATAGTTCATACATTATGTTCACTTTATATTTTATTTTTTAATTTCTTTGCATTGTTGATTAAACACTAAACCAATTTTTTTGAAAAAAATGCAGCAATATTGTGCATAGAAATAGCTTACAATATGGAAAGACATGCATCTTCCCACATTGACAAAAGAAATGAGTTTAATACTATTTATAAAAAGATGTGGTTCTATAGCTTTAACATAGAATTTGAAGGGGAAAAGTGGAAGGATTGACATTCATATATATTTACACCTAGTATAAACACACTTGGCACTTGGTATTTGGACATGGCATGCCAATGTGTTTTCAAAGAAGCCTTATTATTTATATTCTTTTTCAAGATCAATTTCTTTTCTTTGTAATTAATTGAAATTATTCAAAATTTTCGGTAAAACTAAAATGTTGCAACTGTAGATTTTTTTTTGAATAGTTGTAAATAGCCATCAGTTTATTTTAGAACATTATAATATTTGAAAATAACTTTTAATTCAAACATTGCATGGATTTAAAAAATTGTGTAAAATTATTTATAAATAATCAAAGCCAAAGTCAGAATCCTTTTAGAATTTTTCATTTTCAAATATTCACATAATTTTAATTTTTTTTTTCTTTTCAATTCTGGAGGGAAATCTTCAAAATTACTATTCACAATTTTTGGGTGACTTGTTATATCAAGTGAATTATCATTCAACGTATTATCAAATTATAGTGGGGGTAGTTATCATTTATAAAAAAATGTGTTTATAACTCAAGTTATATAAAATATATTTTTGAATATCTTTTTACTAACACTGTGTCCTAAACACACCATTGGAAAATATTTAGATACATTACAATGAGTGGATAGTGGAAGTAAATGAATGAAAAGTCGATTAATAGTAAGAAGTTCAACTTTTTTTTTTTTTTTTATTTGGGTAGTTATTTTGATAAATCATTTGAAGAAGTTTATTTAAATTAAATTTTAGAGGCTTCAGTTTGCAAGAATTAATTTTGCAAAATATAATTTAGCTACCAGTTGAAATCAACTTTTGAAGTCACTCTAATAAGCTCAAAATCCATTAAAATATGCAATCTATTTCATCTTGAAAAATATTTGAGATTCCAATATTATTTTCAACTACTTAAAGACACATCACTGTTCATCACCCATGAATGAGTTGACATTTGTTTTTATTTATCTCATTTTTGTTTTATATATTTATCTCACAACTTTTTTAAACATAATTTCCACGTTTCTTGCCTCATCATAAATTAAATGTTTCATACTGTTTTTATTTTAATTAAATAAATAAAACTCCAGAAATCTATCAAAATAAAAAGGCCTTTTCACTAATAGAGACAAAGACAACAAATAGAAATCGTAACACAGCCAGGTTTTTTATCCATCACTTGAAACGCAGTTTTCATTTCCACGCACCTCTAATGGCGAGTGTACGGATTCCGCCGTCGTCTCTATTTGGTTCGAAGCCGCCGATTGACAGATCGTCAGCTGTCTTATTGTCTCCATGTCGCTTCAGGTTTATACTTTATTTTGCCTTTTATGTAAAATCGCCGATTTCTTTATGAGAGATTGTTTGAATATACTGCATTAAACTGATTGTGTCGAAATTAATTTTTTTAATTGTTCGAGTTATCACCTGCTTTGAATTTTTCTGATGGCAGCTTAAATTCAAAAACCTTTCGAGCGCGCAGAATCGCATGTGATTATTCCTGCTTCGAAGTAAGTTTGGAGTTTCCTTTCATGCTTCACTTATTATTTTTTTTTTCAGCCGCGTTGAGGTTTTCGTTTTCCTTGATATAATTCGTAAATGTCATTTAGGTTTTCGTTTCTGTAGCTTGTTGCATTAGATGTATTTTTATTTACTGTGTGTTTCGACTTTGGATTATGCCGTGTGTTTGGAACTAAGAATTTGATGAGCAAAATGCGAAGATTATGTATGGACCTTGGAAGCTAGTGAGAAAATTGTATGAATACAGTTATGAAAGATATTTATTGATATATGCATCAATAATATCTGTTTTTTCATGATATTTATTACATTAAAAAATATTTAGAATTGATACTATTTTCTCCAAAAGAAGAACATGATGGGTTTTAGTGTCAATGCTTTTCCCTTATTTCTTTTCATTTTCCTCACTAATTCCTGGCTCCAAACATAGCATAAGTAAAACATTTCATCTCGTTTGGTTTTGAAGGAAAACATGATGGAGTGTTTTTACAACTATAGTTATGACACATTGATTAATTTAATGATTTATAATGTGTTTTATATACTTTTCAATACGCTCAGCCACATTCAAAGAGTTTCTAAAATATAAACTAGTTTGTTCAAAAGGAAAACGCATTGAAATTTAGATTTCAAGACTTTCACTTCCCTTTTCCAATTTTGTCCACTGAATCCTAGACCAAGACGGAATGTAAAGAATGTTTTTCTTCATTTAGTTTTAAAGATGAACATGAAGAAAGTGCTTGCATGAATATAATTGTTAGAGACATTTTTTTATTGTATATAATAGCTCAAATTGGTACCATTGTTTGATTACAATATCTTTTCTCTCATTGTTAATACTGAACTGTCTGATTGTTAAGAACCAGAGCAATTTCTAACAAGAGTCTATTTGTTTGATCTTGGATATACAAAACTTGCCTAAGCTTTGAAGTATTAGAGTGTCGAATTTATTTTATTTAAATAAGTTCGAAAATGAATATATGTGTATACATATTTGTGTGTGTGTGTGAGAGAGAGAGAGAGAGAGAGAGAGAGAGCAACTAATAACCTTATTGAACCAAGTAAAATACGGGGATCAAATGCTTGTAGTTTTATTTCCTAAGGATTCATGAATCTCAACGGAACTTTGACTTGAAATTTGACCTAAAAGAAAGGATTTGGAGGATTGCAAAGCATTATTTCCTTTCCTTACCCACAGCAATAACTCTTCAGCTAAATTAACTGGAGATAAGTAGTGGAGACATATACACAGCTGATCGATGTTTATGTTTTTGGAAATAGCATTAATCATCTGTACTTCTCTTTCTCAGTTGTCATGAATGTCATGTTTTAGAACAGGGGAAAATACTGGGTTATTGGTTCAAATTTGCAGTGTTCTTACCATGCAATGGTTAAAATGGGAAACTTAAAGATAGATCAATTGAAGAGTACGAAAAGCAGTAAGCTTCGCAAATATACACTTGGGAAACATGTTTTTGGTTCCTTAATCTCTTATTGCACTAATCATCCAGACAAAAAGTCAATAATGCAATTAATTTCATGAGTTGATTGCAATTCATGATTATTGATTTCTTGTGTATTTTATCGCATAAAAGTTGATTGTATCCCCTTGGTTTATCTAGTGTTGGACTTTGATGTCTTCTGTTTATATTAGTAGGTTGTTTATCGTATATACTGTAAAGGGCATGATTATTGTTGAAACATTTTTATTCCTCTCTCTCTCTCAGATAAAGGGCGTCCGCTATCGACCTCCAGGAACCGAGATTGATCTTTTGAATGGAATTAGTTTCTCCCTTCCAGAGAAAAGGTAATTTTTCCCATAAAAACAATTAAGAAAATATGGCCTTGGAACGTAATACTATCGATTTGATTTTCATTGCTTTTGCTCTGCAATAGTCATGCAAGTGGGGAATATTGAGGCACACTAGAAAAGTTAGGATGTAACTAATTCAATTTTTCATTAAGAACCTTAGTGTGCCATTTTTCAACTGGTACTGTCTAGTTCGCACTAAAAATGTAACTTGAAATGCATCTAAAAAAGTAGACATATCATTGTTGCTGGTTATTTTACAGATATTTGAGATTTGTCATACTCTACCAAAAAAAAACCTTATTCCACATTTGTCTAGGAACTACAATGATCCCATGCTTACGGTTTCTCTGTAGGTTGGCCATCTGGAGAATTTTATATTTATTTCTTTTCTTACTTAAGTTGAATTGAGGTGCATTGTTGTGAATGCATCACTTTTCTAGTTATTGCTGGTTAGGTTTTTGTACCTAGAAGTTGGCAGAGTGCTCTAAATGGATTAATTTGTGTCTTGTTATGTCTGCAGCTTTGGGCTGATCTTTGGACGAAGTGGAAGCGGGAAAACTACTCTTTTGCAGGTTCATCTCTTAACTCAGAACCTCTGCTTTACTCAAGCTAGAATTCAGTATTCATTTATCCCTTGTTATATTGTCTTAAATTCTGCTCACATGATTGACTTGCCAAGCAGCTGATTGCTGGATTAAGTAAACCAACATCAGGCTCAATTTATATTCAAAGATATGGTGATGATGGTCGTCCAAATCAGTCTCCAGAACAGTTGCAGCCGGGAAGAGTTGGTATTGTTTTCCAGTTTCCTGAAAGGTAATAACATCACATCCATTTACACTTCTTTAAACACTGGTGCTCCGGTCACCAAGTTTTTTGAACTTATTCTGCTCTGTCAGAGATCTTGCATTTGAATATTATGTACTTCTGCCCTCTGCGAGGGTGTTGGTTGTACCTCAAATTCTTCCACTGCCATTTTCACTCAATTTCTGTATTTAGTTCCTCCATTCCCAGTTAAGATAAAAAATAGAACTTGCTTTTGTCATTTGATTGATGTGTAAAGCCTTTTCTTTTTCTGTTTATGTGTACTATCTACGCCAAGTCCACCTCTTACTTCCTTTGATTTACTGTGTGGCTTTTCCTGACATTCCAGCTTTTAAGTAATTCTCTGTATCTTAAATTTAGTTGGTATTCTTTTATACCATGAATTTCTGTAATCTAATAATGAGCTGTTTGTGATATCTGGTACCCATCTGTCATATTCATTAGACATTTTTTTCTGGACTTGGATATTCATCTTGTATTTTCTTCCTATTCACATAGTTATGCCTTTGAATCTCTGATAAAGTATCTAAGATAATTAAATTGGTCTAGGTTTTTTATTGCAGACAATGTTCTTGATGAAATAATATTTGGGTGGCCAAGACAAGGAGTTGGCCTGCAATCAAGAGAGCTTCTTGCTTCAAGACTCCATAAAGCTATGACATCGGTATCAGTTTTAACCAAGAGTGAAAATCAGATTCACTGGAACATTCATTCATCCATCAACATCACTATCATCATCTTTTCCTTTTTTTAGCATGTTTTCACATGTGAGTAGTTCATACATAATTCTAACCAATCTTTTCATGCATGCAAACCCATCAGGTTGGTCTAACTGGAATCTCTTTGGACAAAGATCCCCAATCTCTGAGTGGCGGATACAAACGCCGGCTTGCCCTAGCAATTCAGTTAGTAAGATTCTTTCTTATCCTTATGGTACTTGATGCCTGCCTTACTTGAAAAGAATGGTTGCATGTGCATGCATGTACCTTCTTGTTTCATTGCCCAGTGCAATCAGATACCTGTAGTGTCTTGCATCACAAAGAATGGAATATGCAATGTATCTTGGTCCTGCCATTGTGGGGTCTAGGAAGAGTTTGATGTATGCGGCCTTACCCCTGCAAACAGGAAGGCCATCTAGCCACTCCTACCTGAGATACCCAGTCTCTAGGTCACAATGGAGTAGCCTATTCTTGTGTCAAGGCTTGTCCTTGTAATTTCGTGTATCGCTAGTTGGTAGATATTTATGGCAGTAATGATTTATCTTTAAGGTTCATTCACTTTTCTCAGGTGCAAACTCCAGACCTGTTGATATTGGATGAGCCTCTTGCTGGTCTAGGTACGGCGGTGTTTGTTATATTCTTTAATCTTTTCATCATACTATCCTGAATGCTATGTTTTTACCCCTGCTAGCAGAAAGCTGCTGTGATGACCATTTTAGCCTTTCGCCATATTATCCTGAATGAGGTAGTTTTGATCATCAAAGCATATCATGAGGTAATAGGTTAAAAATCATACTCCTTCTGTACCCATATTATAGTTTTGACTTGGTTTGGGGTTTTAGATGAGAGTAATTGGCCTCAAAAGTAGTTGTTGAGAGTTAGAGATGGCACATCATTATTTAAGTTGGGAGCAAAATTTGGGGGAAATAAGTTTCTATTTTAGGAAATGGAGGCTTATATTGGGATGTCCTAAAAGAAAATAGGATCAATAAATTTGGGACAGTGGGAGTATTTGTTGCTGAATTGTAATTAACATAATATGTGGATATCTATTTCTGAATTTAGAAACTGTCAAGTTTGGGTACTGTTCAAGATAGTGAAGTTTTAAAGGTGAAATAGTTTGACTTTGTTTAATAACAACAGTTTTTTGGTTTTTTGGGGTTTCTTTAAGCTTTATTTTGGTTATAAATGTTTTACTGCTTGTTGAATGTCTTGGGCTCTTCAAGACATACAATTTTGACCTTGTGGCCTCATTTTTTTCTTAAGATATTTGAATTTGTTGAAGGCAGGAAAGAAGCTCCTTTCTAGTTTAAGCTTTTAGGTAGATTGACCTTTTAGAAGCTACGAACTACATGCACATGTATCATTGATCAAGCCACTCATCCATCCTATGCATTTTCAGGTGCTCCTTTTGACTAATTGAGGCTGAATTGAATATAAATACGAGGAATTCTCTACTGTTTGAGGGCCTAATATTTTAGATGAGGTGATTATCACTATGTACTAAGTTAGATATCAATAACTGATGATTGAAAGAATCAATTTTATTTGCCATTTTACCGCCTTTTCTATTCATTATTCCTAGTTGCTTCTCCTGTTGCATTTCCTTGTGCAAAGAAATTCTAGCACTTCTCTAAAACCTGAAATCTATCTTCTAAACTAGTCTATGGATCATTCTTCTTGCCACTGATCAAGTCTGAATTTGATGTTTTGGGCAACCTCTTCTTTTTGTTCTATTGAAATTCCCATTTTCAATATACTGAAAATTTGTCTCTGTTAGATTGGAAGGCCCGTGCAGATGTTGTTAAATTGTTGAAAGACTTGAAGAAAGAGCTAACGTTGCTTGTTGTCAGCCATGACCTTAAGTAAGTTTACAGCTGCATGTTTTAACTGGTTATTGCGTTATTTCTTCTTTCTTTAAAAAATTATCTTTTCTCAAACATATTGGGTATCATGCTCTTTTAAATTAGGTACCTATTGTATATGCATTTTCATCCTTCTCTTAATAACTCCTGGATGCAGAGATTTGTTATTTCATGGATATCAATGGGAATTAACTGCATCTTAGGTAGTATTTGATGCTGTGCCATGTCAGAAAAAAACATGAGTTAGAAAAGAAAGTGTGGATGTGGGATAACCTAGGCAACATAATTAGTGTCATTCTGCCACTTTCGTGTTTCCATTCACTCTGCTCATAGATATAAAGTCAGTATGTAATTTGAGAGTTTCTTGACACTATTTGTGAATCTTCTGGAAGAAATTTGTTCTTCTCAACACATTTGATTTTCAGCGAATGTGTCGCAACATGTGGCTATTATCCCGTGCAGAATACTCACACATGCCTCACCATTGCCATCACACATAAAAGGTGGCAACAATTGACAACTTTTTATAGAAAGTGGTTCACATGGTTTGAGTATTTGAGGTGACAAGGTCATGCGCAGATTGCAACAACATAGATTATCCTATTATACTTTTTTTCACAAGAAATATATGCAGCCTTTATAAAACAGTTTGGTAATTCTCTTAAACTCTTAACACCTTACAATTCATTATGCATTTTAAATCTTTATAAGATGTTGAAAAAACTATTTGTTAGACTTAAATAGTCATGGTTGTTGAAGTGCTTAAATATTTACATCAGTATAAAAATTTTAAAAATTGAATTTTAATACATTGAATACACTCTCAAACTCAACTTTTGTCAAATATGACGTTCTATGCTTGATTAGTGCATATTTTGACATATTTTTTGTATCAAATTTTTTATACTTTCCTTACTTTATTCTTGTTAATATTATAGTTTTATTAATATTTTGTATTTGGAAATCAATGAACAAAAACCAAAATAAAACCAAAGAAGTCAACATGTTTCGTGAGCAAGTTGGGAGATAATATTTCATTGGATCAAAGAAGCATCACAATTAGAAGAAAATGGTCATTTTTGCCTAAGTCCATCATGTGTAGATCAAAATATATGTAAGAAATTACTTGTACTTTGCAAGTGATTGTTGAACTTGCATTAAATTCAAAATAAACATGTTTCCAGACTTGTGCAATTTTCGTATTTGGCCATAACTCCATGTTCAAAACCCCTATAGACTTGAATCTTACTTTATTTGAAATAGAATTACAACTTTGTTGTTGGAAGTTCAGCCCAATTCAATCTTGATTATAATAGAAAATTTGTTCAAGTGTGTGTATTGGAAAAAATCTATTTATGCTGACACATTTCCTTAAATCAAGCATAACTTTCTTCCTAGTGGTTGGAATTAGATGATTCAAGTTGGAAAATGAAGCTAACAGACAAATATACAGCTTTCATGTTGATCACTTTTCTAAAATCAGCTGATTTCATGAAGAAAAATGTGTGACAAAATTCAGATATGAAAAGGACTTGTGAATTTAGAGCATATTTGAAGTAAATTTGGAATGCATTTGGAGTGAATTTAGAGATGCCAATTCAGACACTCTTCTACTATAAATAGGGGTTCTTGGATGTCATTGAAGATACACGAAAACCTTTAGAGGGGGAAAAAAAATGTATTGTTGTCTTTCTTTAGGCTAAATTTCTAGTAATAATGTAAGTTTTATAGTAGTAATAGAAATGTATTCTCTAGTTTCACTTTTATTTTTAGTCTTTTTCACTTTCATTATTCCTTTCTAAATTTCATTTAGTTGAGGAGAAAGGGTGAATCTTTTGATGGAGGAAAATGAACAGTTATAAAGGTGTATAATATTCATGTGTGTTGTATTATTGTTTTCATTTTTTTTATTAAAACCCTCTTTGTTTTGTGGTGATTCTTGATTTATGTATCATTAATGGCACAACAAATACTTAGGTTCATTTAGTTTATTGTACGATTTTACTCTACCGACTGCTAACGTGAAACCTTGATTTGTTGTAGACAAAGGTGTGTATAAATACTTAATCCCATAAATAAGTATTGGCGTTAAAACTCTTATTGTTTAGTGGCGATTCTTGATTTTTGTATTACTAAGGACACAACAAATACTTGGGTTCATTTAGCTTATTGTACGGTTCTACTCCACCGACTGTTAACGTGAAACCTTTATTTGTTGTAGACAAAGATGTGCATAAATACTTGATCCCATAAACAAATATTAGTGTTAAAAGATAGTTTTCAAACAGTATGACAATATCATTATTATCTTAATGCATGAGCTATTTAATAATATCTTCCCATTGGAACCTTTATTGTGTATGGATTCCAATAGTGGCATTTAAAAGAGGTAAAAAAATAATAAATAATCGCTTCTCTGTCCAAAACTCAAGAGTGGATTCCTAATTCTCAGTACTTTTGTTACTTTGATTTCTTACTTATAGCATAATTTTTACTTTATATTCTAAACCACATAAATCCCATCTTTTAAGAAATATAATTCTGAACACTTCAAACAACTTCCATATGGATCGACCTCGGACTACCGAAAAATTTATTACTTGACACAACCTGCACTTGGATTTGCAAATTTAAAGTTGTAGCAATGCTCTCGCTTCCACTCGATCGTAAAGTTACCTAAGGGATAACTGGCAATTCTGAAAAGTACAGGGGAATTGAATAGTGTAAGAACTTTTATTCTGTTTATTTTCTATTTGCGGTATTGTTGTAGCAATTACTAGTCATACATAGTGATTAAGATGGTCCTTGTTGAGGATATTTAAGTAGCACCCCTTTATTTCTCAGTAGTAAAGTCATTTGCTCACATTAAGAGTTTTTTTTCCTTGAACAAAATTTTGGCTGGTCTCTTAAACTTTTGAAACACACTTTGCTCCCTTTTTTTTTTTTTTTGTGGAGTGTGACAATGAAACTACGCATTCAGAAGATAGTGTTAATGCTGGACCTATTAACGGGTATAGGAATCATGCCACACTGTTGGAAATTATGTTGACATGTTAGTTATCATGTTCTTAAGTAACAATTTGAGTGCCTCATTCTAGCTGCTTGTATCTTTCAGCCAGCTGATGAATTGTCCATGTCTAGGCAAAGAAATAATGGCACTGAAATTGAATGCTTGCTTGTTGTATACTATTCTGTTTATGCATAGTTTGTTAGATCAAGTGATGATCAGATCTATTTATGCATCTTCAGAGAGCTGGCATCTCTCGTAGACCAGTCTTGGAGGATGGAAATGGGTGGAGTATTGAATAGTGAATACCTGCCTTTTTGATTACATATTTCTCGCTACCTGATCAACTAATGATGCTGCAATTGAGGTACAGCTATTAAGCTTCTAATTCAATACCTAATGCTATTCCAGGCATATTTTCATAAACTGGAAAAGTTAGATGTGCATTTTAGTTAATACAGCTTCCTAAAGAAAGAGGTGTTGATATTAGTTTTTCTTGATGATTATCTCTTATAAAGTGGAAACTCGCTTGAAGCCTTTGAAGTGAACAATTGAGAACAACTAATTAGGCCTCAAAGCTGGTATTTTTGCTAAGCTTTCTGTGCAATGTAATAAGCTTAACACAAGCACGTTATACATTCAACAGTAATAGCTTTAATACTTGACATTGTATCTGACTTTTTCAGCAGCTGATATTCACTTGTAAAGAAGAACCAATAATCTATTAATGCATTACCATCCACTACTGCATTACTTCAGAAAGCACATGGGGTAGGAGAGACTCCTATTTTATTTTTCTCTAACCTATCCAAGTCACACTTCACTACTTAATAAAATCATGAACATAAATACTTAAGCAAACCCTCCATGTTGACAGTCGAACAGGACGAGGCTGCTTGCCTTTGCTTTTAGGGCTTCCCCTACAGCTCCAAGACCAAGTCTACAGTGTAGAAACCCCAAAAAAATAAAAAAAAAAATAAAAAGAAAAAGAGAAAAGAAAAAAGAAAAAAGAGTTAGACGAAAAAGAGAAAAGAAAAAAGAGTTAGACAAGTATACTTAATTAAGACCCAGTGATTCTTCAACTGATGGTTATGTATATGTTTCACATTTTAACTTACAATCAGAATCTGTCTTAATCCAGTGCCCTCCAGTGATTGTTGAAGCACCTTTGCTGATACCATTTGAAGATAGTTTCATGGTGTTCTTTTCACTCTTCTTGCTGGCTGCCTGACCAACCATCTTTT
This sequence comes from Paulownia fortunei, assembly GCA_019321725.1. Lineage (NCBI taxonomy): Eukaryota > Viridiplantae > Streptophyta > Magnoliopsida > Lamiales > Paulowniaceae > Paulownia > Paulownia fortunei. The sequence goes on along the minus strand of CM033114.1, from coordinate 391,272 downwards.
TTTCATCGTATCCGATCTGACAGGCATCCTTATGGGAAATGTCTTTCTTCTCACCCTTTTGCAGCTTAACAAACTGTTCCTCAGTCATCTCTTCAGGGTGAACCTTCCTGTGAAACATTTTTAGAGCCTGCATCCACCACATCAGATAGTGACAACTTAAACTACTACAATAGTTTCCTATTTGCTGAAGACTTATGCTCTGCAATTTCATTCATTTCTAATTCTATGATTGATTTAATTTGGTCACATTTACCTTACCTAAGCAAGTACAAGATGTTGACATGTTTAGACTAATGCACATAGAATTCATTTAAATCAACTCAGGTGTATGTTGTTGCTTTAAGTTTAGCCGAGAAGCAAAACATTATCGGCTTTATATTTGAATGCATAAGGTGAAACAAATATGTTGCAAGTCATATGGTTCTAGCTCACGTTAATTGCTGCTTGTAAATTCCAGAGATGTTCTTTATGCATCAATAAAATTTAGCTATAAATATAAACCATAAAAGCATTATTTTGCTTTTATATGCTTGTTTTCTCTCTCTAATTTTTCCCTTTTTCTCCAATGACTGTTTTATGGGATTAATGACAAAGATGACAGTCTGTACAAGATTCTGAACTAAAGTTATAACAGAGAACTTCTTAGCGGCAGCATATAAAATGTCATAATTGGAATAAACATACTGAAAATTTATGATATTTTTTTTCATTGTTGTAAATTGTGCTATTAAAAGTTAAACAAGAATAAGAAACACAAGTAGTTTAACTAAAAGGGTAATAGAAGTTCTTTTAACGGCATGATTTTAACCTTTACTTATTGCCCAGAGTATTATTTTACAAAGGTCACAATGTCTTAGTTTAAATTGGAAAATACTAATATTATGTAAGTTGATTGATATGATTCTTTTCATTTTTCATTTCAATATCAAAGACAAAAAGATAAATAAGCAAAATTAAGAAAAATAGTATTGGAAGTATTATTTTTTATTTGACATGTTTTTGAAGTACAAAAGATATTTCTTTCACAATAGTATGAAACTTGAAAAGTTGCACTCTTAATAAGTTAGCAGATTTTCTTCCATTCACCATTATAAATAAATAAATAGTCCATGGTATTTGCTAATGAACTGATGTTTATATGAACAGAAAATGGAAAGCCAATGTTTAGTAGGTAGCTCTTAGGTGATGTGGTAAGAGTAAACTGACCTTGGAGAGTTTTTTCTTAATTGAAATGGATACAGCAGCATCATTCTTGGAAGAAGCTGTTGAGCTGCTTGATGAGGAATGGAATTTCTTCACGACCTTTTTCATGAAATGAGCTACATTTCTTTTCCTTGGTTGTTTTTCTGCTCCTTCACATTTCCTTGTAGGATCATCATGGACTATGTTGTTCCTCTTAAAAAGCTCTTCAAGGGATGTCTTTTCTTTCTTTACCTCTGTATCTGTTTCAACCAGTTCAATCGAAGTGGCAAAGAGATAATTTTGGAGAGGACAAGCCATGATGTACATGTCGCCTTCAGAATCTACTCCCTCGATCGGCTTATTGCTGAGGGTTATAATGCTTGCTTGACTACTCCTTTCGGATGTGTCATTGGCAATCTCTTTCTCTTCAGCTTCAAGAAACTTCTCTAGCTCATAGTTTATTAGCTTGAGATCATTTTCTGTTATCTCTGTCTGTTGATTGGTCAATTTTTCAGAGGGCATTGGAAGTGTTGGCGTTGGGGGTCTGTATTGAGTAGTTCCATACCAAAAGTGCCAATTGCAAGAAAGTTAAAAGGCTCAAATGATTCTTCTTGGTAGAGCACTTCCACCTTGTTGGCTTCAAATCTGTTTGAAGATTTTTGACATTTGATGTTTGAGCGTGACAAAGTCTTGGTAGGCTCTACATAGTAATTTTGCTCATCAAACAATGTCTGCACTGAAAAACAAGCGGAAGGGTTTCCTGAAATCGGAAAAGAAATGACAGTTTCGTTAGCAACAGTTACCTTTGTGCATTCTCTTGCATGGGTGTCATCTTTTGTTAAAGAAAACCAAGCTACTCAATTTCTCATCCAAACAAGGAAAACATTAGCTAGGAGTCGTCTTTTCCTATAACAATGCGCATTTGCAACTTGGGTAGGTATTTTGCTGACACTTCTATTGGATTATGCTTGGCTAGCTTTTGGCATATCAATTCTAAGGCAAATTAATTGCCTCAGATATGTCATAGGATGATATATGTTGGTCTTAAACTATGTTTGGTATAAGCTTTTATCCAAATTCAAAGTGAGGAAGGGAGAAAGAGGATACACGAAACAAAAAATTGATGTCCCAAATTATGTTGAATTTGATGAAAGATTGATACATGATGTTCCTTGAGGAAGTTACCTAGTGTGGAATTCTTCATTGGCTCTGTGGTGTTTTGCATCAACTTACGGTGCATCCAACCTAGGAACTGCAACAAAAAACAAAATTTAGAAATATTGCAACGTAGAGCTTCTTGTCATTCCAACAGGAATTTGGACTGACCTTCATCTTGAACTTTCTTGTGAAAGGTGGATCAGAGATGGTTATCTCAAAAAAGATGATTCAATATTTAAAGGATGTAGCTGGATATTGAATAGAGGAATCGTTCTTCAAAAGGGGAAACTTAAAGACTTATTGTAGAGGGACGGGTTGAAGCACTTTTTCATCATGTTGTTCACAAATGCAAAACTTGGGGTTCCTAGAAGGGTCTAATATGGTTTGAGCAGAGAAGAACATTAAGAAAGTTACAAGACTATGGTTGGGCAACCTCTGTCAACAATGTATCAGTTCAGGAGTGGGCTTGAGACCCACATGTGGGGCGTTTTGTTATCATGTCGATCTTGCAACAGATGATTTGACTTCTATCATGTGCATATGTTATGCAACTCCAAGGATGTACCATGAGGTGTGAGATGGTTATGCGGCCATGTTTACGATGGGATCTGCCATGTGGCATTGCTTGCTGCAGAAATATTTTTCAATATGAGTTCATTTACAAGGTATATGGTATCACCGTAGTTGGTAGGGCTACACAGGATGATTAGATTCACACAACTCTTTCAGATGAAAAGATAATTGATTCTTGACAGATCTTTGTACACTAGGGCCATGTAAAGGGTTAGTGCTCAGTCAGAATCTGGCATGGCCAGTGTCATATATTTTTTTATTTAGCTATTAGTTCTAGTCTTAATATCTAGCTTTTTTCTTTTTCCATCTCTAAAAATGGGCAACTGTGGTGTAGCATGCTGTTATTTTCCAACTAACTTGAGCTCTTTCCTCTTCGTATGAGAAATTGAAAACACCAAGATCTTATGTGATGGCTCTGGAGAGAATGCTGTCTGTTTTCTTCGTACAGGTCACACCCCTAGTACTCTTATGTCTTTGTTTGACAATCTTCAGATCTAAAGGCTTGAGGTCTATATGCATGTTGTGGGAACAATTGGCTTGCTATCTGTTTATGAGAACGACACATGTATTAGCAAATTAGATTTCTGGTTCAGGTTTTTTGAAAATCCATGTAGTATATCACTTAACAAAGACTATATAAAGTTTATAAATATACAAGAAACCTCAATCATAACCTTTGCATAAATACTGTATATATAGCCTCTGATTTTTGTGGCCTTTTATGAACTAAGAAATGTTTTTTTCCTCAGGGGAGCAGAACAGAAATATACATCTGAAATTCTTGGCCACATGGACTGTGCTGGAAAGTCTCGTTTATTTTACCAGTCAACTTGGCAAATTATTTGCAGAGGTGTGCATGGATAGTTTGTTATGCTGCACAGCTGTGTGAATGTAAAGTACTAAAGTTATGTTGCACCAAAAACTGTATTTCGGCTGATAGCAGCAACCCTGCAGTGCCCATGCTTCTATCTATAAAGGTACATATACTTATTTGTTGGTCTTGGCTTGTCTTTGATTCCTTGTATGAAATCTTATTGGATTTCCTTGTAATTGTAACTATCACATGAGAATTCTCATTAGAAGTATGGTAATAGGGAAGCTTTTTGTCTCGATATCGCTGTTTATGTAGGTAGCACTAAGTATTCGACCAATCTGATATCACAGTGCTCAGACTAAATGGTTTAATCTACTCCGATGAAATGCTGTTAACTATTTCATTTTTCTACTCCTTTTTTATATTTGATCTCATTTGTCGAGACTTGTGCTTTCGCAACTTGAATAGTGTATTTGTCAATGATGCACCGTTTAATATCAGTGAAGTTGTATTCAAGTTGGTGAATACAATGATCTCTTGATTTTTCTTCCCATCAATGTACGCAAGTACTTTTGGACTTTTATGCTTGACCGTACTTGACTCCTTATTGTGCAACACTATCTTACAAATGTTAATTGCTATTGGGAGTTGTTTAGTCATATCTTGCTGTTACATTTTAGTGAAAGATTTTTGACTTAATGCTCAGATAGATAGGGAGAGAGGGTGGGGGAAGGGAGGAACTTGTGAAGCCCTATTGCACTTTAACCTTTGCTAGTATTCAATTATGCATCATTGCAGGGGGTGGTGGTGGTGGGAAGAACTTGTTAAGCCCTATTGCAATTTAACCTTTTACTAGTATTCAATTACACATCATTGCAGGATTGCTATGACATCTTTTCTTTCAACCACTTCTGGACCCTCACCCCGATCACTGCACATAGTTTCTCCTATTAGGTATTGTGCAACCCCTTGCCAAATCCTGGATCATCCTAGTTATCCAGTACAAGTGTAAAATATGTAGAGCAGTCAAGAAAATACTATCGTGCAAGTCTAGATTTCCACGTGATGTGGTGCAGCAACTTGCTATAGTTGGGATACACGACTATTTAAAAAGTTGATGTGTTGCTCACCATTTTTCTGTCTTGTGAACGTGTGATAGGTCTATTATTGCAGTTATGGAACTGGTGAGACAAATATTGGCCAGATTAATCAAAATTCTTGGGGCATGGGGCCCTAAAGCTGTTTGAGGGATCCTCATTTTTAGCTAAGAAACAAAAGGCTATAAAACAGCAAAGTTGCCTTTTTTGTTGGACAAATGACTAAGAGTAGATGACTATGGGTGAGCAACAAATCCTTACAAATACAAGCATCCACAAATTGATCAAATAGCTATGGATTCTGGAGTCATTCAGAAATCTTCATCGTAGAGATAATTACAGGGTGGCTCCCACATTGTGTTGCTAGTTATGGAACTTTGATTAAATTATGATATCAATCGTCAATTTCTATGTATGGCATTCTGTGTTAACCTTAAATTTTGGATTATCATCAATCAAGTTGTTAATTCGTGTAGTTAAACACTGATTGCTAGTAGTATTTTATTAGGTTAGGGTTCAGCTTATTGAACGATTTTTTACAGATCAGCCTATGTTTTGTGTGCTAATCTTTGCATACAAACATTGCACGTTTACCTTCTTTTTAAACTTTTGTTTTATTTTTTTTGTGTGGAAGTCAAATTTGTTAACAGAGTCCCGATCCTTAGCCTTATAGTTCATTTTCTGTTCTTTAGAACAAATGCAATACTGGAAGCCTGGGCTTGTTATCTGTCTGCCTAAAGTAATTTGATATATAAAGCGGGCAAGATCTGAAAAGGCCCAACTGATGGGGCTGGATCAAGGGGATAAGGCCAGATTGTGGACTAGTCTTGATCTTGGCCCGACTGATTGCTCTGGATCAAGTTGTTTTGGTCAGATTCTGAGTCTGGTCTTGTTCTTTGCCCAACTGATGGGGCTGGATCGAGTGGATTAGGCCAGGTCCTGAGACTGCTTTTGGACCGGCTTTCAATAGCAAACAAAAGAAGCACATGATCGCCGAGTGGGCTGCTAATGAAGTCCAGCACATGGGGCCTAATGCATCACAACCACTGAATTATGTGCCGCCTATATGGATCTTACGTGATCCAAATGGTTGTGTGTGTATCTGAAATCTGAATCAATAAGCCTAACTCCCCTGGCCCCATAAATCAAAAACAAAATTAAACTAAAAACATTATTCACTCAAACTTTAATTTGTGATTATGGTCCTTTATTAGAGCATAAAGTTCGAAGTTAAATCTTTTGCACATCATCATTTGAAAATCCAGTTTTATTTATCACCGAGTAAAATAAAGTGGCCTTGTTGGACTCATCGATGGTTTATATTTATTGAGCCCTTCAACGTATAATTCGACCGTCCATCATCCTTTGCATTCAAGAATATGACTGGGCATTTTATTTATATAGTGTGGCCTAACTGAATTAGGGCAGGAAACAAGTCCCAAAAAGGAAAACAAACTACTGCTGTGGCTACAACTTCCAAGAGCACGGCAGCCCATAAGTAATATCTCCAACGTATGATTTAATTCAACCAGAACGGAACAAAGAATAGATAATTACGAAAAATCTTCTACCTAATTTCAAAAGAGACAAAAGAATCTTTTACGTCAATGAACATAACCGCAAACCAAGGCTAAATTGCAATAAGTATTATATTGCCTGCAGTTGCAAGGCTGCAATGATTCACCTAACACGTCCCTCATGTTATGTGACTTCCCCATTATGCCCTCAGTGGTTTCAAGTTTTAGCAAGTTTAATACAACCAGTTCAATAGCCCAAAATTTATGGTTCTTGGCAGCTTTTAAATTTTGATTCTGGAAGATGTATAGGTTTTTGTTAATTTTTTCCCTGGAAACTGGAAAGAAAAATGTTATAAAACTGGTCAACAATCACCATTTTGCAAATTGCAACTTCTACAAAATGCTACATGTTATAATTTAGATGATAAAAAAAAGAGCAAGTTTAGAGTAATTTGTTCAACGCTTTCAGATAACATGTGGTAAAAATTATTTAAGAAGTCCAACTACTATAAAAGTTATGCACTCTAACACAATTTTTGCCAAGTAATTTTTGGGAATGCAGAATTACAATTATAGTCAGATATAAGCTATCAATTTGTAGCTCATCAATACGTTAATAATATGGCAGCCCAATAGTAGTTCTAATTTCAGCTAAAAATTGTCATAACAGTCCTTATATGATTTATGAGAAAACTGCTGTTCCCAAATAATAATTCTTTACATGATTTCTGAGAGCCAAATACTATTCAAAATGCCTAGTTCCAGAAGCAGACCCGATTTTGGTTAAAATTGGAGAAAACTGGAGCGCTTAAAACAAGAGAGAGGTCTGCGGCACCCCAACCAAAAAAACTTAAAAAGAATACAAAACCAAAAACCAATCTAGCTACACCATCTGCTCCAACCAAACTACTTCCCAGCAAAAAAGTTCCCTTTCTCCACTCTCCAGCGTCCATTCTCGGGGCTCCGAAATCAGAATTCGGGTTTCTGTTCTTCAATGGGCACAGAGCAGGCAGCGGCGGTGGAGATATCGGAGCCTCTGCTACTCCAGGATGAAACTGCAGCCGACAAAATCCGGGCCGTCGATGCCGATGACCAAGAAATAGAACGAATCCCCGAATGGAAGGAGCAAATTACGATCAGAGGGCTAGTGGTCAGCGCTATATTAGGAACGCTTTTCTGTATAATTACCCACAAGCTCAATCTAACGGTCGGGATCATCCCTTCACTCAACGTCGCCGCCGGTTTGCTCGGATTCTTCTTCGTAAAATCATGGACCGGGTTCTTGTCCAAATTAGGTTTTTCGGTTCAACCTTTTACCCGCCAAGAGAACACCGTTATTCAAACTTGCGTTGTGGCTTGCTATGGTCTCGCCTTCAGTGGTAATTTTTTTCCCCTTAATTATTGTGGTTTTTCCTTATTACTAACTCCATAAAGGAAAACTCCGAGCTATTCATCAGTCAACTAACTACTTTTTAAGTGCAATAATGAAGTATTTGGTTAATTTATTCAAAACATTGCTGAGTAATACTCCTGAACAGCATATAACTATTCAAAAATTTGTCGTAGCAAAATTGTTGAAGAATCAATACAATAAGCTAGTAAAAAAATGTGGCAATTTTGACTTTATGTTGTATTTCTGGATGGAATGAGGACTATATTTAATTTTGGAGGTGATTTTGTGGTTTTGTTGACAGGGGGGTTTGGATCTTACTTGCTTTCTATGGATGAGAAAACATATAAACTGATTGGTGAAGATTATCCGGGTAATCGGGCAGAGGATGTGAAGAACCCTGGATTGTTGTGGATGATGGGCTTTATATTTGTTGTTAGTTTTCTGGGACTTTTTAGTCTTGTTCCTCTTCGGAAGGTAAACTGTTTACACAATTTAACACAGGCAATAATGAGTTGATTAGAGAAATCATAACTTGAGTTTAGTGATGCTGGTTACTGTTTGCGTATTATTCTTTATGAAGATATTTACATATAAATGTCTGGCTGATCAGTGGAGTAGCTAGGGAGTTATATTTGTGGGGTGGATTTATGAATATAGCTCAGATTAAATTCCAAATAATTACTATAACACAATAAAAAATAATTACTGCTTTCATATAAAATTTTGGATGAAACTAGAACAAACTAATTTCAGGGCGAATTAGAAGAGGACTTACAGATTGTTGTAGATTTTGGGGAAGTTTTCATGGATAAAGTAGAAATATTCTTTTATTAGAAGTGGACCCAACAAAAGTTGTACAATGCTGCATGTTGGAGTTTCCAAATTTTTGTTCTCAAATTGGCTGGCCTTGTTTCTTAAATTGGGAAAGTACACAAAGCCAAGTGTAGTGGGAGACAAGTCGTCATTGTCTAGTTATATAATGCCAATTTAACCTCTATCAAAAACATTGACCCCCCAGTGTGATATTATATATATCTATTTATATATATATATATATATATATATATATCTTCTTTTTTTTCTCCCATCGGGTTAAAAAGACCAAGCTCCCTATAATTTCAGATTTTATACTAGATTACTGGAATTTTTAGATTTTAGTGGGGTCAGGTCAAATGGTCCGATTGAAATGTATGTGGCTTTGCCAAGTCAATGCTTACACAAAGTTTTGGGTCATGGCTTGGGAGTTAGAACATAGTTCACTTTCATAAATTGATATTTCACGGGTTCCTCTTATCCCAGTGGACACAATTCATGCTTGTGAATGTAGACTCAGAATTTGGTAGGTTTGTTAATAATGCATGGGCTGGACCAGTTTACTTTTTGGAAGTTTAGATGTTTATTTAAAGAGCAAAAACAATCAGTAAAATTAAATTGGAGTTGTTTGGAGTCTTTAAATATAATTATGCTCAAAATTTTGTATTGTCGTATGAGTTTAGGTTATGGTCTTGGGTTATAAGTTGACCTACCCCAGTGGAACTGCCACGGCTATGCTGATCAATAGCTTCCATACGAACACTGGAGCTGAACTTGCCAAGTAAGCAGCCTATTTTATACTAGATTTTGTTTATTTAGCTTTTATTTGTTAATAGTCACAATGTTCTGTACCTAATATTTGCTCTTGTTGATAGATGATGTTTGTGCAATTGCCGCCTCATTGATTTTGTACCTTAATGACTATGAGCAGAAGTCTTAACTCTGATCAAATCACTTCTGTTTTCATTTTCTTCAGAAAGCAGGTGTCTTGTCTTGGGAAATATTTAAGCATAAGTTTCTGCTGGAGCTGCTTTAAATGGTTCTTTAGCGGTGTTGGCGATTCATGTGGATTTGACAATTTCCCCAGCCTTGGATTGACACTGTTCAAGAATACGTAAACTCCTGTTCATTTTAGTACATTTTACAGCATTTTTTTCTGCTATATTCAGTGATGTGCTTTTGGTGAAACTTTGCTTTAAATACTTTGCTTGAATTATTGTAGATGACTGGTGTATGTTTACGTCATGGATCTTAAACATTGAGATTTCATGCAGGTTCTATTTTGACTTTAGTCCAACTTATGTTGGATGTGGGCTAATATGCCCTCACATAGTCAATTGTTCAGTTCTTCTTGGAGCTATCATATCATGGGGTTTTCTTTGGCCATTCATTTCACAGCAGGCAGGTGATTGGTATCCAGCTGATCTTGGCAGCAATGATTTCAAAGGTCTCTATGGATATAAGGTACTAGAAATAAATTGTGGCAACATAGTTTTTTTTATTTGCAGAAGTGAACAAGGTTTCACAATTAAATGACAGTCCTAACTATCTCCTATAAGACGTGGGTCTCGAGTCCTATTGACTCTAACCTGAATTGTGGGTTCGGGTTGTCTCTCTCTCTCTCTTCTTTTTTTTTATGTAGTGGGCAGAAGTTACTGCCTCGATGAGAGAAAATCATGGTGTTTTTTTTTAATTTTTGGGTACATTTTACCACATCAAAACATTGAGAGGCACGTTCTACCAAATCAAAAAATACACCTTTTTTGCTTGTATGTTTTTGAATTTATTATTAATTTTTTTATTTGAGAAAATTCGTGTATCCGGTCGGATATTTTGGGTAGGATTCTCCTAACCGATTATACAATATCGGGTTCAGAAAACTTGAGGGCCGAAAAATTCACCAAAAAAAAGGAGCTGTTCTAGCTGATCCCGATCTGGTCAGGTCAGGACCCGAACTAGCTAGCCCAACTCCTTCTAACTATATGTGCTAACCTATGTGCAAGATCCATTGAAACTAAAAAGAAGTGATTCTACGAGCGATGCCTGGTGGACTGGGTTTTGGAGGTAATGCCTGCTTGCCTTGAGGCTCCTGCATCCACTTGTTGGGGTCTATGACCTACTCTGGCTAGTTGCGTTATCATATTCTTGAACTTTCATTTCAGTCATACATTAAGTGCATGTTCAACATTCATTCAAGTGACTGGTATTTTCTGTTTCTTACCCCAAATTAGTAATTCAGTTACAGTCTATCCTCCACAATTGTTCAATTTTGTGGTAACTGGTTAAACTTTTCTTTGCTCTTTCTTTTTCTCTTTTTTCCTGTGGTGTGTTTTTTCCACAATGCATTAGGCTCATTCCTACCATATTTTTTTGTTCTTTACAGGTCTTCATAGCCATTTCCCTTATTCTTGGGGATGGGCTTTACAATTTGATTAAGATCATATCCGTAACTATAAAGGAAATATGCACCAAACATCAAAATCTTCCAATCATCAAGGAAGTTACAGGTAGAATTGTTTGTCCAAATCTTTAAGATATTATGACTCGTTTATAGTGTTGTTAGCTGATTGCGCTGCATTGACTGTACGCTAGTTCTTCTACTTCCATAAAATGCTAATTGCCTTCTGAACTGGTAATTTAACTGTCATTCAAGTGCAATAGATAAACTTTTCTTGTTCTTCTATTTGCGACTCCCTATAACTTCAAGTCTTGTATTAACAAATGCTACATGTGAAATAGAGGGAAAGAAAAAGAAAGGCAATGTTTATTTTTGTTTTGGTTATTTTGAGGGAAGTGTTTTGGGGGAAGATGTTTTGGGGAGATGAATTTGGAAATGAGAATGGATGAAAATAATGTTTGGTGTTGTTTGGTAAGATTTTGTGTGGTTAGTGGTGTCACATAAATCTTTTTAATGAATTATGTTGTATTTTCTAATGTAAAAAGATTATATCTATTTAGAATGATATAATAATTGGATAATATAGTTGGCCGTATTTTGTTTTGGGGGAAGAATGGATTTGTTTTGGGGAAGGATTTGCCAAACGTGTTTTCATTTCAGGGAATGAAAATGCTTCTGCAGACAAAACCAAATATAGCCAAAATTCATTTAAGATTATTGTCAGCCTCTTTTAATCCCTATTTGTTATCCACTGCTACAAAATACGCTGCAGGCATAGACCAATTGTAGCTTCCATGGTAATTGTCACATGTATCAGCAATTCAAATAGAAATGCTGATGCTTCATCCTCTTATATATATATATATATATATATTTCTTTTTTTTCACATGGATATTTTGACAGATGGCAACACATCGAAGTTACTGGTGGAACAAAAGAAACGTGATGAAGTTTTCCTCAAAGACAGAATACCTTTCTGGTTTGCTGCTTCTGGATATGTTGGCTTGGCGGCAATATCTACTGCTACAATGCCAATGATCTTTCCACCTCTTAAATGGTATTTAGTCCTTTGTTCTTACGTCATAGCCCCAGCCCTTGCCTTCTGCAACTCGTATGGTACTGGACTAACGGACTGGAGCCTGGCTTCTACCTATGGAAAAATTGGTCTTTTTATTATTGCCTCACTTGTAGGAAGCCATGGTGGGGTTTTAGCTGGGTTGGCAGCTTGTGGGGTTATGATGTCCATTGTCTCCACAGCTGCTGATTTAATGCAAGATTTTAAGACTGGTTACCTTACTCTGTCATCAGCAAAGTCTATGTTTGTGAGCCAATTAGTTGGAACAGCCATGGGCTGTGTGATTGCACCCCTCACATTTTGGTTGTATTGGAGTGCCTTCGATATTGGATCACCTGATAGTCCGTATAAAGCACCATATGCTGTTATATACAGGGAAATGGCCATTTTGGGGGTTGAGGGCTTCTCTGAACTTCCCAAGCATTGTCTGGCCATATGTTGTGGCTTCTTTGTGGCTGCACTGGCGATAAACCTTTTGAGAGATGTGACCCCCAAAAAGGTTTCCCAGTTCGTTCCTATTCCAATGGCAATGGCAGTGCCATTTTACATTGGAGCTTACTTTGCAATAGACATGTTTGTTGGTACCGTGATATTGTTCGTATGGGAGCGGCTGAATAGGAAGGATGCAGAAGATTATGCGGGTGCTGTCGCATCAGGTTTGATATGTGGTGATGGGATATGGACAATACCATCTGCTATTCTTTCAATCTTCAGGATTAATCCGCCCATCTGCATGTACTTTGGGCCTTCTGCAAGTAGCTGAACAAGTAAGCTTGTGTTTATTATAATCCTTAGTTTCACAAACAGAAAATGTTCGGCATGTAAATACGTAATATGTCCAAAGTATTCCTCAATTTGTTACCTATGCTTTATAGCCATTTGTGATCATTATCACTTAAAAGAGTGAATCTTTAACTTGCTGGTGGATAGCACGAAGAAAGTACTTAAAACTGATCCATGTAATGCATGTCATTTGACTACTCTGTCCGAATGCTTCCTTGGAAGGCCTTCACTTACTTTTTGAAGTACAGATGCAGGACAAAGGTTAGACAAACTTGGGATATTTGAAAGTAAAAAGGAAAAAATTGAACCTGAAGACGAAAAAGACATAAATATGACTAAAGAAAGGAGTTGAGTGGGAGATCTTTGGAAATTTCCGCTTTGATTTGTGAACTCCTTTTTCCACCTTAGCTACATAATCCCAAATCTTGAAGACGCTGCTCTGTTTCTACTTTTTGCAATTGTATTAGAAAACTATTGACAAAGCAATGGAATGTATGGTGGCAAACAATCAGGTCACGTTCTTGGTTCTTCTTTTTCCCAATCAATAGCTGTATTATCATCTATTTTGTTGGGGTTGGGAAGTTGCTTTACAGAAATTGCTCATGAGTTGACGAGAAAGAACCTCAGGTGTATGACAATGAAAAAAAATTAAGGCAACTGTCGAATGTTTTTTTGCTCTTTTTCCGGATCAATAGGAAAATTACCCCCCCTCTTGTCTTTTCCTTTTTTGTTTTTTCTCTTTTACCTTCTTTGTTCTTTCCTTTTATTTTTTGTTTAGGTGGAAGTGGGAGAGGGTGGTGACCAGGGATCGAGGTGTTATATTTGAATATGCACATTTCACATGTGCATGGGAAAATCTCTTTATAAATTAAATTAAAGGCATAAAAGGTAGCAGCCTACCACGCACAAAATAGTACGAGAGGTGGTAGGTGGCTAATTAATCACTTGCCTCGATTTTGACCCTTCTTTATGGAATCTCTCAGACATCCATTATTTCTCTGTATATTACTTCAGACACACTAAAAGAATTTTTTTTTAAAAAAATGTTGAGAATATCAAGAAGCCTTCTAAAAATTATGCTTTACTGTATTTCCTTAAATCAGCAATGGAATAAAAGCATGAACTGATTGCAGTTGGGCTTTGAATAGTTCAAGCGAACATTTTAGTTGTAGTAATTGGAAGAGGTAAGTTTGAAGGAGTGGCCTCTTTTGTCAGCACGATGGGAAGCACATGTGATAAGCAATGCAATGAACTGAGCACACGTACCCCCTGCCATTATTTTCAGGACACGATTAAAGAAGAGGTCTTCTACACATCAGAGCAAATAGATTTCAACCAAGAAAAAGTCAGTAAGAGCCCTACTCTACTAATCTCTTCTTTTTCTATAAAATTCATAAAGTTGCCTGCTAATCATTTCTTTCTTTTTTCATTTCTCTTTTTGAAAAGCTTGGCAATCAATTAGAGAGAATGTTATTGGTGATTTTATTTCAGGGGTAAGAAAAAGAAGAAATAAAGAATTGGATAAGGTCTAAGACTCACTAAAGCTTCTACCTTAAGCTCGACAAAAAAGTTTATGTATTATTTGTGTGTCCAATGTTTAAATCCAAAACAAGAAATAGGAATCAATGAGGACATACTCACAATTATTATCCGTATTTCATTTATTTTTTTTTCATGAATTACATGTCGATATTTTATTTGACAACACAAATTTCAATTCGATGTATTCTGAGGCTCCATAAATTCTTTTGCTTCGACCATTTTTCTTTCTGTGTTTTCACTTTGCTTTGTAGCCATGATTTTTTGGTGTGGATTGATGTTTTGTCCCTAGTGAAAAAAGCTTCAATCTAAGGATTTGTCTGAGTCATAATAGGCTTTTCCTTTAAAATAAGAAATTGACATCTCACTCTAGGAAATTTATTAAGTCCAAAGTTAATGCTGGGGGCGTGCAATCATTGGAACTGGCTAACTTATCTTCTATAGAGTATAAATTATTTAAAATTAAGGTATTAAGAATTGTTGTATGGACGACCCTTTTCCTTTTATCCTTTTTAATAAAAATATTTTAAAAAATCAAATCTTGAAAATTATGTTATTCGACTTATCTCGATTCTGAAGCACAAACAAACACCTTCCTACAAGTATTCTACTATTCTTGTAGTGGTGTGCAAAAATGCTTCAATGAAAAGACAAACTTACCTATTTAGTAATTTTGCCTTAATTCCTTTTTGGTCCCATTGTATAAAATAGTGATAAATTTAATCCCGTAACTTTTAAAAACTAGACTAAATAGTCCATAACGCTGTCGATGGTTAAAAACTAGCCAAAATCTCGTCGGAAGTGAACAATCTTAACAAACTTGGGGTGAAAACTTCCCCTATTTTTATCTTAACTCCTAATTTCTAAGTTGGAGTTCAAATTCATGCAATAGGATTGTATGTAGTTTTTCGCTTGGAATCGTGCCAAGTCAAAGGTGGTCATACCTAAATTGTTGCGTAAAGTGAGAGTCATTGGAAGCAGAAAATTTGAACGTTCTAAAATGAAGCAAAACTTTTTTGAAGTTTATCTTGATTGTTTGGTTGGTGATGCTGTTCCTCAAGTTCCTATGGTAAAGGATCATCCCAGTTTTTTAGTTATTTGGTTGCACATTTATATTAGTTTGAGCTACTCAAACTAGTGCTTTGTTACTGTAATTTGTGTTCGTTTCTTTATAATTTAATCAATGTAAATGAAGGTTATACTCAAGTGCTCTCCTGTATTTCTGTTTTTCTCTTTTAGTTAATATAAGTAACTGGAGGTTACAGTATGTAATCTCCTATGGATGCTTGTACTTCCTTTTAGCCTATGCAAATCATGAATATATATATATATATATATATATAGTGTGTGTGTGTGTGTGTGTGTGTGCTGCTTTGCAAATTGTCAAACATCTCCAAAGCACTAAACTTGAGAGTGTACCAGTTTAGTGCATGAATTAATGCCTAAACTTTTGCACATTATGCACTAATTAGTGAGCACATTAATTTAGTGCATTTAATAAGTGCAAGTACTTAGTTATTGCACCAGTGTTGTGCTTAACATGTGCACAATTGAGACACTAAAATCAGTCACCTAAATCTATGCACAACAAGCATAAAACTAACCAACGAATAACCAATTCTTTATTGACCATCACCAACAACAACATCAAACAAAACAAAACAAAGCCGTCAAAATGAATTTCCAATCATTTGTTCACCATAACCAACAAGCTAACAAAATGAATACCCAACAATTCAACAAAGCAAATACAAATTTCTCAGTATATCACAAGCAAACAACAAAAACAAAAGTTACAATCCATTTAATTATAATTCATCTTCATCGATCAAACAAGATAGTTTTTTAATGTCCCTAGAAAAATTGACACAACTAAACAAAGGGATTCTTAGTTTTTTCAATCTTCTCTTTTATGACACCTACTACATTGAGCTTTGTTAATGTCACAAACTTCTTGTCTCTTTTCTCGAACTTGAATTTGACTTTGTGAGCTGTTTGTTTGGTTGCCATGAAACCCAAACCAATAAGGTGGAAGCCCTGATATTGACCTTCGGATGTTGGACTTGACATTGGTTGTACAGATTGAGTTGTACTAGGAGGCGCCCTAGCAGGTGCAACAACCCTAATTGGTGCCCTAGTATTGACCCTTGGCAGCATGGGTGGTGTTGTAGCTCCCTTAACATCTTGTAACCTTCCACTTGACCTGGTAGATTGTCTTGGAGGCTTAAATGGCTGATTCATCAATTCTGTGGCATTACTTGACTATGATTGGATCATTTCCTATCAAAATTAAAGCACGACATAGTTATAATCTCACATCACACTAGTTGATGAAATTGAAGAGTCACACTGCCATGTCTTTATCTTTCTTTTTACATGTATTCAAAAAAACTCAAGTTAATTAATTATAATTAAAAAAGAATTAAAAGAATACAGGAAAAAGAATTATAATGTACAATTAATTTACTCTCAGTTTTTCGACGGAGTTGCCTTGAGCATTTGCATCCTCGTACATGTAGGTGTTAAATGCCATGTTGATGGTGACTTTACTGAGCATGTCAACAATATCCACAGAGGTGGTGTTTTATGTTTCTTTCTTTTGGGGGCATCCTCTTGAGTTCTGTTTTTTCTTTCCATAATATTTGCATATAACTGTTGTTTGTTGTCTTTTCATTTTCCTCCTCCTATTTCCCTTTTTCTGTTTTAGAGCAGGTTCATACTCTATTGTTTCCCAGGCTTTCTACCAAATATTGATGGTAAAGGGAGAATAATGGCAGTCTCCTTCCACATACCTTGTCCATTAGCCCTTGCTATTGCTAGTTTATAAACCCTCAGAGAGGTCCCAACACTGTAGAATCCATGAACATAGTTAACAGGATTCTCCATTTTACTTGAATTGATACTGCAAGGAATTCCTGTCGACTCTTATTTTCTACAACAAACCGAGCATCATCAAAACATGATATCTGAAAATGCAGGTAATCTAAATTAATAGGGATAGAATATAAGGCTTTGTCCATGCTCTTCTCCAAAAATTTTGGATAGATTTTTCCATTACATCTAGCCTTTTCCCGGACTCGCTTATCCTACAACCTGCTCATGATATATAAAGTATGACCTGCTCCACTACAAAGGTGGTTTGTGATCAAACCAAGTGGCTGGTGCTGGACTTTAGCAAGGTCAGGAACTGTAGTAGCTTTTACAGCCTTCCACAAATACAATTTTAAAGCCAAGCCCCTAAAATCAGCTGACTTGATATAAATGCCTAACACAAAACTTACAAACTTGCACTTGGGAAAATTGTATCAAATACAAAATGAGACCCTTTTGTTTGTCTCAAGAAGATGTAATAATCTCAATACACTTAGTTTGATTCAACCGAATTTGAGGTAGAAATTTTCCCCCAAATTATTAAGTATTAGGCACATGCCCTCAGGTGAGAGATTCCGACAAGATTCTGGCGAGTTTTTGACCAGTGACGGCATCAGGGATCATTTTGGGTGATTTTTGAAAGTCACGGGATTAAGATTATCGCACTTGTATCCAGTGGGACCTAAAAAGAACTAGAGCAAAATTATAGGATTAAAAAGATAATTTTGCCTAATGACAATGATTCAATCCTGTGAGTGGAATAGAAATGAGGTGTCTAAAAGCATGGGACGAAAGATCCATATGCAGCTATTTAGATCTCTCTTTTAGTCAAAGTTGTTATTCAATTTCAAATTGCACTAAGTGCTTACGTCCAAAGGAACTTATATGCGATGATAGTTCCTCAGAAAAATCTATTGAATTTATTCTCATATTAAAGGAAAAATAGCTGACAAACATGAATTATAGGAGTATATATTTGCCATTAATGTGGAGAACTGACTGTCAAATTTTGAACACAAGAAGGCTGTATACATAAGTATAATCTAAAGTTATCTTGGAAGTATACCCTTCCAACTTACATGGAAGATGGGGTTATATACGACCCATAGAACCCTCAACAGACACTCCAAACAGGACCCACTGAACTGGGTTCAGAAGAGAAGACCTTCTTTTTGGCAACTGAAAGAACTGGAAAGGCCCCCTCTTCTTGCTTCTGGTTCCATAATTTAGTCTAAGCTTCTTTAATTTACAGTATTATCTTTCTTTTTGTTCAACATATCTTAAAAATGGGCCTAGAGTGGGTTTGAAGTAACCCCAGCATCCCAATCATTTCCTGCCAGGTGTTCCTTTTGTAGTCTCTACTTTTGTTGAGTCTCTTACAAGAGATGGCACCAGCATCACTCATTGATGTTGGTTGCAATAATGGCAGCCAATGTAGAGAATGATATATTTACAAAAAGGAAGAATAGTTCGTGGGAACTTCTTAATTGGTTTTTGAGTGGGAGTACTACTCACAGCACAGTCAGTCAAAGTTCAATCTTAAGTTATCCAGGGTTTTTGTGAATTGAGACTGCTTCAATCTTGTACGAGTAGGTTAAAAAGAAAAAAGTTTGACATGAATTTCGGATCTCAGAGTCCAGTAAGAGATGCTTAATGCAATCATTCACATTCATATTCTGCATTTTTCAACTATGACGGAAGAAGGTCCTCTATATTTCATTCAAGACGTTTGTGATCAACATTTCTCGAAAACTTTTCATTATTTTCCACTTATTTTAAAAGCTTCTGCAAATTCTAAAAGCATTTAACTATTATATATATCGGATCTTCATGGTTTGTGACAGATTTCTTTGTTTTCATCTTCTTTTTTCCTTTGATTTACTTTGTTTTCATCTTCTTTTTTCTTTTGATGCTAAATTCAATGCGTTTCTTCGCTGCAGCAGTGAAAACAAGTGGAAATCTTGTCTCAATCAATAGAACAAGTCAAAAGTCAAAACCCTGAACAGTGTAAAGGGAGCACATTAAAACCCGGATCCAATTTTTTTTGGACAAAGATCCCATTTTCTGCCTTGGGATTTCAAGATTTACCTTTTGTCTTTCACATTCCTTTCCCTTTGCTAAAATCAGTTAAATACTTAAATCAATCACAGCAGCAGAGCACTTAAACGTTTCCTTTTTCTTTTGCCCTTTTTTCTTCAAGTCACCACACCACCTTCAATCAAAGAACTGTCTACACAGACGCAGAAATATTTTTAACCTCTATAAGGAGATGATGCTTGATATTTTACTGTAAATTATAGGGAAACAAATTCTTTCGTGATGGATCCCAAGAACTCAAAGCATCCGCAGGAGATGCCAAGCTTCTTAAGCCTCCCTCATTCGCCAGCTCCCACAAACCATAGCAACAACATGAGGGAAAACAAGCCAGCAGAAATCAAAGATTTTCAGATTGTGGTTGCAGAAAAAGAAGAGTCCAAGAAACAGCCTTTAGCACCTAAGAGAAGCTCAAACAAAGACAGGCACACAAAAGTTGAAGGCAGAGGGAGGAGAATAAGGATGCCTGCTCTCTGTGCTGCAAGAATCTTTCAGCTGACCAGAGAATTAGGGCACAAATCTGATGGAGAAACTATTCAGTGGTTGCTACAACAGGCTGAACCATCTATAATTGCAGCCACTGGGACTGGTACCATACCTGCCTCTGCTTTAGCAGCCGCAGGTGGCTCTATTTCTCAACAGGGCATCTCTATTTCGTCAGGTCTTCACCAAAAGATTGACGATTTAGGTGTGCATATGGGTGGTGTTGGGAGTGGGAGTAGGACCCCATGGCCTTTAGTTGGTGGGAATTTGGGGAGACCACATGTGGGTGCAAGTACAGGATTATGGCCCCCTGCTGCTGTCAGTGGTTTTGGATTTCAGACATCATCATCATCATCCTCTGGTCCATCAATGGGGACTGAGAGTTCGAGTTACTTACAAAAGATGGGGTTCCCTGGGTTTGACTTGCCAACAGGGAATATGGGGCCTATGAGTTTTACCTCAATTTTGGGTGCTAGTAGCCAGCAGCTTCCTGGATTGGAGCTTGGGCTATCACAAGATGGCAATATTGGGGTTTTAAATCCTCAGGCATTTAGCCAGATTTATCAGCAGATCGGGCAGGCTCGAGGAGTGCATCAGCAGCATCAACATCAAAATCAGCAGCCATCCTCTAAGGATGATTCTCAAGAATCGGGACAGTAGATTGTCTTGAAAGAGTTGGGAAGAGCATTAATACGAAACGGATTGCTTTTTTGGGGGGTGGATTGTGTGGATGATTGGTTTTGTAGTGTATATGTTCAAGAATTCACTAAGGTGTGATTTTGGTTTTCCCAATTTTTGCTTCCTTCCACACCCGGAGCTTCATCCCACTCTTCAGATACAGGTGCGGCTGGGCCAATTTATTTTTGTTTTTATTTTTTCCTTTAATACAACGTTTTTATGTTGTGTAAAACTACAGAGGTTTTAGATATTGTTACTATTACAGAATTGCTTCTGCCCTGGAATGTTAAGATGAAACTATTCCGACCAATTAGTTTGGATCTGAGCTCACCTTGTTTATTTTCAGAGGTGTGTTCATTATGGTTTAAGTCATCTTTTTCTCATACATAGGTATGGACGGATGATTAACTCCTTTATTGTGGAGAAGTGAAAACAAAAAAAGAAATATGTAGCCATATTTGTGCAAAGTTCACTGTTTTGCCATACTAGTTTCTTCTATAAGAGGCTCATACGGTTGCCTGGGACTTCATACTTTGACAGAGGTGGTATCTCCCTGACCACGAGTATTGCCATCTTGAGTAATAAATGAAAATTTTGAAGGAGTTTGGCATCTCCCTCCCCAGAATTACAGACTCTTTGCCGACCTTAGGGGTTTTGAGTGAGGATCCGGGTGAGATGGTTGGTCTTCTTGTCATAATTATGCAATGCGGCCACTTTCAAGGTTTTGATTCCCTTCAGCAGTGTATGATGGAAACTTGTTGCTAGTAAATACACTATGGATTGTTATTAGTAATCGGTACCTAATTCTTCATTGTTTGTGCTGTCACAAGAGATCCCTAAAGTTTTGGAATGACAACCGAGCAGCCATTGCGGCCATTTTCCAAAGTATTTATGGTGGCACGAAGGTTGTTTCAAGCTAAGTCTGGAGCTAATGGTCTGTGAATATGTTGTCATTCTTTCTTGGAGAATGTTGTCAGAGAAAGGTGGGCATTTGGACCATATTTGTGAATGGAAGTGAATAATTCAATTCAAGGCCCGGAATTTATTGCATGGTTTTCCTATTTGGAATCCTGAACCTGCATGTTTCCAGGACAGACTTGCTTAAAGCTCATAAGGAATATTATGTCTTGAAAGTGAAAAATTATCCACTTCTTTATCTTTTCCATTCGAAATTAGTACTTACAAAATAGTTTTAATGAATTGGTTCCGGAAGTGCAGTGCGAATGCCAAAATAATCACGCAGTCAAGCTTAAGTTTTCGTGCTCTTTTGTGCATCCATAGCCGCTCTCATTGTGGTTCTTTTTCTCTATCAGACATAATGACCCTATATTCCTGCTCCTCCAACTGCTTTGACTCCAATACAATTTAATCAAGAAATTTTCTGTTTCTCTCATTGATTTCAAGAAAGCTTTTTTCCTTTGTTCCTTTTTAAGTTTTCCGACCGAAGATCAAAATTATACATCAAGTTGAAGCATAACTCTAGCCTTGAGTGGCTGTATTTGTTACTTATATTGTGTTTCCATGCATTGGGCCAGTTCCAGATGATAGGAAATAGGACAGGTTCCATAATCCTTATAGCGCAATTCCTGCATGGTCTTGAATTATGGAGGTGTGAGGAACCATGAAACATTGAACCATACCAGCTCATTGTAGACCACACATATCTAACAGCTGAAAAGTCTATGGACGATGACGGTCTAGAACCGTGTAGAAATGTGGTTTGAATGATGATATGCGTTATAGGGTTCAAGTTTTCAATCTATATATTCTTGTAAATATGTCTGTTGTTTTGCCAGGATATTTAATGTAGCTTATATTAGCAAATTCAACCAAGAACAGCAAAGTCTGCATATGTGGAATTCAATCAAGAATCTAAAACTATATGAGGTCAGGTGTCCATAGTCACCCTGTTGGTGGCCACACACAATAAATTTATGTCCAAAAGCAAAAATGGAAAATATTCAGTTGAAAGAGAAACTGAAACTATAAAACAACTCAATCTGAAGCTGATTAAAGAGGAAAGATTTGAACAACAGAATACAGGGATATGTGTATGTCATTGTCATACGTGGAAAAGCTGTGATGTATAGACATGGGGGGGGGGAGTTGTTGTCTGGCTTTCTCTGAGTTCATTTCCCATTCAATATGGGCACGCAAGCTTGAAATGTTAAATTCAATGTGAATGCTACAGATTTGCATGAAGAGAGAGAGTGGGAGAAAGATTCCAATGCTGGTGTCAAAAGATTTGTGCTCTGATATAATGACTTGTCCTCTTCGTTGCATCAATAAATGCCAAGTATTATCTCTAAAATATGTGGTGCTGCTTCACCTGTACTACATAATCTGTTTCCATATCAAGAAATTTCTTGGTGAAGAAATTCTTTAGGATGCCCGTCACCAAAAAAGAAAAAATCTCTGATATTTTTGGTGAAACTGTTTACATGGTTTTGTTTAGAACAAAGTTTTAAATAGGTGTTCTTCAAGCACGCCAAGGGCACAAGGTTGATAAATGCTTTTCAGGCAATGCAGGGGGCAAAATTATATTCAGTTCGCATTATTGAATTCTCTATTTTAAATTGATGTTTCATAGATAAATACAAAATGTGTAAATAATTATTTTGAAATAATTTATTGAGAATCATATATATTTAACAAGTATCACCATATATATATATGTGTGTGTGTGTGTGTGTGTGTGTGTGTGATGGGACACAGGATCCAAAATGATTTTTGGGTTGCACATTTTTACACCTAAGTCAATCGGTGTATGCCCAAAATTATAAGAGAGGGTCCTCGTTGTGGGTAAACATGATACATTATAAAAGATAATAAAACAAATTATACTTTGTCTGATAATCTATTAGAGGACATTATTTGAAAGTTCCGAGAGTTGAATATTTTGACACATTGTATATCGTTGAAATCTTCAATGATCTGCTTGTACAAAATAGAGGTTTTCCCTAAATTTCCCCTTTGAAACGATATCCAAATGAAGCTTTATTAGAATTTTATGGGGCTGTTAACTTTAAAGTTTAAACCTTAAAATCTTAACCTGAATGCTAGAGCTGTTAACTAACTTTAAGCCATATTGTTTTGGTCTGGGAGAACTTGGGCTTTTAATTATATATCCAGACAAAAGAATGTACAAGAAGATTAATAAAGTCAGATCCAAGTCAAGCGGCTAGGCCTTTTGGATGATTAATCTTATTTGGGTTTGTCCATTCGGCCTTTTTGGGCTCCACTTTCTTGAATATAATTGGAATCGGAAGCAATTTATAAGCCTAGATTACAACTTGCAACCTATATAACGGGCTCGTCCTTCTTTTTGGTACTCAAATTTGGTTTGGTTCTACACTCCTTAAAAGTTGAAGCTAGCAATTTATTAGATTATTAAGTGACTATTTGATGGAGAATTACGTGTAGAAGAAATAAAGTTTGTGTGAATAAGCATATCATCTTGAAAATTGTCAAACAGGTACGAAATCCATTTATTTTGTTATCTCTTAATTTTTTTCTTTTTCCGATTGAATTTTATGGAATCAAAGTTAATTACATAACAAATGACATTTATTTATCATATAATTGATATACAATCTTAAAAGAATAATTAATTATGTGACAAGTCCAATAACATTTACTATGCGTATATTTACTCATTGTCTTTATACAAATGCGATCCTAATTTGTTAATGTCGTTTGGAAGTTATTGAAGCAAATACTCTTGCTTTCTTGAAAATAAAAAAGAAAAAGAGTGAAAAATGTAATCTCAATCTAGAATGATATCTATATTTATGAAATGTGAATCTTTAAACACCTAAAATTATGTCAAGTTCATCCATCGTGCAATGGACATATCAGAAACCTTCTCTTAATTATCTTGGAATTGCTATGAATTAATGAAATAACAAAGGAAATAAACATGCATTTTTGGACCGTACCAAATTGGTGCTGTTTTACCCCTTCTACCTATTATCTGAAGCTTAATGCTATGTTTTGACCTTGAACTTTGGCGAGAAAAAATGAAAAGGAAAAGTACCAAACAATAATAAAGTACCATGATAGAAAAATATACTTCTCAAGTTGTGTTTAATTCAATGATTTTTATGAGAAAAAGAAAATGAAAGGATAACGTAAAATATATATATATATATATATATATAATTTAAATATGGTAATAGTGCTAGTTCAAAATCGGACTCGCTCTAAACCCACCCCATTTGGTGCAGGTTTTAACAGTATAAATGATTTTGGTTGGGTCTTGAGTTTTCTATTTTCAAATCCGATTTGATTCACACTTGATCCATTTATATATTTTTATTTTTTAAAAATATTTATTATATATATTTATATGATTTTTTAGAAAAATATTTTTTTAAATTTTTTAATAATATTATTTTAAATATTTTTAAATTATAAAATGAGATATGAATTTAGAAAAAATTTTACGGATCGAATCTCAGATTCAATCAAACTAGCCCGACCCAACCCATTTTCGCCCTAAAAATCCAAAACTTATTTCATTGTTTACAGAAAACATGAGGAGAAGCGAGACAACGAGCAAGTAATCCTTTGCTTAGACTTTTCTTCATTTTATGACCTTTTGTGAAGAAAATGAGCTTCCCCAATTACATTAAATTTTTCTAATTTTTTTTGTTAATATTTTTCATACAATCAAACAACCAACATTATTTTCTTTTCTTTTCTTCACTAAAAAAAATCCTTGTACCAAACATGATAAAAAAAAATTTCTCTCACTAAAATCAAAGACCATCACCAAAATATAGTGCAAATGATTATTTTCAAAAAATAAAAAATAAAAATCTAGAAGTAAATTAATTACTAGATTAGTCTCAATTTTCTGCCTAATTTCATACTATTAAACTTAAACTAATTACATACACGATTAATCCTAACATAAAAGTCACAAAATGGTCCCAAAAAAAAAAATCAATGGATTACGTCAGTATGACTACTCTACATGCAACTTCTATCAATGCAGCTTAGATGCCCTCAAATGGACAAGTGTATTATTAAAGAGCAGGAAAAAAACAGAAATATCTTGATAAAAAGTGCACACAGACTGCATCACATTCACACCGGCCTTTTCTTTCCAGATTAGGCCAATTTGCATACCCCCTTCCAACCTTAAATAAATGGGGCCACTGTTACCTCCATTATAAACCCCACTAAGTTAAGGCAATGTATATCCATATTTTTCATGAGCTCATCTTTAATTACCTCTAAAACATTTTTAATTATAATACATATTTAAGTCAAATGTAATCCACTTTTGAATTTTAAAAATACTTATTGCACAGCAGTTGTTGTTGATGTACTTTTAACGTTATGAGATCGATAATGTGAATTTTTATTATTATCATACTAATTTTTTTTATTTTTTTTATTTTTTGCTTTGATAGATGTTTTTTTTTAAAAAAAAAAAAATATTTTAATTAGTCATAAATGTCCCGATAAATTAATGTAGTTAATCTTGACCCTGAAAATGATATTTAATACTACTTGCTTTCATGCTTTAATGAACTTCACCTTTATTCCTGTGAATCTCATCCCCGTTTTTCAGATATTTCTAGCGCTAAAATATCACAAGTCAGCAACATATATCGGTATATATTTATTGATAATTGTAATTTGCATAATTTGATTTCTTTTCTTGATTGAGTGTTCTGAGGGACATGTTCTCATAGGTATCAACTCTTTTGAGCAGGGATAACAAACTTTTTCGTTGAGTGGGCCAATAGGATCATTCTTAAAAATACACAATCATATAATTAAATATCAACTGTTCATTTTTCCCAATAGAAATCATCGCATCAATAAGATAAACTTAAAAACAATTTTAATTGAAAGAAAGAAAGAATAAAATAGGTCAATAAAAGATCAGAAGTTTTTCTCCAAATATGTGTACTTGTTATCTCCTTTTGATTTCCAACTTTCTAATCTTTTATTATTTGCATTTTATTCAAACACAAACAAAGCAATGAAAACGAAATTTTTTAGAATTACATGAATAACTATGTGTTGTTCGAGGATTCCACGTTTATGGCCTATGTATCACACTTGTAATTATCAATTGCTCCCTCAAAAAATGGATAATTATGATGCATATGGCATTATGTATATATATATATATATATATAGTCTGTGTGTGTATGTGTGCTCCAAGAGACATCTTTGGCATTGTTAAGGGCTCTATTTTTCTTTTCTTTTCTTTTCTTTTTCTTTTCTTTTTTTTTTTTTTGGTTTATTTCTTGGATCTATCTCTACATACCAAACCTCATCCATTACGACAACCTACCCTTTAAATTTAGGGTAAAGGGAAAAATTCCAAATTCTCTTATCATTTTGGAATCTTGTGACATATTCGTGCAGTAGATTACCCTATTTGCTTGAAATCCCACTTTAATGATTCCTACGTTTGATGAGAGTAGACATGAAATGCAGCATCTCCATAATTGTCGACTTGCTTTTGTTGTTACTGTCAAACTTGTTTATTGATTACCAATTATAACCACGATTTTTTGGTGCACCTTTGCAAACCTTGCACATCTAATTGAAAATCTATTTAAATTTGAAGTCAATTCTTTTATACTTTTTTTAGGATCACCATTTTATATTTTAATGGGTTTAGCTCAAATTAATTGAACCACATTATGATGAGTCGAATTCAAATGAATTAATCTAAGCAATATGGGTCAAAAAAGTAAGTCGATAGATTAAAAATCAAAAGAAAAATTATCTAATGGCCGGAAGTCCAATAATCTATAAATATTTTATTTTTTGCTATAAATGTATTTATATTTTCATAATTGAAATATATGCATTCGATTAAATTTTAAATATTTTTTAATTTATGATTTAATTCACGTACACATTTTATTAACTTGAATATTGGAGGGTTTTCGTCGGACAACTTCGACACTCCTAACGTTAATTCGTGACCGATCAACGCTCCATCTTCTCACCTATCCACCTTGCTCGATCCATTATAAAAATATGATTTCCATATCACACTTCATTCTTGTGAAGAAAGATTTTTTCTCCTCCATTTCCGATTTTTGTTTTTTGGCCAATTTTTTATTTTTTTTAATTGTTTGTGTAGCAGTAGACAGAAAGCTCATCGACATGGCGGTTAGTTAGGCATTTGAAATACATGGGCACAAAACCAGTCGCTCACACGCCAATTGCCGCCAAGCATACGAACAAAACCCCGACCAAGCTCCAGAGACACGTGCCCTTCTGACTTGCCACGTCAACGTTTCGGTGTTTATTTATCAGGTGGCTTTTAAAACGTTCACCACCACACAGTATGGTCCACTCCACTCTATGAAGCAAAAGCAAGATTCAATTGGAATTTAATTTCTTCTTAGTGAAGTTTGGTTCATTGATTTTTATCATAATTATTATTTATGATAAATCTTTTTAACCCTAAAAATATAGTGAGAATATGAAGATGAGAATGAAAGCAGGTTACTCTAACATTCAATTACAATTAGTCGTAACCATCATTTCTAGTTAGATTACAAGAAAATTAAATAAGTTGTAATTAGTTATTACTTCAAAATAAAGATTTACCCCATAAAATCTAAAAAATTCAATTACAATTCACTTTGGACCGTTCTGGAGGCAGCATTGGGTCAATTTAATGAACTATCAATTTTAGGCAAACGCCACGTCTCGGAGACAGAGGGGTTGGTTACTCTCTGAGGCAAGTCAAGGGTCGCCTACAATTCCAAACACAACTAATTCTACTGCCTCTTTGGCCCCCTCCCCACTGTACCCCCCCTCACTCCCTCTCTCTCCCTCTCTCTCTCTCTCGTCATCTATCTGTTAATATTCTTCCTCAGATATTGGAGGAGACACTGTTTACAGCGCATGCGCACTTACAGTTTTTTCCTTTCCTATTTTTCTCCACTCAAATATATTTTCCATTACCTGTTGGGGAAAGGGTGAATTTCCTGAAATGTTTGAGAAATTTGAAGATATGGATGATGAGTTTGCCAAGCTTATTAGGAGGATTAATCCACCCAGGTAGCCTCTTCTACTTCATTTATTTTTCCTTAGCTTCCCTATTTTTAGGGGTTCTCCACGAATGATTATTTATTACTAGCCAAACTGTTGTCATCATAAAAATGATTCTGAATTTCTGATGAAGTATTCATTTTTCCTGAACTTTCTTGTTACTTATTACTATGTTTCTTTTTATGTTCTTCATGAATTTAGTTATTTTTCAATTACGCAAAACAGCTTGAAAATATTTTGTTTGACCAAAATTTTAAGGTTATCACTGGATTTCGTTCTTCCTTTTTCTTTGCTGTTTTTATTATTAACATATTTCTCTTATGAACTATGCTATTGTTTATCTTCTGCTGCCAGTTATTTTTAGAATATCGATATGAACTCTACGTTTTGTCTGGGGAACTTATTTACTGCTTCTTGTTGCAGGGTTGTAATTGACAACGACTCTTGTGAGGATGCAACTGTAATACAGGCATGCCCTGTTCCATCTCCCTTTGAAATTAGGTGTCTTTTGTAATATTTGACTTTGGAACCAGGATAAGGTTCTTTTAATTATAGTGATCTGTTATCCCTAAATTTTTATTGGTGGATGGTTTTATTTTGTCTAGGTTGACAGTGTCAATAAGCATGGAATTCTCCTTCAAGTGGTCCAAGTTCTGACAGACTTGAACCTCGTGATTAAGAAAGCATACATTTCGTCTGACGGGGGATGGTTCATGGATGGTACGCTTATTCCATGACACCATTTGATATTGCAAACCATGATTTGGGGCAATTGGGGGAGGGGATTTGGGCTTGAATTATGATGGACTTCTGTAAAAGTTTTTTCAATGTTTCTTATATTAATTAACTCAATGTTTGGTACAGTGTTTAACGTGATTGACGGCGATGGAAAGAAAATTAGAGATGAAGAGCACATCAGCTATATCCAAAAGGTATAAATTTCCCTTGGTTTTTCCTTCTATTGAACTTCGTATTATGTTGATTGATGATGCTGAAAGATGACTAATTAAATGATTGAAATTGTTTTACTTCAGAGTCTTCCTCATGCTATGTGGAAAGAAGAATGAAAATCATGATGCATCAATTTTTATTTAACGACATTATTTTATACCCAAATGGTAAAGGGTTCTGCAGAATTCTCTTCATCCATCACGAACAAATGTGATCATTGCATCATATTATTTTCTTTAGTAAAGGATGGAGAGATATGCCTCATCAAGCCCTTGAGAACTTATTTAATTAACACTTTTTAAACTTAAGTGGATAAGCAAAAGAATAAAAAAAACTTTTTGTTACATGTACTCTATTTGAAAATTTTCTGCTGACGCATGATTGAAGTACTTAGATTCATGTCAAATTGCTTAAAAAAAACAGTGCTTTTCACCTTTTTTTTTTCATTGGACTTTGCAATTGTTTTGTTGTAATGCTGCTGCAGTTGTCTATTGACCTCAAATTCTAATCCCATTAGTATTCATGCACCTCAACTATATGCAGAGACTTGAAAGTGATGATGATTTGGTACCTTCTTTGAAAGGAATGGTTGGATTAATGCCTTCTGAAGAGTATACCTGCATTGAACTAACAGGAACAGACAGGCCTGGTTTATTGTCTGAAGTGTGTGCTGTCCTTGCTGATCTCCACTGTAATGTGGTAAATGCTGAGATATGGACACACAACGCAAGAGCTGCAGCCGTGGTTCATGTTACGGATGTTACCACAGGTTGTGCAATTGACAACCCAAAGCGCCTTGCAACGATAAAGGAGCTGCTATGCAATGTTCTTAAGGGAAACAATGATCTAAATACTGCAAAAATGACACTTTCACCTCCTGGAGTTACCCACAGGGAAAGAAGATTACACCAGATTATGTTTGCTGATCGAGACTATGAAAAAGTCGAGAGATCAGAAGGGGGTGAAGTTCATGCCAAGAGTTCCAGACCTCATGTAATTGTAGCAGATTGTACTGAGAAAGATTATACAGTCATCACCATGAGGTCAAAAGATCGACCCAAGCTGTTGTTTGATATTGTCTGCACTCTAACTGACATGCAGTATGTTGTCTTTCATGGGGTAGTCCACACAGGGAGGATGGAAGCATATCAGGTACACTTAATGTATGCAAATCTGTGGTAGAACTGGATTTTGTTTTTCACTGCAAATGAATCATGTAATGAACTACTTTATGAGTTCTTTGGCATTTTGTACAGACCAGTATCTGCTGACAATTTAAGTATCTCCTATTTGTTGGACAATGTAGGAATACTATATTCGTCATATGGATGGGGTTCCTATTAGCTCAGAAGCTGAACGGGAACGTGTGATGCAGTGTCTAGAAGCAGCCATTGAAAGGCGAGGCTCTGAGGTACTAATATTTAGTTTCTGCAAAATGTATGTCTTAATTAGTTCACTGATTGTGATGTTGTGAGTACTTCCTTGTTTTTGCAGGGACTGGAGTTGGAACTATGTGCCGAGGACAGAGTTGGACTTTTGTCCGATATCACAAGGATATTTAGGGAAAACAGTCTGTGCATCAAAAGAGCAGAAATCTCAACGAAAGGTGGGAAAGCCAGGGATACTTTCTATGTCACGGATGTGACCGGCAGCCCAGTTGACCCTAAGACAGTTGACTCCATCTGCAGACAGATTGGACAAGGTATTTTGCATGTCAAATGGAAATCAAATTCCTCCCCAAAACCGCAGCAGGAGAAAAAATTTAGCTTCCTTTTGGGGAGCTTCTTCAAAGCTCGAGCTTTTCCAAATTTCTAGATTAAATCCTACTATTCACTCCTGTGCTTACATTATCATTTATGGGAACTCTGTAGATTTGATGATATCCTGCCAGAAAGGGAGAAAAATATATATAGGATAAAGAATACTGTAAATAGGTATCTGTTGTCTTGCTGTTGCTCCTATTAGTAGAAGAAACCACCCCATACTGTAAATTTGTTATGAGGGTTTAGTCTTGTACATCATTACGCTTTGTAAGTAAACTGTGTACAGTGTTATTGTAGCAAACTATGTACATGTAGAATTTTGTAAATATAGAAGCATAAGGTTTGGATAAATAATTCTTTTTGTGTACCATGTGGTAAGTTTGATGTTTGCATCGCTCCTTTTTCACTTATCTGCCATATGTTATCCTTTATGCATCTCGATAGTTATAATTCAGGTTTGCAGCTATTGCTTGTGGAAGTGTTTACCAAGGCAATGAATACTTAGATTTGTGCATAATGTTTGGGTACACTTGCAAATGCACATGCTAACAAGCAAAGTTACTTGTACACTTCCTATATGTATGCAGTGCTTGTGTCTGTATGTGCATGCAAAGAGCAGCAGGCTCTACTTTAGTTCAACTTTTGATAATAATAGCTTTAATTTTCGATGTTCCTGTCTTACACCAATAGTGAAAAACACTTGCATCCCGTTGGGGCGAGCTTATACGCAGAGTTATTTGTGCTTAATCATGCGGTGATCGATGGGTTTTGGGTGTACACTGGAAAACATACTTAGGCTTACTTCACCCGATTAAAGAAATTGTAAGTGATGCATTATGCGTAATCTTTTCGAGCATGTTTCTTTTTCAGAAATAATGACCTTTTGCGAGGCTTTAATTTTTTGGATGAAGCTAGAAAAAGTGGTGTTTCTTCCAAAAATTCCACCACCATGTGTACTTTTCAGAGGAACATAAAGGTCTTCTGAGTGAAGCCTTTGTTGAATCTGGATTCTTTCCTGTACAATCAGCACAGACTGCTAGCGTTCAAAGATGGGCATTATACTGCACTTCTTCGAAGTGGAACACTTGACCCTTCCCTTCTACTCGTAGACGCACTGAATCCGTTGTCCTTCATGTTCTGGTGCCATCCACCCGAAAAATCGTTGTGCTGTTGGACCACTAATATTTTAGAATTACAATTGGAATCTGCTAAAGCAAACATGTCTCCTACTGCTCCCAACTCTGAATGTTCTCCCCAAGCTGAAAGACCTTGCACAAGCGGTGATCTTGTGTCATGATATCTTCCTACAATTATGAATTCATACTGATCCTCTATGGACCGGATCACAGCAACAGTTCCTGTTCCATCCTCTACTACCTCTTCTACATACATGACCCTCTGATTTCCTGCCATTTGGCTTCTGAATTCATTTATAACATCGTTGTCAAACTTGGTTTCGTCTACATCCCCGATAGCAACATTAGTGTTTGTGAGGATTCGAACTATGGTCAGCTTGATATTCCGTTCGCCTACCATCCTTGCCCCTATAGCAAGTGCCTCACGATCATCAGGCCCGCCGATAAAGAAAACTGCAATGCGACGTAAAGGACATGCTTCCATATCTGACCTAGAGGCTTTGGTGGTTTCTCGGTCAACAATAACTGCTACAGTACAAGGTGCCATTTCAAGCACACTATCATTCATGATTTTGATACCTGCTTCGGATGATTCAACCATCCCAGTTCCAGCCAATCTTTGGTGAAAAGGAGTGATAATTAGGGAAGCCCGCCTGTCAATAGCCATTTCGCATACTTCGTTATGCATGATTGCATAAGGAGATATTGCAGTGAAGGGATGCACTGTGATAACCTCATGGTAGCTTTGCTGGAAGAGACTGAAGGCATTGACGATGCTTCCTGAAGTGGAGGCCTTACGAGAATTTACTTTGTTCAGTTTGTGGGGGATAAGAATGGGGTGTGCACGACCAACCAGCTCAACGAGGTGGATTAAACATATATCGATTGGAGAGCGTTTGGTTGGATGGAGGCTTTCAATGAGGTCGATGATGGTCAGGACATTTTCTTGGTCGTGTATGCATGCCACTATTCGGAGTTCAGAGTCGGGTTTTAGGTCCATAACCGTCCTCCTTTTCTGAACTGCATGTCTCCTTAAAGGATCGTATAAATGTCTGAGTGTAGGTGTGACGATGGCAGTCACAATTAACATCGATAGGCACATGATAATGAATGGTTCTTCTTGTATTGCCTGCAGTTTGCAAAAATACATAATAGTAAGTTCTGAATTAGGTATCAAAACTGAAACAGATTATGATATACCAAGTAGTGGATGTTTTGTGGGAATGTGTCTGATTATCCGTTGCATACCTTGTTTTGCTTCATCATTTTGAATAAGCCTAACTCCAGAACGCCTTGGACATTCATTACTAGGCCAATTTGAATTGCTTCCCTGACTGGTACTTTGCTGTAAATTGAAGAAATCAAGGCTCCAAGAAACTTCCCGATGCAGGCAAGGAGTATGATAGACTGCACTAACAAATAGTTACTCAATTTGACAGAGAATATATCAGTGACCAAGCCATTTTTCACGAAGTAGATAGGCATGAAGAGCCAAGACGTGATGAGGTCCAGCTTCTCCATAAGCGCTGATCCCAAAGGAGGGCCTGCGGGTATTGCTATCCCATAAAGCAGCGGGCCAAAGAAGATGTGGAGGCCCACAGCCTTGCTGCAGAACCCTGTCACTAAAACACCAACAAATACCATGAAGATGAAGCCTTGCTTCAGCGGTTCTCCCTCTGGATTTCTTCGCATTGCCCACAGAATCATTGGTCGGACTATGAAAGTTATCACCAGTGCAAAGCCAAGTCCTGCAACAACTGTTCGCATACTCGTGAACATCTCACCCCCATTCTGCTTTGTAATGATGGTGGCAGTTATAACACAAAAGCCGAACAAGTTACTGATCAAGGAAGAAGACAGTGTCATTCTCCCAAATTCAGAATTCACCATTTTAAGTTCAGTGAGGTAGTGTGCAATGACCGGAAAACCAAGCACAGAAGATGATGTCACCACAGCTGGAAGCGAGCTGGCTATTTCTCTATCAACAGGGAAGTTTCCGCCAAGTAGGATGAATGTGCCCGACATGCTTAAGACCATGGCAAGAGACACCGTAGAAATCCCAACGCAGACATCTTTCCTCTCAATCTTTTTCAATATCCACGGATCCATTTGTACTCCAATCAAGAAGAAGTAGATCATGCATCCAAATACTGCTAATGTGTCAAGAATAATCAGACCTTCAAAGGGATACACTAGTGCTGTAAATCCAGCAACCCTTCCCAAAAATGAGGGACCTAATATTAAACCACCCTGGTGCATAACAATTTTACATCATGATGTTAGTACTTGCTATTCTTGTATAACCAGAAAAAATTATGTGCTCCCTCAATCCTGATATAATCAATCACATTGACAACGCGGAACTATTCAAATTCGCTTTTCTTTAAGAACCTTTGTGGGTGTTTAGCCGAACTTCTAACAAGTTAGATCTTATTTCAAAAGTAATTTCTCAATTTGTTTAGATTAAATAAGATATAAGATCTTATAAGATGTTTTTTAGTTAGTCAGTAATAATACTCTTGTAATTTGTATAGTTGAAGTAATGGAGAACAAGATCTTAGAAAATAAAGAGGGCCTCTTTACATTCTTTTTCATTTACGTTCTCTTTTATTCCACATGCTTATAAGCTCTAGACCTCTTCCTCCATACTTTTTCCTTTTTTTTTTTTTTCTTTTTTTTTTGAAATTTTTGGAGCTTCTAAACTCATGTTCTAAAATTTTTGCCAAACATATAATATGTACATGTAAATTCTCAAACATCTATAAGATTATTAATGAACTTTTTAGTTTAGCAAAACATGCCTTCTTATCAAATGAAATTACAGCAAGTGAAAAAACGTCATACACAAGACTACTTTGCATGTGAAAGACGAAAGATTCGTAATCACAAACTACTCTAGAATGCCTTGTTTTTTCACTTCCCAGAAAATTACGTATAAAATGAGGAAATATGAAGTTCCGATGGAGCTTACTACTATCTGTATAACCATGCTGGGTTGGCCAAGTGGTTTGAGGAAACAAGAAGTGAAGAGAATGACCATGGACGCCAGAGAGAGCTGCGCCAAAAGGAGAGGGACCGAATAGTCGAACGGATTGTCGTCAAGAAAGACGCCTCTCGAGTTGATCATCCCAATCGACAGGCAAATGGATGAATAATTCTCTCCAGGGTGATAGATTCGTGCATAAGAGGCAATGTCCTCGGGTTCCATTACAATTGAGCCCATTTTCGGATCGATGATCACACCAATATCCTCGGCCTTGTAGGTGATCACAGAACCAAGGGCCCACCACCCCCGATCGGCGAAAGGGAATAAAGCTGAAATATTAAGAGAAAGGAAAGAGGGCAAAGAAACTGGTGCAAAAATGTCTCGTCCAGGTGCCCGGTGCCCTCCTACAGGTGAGATTGAAGGGGTGCTTGAATTAGAGGTATCTAAGGCTATGTTTGGTATTACGTTTTCTTTTTATTTTCATTTTCAATTTAGTTTTTTAAATAAAACTAAATATATATTACTTTTTTTTAATACAATTTTTTATTAATACACACTGGGATCCAGCAAATGCTAGCCCACGTGTTTGGCAATTTATAGACTTCACATCCAACATTATTTACAGAGTCAGTTCATAGAAGAAAAAATATAAAAATATTAACGCCGGCATTTTTAATAATTAATTGCAAAACAATAAATAAAATTACATAATTATCCTCAAATTGAGGGAAATTAAAAATTTAGGTAAAATGTAAATTGAGTTTACCTCTTGTAATCACACCTTCATCTTTTTATTTTGTCTTTTTTAGTTGTTGTATTTTTAAGTGAAAGCTATAGTGATGTTGTTGTATCTATTGAATAATATATTATGGTGATATAGGAACCCTTAGGATTGATTATATGCATACTTCAACCTTCACAAATATAATATGGGTGTTTATACTTTGATAACACAATTGAATTGAATCGAAATTAAAATTTTTATTAATTTTAATTTTAATAAAAATTTAGTGTTCGCCTTTATTTTAGTTTTTAGTTTTTAGTTTTACTTTATTAATTTATATTGAATATCAAATTTTTTTTATTTTTAATTTTTATATACATATCTTTATATTTATTATTTATTTTTATACTATTGTTTTACTTACCAAAAAAATTAAATAAAAATATTATTATGCT
The DNA here is from genome assembly GCA_019321725.1 of Paulownia fortunei. Lineage (NCBI taxonomy): Eukaryota > Viridiplantae > Streptophyta > Magnoliopsida > Lamiales > Paulowniaceae > Paulownia > Paulownia fortunei. The sequence goes on along the minus strand of CM033114.1, from coordinate 354,748 downwards.
TTTTAATATTTATTTTCTTTACCATTTTTATTTAAAAAAAAAATAGCTAACCGAAATACAAAAAAAAATCTTTATTTTGCATCAAAAAAATAATTCAAAAATAATTTTATCTAAATTAAATATTATATCAACTTCACAATTTAAACTTAAATTATCAAACTTTACAAGTCCACATCTCTTCAATATGATTGTTTATTCTGTAAAATTATGTCGAATTTAATTCAAAATTTGAATATGCCAAAACATGAGTAATTTTTTTTACTTCAAAAATTGAATATACCAAAACTACTACAAAATATCATTCAATATTTCAATTAGCCAATTTAATTAAAAAACAAGTATGAAAATCATAATTTATCTGGATAAGTATAAAATTAAAAATAAAAATAATAATAAATATTAAAATACATAACTGAAAAATAAATAAAAGATCAATACTTTAGTATTCAGTAAGTTCGAATTACTAAACAGAAAAAGTAAAACCTAAAATAAAAGACAAAACCAAAACAAATATAAATTTTTCATATTAATTATAAAATATCAAAATAAAAAAATTTCAATTCAATTTCACTATTGAATTTTCAATTTTTAATTTTTAAATGGAGCAATTTATTGTGAAATTATTTGATTTATACATAACCAACCTTCGAAGAATCCTATATCGTCGCAACACCCTGACCTTTTTATAAAAAAATATAATATCAAGTTTAGACTAAATTTTTAATCTCATGCAATTTCACACCAATCATTCAACTATCTGAAAAACCCGCAATTAACCGTTAATGAAGCCAACTATGGGCCTCCCTTTAACCGCCCAGAATTTGCCAGCTAGAATTGGCATCATACACTACCAAAATCCCAGGGAATCCTACGTTACAGAGGAAAAATAGAACAGGCAATATCTTCATAGAAATATAATAAAAAAGCACAGAACAAATATTAAGTAACCGAAAAAATTGACTTAACCAGCACAGGCTTAAACAACATTCTTGATTCATGTAGTCTTACTCGAAGTAGATTCCAAATAAAAACAAAAAAGGCAATTTTAAAATGAAAACAAAATTCATGTCCATTCTGAACCTGAGCAAGTACCCATTTAAAGTTCTCTCATTCGATTCTATCACTAGTAGACAATATATAGCAACACGTCCTTAGGTCATCCTTTGTGCAGCTTCCTTCGCAAGAAGCCTCTCTTTAGCCTTTGTCCTGGCCTGGGACTTCGAGCCCATGACACCACCACCCCACTTCTTCCGGGTCTCATCGTATTTATCATTAAAATTGGCCTGTAATTAACAGCAGATTAAGATTAGATATGCCCCTCCAGAAATGTAGGATTTAGAGCTTGTATACAACATTATACCTTGATAGCTTCCAGGATCTTGCTGAACTCCAACTTGTCTTCATTCTTTACAGAGGTCAAGCATAAAACAGAAGCAGTCTTCTTATGGACAATCTGCAAAACAGCATTACATCAGCATCAAAACAATTGTGACAAAAATTCTAAAACAAAGGGATGAAAAGCCACTTACAGTTCCCAATCTAGCTTTCCCCTTCACAATACAGTATGGGATCTCCATTTTCCTGCATAGTGCTGGGAGCCACACAACCAACTCAATTGGATCAACATCATGGGCAATGACAACCAACTGAGCTTTGTTCTGCAAAAGAAGATTTATTACATTTTAATGTAATCCGGGCTAACATTTGCCACTGAGAAACACTAAGAATGTAAATCACTACAAAAGCAAAAACCTGTTCGATGAGATAGGTCACATGATTAAGGCCATATTTCACCACAATAGGCTTCTTGAATTCCGGAGTTTTTCCTTCAGCCTCAGCCTGAGCTCTTTTCAAAAGACGCTCCTTCTTTTGAGCTCTATCCTCAGGCCTGTACTTGAGAAGCATCTTGAAGAGACTAGTTGCTGCATGTCGTGAAGGGAAATATCTAAAATTAAACAATTATAGAATATGTTTCTTGCCACAAATTATCAGGTTTATTAATCTTCAGAAAAATCATGCCAAAAACATCAATTGAACAAAATGGCACTTGAATTAGCTTCCTCACATCAAGACCCACTGCTGGAGAGACTCGACAAAGTAAGCTTACTTTATTATACCATGCAGATAAAATGGTTCAATTAGCTTTTCTTTTCAGCCACTATTTGGTTCAATAAATGCATCCATTATCTTTATATGTTGCGAAGAGAAAAACAAGATGCTAAAACAATCATGTAACATCTAGATTTAACATATGGGCACAGCCAAAAACTTCAACTTCACACTCCACACAACAATTACATGACAAAAAAAGCTGTTTACGCCCAACAACAGCCCCACATTATATAAGAAAGACTTCATCAATAAATACTCAGCAAATTGGAACCATAAAATGTGATCATACATAGATCAGCTAAACATAGCAACAGATAAGCACCATCAAATTTAACATGAATCATCAGGTACGTCGACAAATAAGGATAAAAAATCATCTGAAAAAATGGGAGAGCGGCAAAAGATAAACATAAACTTACGCACTGGCATTACCATTTCAAACCTACTAATTAAACAACTTAAAAACGAAACAGTAAGAACAGTACAACACGATGCGCCAGTTCTATATTTTTCAATATACACAATCCAACGAATCATTACCCAAAGCGACTAAATATGAAGGAGCAAAATCAGAGATAAAGGAAAAAAGATACGGACCCAAGTTCTTGTCTAGGGTTTTGGAGAACTGATGAATCGGCGGCGGAACCTTCAATCGTTGCTTCAAGATCATCTTTTTTCTCTGAATTCTGACAACTTGCGGCCATTTCACAAACCGGTGAAGATCCTTCTTCGGCGGCAGCGCACCTCCAATCCCAAACTGCTTTGGCCTTTTCTCGAAGAGCGGATTTACAATTTTCTCCGCCTTCTTCTTGGCGGCAGCCGGCAGCTTTGCGCCTTTCTTTGGAGCCTGAAAAATATCATTGTATTCAAAGTAAAAGAATTAGAAACGAACAGAAGAGGGCATATCATGGGTAGAGAAAAGAGAAAAGTTCACCATTTCCCTTTTGCTGTGAGGAATGGAGTGAAGGTTAGAGAACGGCTGCGAAACCCTAAATATTATAGCTTACGTACAGAGACTGTAGGTTGGAGGCTAGGGTTATATAGTCCACTGGGCTAAAACCCTTGGTGAAACATTTATGTGCCCCAACTCTTTTCTGAATGGGCCTCTCATACAAAAAAAAAAAAACAAAGAGTTTACTATTGGGCCGAATTCCCATTCGCCAAAAGGCCCAACTTCTTTCCTCAATAGGCAAACATTCTTCTTTTTTTTTTTCTTTTTTCGTTTAGATAATTTGAGACATTTTATAACATAAGAAATAAGAATAGATTTAAATGAATAATTTAATGGAATGGTTAAGTTATCGAGTGTCTAACACTCCGTTTATTTATATATTTGCATGATAGGTCTTGATCTTCGTATAAAGACTGAAGATTCACGTCGTAAAAATATTTAGACGTCTTGAAGGCCTTTTATTTTTAATTTTATTTGAATTTTTTTATGAAAGTCAAATCACAGAATAGAAACGATTATCTAAGGTCAAAAAAACTATTATTTACAGTACAAATGATGAATTTTTTTAAATTTTAAGAATAAAAGGCTTATGTTGGTCTGCTCGATCAATAATTCAACAAATAGATATTAAAGTCAAGATATTTTAAGTATACAAAAAATGCAATTCGAAATTACTCACCTCAATATATCTGTCCCAAGCTACACACCCTAAGAGTTGATCTATTCCAAGTTATTCACCTCAAAAGGTGACCAATCCAACGTTCGACCAACCTTCCCTACGTGAGCTTTGACAGAAAGTGAGGGTTTGTGACGAGCCTTGAGTTCAAAATAGGTTCAGAAGACTAAGTTTAAGAGATCCATCTAAATTATGAATATGAACAAAAATTTGATCCAATAAAACAAACTCAATAAGACGATTTGAAAAAATTCATATGATAAATTCAACCTAATAATTCTACAATATTCATTTGGTGCATACAATGTTTTACACATCGTTACACTCTACGACATTACAACTATAAATACCCTTATCAATTTATTATAAGGTGCGAAAATATTACGTATTATTTCTATTGAACTCTATGACTACTTTCTTGAGTATTGAGTATCGAATGAGCTTCTCCAAGAATACTTGGGGACTCTTAACTGTTTGTGCTAATTGAGTATTGAGTATCGGATGAGCTTTCCCAATCATATTCGAGGATCTCTAATTATTTGTGCGTACTGTATATATGAACCTATCCAAAAGATTACTACAATAAGATGAGACGATATCGAAAGACGTAAAACAATACCACGTTAAATTGTAAATCACACTTGTAAGATCAATTATTTTTGTTTTGATTGTAATAATAGATTTAAAAGTTAATTTCAACGTATTTTGAACAATTAATAATATGTATTTTAAATTAAAAAACAAATTTAAACAACCGTGTTTGGTGAATTGTGGAGTCAAAAGTAATTTTTTAAGATATGAGTTATTGAAGATGGGAATTTTTTTGAATTTTGATTTTACTTACACGTGCTGATCTCAACAGAAAATTTGTATTTAAAAGTTTGGACAAAGTGACTGGTGCAAAACGGCGTCGTCCCGATTGCAGGTAGCTGTCACCATAAACTCAAAAGTGAAAGGGAGTTGCTCTCTTGAGATTGCTCCGATTTAAAGAAACGTTGGTTAATCATTTCCTGCTGTTATATGAAAGATCTCCCAGTACGCCAGACCTCCTCCCATGGCCATGGACAACCGAAACGTCGTCGTCTGCGATAATGGCACCGGCGTAATTACCTTCCTCCCTTTCTTGCACAATTATATCCATTTCAGTTTATCGATCGATCAGCTGTCTGATTTCCATAATACACTTTCTTTTTGCTTTTCCAATTGATACTAATTGTTTGGTTAATTGTGCAGCTTGTGAGGTTTTGCTTGAGTGATGAAGTATGCCAACTGTGGATTATTTGATTTTGTCAGTTGATCCTGCATGTTTAGGTTTATTAGTGAAATTTATTAGTTTTTTATAGCAGCTACGAACGCAGTTTTTCAAGTGTAAATTATTGAGTTTTTTAGTTAAATTTTACTTTAGTTACAGCAAATTATGTGTTTATGATTGTGATGAATGCTGTTTGTCTAGTGTGAATTATTTTGGTTTTTCGGTTGATCGTGCTTGTACAGGTTAACTAATGCAATATTTCTCTTGATTCTGATGAATGCAGTATGTGAAGTGTGGTTTTGCGGGTGAGAACTTCCCCACATCGGTGTTCCCTTGTGTGGTTGGAAGGCCAATGCTTCGCTATGAAGAATCATTAATGGAACAAGAGCTCACGGTCAGCTTATTGTTCTTTGCATTCTTCTACTTTTGGAGATTTATTTATTTTCATTTTTCAAATTGCATGCATGAATGTTTCTCAAAAAGTGAAGTTCTTATGGGGAAATTCGTGAAAACCTTTTGACCAACAAGTAATCGAATTTTTAAAAAGAAAATCACTATGTTTAGACTACAGTGTTTAGCGTAGAAAATGCTCGAGTTTGTTTCATTTAGTTTTTTAAGGAAAACACGAAGCAAATGTTTGTACGAACATAAGTACATAATGTTCATTGAGTTATTTTTACATTTCTGTTATTTTTTCATGATGCTCAACATTAATATGATATATATTCATATATTTTCTATATATGTCAAGATGGGGGATTAAGGCAGACCCCTACCTGTGCAAGTAAAATTAAGAGAAAAAAAGAAAAGAAGGTAATTTCCATTCGTCAGTTTGAAGATTGCCAATGAGCTCCCTTTGCAATTGTTCTTTGCTGGAAATCATAAAGTGTGGTGAAGTGCATTGGTATATAGGATTTGAAGCCTTAGAATTGGATTAGTTATATCTCCATTCATAGTTGAACAGATTTTTCATCAATTCCATCTCCATGATCTCAATCCTATGAAGCCAAACACACTATTAAAAGAGTTATATTTTTTTTACTTGTTATGTTTTAGAGGCAACTTTTATTGTACGGCACCAACTTGTTTGTGATTTTATAGGATTTTTTTATGTTTTCTCCATAGGATATTCTTGTGGGGGATGCTTGTTTAAAGTGGCGGCATCAATTGGATATATCTTATCCTGTCAACAATGGTATTGTGCAAAATTGGGATGATATGGTACATGTGTGGGATCATGCATTTTTTAGTGAACTAAAGGTTTTTTCTTCTAAACCTCGTATAAATCTCTGTCTATCATATATATTTCTGATAATTCTCAGTATGTGCAGTCTCAATTTCAAGATGTAATTTTATTTTTCACTTCATTTCATCCTGTCTGAAGGTAGATCCGACGGAATGTAAAATCTTGCTCACTGACCCGCCTTTGAATCCATCTAAAAACCGGGAAAAGATGGTGGGTGACTTCTTTTAGAAAAATATATTTAGATTTTTCTACTTGGAGTTCATTATTGACAGATTACATGATCTAATTTGGGATTTATCTACATTTCAGGTTGAAATTATGTTTGAGAAATACAACTTTTCTGGTGTTTTCATCCAAATCCAAGCTGTTTTAACATTGTACGCTCAAGGTGCTTATAGGGTGAATTGCAGTTAAATGTTTAAAGTGTAGTTTCAAGTTCCAACTACTGGACTGTAGACTACTAAAAACATGGTTTGGAAGGAGATTAAGTGAATGTACTCCCTGCAGAATGGGAACAGTAAATAATTTGCATTTTAAAAAATTCTGTCCACACTCTTAGTATTCCTGTTGAACAGCGTAGTAATGTGCTTTTCAATGTTTTCTTGAAATGACTCAGGTCTGCTTACGGGACTTGTAATTGACTCTGGCGATGGAGTCACTCATGTGGTAAGATTTCTGTAATGTATATCTGTTTTGTGCTTTAGGCATGTTAGGATACTTAATTAGTTATTCAGTTCTTAGCCTGAATGATCTATAATAAGAAACTCACAAGAACAGAGCTAGGAGTTATACTCTTGAAGAAAGGGGAAAAAGAACATGTATTGTTGGTTAGGGAGTGAGGACTCTGTTTTATTATTTGATTCATCTGGATTGGTGCTCATTTAACTGGGAGAAGTTGCTCATGTACGCTGCGTTACTTAGAGAAAATGATGTGTGGTGATTGTGATTTGGGAAATTTGTTTCCCAGGTTCCAGTGGTTGATGGATACTCATTCCCTCATCTTACAAAGAGGATGAACGTAGCCGGGCGCCATATAACATCATATCTTGTTGATTTGCTTATGAGGAGGGGGTAAGTATTCTTGAAAAACTTCAGAATTCTGTTGATGCAAAATGTTGGCCATGCTGATTGTTTGGCACTTTCACATTAATGGGTATGCCTTTCTCTCTGAAGGTATGCTATGAATAGAACTGCTGACTTTGAGACTGTGAGGAATATCAAAGAGAAGCTCTGTTACATAAGGTGAACTGGCCTTCACATTTTTCAATGGCTTGTGACTTGACACATAGGTTGTAACATTTGCCTAGTTTGCCACAGTTATGATTACAAAAGGGAATATCAGTTAGGACTTGAGACTACCATCCTTGTTAAAAATTATACTGTAAGTTGAATCTCTGGAAGTTCTTATATTTTCCCAGACAACTGCAATAATATGTAAATGTTGATATCGATATAGCTTTGATAAATAGCTTCCAGATGGAAGAGTCATTAAAGTTGGCAATGAGCGGTTTCAAGCACCTGAGGCTCTTTTTACTCCGGTACGTATGTTTCTGCCATTTCAAAGCAAGTATAGTGGACTGGACATTGCAAGTCATAAATGTCTTTTAAATTATTTCTTTATCAGATTTTCTGGATTGATACTGTCCACTTGTGGAGCATCTGTTCATTCTTAACCTAACCTGTTGCACGTTTGCTTAAATGCTCTGAGTACATTAATGCGTGTTATCTGAATCCCGTCTTTGTCCTTCAAAAGGTGCAATTTGGTGGGAGGATCAATGATATTAGAAGCTTATTTTGTCTGGGATAATTATTCAGGATAATTTATTACAGATTTAGTTCACATTGATTAATTATTCCTTTCCTCTGATGTCCAGATTTTTCTGTAACTAAAAGTATTTGTTTAGTGTGAATGTCTTGCAGAGGATTCTTGTTTTGCCTGTCTTCAATTACTGCTTCATCCACGCTTTATGGCTGCTAGGATTTAAATTTTGATGTTGTAATTCATGCAGGAGCTCATAGACGTTGAAGGAGATGGAATGGCTGACATGGTATTTCGTTGCATTCAGGAGATGGATATTGACAATAGAATGATGGTAGTAGTAATTCTTTTAACTGCAAGATCTTTATATGAAGCATTCTGCAGTTGTTCATGCAATTAGAATCCTTTATTTTGCAGCTCTACCAGCATATTGTCCTAAGTGGCGGAAGTACAATGTATCCTGGATTACCTAGTCGGTAATACATAATAACCCTCCGCACTTTTATGAAAAATCTGATCTTGTTTCTTGATGTAGTATTATTATATCTGTAAAGTCTGTTTATTAATTAATTTTGAGGACTTCTTATTAGTGTGGGTTCATTGGTGTAGATTATATTTTGCCCAAACTTAAAGAGAATATCATGCTTTCTTATTTATTGGATGAAGAACAAAAATAATACTAGTATCTTTCCTCTAAGAAGGCTATAGCTGGCAAAGGCACTAATGCAATGCCAAAGCAATGCGGCTATGCATGAGGACCCCACTGCATGCCTCTGTGATGGCCTCTTCTAAAAAAGTAATATTATCAGGGACATTTGTCCGCCTTTTTATCACTGACAGATTATGCTTGTTGTGAATAGTTATAGTTTGGGTATAGTTCTTGCTGGTTCCTTGTGGATATGCCAAGTAGAAGGCTTATGCTTTTACTATCTCTTTCTTTCTGTCAAACTGTTTTTAGCTTGCTTAATCTGATCATCTTTTCCCCAGCCTGGAGAAAGAAATATCAGACCGTTATCTTGAAGTTGTTCTGAAGGGAAATAAGGATGGATTGAAGGTAAATTAGTATTAGTGCTCAAGCTCACCTATAGAAAAAATAATGATGTGATACTTTGAGTTAATGTGAATTATCTTATTTAATTATTTTAAAATTATTAGTGTTACTGATTATCGTAATTTTTTTAAAAAAATATTATCATATAAAGTTAAAAAGATATTTCATAATAATAAAATATAGTTATTATGTTTATTATAGAATTATTATGCTCATATAATCTTTTATTGTCATTATTTTTGTTATTAAGTATAATAATAATAACATTAATTTGTTGCCAGTATTGTTAATTTTTATTAACAAGTAATATTTAAAGTGTAAAAAAATAATACAAAAAGATAAAAGCTCGCGAGCTAACTGATGAGATTTCGAACACCTAGGTTTATGGTTTAGGGCTCGTTCATGAAAAAGCTGGAGCTCAAGCTAGAAAAAGCCTCTCTCAAGTCGGCTCGCTATCCTCATGAGCCGTCACTACTTGTCATGGATAGCTAGCTAAATCTACTTCCCGTTTTCTATCTTTCATAAGAATTGTCTTTATATAGATTATTTTGCCGGCATAAATAGTAAGGTCCCCAATCAAAAAAACTTTGGTAGCTTGGATTTCCTACTAGGCCATGCTTGAGCTATGCCTGTCATTATGGTATTCCCCAGTCAACTCCAAGTAAATTGCTTCCCCTATCACACCCCCCCCCCACCCCACCCCACCCCACCCCACCCCAACAAAGGGAGTCCCATCATTTCCTACAATAAAGAAATGATTGAGGCATTTGTACGCTTTTTTTCATCCCTTAGCATACTAATCTTCATATGGTTTTTGATATCATATGCTGCTTGTTTGGTTTTCACCACACAAATGTCCAAGAGAACTTGAGGGAATAATGGATGCAGCTTATTTCTGTATGGCTAGTAAAGTGTGATGGTTACAGGGAGGAGAAAGTGGGGTTGAGAAACATTGTTATTCTGTATGATGGATCACCAGACCTTTACCAGAACCAGTCGTCAATAATCATTTCTATTTGTTGCTCTATCTTTCTTTTGTCTTGTATATGAATGATTAACTTTATTCTTTGTGTTGTTCGACATAGAAACTACGGCTGCGGATAGAAGATCCCCCACGAAGAAAGCATATGGTGTATCTTGGAGGCGCAGTTCTTGCAGGAATTATGAAGGTGCACATTCTTTATCCGTTTCCATCAACACATACACACACTGCATGTCAATACGACATGCAAAATACTGTTCCTTACTTTAAATCAAGGTTAGCCATAGGAGGTAGCTTGGCGACAGAAGTAGAGGCATTTCACATGATCATGGAAATTCAGGCACAGGAATTAAGTTAAAGGCAGACAGTGTTTGTGAACTTTTACTGCTTAAAAAGTGAGCATGAATCTTTTCTTATTACCAATGTAAATTTGTTTTTGTTTCTTTGGCTGTGCTTTTTGTTGATGCCAGCTATGAATTAAATGATAATCATAGAGTATCCTAATCGTTAAGTTGCTTGATGCTCGATATATTCGAAATTCATGTGGCCTCCAGATGTACGTGGTACTTGGGTGAGGTAAGTTAAATTTGATATAGGTTTTGTACAGAGGAGGCCTAGCATACCAATATCCATTATGTAGTAGTATGCTTATTTATGCATAGCATCATTTGGTGTTCGAGAATAGGGAAATCTCTCCTGCCAGTAGCTTCTCGGTGGAAGTGCCTATATTTATGAATGAACTGTTTGACAGTGGAACGGTCTTTTGCAGGCTCTCTCTCTCCTTAATATCCAGAACAGTTATATAATACATGATAGTAAAATCTTCGGTATGTAATTACATTGCAGGATGCTCCTGAGTTTTGGATTAGCAGACAAGATTATTTGGAAGAGGGAGTTGCTTGTTTAAGCAAGTGTGGCCAGGCCTGAGGATTTGCCCCATCATTTTTTCAATCACTGTCAGAATTTTTAATTTTCAAATAAAAGCATTAGAAGGTGAAGGATCCATGTATTCAGCTGGACGTTACCTTTGACAGTTCCTGAGCTGTAATCGCATATTTGTTTTTTAAAAAAATTGAAGTTATTTTCATTTTGGATGTCATTTTTCAATTTTTCGTTAATCAATTCCTTGAAACGTTTTTTTTTCTCTGGTGGGCTCTTATTTCTTATTAATTTCTGTGTATCTACTTATTGTTAGCCCGCAATTTAGAATTGACAGGTATCTGGTTCTGGCCTCGCTATTGTAGTTAATTTTTGTGGTGGTCATTCAGTTATGAAATTCTTGTGAAATCATATTTGAGTACTGTAGTGTATATAAGTGAAGAGAATCGCTGGGAAATCGTATTGCCTTCTGAAATCAAAGCCATTATGAGAGATGTAAGGAGCAGACGCGCTTATTTAATACAAACCTACCCGATATGAATATGTCTGAACTCTGAAGCACAACCACAATATTAATTTACCACTTTAACCCGATACAATTGTGACAGTTTCAAAAAATGGCAGGGTCCAGCTTTCTCGATGTACTTAAGGAGATGGATGGTAAACGTGCAATATCAGCATCTGACTACACAAGAGTTTGTTTTGGAGAATTGATGTCCGTCTAAAGTGAATCCAAAATTCATAGAAAATTTTGTATTTCGAATTTGAATGTTTCAACTTTATTACTGTAACTTGTGACCTTGGCAAAAAGTAGAAGGTATAATTTTTACAGGGATATTTTTAGTTTGAAAGGTAAACTTATTTTGAATACACGTTAAAAATGAATTAAGTTATTCAAAATTTAAATATGATCGAGATAAGTGTTGAAATTATTTGAGTTCGATTGTTTCTTTTTAACAATTCTTGAAAATCTTAAATTGTTTGTTAATCACTCAAAATCAACATTATAAAGGATGAAATAATAACTTGTGTCAGAAAGAAAGACAACTAACTTGATTTGTATTTAGCTTCGTTATTACTCATTGTAAATCCATGTCTGTTTCGAAAGTGCTTTCAATTTCACAATGTCAACTCTATCGAGATTGGTCTATTAGCTACAGTTAGCCTTACTCTTGAATGCTATGCATGTGCGATGGACCAACAAAGCAAACAGAAGACCCATCCCTATATTACCTTATTATATTAGAAAATCCATGCCCTTCAATTTCTGGCTGCTGCCACTGACTGGTCAGGTAATTGGCAGTTTGCACCCATTAATTAGATTTATTTTACAGATTACATCCTAAAATTAAATATTTAGCATATCATATTCTTAAATTAATATTTTATTGAAACAATGCACCTTGTAACAATTTTTAATTAAAATTGAAGGATAAAATAATCAATAATTGTTATTTTTTTCTATTTTGTGTCCCATATTCCCTTCACATGTAAATTGCTATTTTTTTTTAAAAAAAATATTATTATTTTAATTAAAAATAAAATTTAATTATAATACTATCAACAATGATATTTTCTTAATTTATTTGCAAAACTATAAATTACTTCACATATATTAATATTATTAAAATATAGCTTATTGAGATGATAATAAAAAAATAATAAATTTTTATTTAATAGGCGATAGTAATACTTATATTTTCTTAATTTATTTGCAAACCTATAAATTATTTCATATATAATATGTTGTTAAAAATATAGCTTATTGATAGGCAAAAAAATGATTATTTTTAGCTTACATATGGAACAAAAAAAAAATATAAATAAAATATTTTATTTTTTTAATATTTATAGTATTTATTGGTTGTTTTTTTATATAGATGTCACTATTTAGATTTGTAAAGTATTTTATTTGGTATGAAACTCCAAACAACCATATTCATATAAAAACAATCTCAAATATTACAAAAATATAAAAACCTAATATTTGTTAAATAAGAGGTATTCTATTTATAATTTTTTGTTTTATTTGTAAAACTAAAATCTTTTGTTAAATTTTTTTTATTATGTCTTTTATTTTTATATATTTCAATAAGCTATATTTTTAACAACATAATATATATGAAATAATTATTATTTTGAAAACAAATCAAAAAATATAATATTAAAATTAGATTTTTTGAACTAATTTAACTAAAATAATATTAGATTTTAAAAAAATTAAAAAATTATAAATAAAGAGAAAATAAGGAGAAAATAGAGGAAATTAACCGCTAATAACTATTTTATCCTTTAATTTTAATTAAAAATTATTTTAGGGTGCATTATGCTAAAAAAATATTAATTTGAGGGTGCAATCTGCCAAAATTTTTATTTTATTTGAAAGTATAAAATATTAAATGAACCTAATTAGAAGAACCTAATTAGAATGTGCAAAGTGCCAATTACCAACCTGGTCTCACTCGACTGCCATTTCCAAAGAGTAGGGCCACCATGTTCTTTTCCAAACAGAAATCTATTAATCTCTCCTGTCTGGATAATAGCCATTTTTGCTATATCCTTTTCAAACCCTCCTGCTTTTCTCCAGTTATAAAGCTACATCAATTCTATGCTGATTCAGTTTCTACATATATCTACTTAAAATCAGCTTTTCATATCTCATTGCCATGCAACAATCACTTACTCGTTTGCTTTTCTAATTAATAATATACCACATTTCCAGAGTTGAAAAGTATATATCAAGATCTCATCCACGTTGGTTGAAGCTGCTCAGCTAGCTCACTATGGTTTGTTCCATCTCACACGGCAACAAACTCTACCAACATTTTCCTGCTTTTTTCTCACTTCTGATTTTGCATCTAACTTGGTTTGCTTTTTCTTTCACTAAATACTTGCCAGGGCACAATGGAGGAGAGCAATGGTTGTGTGTTTGAGCTGAGTGTGGAGCTAGGACAGCCCACCTTAGTCCCTCCGGCAGAAGAAACCAAAAAGGGACTTTATTTTCTCTCAAATCTTGATCAGAACATTGCGGTTATCGTTCGAACCATATACTGCTTCAGGGCAGATGATAAAGGCAATGAAAATGCTGCAAAAACCATCAGGGAAGCCTTAGAAAATATCCTCGTTCACTATTATCCGCTTGCCGGGCGGCTGAGGGTAAGCTCCGAGGGGAAGCTTATAGTGGATTGCACGGGAGAGGGGGCTGTTTTTGTTGAGGCTGAAGCAAATTGTGCTATTCAAGAACTTGGGGACATGACACAGCCTGATCCTCTTACTCTTGGCAAACTAGTTTATGAAATTCCTGGTTCAAAGAACATACTGCAGATACCTCCTCTAGTGGCTCAGGTGAGTAGGATCTTTTACCAAGTAAACTCATACACTGCACAGTTTTCAACTGTTTTCATTTTCTGATTATGGTAGAGGTATAGCATGTAGTTTTCTTGCCCTGCTTCTTGATAAAATTTTAATAAATGATGGGATCTCTTCGAATGAAGAGAATAGAAGATGCGGATTAAACTGGGATCATATTATGGACTACTAACTCATGTTCCGTTTTCATGCAATATTCTAACTTCAGAAAACAGGATTGATTATTGTCTTGTACGTTAAGGACTTTGATCCATGTTTTGGCTTCTTGGTTAAAGAAACTTTTGATATAATACATGCCTTCTCATTTAATCTTTCAGGTGACAAAGTTCAAATGTGGAGGATTTACACTTGGACTATGCGTGAACCATTGCATGCTTGATGGTATTAGTGCAATGGAATTTGTGAATGCTTGGGGGACAACAGCAAGAGGCCTGCCACTAACCGCGCCTCCGTTTCTTGATCGAAGCATTCTGAATGCCCGGAATCCTCCTAAAATAGAATATGATCACAGGGAATTTCTGGAAATAGAAGATTTGTCAAGCAGCTCTGCTGAACTTGATAAAGATGTAATGCTCTATGGATCCTTCTCTTTTGACCCTGAAAAAATTGAGAAGTTAAAGAAAAGAGCCGAGGAGGATGGGCTTCTCCAAAAGTGTACCAGTTTTGAAGTGCTCTCAGCATTTGTGTGGAGGGCTAGGACTAGGGCATTGAATTTTCCTCCTGATCAACAGGCAAAACTATTGTTTGCTGTGGATGGAAGGAACAAATTCGAGCCTCCCCTTCCAAAAGGCTACTTTGGGAATGCAATTGTGTTGACGAATTCTCTTTGCCAAGCAGGAGAGCTGCTAGAGAAACCACTGTCACACGGGGTTCGACTAGTTCAAGAAGCAATTAAAATGGTTAGTGATAGTTACATGAGATCTGCCATAGACTATTTCGAGGCCACAAGAGCTAGGCCTTCTCTCAATTCCACTCTGCTCATCACAACTTGGTGTCAATTATCTTTTCATACAACAGACTTTGGATGGGGAGAGCCCCTTCTGTCAGGGCCTGTGGGTTTACCAGAGAAGGAAGTGATACTCTTCTTGTCGAATGGGAAGAGAAAAAGCGTAAGTGTGCTCCTAGGTTTGCCAGCTTCTGCCATGAAGACATTCCAAGAATTGATGGAAGTATAAGGATTTGCCAAGAAGCAAGTCAGATCTTAGTGATCCTGGAAATTCTCAGATAATGTTATAACATCAAATTCTGATCTATTTTATCTTGATTCCACTTCTTAAATATATTGGAAATTGAATGTTTCAGTTTCGCGGACAATAGTACATAGAATTGTTGCTTTACTTTCTAATTTCTATGCACTATGTAGTAAACATCAATTGCTTTAACGTTTTATAATAGTTTAAGATTCTACAATGTAATGCAGAATTTGTTAACCTGCCAATCACAAAACTTTGTGATGCCTATACCTTCTCCTGAAAATTGCTACTTCCGAAACTTTCCTCATCTCCTGAAGAAACAATTACAATCTCTATATGATATGCAAAGATTTAGACTTTGAAGTTTGGATTACACGACTTCTGATTCATTCTTCTGGATCAAAACTTGCAGAGATACCTTACTAGATGTATATTAGTGATGAATCTATCAAATGTTAAAAGCAAAAAAAAAAAAAATCAAAAACATATATCTTAAATCAAATGTACATTCTACTTGAACTCTATACATATATCAAACTCTTCACGAGGTACACATAAATGATAAATCAAAAAAGCCAAACACTAAATATAGATTGCACGAAGCTTCAAGAGTTGAAAAATCGTCTCTTATAACATTTAAGGTCAAGATAATGTTCTAGTAGATATTAATTCTGGCACTGCATCAAAGGAAAGTTGCCAGGAGGCACAGGGCTTGAAGTTTAAGGAAGCTTTTCTTTTTTATTTTCCACACAAGGCAATTTCTCTCTTGGATGGCCTATAGCTCAATGCGTTTAGGCTGTAAATGCACAAATTGGCTTGTTTGGATTTGATTGAAATCTCATCTGATGTAGTTCGAAAACCAGGGATATTACACGAAGAAGACGAGCTCGACATTAGGCTTGCCCTACAAGAGCTCCCAACAGCTTTATCTCTGGCACATTGAACCCCATCAACAGAGGGTACTTCCAACTTGTAAATCCCATACTTATTTGTTGTTCTGTTGACTGAAAAGGATATCTGTTCAGTCGTTCTTGGAGAAATTGCCCTGAACATGCAATCTATTCTAACTTCAACACCTGTTTAAACAATAAAAAAGGGGCCAATATTCTAAAGGGCATAAAAGTTGCAAGAAAAAACATATGAAAAAAATTCAAGAAAGAGAAAAACTTCAGTGCAAAAATGATACCTGGCAAGAAGTAGCTATGCCTGGAGAAGGAGTTGTTGGAGCAGATATCACAATAGACCATGCCCATGACAGTGATTTGTGGGTTAGAGAGAGATTTTGCTGCTTCAACTTGCAAAAAGAATGAGAGAGTCAACAAGAAAGAAAATACAAAGAGAAACGTTGAGCCCATTGCAGCAAACACTGGAAAAGCCAAGAGTGAACTCCTCATAAGCTTTGTTGTGTTTTTGGATAGCTATTAGTAGCCTATGAAATGGCTACATTTTTATGTAGTTCAGTATTTTCTCGTGTGTGTGTGCGTGTGTGTGTGTGTGTGTTTGTGTGTGTGGATAATGAATGCCAGTTGTGTTTGAGTACCAGCTCCCAGCTCTCTAAGCTAAGAGTTGAAGAACCTTTTTCCTATGCATATAAAACAAATGCATGTGAATTTCCTTTGGCATATTGTGCAGCAGATGTGTAGGAGAGAGAGAGTGAGAGTGCAATTTTTAGTTGATGGATTTTTCATTTTTTTTATAAAAAAGGTGTTGATAAAAATAAATAATATTCTAACTTCAGAAATGACATAATTTTGAAGATTCCTATGATGGTTTTCAAAGATTTGATCTTGTGATGTTAGAAAATAAGCATAAGACAGATTTTGTTGATCTTTATCTCAAAGTTAAGCATATATTGGCACTAGCTCTACATGGGAAAATCATGTGACTTCAAATGCTCCTTCTGAGAAAATTTATATTACATTGTTAAGGAGCTTCAACATTAATTGTCTTTTCGTTTTTTTTTGCATATATCTATATAAAGTTGATGTGGATATGGTTTTTGTGGTGCACCGACAAATGTTAGACAGTGTAGTAATTGAACTGTCGGCCCATTTGCAATAAGAGCCTGCTTCTATGATGCATGAATCCAATTAATAAAGTTTCGAATGATTGAGACATGCAGGACAATAACATAATACTATTCTTCATCACTAACTCAAATAATACATTGGTTTCTTTCTTTTTTTTTTTTCTTTTTTCTTTTCTAAATGGGTTTTGGGTTTTGGGTTTTGTATGATGAATTGGTAAGTCTAGTTTTCAAGATCTAGTTGTAAATAACACTCTATTAAACAAATTAACAACTACTTGGGGAAGAGGAACTAAACCCACTTTAAAGTTTGGGTCCAACTAGGTATGAAAAGTATAGTTTGGGCTCCCCAAATCAAAATTTAACTTAAATCTCTATTCCCAATATCCTGTTAGAAAGTCGCAAATACCAGCAATGAAATTTGAAAGTACCTTTCGTTTTCCTCCTTTTTTTTTTATCAAGACTTTCTCAACAAGCCCATCTCTCCCCATTCCTCCATGCCTTTCGTCATCCACCACCACCACTGTAACCGAGCCTTTCTTCCCTTCCTTTTTTCCCGTTTCTCTTTCTCTTTTGTCATTAAACTTAACCCTATTGTTCATAACTCTACCGTTGATTTTGCCACCACGACTTCCTTAACCAACTGCCTTTGAAAGTACAACCACCACCTCTGAAGTTGGCTTCACGAGCACAACCACCTCTATCGCCGATTACTTTGCCCCCATTTTCAAATTTTTGGGTTTTTGCAAAAATCATAATCTATGTTAGTTGCTATTTTTTTCTTTTATTTTCAGAAAATTTACATATATTAGATGAGCATTTTTTTCAAATTATGGTAGAATTTTAATTTGTTTTTGAAACAATTTGGTTTAGGTCCTTGTCTGCCCACATTTTCAGATTTTTGGGTCTTTTCAAAACCTCTCTTATCTGTTAGTTGCAACTTTTTTCTTTTATTTCAGTTAACACACACACACACGCATTAGATGGGTAAGTACTTAAATTTAGTTTGATTTGGATGCCCACTTGAAGACATTTTCACGGATTGAGGGAGTATAGAAACTTGCTCTGGTGGTGGTGGCAGCGTCGATGCTGGTGGTGATAGAGAAATTGTGACAGTGAAAGTGGCGAAAATAGGTACAATGTATAGTGGAGGTGGCGGTGGTAAAACGGGGTTGAGGTGGAAGTGGAGGTCGCAATGGTGGTAGTCGACAATGAGAATGAGGCTGCTGGGCTGATGGCTTTTGACGGAGGCGTGTGTAGGAGGAGAGTATTACTATTAGGTTTTATCTTTAAAAGAAAGAGCGAAACTTAAATGGGATGGTATTTTAATACTCTAAGTGGGTGGAGGGTTGACCACAAAAATAAAAATCTCCTATTGTGAGTGGAAACTACAAAAATGATCATGGGAGTGAACTTTAAAATATATATTAGTTTAAGAATTTAAAAATAACTCATCCACAAATTAAATTCTTCGAAATTTAGTTTGACACCACTCAATAATGATAAGGAATTTCTTTAATGAACCTGTAATGGTTTTTTTCTTTTTTTTTTTAATTTGAACTTCTTGTGATACCAAGGGAAGATATTAATTGATTTAAAATTATGATGATACTAAGTACCATAGATATTGATCATTAAAATAATAATTCTTACAATAGAAATTCAAGCTATCAATTCTTTTTCCAGTTTGAAATCTTTAAAAGAAGTATGGGATCATATGGATACTTATTCTTATTTTAACTCTTGTATTGAAATCCTTAAAAGAAGTCTACGGGATCATATGATGCTTGTCCTTATTTCAACTCTTGTATTAGACTAGGTGTACTTGTAATAGTTTGGTTAGCAGTTATATCCATTTTATAAGTTATTCAATAATTCGTTTTATCTATCGCTTTATTCTAGCTAATATTAGTGTTAGTATATGGGGTTCAAGTCTCAATTTGTGCGTTGCTTCACTTTATATTTATATATATATATATATTTATTATGTTTATAAATAATTAGTTATTGATGATTGTATTTACTTATTATGATATGTTGATATACGATCTAGTTAATCACTTCACTTACTAAAAAAACAAAAAAACAAAAAAACAAAAAGGAAGTTAGTATGGAAAAAAATGAAAGTTATTGAACAAAGTCCACTAGTCCATTGTAGGAGATCTAAGCCAAGGTGTTATTTGCCAAACAGAAGGACACAACAGGCTGATAGATAGATAGTGACAGATTTTAGACTAGCTTAATTATGTGAATTTTCGCTCTTTAAATGTTTTCGACTTGTGTAATTCTGTTCACCGTTGCGTCATAGAGTAATTGCATTAAAGCCCACAAACATGGGATGAAATTAAATAAATACATTATTATCACTCACACTTGTAGAGCGGTTTGCACCAAAAGTCTCAGATATTACAGAATCTGGGGACCTCTTCTTTTGGCATATGAACTGTGCAATATCCATCATTGACAAACAAAGAATTAATTCCCTTGTAAAATCTAATTATCATTAATATATGCAGAATTTCGCATCAATTCTCACAAGATTTATTGTGTTCAATGAAGCTAAAAGCTTAAAAAAAAAAAAAAAAATACAAGCTAAGGAGGTCTTTGAGGTTTTGGAATTTAATCCTGCTAGTTGGGTGTTAGTCTACTTATATAATAGTCTATTTCGTTGTTTTTTATTTTGATTTTGATGTTCTGATTTTTCCTTAATTTTTATATAAATATTATGAATGAAGCAATTGTTTGTTTGATATCTATTTAATTTTTTTCAAAACAGAAGAAAAAAAGAAAAATACAAAAAGAATAAGTAATGACAGAAACTCAATGATTTTAAGATCCTTAAAATCCACTTTTAATACATATCATATAGTTATCCAGATCAAACGTCATTGCCCTTTCCCATGCTGCTGGTTCACACTCCATCCAGTCATATAAAGTCATAAAATAGATTTTTTTCCCAGTATTTTTCTTTGTCTTTATTCAAAGTAGAACCAATCAAACCAGGCCACGGACGTTTGCTAATTTTATGCATGTTCTCAAGCGATCAAACCAAAAGTCGAAGGGAGGGATAAATCCAATCCACCTTTCAATTTTTCGTTGAAAACAAAAGCAATGAAAATAGTTGGAAAATCTAGTTTTTAACCATGATATATTATTGTGCCTATAATGCACATACACTCCTGAAAAAATTTGTATCGTGTTGGATATACTTGATGTCCAATATGGTATATCATGACTGTCTTTAAATTAAACAACAATAAAAATATTTCAACACGTTCAATGACGTATCAACACATCATGGATGGCATGTCCGGCAAGTTTTAAAACTATGGGATCTTTTTTCATCTATTTTTGAACATGCATGAATGATAAAAAAAAATTAACTCAAAATTAAAATTTTTAAAAATTACTTGAAAAAATAATGTTGGTTCATCAAAATCATTCTCTCTCTTTACAATTGCTTATTAAAGTAAAAACTGTTTTTTTTTTCTTTTTTTTTTCTTGCCCAGGATACATAGCCAGGTAAAATTCCAACACAACTACTGATATGATTTTTTTTTTTTTTTTTATGACCACACCGATAACTTTTATTACTTTGTTACTAATTACATATATACATGTGCATGCATATGTATTTTTTACATGAATACTTACATAATATAGAAAAATTAATATTGAATAATCGTATCATGTACTGAATGTTTTGTGAAATGCTATGTGGCTGTGTACATAATCGTATCACAGGCTTTATTTACTATGCAGAAAAGTAGAATCGAACATAAATTAGGGATGCAATTAATAAACTAATTGGTTAATTAAGGCTGAAATGTGATTAGATTAAATAATGTGAAGAATAGAAGAGAAGGACAAGCCGAATGAGAGTAGAGGAGGAGGAGGACAAGAGCTCCAATCCTTTGGCAAGTCCAAGGATTAGGCGGCGTCACCGACGCCATATCAGACGATTTCTTCAATGTCCAACCTTTTGTCATCACCTTCTACAAACGATAATGTTTAAAACTACATATATGTATAAAATACAGATGACAAATTCTCTAGTCTTTGACAAATTTCAATTTTGATATATAAAACTTTTGAATCTTGATGTTTAATATTGTTTGGTTCTTATTTAGATGATTTATAAATGAATTAACTAAATTATTCACTATTGGATTTGAAAAAAAAAAAAATTCAAAGTTAATGATCATAAAGTACAAATGAAACAACAATTTTCGGACCAAGTTAATGCAAATCCCCCTCCTTTTTTATTTTAAGAATATATTTGACTAAGTTTATGGTAGGTTTTTCAGAGTTTTTTGAGTTTGAGATATTATAATTATTCATCAAGTAAAGCTCACATATGAAATACTATGTATCCTTGAGACTTGTTGATCCTAAAAATTACATATTTATCATATATATATATATATATCATAATTTCTATGTATGCAGTGAGCTAATAAGCTTTGGCTACTTATTCCTCCCAAGCTATTCTCACATGGTTCATCATTCATGCATGCGCTTAAGTATACACACGGAACCAAACGACTCAGGCCAAAACTGGAATAACACATTAGCATGCATGAGTATATTTTCAATTTGCTATTCTGAATTCTGATCACTTGTTATTTTATTTTATTTATTTTCTTTTTTGAGCCTTCTCACTTACATTATGGTAAGTGAAACTCTTCCAACAAGAATATACTACTATTGTTATCAAATTAAATATATTTTTCTTGTAATAAATACATTTATCAAATTAAATTTCGAATTTGCTTTCTCTTATTAAGATGTTCATTGGTTTTCTTTAGTGCTCATTCTTTTTCTCTGCCCTTTCATTATCTTTAATTAATAATAAAAAATAAATCTTTCCTTTGGAAGGCATTTCTGGTTCTAACAGATGATTCTCCTCTCTTGTTGCAAGTGGGCCGGCCCAAGGAAACTGGGCCCCATCTCCCAAACTGTCGTCCAGTGAGAGTACAGACGGTTCACTAAGCAAAAGTTCTTGTTAAACCACAGTATTATAGAAAACAGTAAAAACAATCATTGAAGATGACAAAATTATTGCGTCTAGAAATTAACAAAAATCTTTGGAGAGGTGAAACTATAGAGGTGCTTAATTCACTAACCTCCAATCATGTTAGATCGGAAATCGGATTTGTCCCCACATCCCTTTCTCTTTCACTTTTATTTGAGAATCTGTGAAAGGAGACAAGCACTTTAGAGCAATAAAAAGAGATGGGAACACATTTCCCAGTTTTAATTTTTCTTAATTCTTAAACAAGAAAAGCAAAAAAACAAAACATGGGTTCATTCCATTCTTTGTAATATATATAAACTTGTAAAAGTTGATGATTAATTCCCTTTGTGGCAGCATGGGGAGTCTCAAGAGTGAGACTGGGAGCATCAAATCTGAGATGGGGAACCTTAAAATCTCAGTGGGGAGCCTAAAAAGTGAGAATTCTTGCACAAAACAGGAGCCAACATCAACAGATGGGTCATCAGTTTGTGAACTGAAGAAGAATTCTTCATCATCTGACTTTGAAACTCAGTGTTTGACACCAACAAGCCTAAACAGCTTAACCCCAGTGGCAAGCCTAAACAGCTTGATTCCTACAAGTCTTAGCATTCCAGCTCTCAAATTTGAAGAAAATGGGGATGTTGAAATCCACTCCCCTGATTATTCCTTGTGGGAGTCCATCTTTTCTGATCAACTAGAGGGTGATTTCATGATTTCCTCTCCTGCGAGGAACATGCCCTCACCACAGGCATCAAACTACAATTACAACTACAACTATGCTCAGCCAATGCAAGGGCAGAGTCTTGTGGGGTGCTCTCCTCCTCGCTTTTCGTCCCCTCTTGGGCCTTACAAGGGAAAGGGATTGAGCCCTCTCCACAGGGTTTTCAACTCCCCAAACAATCAATTCATGCAGGTTGACCAAGTTGAGAGCCTTTCCCTGCCCGCTCTTGAGAGCCTGTTGGATGATACTTATGATAAAGACGATGATTTCGTGGTATTTTCCCCGATGAAGATAACAGGTGGAGGGGAAGGCTCTACGGATTGTTACGATGCCCTGACGACGGTGCCCGAGCTGTTGGACTGCTTGACAATGCCTAATTCAACAAGGTTTTGTGGATCAGTGGTGAGTGATCAGGCTTCGGTTCAGGGAAGCTCACAGGGGACTCAAGAGAGTGGTATTTATCGGGTGGGATCTATTGCACCTCAACCTTTATCACAACAATTGCAACAAGAAAGGCAACAGGAACAGCAACAAGAACAGCTGCAGCGGCAACGCAACAGGCATCAGCAACAACAGCTAGCACCACCACATCCACCACCAAGAATACAAAGACAACCGCAGCAACAACTTCATCAGCAAAACCAGCTACAAACAATACACAATACCTTGATGGTGCCAATTCTTGCACCTGAGCAGGTGATAAATTCACTGATGAAATTAACAGCCAATTTCCAGGAAAAATGTATCCAAAACATTTAATTCTCCATGGGACAGAAATACTAATCTTTTCCGTTCTTGTCATATGAACATACAGGAACAAGATAGTGGACTACAATTGGTACACCTCCTTCTCGCTTGTGCAGAAGCAGTTTCCAAGGAGGATTACATGTTAGCAAGGAGGTATCTCCACCACCTAAATCGAGTGGTCTCGCTGCTTGGCGATTCCATGCAGCGTGTAGCAGCTTGCTTCACCGAAGCCCTGAGTGCAAGACTAGCTGCTACCCTTACGAATAAACCTAGCACCTCCAATTTGAAGCCTTTCAATCCTTTTCCTCCTGACAACCTAGAAATCCTCAAGATCTATCAAATCCTTTATCAGGCCTGCCCCTACATTAAATTTGCCCATTTCACTGCTAATCAAGCAATTTTTGAGGCATTTGAGGCTGAAGAGCGTGTTCACGTAATTGATCTTGATATCCTCCAGGGTTACCAATGGCCTGCTTTCATGCAAGCCCTAGCTGCCAGGCCAGGTGGTGCCCCGTTTCTTCGAATCACGGGGGTTGGCCCTTCCCCTGAGTCTGTAAGGGAAACTGGAAGATGTTTAACTGAACTCGCTCACTCTCTTCACGTCCCATTTGAATTCCATCCTGTTGGTGAAGAACTTGAAGATCTAAAACCGCACATGTTCAATAGGAGGGTGGGTGAGGCTCTGGCTGTTAACTCGGTTAATCGCCTTCATCGAGTCCCCGGAAATTGTATTGGCAACCTGTTAGCTATGATTAGAGATCAAGCACCAAACATAGTCACAATCGTTGAACAAGAAGCCAGCCACAATGGACCCTACTTCTTGGGCCGATTCCTTGAGGCCTTGCACTATTATTCAGCAATTTTCGACTCGTTGGATGCAACATTTCCACCTGATTCCGCACAGAGGGCCAAGGTGGAGCAACACATTTTCGCACCGGAGATTAGTAACATTGTAGCACATGAAGGGCCGGGGAGGGTAATGAGGCACGAAAGGCTAGAAAAATGGAGGAAAATTATGGAAGGAAAAGGATTCCAAGGGGTGTCCCTGAGTTCAAATGCAGTGACTCAATCAAAAATATTGCTGGGACTTTATTCTTGTGATGGGTACAGGTTGACAGAAGACAGGGGTTGTTTGCTTTTGGGGTGGCAAGATAGATCTATTCTTGCTGCTTCTGCATGGCGATGCTAATCTCATGCATGCAAAATTACATTTTACGTGTTTCCTTTTCCCTTTCCTATATTAATTAGATTATTCATAAATATTGTTTTAATCCAATCCAAGCACCCATATAAAGTTAAAGCCCAGAACAAAAGAGGAAAGGAAAGAGAGTTATTAATCTTGCCTTTGTATCTAGAAAAGGACCTTAGGATTAGGTCAAATATTGATTAATTTACGCATGATTGGCTCAATAAAATCTTTATCATTTGTTTATTGTGTAATTATATTATTATAAATAGCTGACTTCCGTCCCTGATGTCTGAATTACTGGACTACAGAAACACTCACATCACTATGGAAAATGACAATTGACAAAGGTTAAAAAAATATAACCAATTATTAGGAGAAAATAATGAATCCATCCATCCATATCCACCAATATTCATTCTAATTAAGGCGTCCCACAGTACTAATCAGCATCTGAAATTTTTGCTCTTACTAAGAGGAGAAGAAAATGAAAGCATGGCTCTAGCACCAGTAAAGGTATTAAAATATAAAACTAAGGTTTTGCCATAATGTGCATAAAATAAAATCAAGGTAGGAATACCTAACACAGCCCATAACACACGTGCTAATCTATATCTAGTATGAATTCTTTCTCATTGTGAAAGATACATTTATACTCTTGTCAGAAAATAGTAAAAATAATCACAATAAAATGTTTGGAATGTACTTAGAATGTTTAAATAAAATAATATCATAAAATTATAAAATATTAGTAATGATATTATGTATAAATATGGCTTAGTATTAAAGGATTTTGTCAATAACTTAGAAGTAAATTAGACCTTTTTTTAATACGTATATATTATAAGATACTGACATCTCTGACATCTTATTTTAGTAACTTGTTTTATATCCTCTAAATTTTTTACCAAATATTACAATATCTTATGAGCTTTCATAAGATGTCTCAAACACCCTTTAATTCCTAAACATGTGGTGTCGTATCAGTTTAATCACGATGCAATTGCACTAATCATGCAGCAAATTTCAATACTATAATCGTATGTAAAATGAATTACCGCGGAGTCTTTCCGGGTTCATTAATAATATCACGTAATAGTACACGAGAAAATTTTCTTTACAAGTGAATCAAGTAACCAGTTAGGTTTACCCGGCGGCTGGTGCAGAAGGCGGGTCAACATCTGCCGACAAGAAAATAGAGTCGAAATTACCTCCTAAATTAACAAACTCATTTTTCATTACAATAAAATGTTTATTTAACACAACCAAACAGAAGTTGAACATAATGGAAAGATTTGCACCAAGTGTCTCGGAGTTCTGAAATTCCCAAGAGAAATAGTTTATTTTCCGACTTGGCCGCACACAGAGAATTATATATCTTATTATATCTACGTATATACTTATACAAAGGTATCTAAAACGGGTATAAAAAGCTGATCAGGGAACATATAATTTTGCAGAAATGGAAAACGTAGTAGCAAGGCAAACTGGACTCAACAACAAAAAGAAAAGAAATTAGCCAACAAATTGAGTGACATAGCTCTATGAAAAGCCAGTAAAGACTTGTATTCACCAGAAATCCCAGCTACTGTAAAACCCTTTTGAGGGTAATAGAGCCCACAGACGTATTCTCAGTGTATAAAAAAAATCTGCAGCTACAAATGTACAAGAAGCAACAAATTTATAGAAACGCACATGCATGATAACAAGCAACTGTTACACAGAAATGCCCTCAAACATACACTGAACAATGAGTATTGTACTGTTTACAAATTATTGTCATTTCGGACTTCACAATCTGACAGTGCAGGTAACCCCCATAGAAGTCCACAAGATAAATGCCGAATCAAACTTACACTCTCACAATATGGAACACGAACAGATATTCTTCTTAGGAGTCTCGTCAACCTTCTTCTCTGTGAACACAATGGTAACTTTCAGCAACTAAGCAAGTAGATGGAAGAAAGAGAAATCACAAAGAAATGAAATTGCATTTGTTATAAAGCTCCTCATTTTAACAATGCCATGACAAAACTGAGATCTTAACAAACACCAATAGTAAATTTGATGATCATTGATTTCCACTAAGGTAAATACGTGTATTCCAAACAAATTTTAAGCTTTTTAGCAGTTACAACTCAACTACTGCCACAGGCCAAATTTTTAATAACAGAGGCAAATGTGAAGGCATTTACATAAATATGAAACAGACAATATCTGAAACATTAAGACCTATTTCATGGTGTCATGTATAAAACAAAAAATATAATAAAGTGGCATTAGGTCTAGGAATGGATTTATTCAGGCTAGGAATGAAACAAAAGTGGAAATGGGGTGAAATAAAGATGGGATATCCCAGGTTTGGTGGCAATAGTATAGTGGAAAGGTAAAAGAAACGGCTAAGCATGTCCTTGTCCAAAAATTGTGCAATTTATAAAGCACTCACAATGTACACACGCATACACATGTACATTTATATATAACAAATAAGGAATGTACATATCCAACACATGACATAAAAATGTTATGGACAGAAGAAGATAATGGTAAACTCGCCATCCCTCAGCTTATTTGAGGGTTTTTGGAAAAAATAAGATTTTGGCATACCTTGCGAATGGACAAACTGAGGGAACTGCACGGAATGGCCAATCCAAAAATATTGGGAATGTAGATTTCAGTAGCAATGAGTATTACTAGTAACCAATTCTACCAAACACGTGTATGAATGGATTTGTGAAAGACACTATCATTCTTATCCCATTTCCTCATACCAAATGTTATCTAAGACTTACATTACAACCAAACAAACAAGATTACAAAAATAGATATCATTTCATAATGGAAACTATATATACACACACATATATATATCATACTAAGTGACAACATAGTATCATTCTGACCATATATAAAGCTGACTCAAACTAAAAAGTGACAATTATCCAGACAAGTCACTACAAAATTAACTAAGCCGCTGCCAATGAAACGGGTGAGAAAACGTATGGAGTGCGGAGGGGGACAGGGGAAGGAAAGGATAGACAAAGAAATTAAGTCATGGAATGAAATTTGTGCCCTCTAGACCAAAATAAGCAAAAAAAATAGTGTATCACACAAAATAATTACTCTGAGCATAATAACAAGACACAGTGTGCACAACAGAAAACAGTACAAGAATTCTTCGCGCGCCAACTCTATCATTGGCTAATTCTTCTCTACTTGTGTATAATCATGTCTTTTCCCACTTAAGATCTGCACTTCTCTAACTAGCTCTAAGAATAAAATATCTGCTTATGATACACTGAAAAAAGGATTTCTTCATCTTGTTGAACCTTGCTAGGAATCAAATCCCAATCCCAATTGTATGGTCGTCTTTCATTATAATCCAAACATTCCATGGATCCTAATATCTAACAACACTTTCTAAGAACTTTCAGATGAGTAATCCCAAGTCCTCAATAAATACTTTCAGGAGATAATAATATACTCGAGAATTTTATGGCTACATTTCAAATAATGATCATCATTCCAACTCTCTGGTGTGATCACCAAACCCATCACAAACAATCTCGGCAAGTGTACTGATACTAAACACTCACACATGAACACAGAAAAAAGCAATGATCCACAAACTATCTGCAAAAGTTGTATAGTTGCATGCAACTAGGAGCTAAAATTACACAGGGATCATACAATCAGAGGCAAAATTAAGGAAATCTCCATTTTGAAAGGCTAGCCAATCAACCCTTCACAGAGGATCACATGTATAACTAGAGCAATTGAACTTATGACTCTATGCGAGCAGGTTTGCAGTACAATGACCCCTGATAAGTAAAAGAGTTACCTGTCTTTGCTTTTGCTAAAGATGGCTGTACAACAGCATGCATGGTGATAACTCCTTTAGGTAGCTCGCCAAATGGCATCTTGCACTGGGCAACAGTCTTGTTATTTTCTAAAATTTTCCCAGCACTTATTAACTTCACGTCATTTGCTGCCTTTGGTGCAATTCTCTTATCTGATAACATAGAAAACTTTCATTCAATTACACAATGATAGGCATGCGAAAATAGGCGAAAACAAGCTGTCCAAGCGCAGGATTTAAGACAAGATATAAGGATTAAGATATGTACTATTAACATAATACAAGTGTGTTCAACTTAATTTCTCATGTGGCAAACACAATTTTCATAAGAAGAAACTACTATGAATATCAAATTAACAAGAAAATAATAAGCTTTATTAAAAAATGCTTTGGTTTTCATTCTTAAAAGTTCAATTTCACACATCTTTCAGTGGCTTCTAATTTCCTCAGTTGTTTTAACCTGTACTTAACTCCCTCAAATAAGCCTTTCCTTTTCAAATAACATTTTCACCAGAGCTCAGCATAAGAAGAAGTATTAACTTTCCCTCTTATTTAACCGGAGTGGCGCATTTAATCCCCAGAAAAATCACACTGGACTTCCACTCATAAATTAAAAGATAATAAAAACAGAATTGAAGATTGAATTCTAAAAATGTAACATAAACCTAATGAAACAATTATTTCTGTTCCCCCAATCAAACACGCAAAAACAAAAAGATTAATTTCCAACCACACATGCTCAATATTCATACGCCAATAAGAAATAAAACACAGAAAATTGAAGAAGTAAACTAACCTTTAGGCCACTCAGCCACAATTCTCTCCTTAAGCATAGCAACAGTTGACGCCGGTGAATATCGAAAAGGACCGATGTCTGATCCATCGTACAATCTGAACTTCAGCTCCACTAAATCCTCCTCCGGCATTTGTTTCCTCCCAAATTTTTCGAAACCAACGCCGAATTTTTTAAAGCAAACCCTCCGATAAGGAAAACCCGGCAAAACTCCCAAATTCAGCTCCCACCTACCGAAAATTCATTCAAATAAAAAGTGCTAAAAAAATATTATAGGTGTTTTGAATTTTAATGCGTCAGTTACACTATGGAATTGAGGAACCCTAGACCAGATCTTGATGATTTACGCGTCCGAGTGCTGCCCTGTGTGTTCTTTGTGCAGTGCGATTCTCTTTTTTCTCTTTTCTTCTTTCTTTTTTATCCCTTTTGAGTTTTTTCAGTTTCTGTTTTTTTTTTTTTTTTTTTTTTTATCTTTTTCCACTTTTGATTACTTTTAGATTTTATTTTTTATTTTTTCTGGTTGAGTTGGGAAAAGTGAGATATATGAGCCCTGAGGGTTCTTAGAATCTTGTCAGATGGAATCGCAGTGAAGTTCTGTGCATTCCTCAGTTACTCAAACCTTTGTTTGACCACTGGAAAATTTTTAGAGGCATTTGATTTCTACTTTTGTTTTCTTCCACGCGGGTTGAAACTTGAAAAATAGTGTGTTGTGTCAATCGCTCATTGGCTGCTTGTCAATGTGGTCGGGTCGGGTCGGGTCAAATATATATTGGTCAAAAGTTTGGTTTTAAACCAAGTTAAAAATAGGTTGGGTTCAACTAATTTGACCTGCTTCCCACTTTTACATCTTCCTCCCATCCCATCTTAGAGTGTAAACAGGGGGATCTTGATCTTGAGAGTCGAATGTGGGTCGAGAGCGGTGGGCATAGGATTCTAAGTAACCAAAGTATACCAACCCAATATTTTCGGGCAGGGTCCATGGGCCTCAAGTTTTGACTCATTTGCCAGCCCTACTAGTGAGTTGCAGAAAGATTTTTATGTCCTTAGTTATTAGCCTAAGAATTTTAAACTGAGCTGCATCTTTTCAATATATGTGAATTCAAGAATTGATTATTTAAAATTGCAGTTACACAGTAGCTATAATATTCTTACTATTGCAAAGTGCAATATTATTTTTGCATGCCCAAACATTTCGGAAATTGGGGCCAAAAACTCGTGTTAGATTTTGGGAGGGTCAAGCCTCTACGCCAAATGGACACATAATACAAAATACAATTTGTTGGGGGTTATAAATTGGAGTGAGCTAACCAACATTGGTCTCTACATTCCACCACATTGCGCATCTTCTACTATGGGCTTCTAGAGTTGTGGTCTCGTTTTTAGTTATTTCTTGGAATTTGGGCCTTTGCTTGATTGAAAAAGTCCAGAGTTTTTGGGCTCGTCTCATCTTCTATTTATTCATCTTCAATAGTTCTGATAGTTCTTAAATTAATATGTAAAGAATATTTTTTGGTTGTTTAATAAAAAAAATACTTAATTTAGATAGTTTTGCTTGTGTTAGTCTAAATAAAGCATGTTAATTTTCATTACTTCTTTTTGCAAATAGTAATAATAACTGCACTTTTCAACAACCAAACTAAAAGAAATTGTTGTATCACTAAAATTTGGATGAATATGTTTCACTTGGTCAATAGAAAAAAATACTTCGCGATTTTCTACTTTGTAAAATACAAAGGGAAAAAAAAAACTACATTTATATATATATATATATATATATTAAGACACATGGAAGAAACTAAATCAGACCCTTATAGTTATGGAATATCCCATTTTATGGTTCCACTGCTACACAAATAAACGTCGACCAGCTTCCAAAAATTATGTCAATGCATTATTTTACTATCGTTATTTAGTTTGTAGTTAATTCATTCATTCATTTTTGTTGTAATTCGCCTAAATAAAATTCATAACCAGCCGGTTCACATAGTACTACAGTGTATAATTCAAAAGGAATATTGCCTTATTATGTATACCCTAACAAATTACTATAGCACTGCAATTTTCTAACATTACAAATAATGATTATAACTATAATCCAACTAAAAGATCTTAATTTAACCGTACTTCATAATCCTTTGGGAAAAAAAAAAAAAAATTGTGTTAAAATTTTTACGAAGTTGAATTCCTTAAACTCCATATGACTTGAATTCAACCAAACGCCAACCAAGGACAACTGGACTTGCAACCACCCCTGATAGTTACCTAATAAATACTATTAATGCAATTTATGTATATTCCCCGTGTAAAGTTTAGGCAAGTGATCTATTAAAGCAAGAGTCAAAATGAGGAATAATCACGTAACCACCTCAGCTGCCTACAAATAAAAGCGACAGGAATCTCACGCCCCCGAGGAATTATGGTTTTGGAGGTGGGGGTCTGTTTGGGAAATTTATGATAAACCGATCCAATCCACTTGTGATGAAAAGGGTAAAGGAATTTATTAAGATTTTAAAAACAAATTAGATTTTTTTTTAGTTTTTTTAAAATACTTTATAAGATCTTAATATTTTATTTTGAAAATTTTATAAGCTTACTTCCTAAAAAATCTACCAAAATATTTTAGGACATCTTCTAAATTTTCAAACATTTTATAACATGTTTTAAAGAATTGCTTACTCAAACGCCCTCTTAATACTACCTATAATTAGGTTAGATTGTGCTTATCCATGGAGCATAAACCGAGGGTATTTGCTAGAGTTCCGTCCAACAAATCCCTGGCAAGTTAAGGGGATTTCAAACCTGTGGTTAGTTATACCGCATTTCACTAGGAAACAAATATTTAAATTGATAAATTTGAAATTAAAAATTTTTAATTCAAAAAAATAAATTCATTAAACTTATTTAAATAATTATAAAAATATTAAGAATTTTAAATCCTCCCTCAAGTTTAAATTATTTTATCTAAATATATCATAAGAAGATTTATAGGGAGGAAAAAGAAGTTAGGGCAAAGAACTATATACTAATTTGTTAAACAAATAAAATATAAATATTTGTGAAACACACAGGTTGTATCTTAAAAAAAGTGCAAAGATTTTTTGGATTTTCAAAAAAGTGCACATGAAATTATGTACTAACAGTAAAGAAGCATTATCTATCCTTTACCTAAACTCAAACCAACTAAGAAACTAGGTGATTACGTTAACATGACGCTCCTAAAACCTAATTAATTGTATTCTTGAAGTAGAATAAAATAATATTGTCTAAGGATTCACTAGAATCCTATGCTACATCTAATGTTTCATAGAGTATTATCGTATACAATAAGGTTGAGCATGTCCATGCTGTGCCCATATGGTCAATTCCCATTCTAAAATATTGGAGACAATGACTATAGGGGGGGAGGGGGGGCTGCCTCCTACGTGGTGGCATAGGTTTTTAATTAAATGTCCTCACTTCTCAACGCGCGGGTACCAAATTTAGAGGGCCAAATTATAATATAGAAAAACTCAAGTCCATGTGATACTAATGTACACTTTTTTGTTTAGAGATATTCAGAGAGCATGGATTATTTGCTTTATGTATATTTGAGCATGTCTTGTATGATTGATATCAATGGAATGTATATGACATTTTGATGTTGGTTAAACAAAAACGTAAAAGTTATTCTTAAAAATATCAAAATAAAAAAAAAATAAAAAATTTAACGTTCATTGAGGAAATAAAAAATATATAAGCGGGTATTTGTCATTTTTATACTAAAAAACTATGATTTAAACTAAAGATTTATTTCAAGTTACAATAGATGAGCTTAAAATGAAGCTTAGAAAATGATGTACCTCTATGCACTGTTTGGCTACAAGATTCATTTTTATTTAAAATATGGTACTGTAATACACTTAATGCAGCTATCTTCTGTGTTAAAATTTAAGTGGAGTATGGCGTATTTACTTTCTATTGATTCTTATATTCTATCTGTGACTTAATTAGATTGAAGCAAATATGTTTTAATGTGGCGTTAAACCTTTAAATAAAATTCTGTTTCAAGCAAGGCTCGAAATTTATTAAATCGAAATCAGATAATAGAAATAGCGTAAAAAAATCAGACAGATAAGTTACATCAAACCTACTCAAGATAAGAGTCCGGCGGCCATTGATCAATTTTACATAAATGATTTGAATCATGATGTCCTACTTATTTTTCTTCAAATAATTTTTGTCGATTAAAAAACAACCCCCACTCATTCCAATAGCATGCACATGTTAAACTCCTCTTTCCTCTGTCTGCATATGTTCAAGAAATTACATACCAAGTCACCTCTTTCCCTGTTTCTTGATCTACAAACACATGCAAGAAACGAGAAAGGAATTTTTCTTTTAAAAAAAAGAGAGAGAGAGAGAAAGGAGAGAAAGAGAGAAAGAGAGAAAATGAAAAGATCAAAGCCAAAGGGCACCAGCCTCTTTGAGAAGTGGCACAAGTGTGCCGCTGATATGAGACGCCATAACACTATCCATTGCACCCACCAGCTTGCCGCCGATAAACACAACCGGCACGGCGGAGGCGCCTCCGAGCAGCCGCATCAATGCCTTCTCCAACTCTTTTCCTCTGGGATCTTCATCAATCTCGTACACGGTCGGGTTAACGCCCATGCCGCAGAACAGTCGCTTCACGGCGTGGCACATGCAGCACGTGCTCATGCTGAAGATCACCACTGCATTTGCTGAAGCCATTCTCTCAATGCGCTCCAATGGGTCGGTCGCAACGCTGCGTTTTGCAGGGAAGTTGTAGGAGTTCCAGGATCCTGTTTGGTAATGCATTTCGGGAGATGGGTTTGAGAAGACGACTGTGAAACTGTTTGTGGTTTTAGTATCTAATTGGTGGAGAGGAGTAAACTGAGGGGTTTGTGTGGATATGTGTCTATATGACTAGGGTTTTAAGAGTTAAGAGTAGTGTGAAAAGAATTGAGATGGAGATGGTATTTATAGACACAAAATAAGGCCAACTATAAATTAAGTGATAAGAAGGACCGTTGCAGTTGTGTGGTGGATATTTGCAGTTCAAATCCTTTATTACGTGTCAAGTGCATGTATAAATTATCTATATTTAACATATATTTATTATGTAAAATATTAAATTAAGATCCAATTTTGAAATATAAGGTGTCTCCGACACACTTTTTCACTTGCAGTCAATTTTCGTGATAAAATAAATCAGTTTCTTTTTAGTTTTTACTAACAACAAAGTCACTGTCTATTACTATTACTGCTACTATTCGGTGTATTCTGTATTGATGTTATATATTAGATTACAGGGCCGCACAGGAAGTGAGAGAGGGAAAGGCGGAAGGGGGACAAGAGTGAAGAGGAGCAACAGGCTGACAACAGGCTTTTCCAGAAAAGGAATTTTTTGTGGGTTTTCTTTAGACGGCTGCTTTCGTCCTTGTTGTCGGCTCCTAGTTTTTCCAATCCTGACCACCCCCACCCCCTTCTTTATTTTTGTAATCTTCTTTCTCAATTTACTGTGTGCATATCCAAATATCTTCTTAATTATCGTACCTATTCCAAAGATCAATGTTTTAAGAAATTTTACTTAGTATACTAATTTATTTTTATTTTTTTGCATGATTTCTATTTTTCTTTTGATATATTAAAATAGGAGAAATGTAACCAGTATTCCAAAAAAATATAATAGAATTAAAAAGTATAAGATTAGTTAAGTTTGAATATGTACTTGTGAATTGTGATGGCAAGTGGGGGTAGAGTTGGGGAAACCTGGAATGTGTGCGCGTGCAGAGCACATGTGAATTAATTTATAGACCGGTTATCAGATTTAGACGGTTGTTTTGTTTTATTACGAGACATGGTTTCGTACGAAGAATGTTTTGCATATGTAATCAGACTGGTAAAAGATTCACGTTTATCCGTCTATTTGGGATTCGATTTAATACATATTTGTGGAGAAAATATATCCTGAAATAATTTTCTTTAAAATAATTCGATAAGTAATGACTGCCATTAACATTTATTGTCTTCAACTAACTACAACTAATCTAATAATACAGATCATCATCGCAAATTGAATTGGGTAAGACTTGACAACTACAAAAAAGAAGCATGGAAAGGGAGGGTCCATCTCCATCCCACCAGAAAACAAGTGAAGAAATTTGTAATGAAAAGTTGCAGAGTTGGTGTGTAAATCGGTCCCCTACTTTGGCCGCACACTCGGAGTCTCATAGCAGTAAACCTAACTGTATTTTGGCACCAATCCTAGTCTAGACTGCTACTACCATAGATACAAAGTATCACAGAATTTTGCAAATTGATCCTGCATTTAGCACACCCACGTGCATGCGTACGTAGTTTCAGAGCGTCGCACCATCTTTTCCTTATCATGCCAGCAACATTCATTAAAAAATCTGGCACACCCATTTTTCTCAGTTTTCCAATGAAATAAATTAGTCTCACTAGACAAAGACGGCTTTTCCTCAGCTTTTGTTTCCTCTTCAACCCTTAAACCTGACCTTTGCCCTTACACAGTATAGTTTCCAGTGATTTTGCAAATTTTTGTTTGATCTTGGCCTGTTTTCTTGTCCCCTTTGCGTTTTGGGTCATCGGTACTTCCCACCGCTTAATAGTTTTTTGTATGATCCCATCTTGATTCTGGTGCTTAACAGTAGTATTCATTTCTAAAGCCATGCATGTTCCATGGCAGGAATTTCCCCTTTTCACAAGGAGAAAAGATTTTGGCTGAATGCTGATAAGAGAATTGGGGAGGGGGCCTGGGGGGTTTGTATAGATATTGGGATCTGACGATGGATTTGTCTCACCTTGTGTTTTCTATCGTTCAGGGCACGTCGGTTTGTCGTTTTTTTCTCAAAAGGTTTGGTTAAAAGTTGATTGCATATCCGTCAGCTCAAGAGTTGATTCAAGTTCAAACATAATGGGGAACGAACTGTATCCAATCAATAGCTAGTAGTTTAAACGAGTGATTTTACAATTTTTGTTTAACGATTATCATAAATTCATTTGCTTTAAACACGACCTGAAGAGAGGGATTTAATTTTAACTCGTTCTAAGCTAACAAAGCAACTAAATAGAGACTATCTCAACCCCATAAAATTCATTAAATTAGGAAAACCTAAGTTACAAACATCTAACTACAATGTGCAAAACCTAGCTATGTATCATCCAAATTTTCAGAAAAAAAATTTCAGACTCTACTGTATAATGGCAAGGAAGCTTAAATCAGTTTGAAAATGCCAGTCCTACAACCACTAATTCTACTGACGGCTCATAGGGGCCATTGGCAAGGATGATGGTTGGCCATAGAAACCACCTTCCGGTGGATAACTTTGATAAGCATTTAACGGAGGAGCAAATGCAGAAACCCCAGTAATTGGAGGCCCAACTGGAGCGTAACTAGGTGGGGGTGCTGGTGGTGGTTGGCTCACATTATAGCCATATGGTCCACTGAGTATTGGCATGGCAGTTTGCATATATTGGGGCACCGGATATGGCTGCATAGGTGGTGGCAGAGGTGGCAAAGGAGGAGGAGATGATGGGGGAGGAGGAGGTTCATTGGGATTCAAGTCCTGTGAGGTGACTGGCAGATTGTGTTGCACCTGTTCAGGATGTGAAAAGGTTGGAGCTGGTGCTTGGGAATTTTGAGGAACGTAAGAAGTGTGTTCATTCTCAATCTTAGCCCTCTTTTCAGAGGGATATTCACTGGATGACTCTTTAATAGGATTGCCAATCACTCCTTCTGATGCAAGAGAGGAGAGGACAAAAGTCAGCATCTGGGCTGAAGATGTTGAAGCCGCAAGTTTTGCAGCAACTGCAGCTGCTGCAGATTTAGGATCTTCTTCAATATTGCCAGATTTTTCAGCAAAAGATACCTGCCGTGTGTAAGTCACTGAGGTTGACCGCTCCCCAGCTATAGGTATAAAATTCTGTGGCATCTGAGAGGCTGGAATCCCATTTCCACTCTGCTCAGCAAGAGCTTGCTCGTTACCATTGCCACCAAGTAGCTGCCCGCAAATATTGCCTGCCTGTTCTGAGTGTGTCTGTGCTGCCTGAGAATGTGGAGGGCCATACGGTCAGAAGAGCTATATTAACTACCAATAGCTGAATTTCCATTTAGATAATTAAATCAGGATCCTACTTGGGTTTTTCTTAGAAAAAAATCAACCTGGAATCTTAACCACTCCAAGAAGTGGAAGTCGTAACTTAATTGGCAACAGAAAATTCATGGATAACATCCAGTTCATCAAATAACAGAAGCAATGCACTTGACAAATTCCCCAAACAACTCATCAGCTACTTATAAGCATATTCCTTAAAACAAGCAACATAAAAGAGTCCCACTGGGAAAGCAGAGCAAAAGTGTCTCATGGTTCTGTAGAATGTTGCCCTTCAGCAATATATGACGACATGTAAACCATAAACAGCAGACAAATAAGACTTATCAAGGCAATTTAATTAACTGGTCACTAAAGCAGGACACAACCACTAAACTCAACTCAACCCAGCAAGACTAACTCGTATCTGGGGTTGCTACGGGGTAAAAGATTTCCCTCTGTTTCTTTAATATTTTTCTTTCTTGCTTCAGTTCTTGTGAGTTGTTCTTGCAACAAAATTAATGAATCAGACAATTGAAACTTCCAAATCAGTACAAAATATGAAATGGTTAAAAGTTAACCCAGTTCTGAGCATCTACACAATGATACTAGAACATCTAAATTAACCATTAAACAAAGTTCAGTATCAAGAAACGAGCATTCATTACCTGAAGTTGATCTCGGACTTGTTCCAGCTTATACACCTACGAACAATATCAGTAGTTCAAACTTCAAGGTTAGAGTGAAGAAGGTAAAACAAAAGCAGACCAAACATGCAAGTTCCAAACAATCTACCTGCTCCTGGAGAGCCTCCCGCAACAGAGATACAAGGTTTGCTCTAGAAGATTCAACAACAGCTAGCTGCTCGATGCAGTCCCTCAATATTGCGTGCTGCCCCTTCAGCTCATCTGTGATACTACTGTTGACATGGCCTGCTTGATATTTCCCACAGAGATGGATGCAGTATCAGTTGTCAATGTTTTTTTAATAAAAAGGAGAATGTTAACCAAGTTAGTGTTAATTTCAATTGTGCTTATCATCCCATGACAACCAACTTAACATGAGTTCTTAATTTCCTTACCTGTTATCATACTCATCAAAATTCATAAATAATGGTGGTCAAGCAATTTTTTGATCAGTATGCACATATTTTATATCAGAGGAAAAGGTGCTACTAGAAATTGGAAAAAATGTAGGTAAATCACGTAAAAGGAAAATTTCAACCTTAAAAATACATTTTTTCTCCGATTTTCTACCTTTAAAGTTAATGCCCTTTCGCAAAAATGTTGTGGCTTACTCTTTTCTCAAATCAAATGTCATAAACATGATCGCTAAAGTAACTTGTATACTAAGCTTCAAGGCCTCAAGCCACAAAACATTGTTATAGCATAGTTAATAAGTGCACCGTGCATTACTTAAAAATTTAAGTAACCATATGTTGTTCTTTGCATCTTCAAGGAAGTGGGAGGGCAAAGGCTATAATAGAACATGGTTGTCCCATCAGAAGGTGTTTTTTCAATACTTTTGGGTACGAAAAAACATGAAGCTCTCCAAATAGTTTGAATTGCATGATTCTTTTCTACAGCACGACTAATAGTTAATCTCGAAGTCTTCTAACATAATTTTTGAAGTCCACAATATTCCTAATGTCACTACATGTAGCTTTCACATATCCAGATTCAACACTGACATGTACAGGACCTGCATAAATCATATTGGTGAAATGTGCAAAACAATGACCATAACCAAAGTTTGAAGCACTTTGAACAATCAAATCCAGGCCGAGCTAATAAGCATGCCACCAAAGCCTATGCAAGGTCCACTACAGGTCAGACAAGACCAAAAAACAAAGCAAATTATATGTATTTGCAGTTTGGGCACTCAACAAAATCATCAAAGAAATTTTTTTAAACAAAATGTAAGCAAATATGCATTCACAATTGTTGAACACATATCATGTTATTCCGCATACATAAAATGAATTAGTAGAGGAGTTAGCAGATAGAATAACAGAGATGCATAACAAAGACAAAATCCATACCTAACCCATAATCAGCCTCAACGTCTTTATCCACTTTCTCAATGAAGCTGATGGCATTTCTACATTTGTTAAAAATGGCATCCTCATCCAATTGACTGCTATAGACAGCTTGATAACCAGAAATTAATTTGTCCAAAGCATTTCCACCAGGTGACCGCTGTTTGCAAAGGGGAGTACAAGCAAGCAGTAAAGGTTACATTCAGAAATGATGCGCATAAATCAAAAATCATCAAATCAAAAATAAGTACCAGTTTGAATCCAGCATGCTTCGAATTTCTATTGCCGTTGTCCAATTGCCTTTTTACAAACTCTTCCTTAAGAATTTGGCCTCTTGAGCCAAATACTTTTCGCTCCTCCCAGATGCTGATCTGCAAGAAATTAGAATACAAATTAAATTACACTATTGGAACAATCACATAGTTGTCCTAATAGTAACTAAATGATACATCTCAATTTCTAGCATTCTTGTATAACCATTCATGCATGGTAACTGCCATCTTATTGATGCATAATCTTATCCATATTTCTGAGCATAATTTCATTTTAATAGAGAAATGTGTCCCGACAAGAGAATACGTTTATAACTACACTTTCCTCTCTTTGGGTATGAGAAGAGACAGGAAATGAGAATTTCTGAATGCGGGGCTTAAATTATATTTGAAACTATTCTTTTTCCCTTCAAGTTGTTTTAGAGAGAGCAATATGAAAAAGAGTTAAAGGCGAAAAACAATTGGCATGAAAGGAAAGAGCCCACAAAGTTCACAAATACATTTATCTCAAAAAAAGAAAGAAAGAGAGAATTTGATAAAGACCATAAATGTTGCATTTTACTTTCATGTGATCACTAACACTTTAAATGCATGAAGAAACCTATAAAACATAATAGTATACAATTAAATTTGAAAATATTCCAGGAAAAAAATAAAGGGAACTGAGCAGCTCATAGTAGGGAAAAAAGAAAGAAAAGAATGATAGAACGCCTTCACAAATAATTTTCCTTGCACGTGATTGCTGTAGCTTCACATTTATTGAGGAACAAAAATATAAAAAATAAAATTTGAAATTTTATGGAAAAAGGAAAATTAGACCGGAGCAGCTCATAAGGACATTTAGCAGTTTTCTTATATTTTTATTTTCTAAGGTTGCTTACCAGCGTTTCTAAATTTTCTTCTTTGCGCTGCCTTATCAGATTTCTTCATCTTCTCAAACAGACATCCTAAGGTTACGTTTATAGAATTAACAATCATTTATTTGTTCATTGAACCAACACAAATCATTTCCATGAGTGAAACAGCTAAGATATCTCTCCCCCGTGTATCTATGTACGTGTGTGTGTTTGTGTGTGTAAAACGTAGAAAACAATAAACATACCAAGCGCAAAGCAGCATTCCTTCCAAACTCATCTCCATTTTCAATTACATCACGAAGAGAATCCGGAAGAACCTTCCAAAACTCTGCAACAAACTCTGCACCCTTCCGCCTGCTATTCTGGAGAATGTCATTTGCAAGATACAGAAAAGCCAAGCGCTGCTCACGAGGAGCGCAATGAAACTGTCTATCCCATGTTTCTACAACTTGTTTCGCTTTGTTCATGTGAAAAATGCACCAATGTGATAGAGCTTAATCATGTCAAGGAAAAGTTAGTGGAAAACCTATGTAATGAATATTACATAGAAATGGTAAATAACTTAAGAGGTAGGTCCACAAGAATACATATCAGTATTTGGTATAGTACAAGAAAAACAAAATTATGCAGTATAAGAAACACTTTTTCCATAGCATTTGTATGGTAATTAATATCCTTCCCCTCAAGAGCAATAAATAAATAGATGTTATAAACACCGAAGATAATTTAACAGTGATTGACAGTTCAATGAGCATCACTTTCTCAAGATGGAAAATCCAATTCTGCGAACAAAACATCGATGCATATATGAACATATTCAGCACTAAAATGCCAATAAAAAGCTCAGCAGATATAAATTTGTTGGAAATTAAAAAATTAGCAGGATACTCTCGATGCTTTGCTGCGAGCTGTTGAGCTTCGACAGCTTTTCAACCAAAATTTGTGGATTAAAAGTGCTTCCCATGGTTTCTCGCCCAAAGTCTGCCAGGCCAGTGAGCCCCTAGCAGACCGACTAAAGAAAAAGAAAACAGAGAATGCAATTCAGAAAAGTAAAAACAAGAAAGCCATGTCATCACTTTAGACACAATCCCAAAGAGAGAGAGAGAGCTCAGCCTAAAAGGAAGTTTTAAATAACCACCAACAACCTAACACCAAAGCTGTTCCAAGGATAAGCAGGCTATGCATTAACTCTCATTCTTAGATTTTGCCACAATGTACTTCTTCTTACTCAGTTTTATATTGCAGTAAGGCAACAAGTTCAAGGATGACACAATAAAAGGTTGTTGCAACAGCCATGAAACGGATAGGTGTGTATGCTGCATGAGCCATGAAATTGCCTAGAGCATAATGCTTGATGCACCAGGCAGTATTGATAACTTAATATGCTGACCAAGAGCACTACTAAATATTTCCGCACTTATAT
Organism: Paulownia fortunei; assembly: GCA_019321725.1. Lineage (NCBI taxonomy): Eukaryota > Viridiplantae > Streptophyta > Magnoliopsida > Lamiales > Paulowniaceae > Paulownia > Paulownia fortunei. The sequence continues at coordinate 312,221 of CM033114.1, read as the reverse complement.
ACACATGAATCCATGCATAGTCACATTGAATATATAAATTGGATTTCTCAAATTATATGGGAAAAAGGAATAGCATTCACTAAATATGTTCCTATAAATATACATATATATATACGTATATATATGTTTTATTTTGAGATTATGTCATTTGGCTGCTCCTTTATACATTTCAAGGGTGACTTGTCTTGAACTAGACTTTGGAAGAGCATAATAGAACTTTGCATTAGCCGGTCCTGAATAATCTCAAAATAGTAGTTATAAAATATTGGAAAGGGCCACCGAAGTAAGAAAAATATTTGACAGTTAATAAACGACAATAAAACTCAAAATCTCTGCTAAGTTCAATAACACGAATTTGAGTTCCCAATAATCTGAAATGCTTTAATCTTCCCGCTGAAAAACATCAGTGAATTCCACAGATGTCTGCCATTTACCTATTTATAGTTGTATGGTACTAGTAAGTTTTTGGAGGTTTCATCATTAAAGCATGCAATTCAGAGAAAATTCATTTCACTACTGGATACTTGAAAGATGCACCAAATAACTGATTCCCTCAAGAGAAGTCATATTTCCTTTATGATCAATTCAATTATTGGTATATTAATAGTGACAGACAGCAGAATAATTTTTTTTTCATCTCCTCAATCAAAACAGGCAAACGTGGTCTGTACAGACAAAACCATATCTAAACCAAGGTGCGCAAATTTAAACACTTTCAAGTATTGTCCTTCACAGGTTTCAAAGGCGAACCCCCTTCCTCTTTCCCATCACCACATAAAAAGAGCCATGCGGCCAGAGTTACATAGTCTAGAAGAACCATTTTCAGTTAATATCAGATAATGACAACTGATGAAAAGGGAATATTCATCAACACCCACACAAATAATTTTGATTAAAAATGCATGAAAACTATGCATTGGTATCAACAACTTTTTGTCAAAAATTGTTCAATGTACTCATGGAATTAATGGCTATAGATCAACAGAGCCACTAATTCTCGGTACAGAAAAAGCGAAAGATAACTCAATTCTTTCTTAGAACCAATACAGCAACTCCGGGTACGTAAAAGGAAGCATAAAAATTCTACAACAATTAAGACAAAATACCCAACAAATCGAACAAAAGCACGACATTTAAGTCCTAAGAAACAAGATAACAGTAGATAAATGCATAATAGCTTAAAAAACAAACCTTTTCACGAAGAAAGCAGGAACCTTTGGCGACAAAGGTTGGATTTTTCCAAGAATGTTGGAGCTTAATTTTTAATTTTCATATTAAATTAGGGATAGGGATTTTTTTTTCTTTTTGTACCTGGGATTTTAGTGTCGAAAGGTGCTGATTTTTGTTTTCCAGTGCGTATTGTAAGAATTGGCAAGTAAAAGTGCTGAAATTAGGGTTTGCTTTCACGAATTGGGCTGAGGATTGATATTTAGCTTGCTGATTTTTGTTTTCCAGTGCCTATTGTAAGAATTAAAAGTGCTGAATTTAGGGTTTGCTTATTGATATTTAGCGGTACTGAGAATGGGAGTAGACTTCGGAAGACTTAGAGCAGGTGTCGAACGTGTGCTAATGACTACAGTACGTCGAATTTCCGCAACTGCCCTTAGTTTTTTTTGTTTTCTTTTTTCCTTGGTTTTCTTTTGCACTTTGATGGTTTGAGCATAATTTGCATTTGCACCCTAAATAAAACCTAAATTAGCCAATTTGCACCCTGAAAAAGAAAAAATAGCAGAATACATCCTGGAGCTGTAAGAGTGTTGGCAAAATGCACCCTCCCCTCTTTTCCTGCCATATTTCTCATCGAAGTGAGGGTAAATTCGTCAAAAAAAAAAAAAAGATATCCCACCAGAATGGGTTATTTGCATATTGCACTCTAAAAATAGCTCTTTAAGCCACTTTACACATTGAAAAAATAGCACTTCCCATCCTGGAATTATAATTCCCTAGGCACAATTTGCTCTAACCTATTTCATCCAAAGGCAGTTAACATCCATAAAGCAAAATATTTAGCTAATTAGTGTATTGCAAATAGCCCACTCAACTTCTTCCAATCCTGAAATAATTTTTTTTTATTTGTTGGAAGTATAAATGTATTTTTCAATTTTTCGGTCTTGCCATTCTTCTTTTCTAGTCTTGTGCCTTGTAGTGAACAACTTCATATCAAATACCAGAAAAAATAATAGGATTTGATAGTTGATAAATGCAATTCCAGCACCATAAATCTATAACTTCATAAAACTACAGGCTCAATCTTATCACTCAACAAAAAAATATTCAAATAACTTTAAGCAACTAAATAATTAAAAGCTAACAAAAATGAAAAAAAAAAAAAAGAAGAAGAAGAAGAAGACCATTCTAGGAATATAAAAGATAGACAAATTAGGCAAGATGAAATATGAATTTTTGAAATTATAAACTGCAAATCACTTTTTAATTATTTAAAGAGAAAGGACTATTTAAATTTAGAAGTTACTAACATAACAATTTGAACAAAAGCTTATATTTCTCTAGTCACATCATTCAAAAAAATTCTATTTCCTTTTATGTATTTTTATTATCTTTTTATATACGTTGAATAGTCTTCTTTTTTTATTTAATTTTTGTTAGCTTTTAATTATTTAGTTGCTTAAAATTAATTGAATCTTTTTATCGAGTAATAAAATTAAGTGTGGAGCTTTATGAAGTTATGAATTTATGGTGCTCAAGTTGCATTATTCAACTATCAAGTATTTTATTTTTTATTTTCTTAGGTTCAATATGAAGTTGTTCACTAGAGGGCATAAACTAAAACAGAAGCATGACAATGACAAGACTGGAAAATTAAAAAATTATTTTTAGGTACATTTATATTTAGGGTGGGAAATAGTTAAGAGGCCTACGTGTAACATGCTAATTACCCAAAATATTTTGTTTTGTGGAATTTTTTTTTTTCCTTTGAAAAGTTATCTCCAGCATGATTTTTTTTTTGGGTGGAAAATGGGTTAGATTGCAATGTGCCAAAAGAGTTATAATTTTTGAGGATGAAAAGTGCTATTTTTTTTATTAAATGGAAAGTAGCTAATTGAGCTATTTACAGGGTGCAAAATGCAAATAACCCATTCTAGTGGAAAAATTAAATTTTAAGACAAATTTGCCCTCATTCCGACAATAAATTTGGCCGGGAAAGAGGGATGGTGCACTTTGCCAACACATGCAATTCCAGGATGCATTCTGTGCAAAATGGCTAATTAAGTTGTTTTCAGGGTGCAAAATGCAAATTACTCATGGCTTGATGCTATTATTGGTCATACACTGGTGTACAAGTACAACAATATTTTGACAGTGGGTAAAAAACAATCAATATCCTTAATTTGCAGTTCTCTCATATGGGCTCTTTATGATGCCCGTCCAATTGCTATGGTAATTTTTTAAATTTTGGAATCTCAAGACTAAAGTTGTCCGTTGGGCTGATCCGATTTGGTCTGGCCTTAGACTTGGGCCTGCAGGTCAGGCCCACGAACTGTTTTTAAAAAATTGAATTAAATTAAAATGCATAACTTATATGATATATCATAAGACTTACAAATTTATTTATTATAAATTATATATTAAATTTTAGTTATGTCTTAAAGTTGAATTTGTAAATTATAAATTTTAGTACTCAAAGTATATCACCATAAGATTTAAATTTAACTTTTATTTGATTAGTTTAAATTTATTTCTATAAAATTAAGTCTTTATCTTGTGAATTATATTATATAATTAATATATATTATTTTTATTTGACTATTGAGTTATACTAAGTTTAGATTTTAATTTTTTATTTAGTATATTTATTTAATATTTTAATTAGTATACATTCATCCTAAGTTATATTTTAAATTTTATGACTTTTCTTAATTTAGTATACTTAATACTAAGTACATTTTTTTTTATATTACTAATAGACTTACTTTCTAAGTTTATATTTTAATCTTAATAATTTTTTAATTTAATATACTTAGTACTATTTTGTTTTGTTGGTAATAGAATTACTTATTAAGTTTATATTTTAATTTTCATAACTTTTTTTAGTTTATTATAATATTTAGTACTACTTAATTTTGTTAGTAATAGTCTTCCTCACTATTTTCATAACTCTTTTTAGTTTAGTATACTTAATACTTAGTGCTTTTTTTTTTTTTTGTTACTAATAGACTTACTTATTAAGTTTATATTTTAATTTTCATGTCTTTTTTTAGTTTACTATAATACTTATGATTATTATTATCATGACTTTTTAGAGTTTACTATAAAATATTTTTATAATTTACTATAAAGCTTTTTTTATAATTTTTTATGATCCTCATTAATATAAATTTGCTTTTAAGGTTGTCGATAGAATTGAGGTTGGATCAGTGGCCGGGCTCTCTTCTTTGCAATAAGTAATGTTTTAATTTTTCATGTTACAATTATTATTTTTCATTAAAAAACTAAAAATAACATATAATATAATATATATAATATTAAAAGGTTCGTGACTAGTCTGGACTGAATCTAGGCTTCAACAGACCAATTTATTGGTTGGACTTGACTTTATCTATTAGGCCCAATTCATATACAAGAATTGGTTCAAATAGCCCATTACTGTTTATAAATCGATCTTTGGCTGATTACGAGTTGGGCGATTAGACCCAACTCATTTGACAACTATACTCAAGACTTGCTAATAATAGAAATGACAGTGTTTTTCAATGTCATTCAAAAGCATCACTATTTACAATGTTAATTGATGCTTAGTATTTTGTATATTTGCATATTCCTATTATTTAAAACAAGATCATTAATGAGAATAATAATGTGATTACTACTATTTAAATATATTCAGAGACTCATCCTAGATTTTATCATTTTTATTCATTTTTTATTTTACCCAAACACATATTTAACCACATCATCTAATTATTAGGTTAGTATGGTCACTGTTTCATGGATCTAGACTAGAGGTCCACAAAAACTAGCTTATATAGGATAATATTTATGAGATAACAAATTTGGTCGATCAAAAATGTAAGTTGACTTATCAATAGACATGGTGGATTGAGGTAGCTCATAAATAAGCATTTAATCGTTAGTAATTTATCATACAAATTGATGTAATCTATAATTGTAGAGAGCTAGCTACACAATTGGAATTGTGCACAAACACTATCAATCCCCAAAAAGAACTAACTGAAAATATTTATTTATTTTTACCAATAGGCTATTATTTTACACGGAAGGTAACCTAAATGGGTTTACCTAGCTCTAAGACTTGTTTTTTTGTTTATGCCTCGATAATATATTATTACATAATTTTTCAGAAAAAATATTTATTCATTTTTTTATTCTCATCAATCATGATTATTACAACGATGTGAAAATATTTATTCATTTTTTTATTCTCATCAATCATGATTATTACAACGATGTGAAAAATTTAGACTTTACGTCTATCATGAATTTGACAAAAAATCCAAAATTTTTCAGGTTGAAGCCCTCTTGAAGCTTTGCCTCATATATACTCTATTTCAATAACTAAAATTTAGAAATAAAATAAAATAAAATATTACTATCTCATCTCAACGAGTTCAAGTATTTGTTTAGTTAAATACCGATTTTTATGGTTGTATTGAATAAATATTTTAGTTAACCATATTATCGTTATTTTGGGATTTATGTGTATAATATACTGCCATTAGACTATACTTATAATCAAAATACATGAAAAATTACTCTCGGAGCATAGGTCAATTGACAGAACAATTAATTTGGATTTGCTTTTAGTGGCAGAATGAGGGTTCAAATTCTCGTGGGAATCTGCGAATGCATTTCAATATGAAGTAATCACTGTACTGCCAGTGGGACCCTGCGACTGAGGTGTGTCGAGCGATTACTGTGGTTGTGTTCTTAGTATGGAGCAATCACTGTATTGCCAGTAGGACATGCGACTGAACTAGGGTAAGGTGTTTAGTAGCTTCAAAACTAGTCTGGCGAAATCGAAAATTTAAATTATAAAAAAAAAAAAAATACATGAAAAATTGCAAAAAAGTAGTTATTGTTTGAAAGTTTCAACCTCCATGATCATGCTTAGTGGTGGAAAACACGATTGGTTTTGAGGACATCTCAATATTCTCCAACCTAACCCTAATAACAACATCCACGCGCTGTCCTCTCATCCAAGAAAACTTCCATAGTATGTGTCTCCACAACAAAGCCTTGTTTCCATCTCTCAATACTAACTACCACAACGACCATTTCAATTTCTCAAAATGATATTCAGCAAAAAACAAAAAAAAAAAAAAAAAAAAAGAAAAAAGAGAGCATGTTAAACAAAAAATGAGAGCAATATTCAATGTATAATGCCCCTCCACTTTCGGGTTTGCATGTTTTGCGCTACTCCCAAATCTCCCATCATTCCCTCCTGTTTCCTCTTTCTCTCTCTTCCTTCTCTCTCCCTCTCTCTTTCATGCCAAGTTTTGTCTGAACGTTTCACAAAAAAGACAAACATTCAAAGCCATTAGAACTGCCATGGATGCAGAGAAAGACAAACCCCTTCCTGAAAAATCCCCCAGCCTTGTCTCCAAAACTACCATGGATCCAGACAAGGACAAAACCCTTCCTGAAAACTCCCCCACAGACAATACCAAAACTGAAACCGACGACGACAACAACAATGAACACCACCCTGGAAAATCCTACGGGGATCAAGATCACCCTCAAGACCATGGAGATAACAGCCCATCATCCCCTAAACCACCCTCAGATGCTGACCCCAAGCTCGAAAATGCTGATGCCCTCGATTCGGAGATCAAAGAGGAAGAAGAGCCAGCTGAAATAGAGCTCGAAGAATCTTACCCTTTGCCACCTGATCTAAATAAAGTTTCTGAAGAGATTGATCAATACATTTCCTTGTTGTTTAACTCACAAGGCGACGAGTCCACCCCTCCTGACTTGCCCATTTTCGTGGATCAATTCATGGTTCTGGTTGAAGCTAAGATCGAAGATTACGATTCGCGGGATAGCCCTGTGAAATGGAGTCGACTGACGGAGGAACATTCAGCTTCATTTCTTGAAGCCGTGAATCGGGTTTCTTCCCTGTCAAAAGCGCTTTCAAATTTCTCCTCAGAATACAAGTACGCTTGTTCCATCAACCGCATTGGAGGTGTTCTTCAGCGTGCAATGTCGTATGTGGAGGAAGAATTCAAGTCACTCCTTGAAGATTACAAGACCCATGTTTCAGATCCCCGTAATAGAAATGACACAAAGCCTAAGCAATCTACACCATCAAGCTCTAATCAAGAATCAGATCAAAACCCACAACCGGCATCAGCCCCGACAGAAGAAAGCAATATTTCAGGATACTCAGAAGAGATTTTATCAGACTTGATTAGATTATCAAAGACAATGATCGCTGGAGGCTATGAAATGGAGTGTTGCCAGGTATACTTTGTGGCAAGAAGAAATGCATTGGAAGAAAGCCTGCAAAAACTTGGATTTGAGAAGTACAGCGTTGATGATGTGCATAAAATGTACTGGGAATCACTGGAGAGGGAGATCGAAGCCTGGATCAGAACATTCAAGCTATGCGCCACGGTGCACTTTTCCAGCGAACGCAAGCTGTCTGACACCGTGTTCTCAGATCATCCTTCAATATCTGAGAGCCTGTTTGGCAGCTTGTCTCATGGTATAATGATTCAACTCCTCAACTTTGCCGAGGCTGCTGCGTTAACAAAGCGTGCTGCCGAGAAGCTGTTCAAGTTTATTGATATATATGAGGCTTTGAGAGATATCCTCCCAGCAATTGATAACTATTTCCCAGAAGAGTGTGTGATTCAGCTTAGAACCGAGGCCTCGATGATAAGAAGCCGCCTAGGCGAGGCCATGATTTTGATTTTCAACGAGCTGGAAAACTCAATCACGGCTGATTCAGGGAAGACTCAGGTTCCAGGCGGAGCAGTTCATCCATTGACTAAATATACCATGAATTACCTGGAATACGCGTGCGAGTACAAGAAAACGTTAGAGCAAGTGTTCAGGGAGCATCAGAAGATCGAAAGAGCTGATTCAGCCACCGGATCAGAATTCGACTACAATCCACAAACCCAGAATCTTAGCAATGAGTCAGTAAAGCAGTCTCCGTTCCAAGCTCAGATAATAAAGGTCATGGATTTGCTGGTTGCAAATGTTGAGGGCAAAGCAAAGGTTTACAAGGACCCTTCATTGAGCTCGATTTTCATGATGAACAATGGGAGGTACATCTTGAAGAAGATCAAGGGGTCCAATGAAATCAACAGCCTGATGGGCGACACTTGGTACAGAAAAAAGTCATCGGATCTCAGGCAATATCACAAAGGCTACCAGCGCGAAAGCTGGGGGAAGTTGTTGAGTTGTCTCCACCCTGAGGGCTTAACAGTGAATGGGAAAGTAGTGAAGCCAGTGCTTAAGGAGAGATTCAAGAGTTTCAATGCAATGTTCGATGAAATACACAAGACACAGAGCAATTGGGTTGTTGCTGATGAGCAGCTTCAGTCGGAGCTGAGGGTCTCCATATCAAACATGGTTATTCCGGCTTACAGGTCATTTTTGGGAAGGTACAGCCAGGTGTTTACTCCGGGGAGGCAAACGGAGAAGTACGTAAAGTATCAGTCAGATGATATTGAAACTTATATCGATGGGCTGTTTGATGGGACTGCAACTCCAACGGGAAGAAAGAAGCAATAAGAACACCACGGAGAAAAAATCATCGCTACTGTTGTACAAAGAAGATGAGGTGACAGCCAACATCACTTGCTTCATGGTGAGAGTAATTAATGGTGGCGGCTAAGGTCATATGAAGAGCCTTGAAGATTTCATCCTCATTGGATTCCTCAGGCAACTACAGCAACGGAAAATGCATTGATCGATGTAGTTATTCTATGCTCATGCATCAATCTGATAGGATTATAAGGGACGTGATTTCTTCCCCCTTTTTGTTTATACTTTATAGTTTCCATTTCCATTTTTAACTTCATTTTTTTAGTGTAAGCAGGGATGCTGCATTTTTTTGTGTACTAGTTTCCTTTGTAGCTGCTCTTTCTTAGTTATTACATGAGAACTCAATTATTTGTAATTATCCTATTGCAATACAGAGAGATTAATCTCAAAGCTAATTCTTAGACAAAGTACCAAAATATGAACCAAACTATATACTTTTGATCTTCGAAAATGGAAGTGTGGCAATATAATTATATAGCAACTTTCAAATTTTTGGTTCAATTGAAAAAATCACATGCCAGGCACATAAATCCAAAATTTTGGCAATGTTTGTTTTTATTTTAGATATTTCAGGGCAAGTATTTTGAAGGAATGTCTTTTAATTTAGGGAGATGTATTTGAGAATGAGAATGGATAAAGGTAATGTTTAATTTTATTTTTGGAAGATATTTTTTTATTGTAAATATGTTGTAAGGTAAAAAAATTTTGGTTAATGGTGTCACATTAGCTATTTTTAATGAATTATATTATTTTTTTAAATAGAATAGAATAACAATATATATTTATAATAATATAATAATTGAATAATGTAACGATGTGAGTGATTTTATTTTATTTTGGGAAAGAATTGGCCAAAAAGTGTTTCCTTTGGAGAGAATGAAAATGCTGATAAAAATAAACATAGCCTTGCGATCATTTTAGTGGGAAACTTTATATTTTTCTCTTTTCACATATTTTTTTCTTTTCTCTCTTTACCCTTTTTCTCTTCTACTTTTTTTTTTTCCTTCTTTTTCTTCTTGCCACCCCGCCTTTAGCCACTGTTGGCGCATTATGACACCAATGCCACTAGCAACTGTATTTCATATTTTTGGCATTAGAATTATGAAATTAATAAATACTTTTGGATATTTATATGTTTATGGGTTGAGATGTTGAAGAGAATGGTGGGGCTCTGGTATTAGTGGTACGGGTAGCAACTCACGCAATGAGAACATAAAGAAAGAGAGAGATTTTAGGACAAAATAGAAGGAAAAAGGTTGAGAAAAAAGGAAAATAGAAGAAAAAGAAAAAAAAAAAAGATTTTAATAAGTTATTTTTAACCCCTAGTATAATAAGTTATTTACTTAATTATATTATATCCAATTTCTTAATATATTTATTTATTTAAGTAATATAAAGAAGAGAGAATTTTTCTAATCAAAATGGTCCACTTAACATGACATATGAGTAAAATTAGCTAATTTTCCCTCAAAATCACAAAATCCCAAGTTTTGGACTTTTTCTGATTGATTTTGAATTTTTACGTGAAATTGGATTAAATGTGCGAACAAACAAAAGAAATTGTAAGTATAGGAGGTGGAAGAAAAGCAAGATCAATTGAATTTTGGTCACACATTAATTTTTTAATTTTTTTTTTTTTGGGTGAGAGGGGCGCCCGGGTGGGATGAACGAAGAATAAATATGGTGACAAATAAATTTACTTTTTTTTTATTAATCAATGAAGGAATTAACTTGTACAAAACACACGTCATAATCCTATAAGGTTATGTGACTTAAATTAGAATTGGTTAGGATTCACCTAGAAATAAAGATAATAATTCTAAGAGCAAACATTAATCCCAATCACTAATGAGTATAATTTTTAGGCCAAGTTAGTGCTGCCCAAACTAATTTCCTATCTTAATAATCTTTTGCTATATTTAATTTTAAAAAAAAATCGCTCATGATACTTTGAATTATACCATGAATTTTAATTAAAAATCATTCATCATGAATGTGGAATTTCTTGTCTTCATATAGTAATTATATTAAATCTCCCATGTTACATAATATTGAATTTAACAAGATAAACTTTTCAAATTTAAAGAAAAAGAAAAGGATACTTTATTTAGAGAAAAAAAGATATTAATGAATGGTGATCACAAGTTTTACCCATGCTCCAAGGTTCTAGCTAAAATTTCTAAACATACACATCTAAACTCTAAGTTTGACCCAAAGACCACATCCAAGAAATTGGGCCATAAATTCGGGCTTCTAATTTATCCGGCCCAATATATAAGCTCGGTCCGGTAGCATAACCATCCAATGCAATACCAGCTCCCAATAGTTCAAGCTTGAATCCTCCACCTGAAAATCGAAGTGCGCCGAGGCTGGAAAATGAGCTCGAAGTCGACGCTATGGCGCCGACGCCGAGTACCCCTTCCGTTTCTCCTCATCCTGATTGCAGTATTCACCGTTCTCGGCTTATTAATGGTCGATCTAAGGTCCATAGATTCAGCCCCCAAGCTCCCGATCAGGAATAAAACCTTAGAAATCTTGGGAAAAGAGGATATTTCAGCTAATATGACGATGGATAAGCTGGAAGAAGCTAAAGTTGGAAAGAAATGCGCAACGGTTGAAGAGATGGGTGAGATCTTCAGCAGAGGTTACTTGGAGGAAAGTCTTAGAGTGAGGAGAATTATTCATAATCATTTCGCCGTTAACGGTACGCTGTTTCAGTTTGGTTTACCTGCTTTTGGGTTTTAGTTTATATTTCGAGTAATTAATTGCCTATTGATGTGCTTAAGAAATGGTGCTTTTGATTTGTTCGAGAACTTATCACTTATTCAAATATCTGTTTCTGCTAGTCGTAACAAACATGCGCTTCTTGCATTGTTGGAAACACTATACTATAGTGTTCTTGTTTCCATAAAATTGGGCTCGTGAGATTGGGATCATGACAAATCTATTGAAAAAAATAAGATTGCAGTATTTCTGATTCCAATTCTAAGGCCTTGATTCCTTGGTACCAAACAATATTTAAGTTTATGTAGATTGAAGGTTGTCCAAGTGATGATGACATGAAGTGAATGAGTGCTATACACTATAGGCTGAAATGGTACATTTGGTTTAGTGATCATGTTTTCTGTTATCTATATGTACCTTTAGTCATTGTGTAATTTTAATTTTCTTGGACCAATATGAGCCGATGGAGATGGATGAACGTACTTGGTGCAAATCAAGTATGGCTTTACGTATATGTAATTTTGAGAGGAAATTATCATGTGTTTCACCCAACAGACTGTTCCTCCTTGTTTATCGTTTCATTGTTATTTCCAGGAAAAAGGATGGTAATAAGTCATGGGGAACCTATCTCATACATTTGCACATGTAACAAAAATGCTCTTACAAAAGAATTTTTTGCTGGATGATTTTATAAATGATGAAAGGTTCATTTTGTGAATGACCAAGATAGAGAGTAACTTATATGGAGCTGAAAGAATGAGAAAGATCATAGCATTTTGGTGTTAATGGAACTAATCTTAATTTCAGGTGCGTCAAGAGTACGAGAACTCCATCCAGAACAATTCTGCAGTCATGGTTTTGTGATTGGAAAAGCATCAGAAGCTGGTTTGGGTAACGAATTATACAAGATCTTAACTGCTGCAGCCCTGAGCGTGATGTTGAACCGGTCGTTGATAATTGGGCAAACCAGGCATATTGGTTCTCTCTCAAGCCTTTCTGTTTGCATTGGATTTCAATTTATGCTTTGTCTACCCTCTCAATTCTTGCCTTACAAATAAACAGTTTACAAGCTAGCCACATGTTGTGTGCCCTGCCCCCACCCCACAAAAAAAGAAAAACTCCAAGAAAGATAAGGTAAAGAGAAAGAGGAATCCCGAACATATACTTATTGCTTCATTCATCTAAGTTGCTCCCCTCATATTAGTTTGTGTCCTTTCTTGCCCGTTCTGTGAGTATTTAGGTACGGAACCTAGTTGTAGTGTGCATTGTAAAGTAAGAAATAAGAGGCATTGCAATAGGTCTGGCCATGTGAGGAAAAGCAATAGAAATATGGGGAGGAGACTTATATTTCAAATTAGTTTTTTGTGCATTTTAGCTAACTGTTGGTGTAAATTTATCACTTTCAGGGGTAGATACCCTTTTGGTAATTACATCTCCTATTCCAACATTTCCTTTACAATGAAAGAAGTGAAGCATTTGTGGAGACAGAATCGTTGTCTGACAAAATATGGAAGGCATCTAACAATGAGGATTGATGATTTTCAGAAGCCAACACGGACAGATGTTCTCTGTAGTAATTGGAGAGAATGGGAGCAACCTATCATATGGTAATGTAAAACATTGTAAGGCTGAATATCTGTAAATAGTCACAGAATTATTAAATCGTCTTCCATCAGGTTCCAAAATACTACAGATGCTGTGGCTGCCCAGTTTTTCTTAAAGAATGTACATTATGAAATGAGGGAAGCTGCCTCTGATCTATTTGGGAGGCTGGAAAATCTTCAGTACAGGGCTAACGTGTTTGGGGAGCTCATGAGGATTCTAATGTCCCCTTCAAGAGATGTCGAACAGGCGGTAAACTGGGCTCTTAATGGCGGGAGGGATCCTGATATCACACTCCACCTGCGGATGATGATGAATAGGTACCACAGCTCAACAACTGAAGAAAAATATAACATTCTTCCAGTTACAACTTATCTGTTAATCCCAGAATTTATGTAATCAAAGCAGCAAGCCTTTTCTGAGGCTAATTATTTACACCTTAAGCACAACTTGGTTTCTGTCATGCACCAAATTACTAGCCACTAGCTTCTTATATTATTTGTGTACAAAGGGTCAATTTTAGCCCAGAAAAAAAAAAATTGATAATCCTCACAAAGATTTTAATGGCTGACATTTTCTCAAGTCATTAAACAGTCTGAGAAAATGCCTGAGATACATAGGACTTGATGTTTGGCCTACTATGATCTCATGCTTTTCACTGGAGATTTTCATTGTTTGCAGGTCTGTGAGAGCAAAGCAGGCAGCCTTGGATTGCGTAAGAAAAGCTGTCCATAATCTTCCAATGACACCGAAACCTAAAGTGGTTTTGGTTTCTGATACCCCTTCTATGGTGAAAGACATTGCACCAAGTTTAGAGGAACTAGCAGAGGTAATTATTCCTTATGCCTTACTTTCACCAGTGATGATGGAGTTTATCCATTCTTCTCAAAACCATTGAATTTGGTATAATACTATCAGTATAAGCTCGTAGGAAGACCTCAATTCTGCTTGACTTTTAGGAGAGGAGAAATCTTTTAGAAGGGTTTTGTTATATGCTTTCCTTTTTAATCTAAAGACTTCGTTGGTTTCAAATTTAGTGACATGTCCCTAGTTATGTTATGCAAATGATGGATTCAGGTTCCCAGAGCCCTTATTGGATTTGGATTTTCAGGTTCTTCACTTTGATTACGAACACTTTGAAGGAAATATATCTGGCAACACAAACAAATTAAACAGCTTAAATTTCAGAGTGAAGGACTGGGGTCCAGCCCCCAGATGGGTAGCCTTTGTTGATTTCTTTCTCGCGTCACGTGCTAAACATGCTGTTATTTCTGGAGCTCACCGACGCGTTGGGACAACCTATGCTCAGTTGATTGCAGCACTGGCAGCAGCATCCAGACTTGGTAATCTGCATAACTTCATAACTGACTAATCTTTCTAAAAATACTCTCACACAATTTCCTTCCTCTGTCCACAGACGAGAATGCATCTAGCCACTCTAGCATTACATTTCTTAGTAGCTTCCAAAGTAATTTGCTTTCAGACGGTTTGAGGAATCAGGTTGGGTGGGGGCATGTTTGGAACAGATTTGCAGGTCCACTAAGTTGTCACAGCCAGCCTAACCAATGTGCTCTAACTCCTGTTCTTCCTCCAGCTTGGTGGGACGGACTTTGGCAATCACCCATTCCACGCGATGCCCAAAGGATGGAAGCATATGGCATCAAACTCTCAGGTTTTGGAACATTTGATGACAGCCACCTAAATCATTTCTGTACGTCAAGGAAAAATCCGGTGGTAGGTCATCTGCTGATTTAGGTATTGGATTCTGCCAGCTATTGGTGCCTCGCCTGGCTGTGTTCATCATTTTTTCCATTGAATTGCTTGTTGTGCATTCGATAATTCATTCACATTGTAGCGTGCATGATGAACACAGATCTGTGTCTGGCTGTAAAACACTCTTTTGTAGCATGAGAATTGATAAGGCTACTAAATTCCCAGAATTGTTGTGTAGCGTCAAAGACGGGCACTTTGCCTGTCTCAGAACTTTTCTGATCTCCAAACACATTCTAATGCTATGTAATAATTTTCAGTCAAATAAAATTATAGAGGATGGATCTAAGTTTTTTAACCTCGATTCTATTATAGTCTCAGAGCACTTCCCAAAAGAAACAAGAAAGGAAAACTTATGCTGTGACTATAGCATTTTGTCCCCTTCATGTTTTTGAGTGGGGAATCAGCTATGCTCGTTCCTAGTAAAAAAATGGCAAATATGAAGAAAACATGTTCGGTGGTCTAAAACTCAAGTGGACCATTTAAATTTGATACGAATCACTTTAACAAAATCATGCAACCAGCAGAAGAAAACAAAATACAGAGCAAGTTGTGTGCCATTTGATTTCATTAAACAAAAAGTTGGAATACGTTCATCGTCCAGGGTAAAAGGAAAATGCATTTTGGTCCTTGATGATAATAATTTCCAATCCTATTGGAATTGGGCTGTAGAGCAGTCAACTAACTCCATCATGAATAGGCCATTTTGGCTGTGAGAATGGGCGGTCAAAATTGAGGTTTTTTTTTTAAAGTGAGTTGGCGGGAGGTATTCGAGTTTTTTTTTTTATTTGGTGGGGGGGGGGGGGGGTATTTTTTATTTGTCAAATTTGTGTGATTTGGAGTTTTTTAATTATGGAGTACGCAAAATAAGTTTAAATATATTTAGCGATCACTAGTTAGTGATTTCTTTCTGGGTGTTGTTCTCTATTTTTTCTCCTCCTTGGTTATGTATTTTTCATCTTAAATTTTGTGTTTCATTTTTTGTCTTATTTTTCTTGATGATTTCATTTGTGTTTTGATATAATTATTTTCTTATCTAATTTTAATCTTGATTGGGCCTCTCTTACATTTCCAAAAATATATTGAGGGTATAATTGCATAAATGCGTTAAAATTTTTGCACATTAACCATTCTGCTTCAAATTTCCTGTTTCACTTTTACTATTTATTCCCTCGGTCATGCTAATATATATCTGCTCATTTGTGTGTCAGGGAGGTATGTGTTGCATTAATAAGCCCAATCTTTCATGGCCAAGTTAATTTTACTCTTCCTTTTTTTTAAGTAAATAAATAAACGAAAAGAAATTAAGAACATCACATCCAAGAGGAGCAAGACAAGGCAAAAGCGTCTTGTTATAAAATGACATTTGCATCAACACCGATTTAAAAAATAAAAAAATGAAAGAAAAATGAAGAACATAAGAACATCAACATCCAAGGGGACTAAGACGTGGCCAAATGAGCAGATACGGAAGAAAAGCGCGTCTCATCTTGGTTTAAATTGAAAGCTTGCACTTTTTCAAGCCCCTCGTGCGTGCATAAAGCGTATAAATACCCCATAGACCTCTCTCAAGTTCTGCCTATTTCTAGTTATACTCCAGAAGAAAACGAAGGAAGAAAAACCCAACGCAAACGCATTGTATATGCAAAAACATTTCAAGAGGACTGATAGTTGGGTTTGCAGCAAATGGGGCAGTCTCCATGCTTTGGTGGAAAAAATAAGGGATCAAGAAACGAAGGAAAGAAGGATGAAGGGCCATCCCGTACTGCCACAACTACTGATAAATCTTCCGGTAAAGTTGAACTCTTTGGCAACCGTTTTCTTTTAAACTTTTTTCTTTTGGTTTCTATCAGTTTCTTGATTTCTTGTTCTGCTTTGATAGTTGACATTCCATGTATCATGAGCATGGATATTTTGGGTCTCTTTCGTGTGTGTTCTTTTTCTTGGTTTCTTCTCAATGCATGTACATTATAGTTTTCTTGGTGTTGGTGGTTGAATGAGTGATTCTTGGATGCTTCCAGTTTCTACGTAGAGTGGTGTTATAGTTCTGGTAGAATTTCTTTGGAACGATTTGGCATCATCACATCATCATTTTTCTTGTTTTCTTGTTCTTTTTGATGATGCTAGAGGTCGAATGGGTGGTTCTTGGAGGCTTGCAGTTTCTGGATTTAGTGGTATTTAACGCGGGAATGAATTTTTTTCAAATGATTTCTTGTGATCATGATTCTTGCATCATTTATTGTTCCAAAAAAGAGTATTTATTTTGATCGCCTCAATTGGAGTAGGGGGTTGCCTTGGGTTCCCGTGAATTCATGTCAAGGCTGTCTCGAATTTCTTCTTTCAGAATAGGTGATTGCCAATTGGGTGAAGGAAAATGATATCTTAGCAATAAGAACTGGTAAACAAGAAAGTATTATCATTTCTTTATTAGGATAAATTCATTTCCGCCACAGAAATTATATGTTTTTCTGTATTATCCTGCCCATAATCCTTGTATTTCATATCTGTGACTTCAACATAAATAACGCCAGAAGCTTCTTAGGAACAGAGGATATGGATAGAGAGGACTTGGGGAAATCTGTGCTCACTATTTCTTGGCACAATGCCCTTGCATTTTCCAGGGCTTAGGCCAATAAGTGGGGACACTGAGAAAATGTTGAAATTGAAAAAGATAGGGGAAGAGATTTCTCATGTCATAGGACAATAACAAACTTGTGAAACTTATGTTTTTTACCAAATTTTACTTGGTATATGCCATGCATTTTTGTGATTTATGTTTGTGCATGAGGAGAGATGGTATCTAAATCCTTGAGAAAAATATTGAACAAATTAACATTTACGAATCCCAAATTAGAAAGAACAAGCCTTATTGCAAGAATAATGTGAGAAATATCTTTAAAATATTCAGACTTAGTCTTACTATATACTATGTTAAGCTTGTCAATGACATGGAGTGCATTCTGGCTTCTACCCTAAAAATCAAATCTTCATCTGGAAAGGATAACAATAATTAAGATTTGGATGTCAGCTTTGTGTAAATATATGGTTTTAAACACATGCCCTGCTATATAATCCATGTAACATGCACTCATATAAGAAAATGACTATTTTTATCATCTGTTGGCTGAGCTATTTAACCTAGCCAATAGATGTACTTGCATGCATAATAGAATAAAAGAAGTCTCATGATATAGGAAGGAAAAAAGAGCTCTAGCTAGGAATCACAATTAGAGCGCTCCATCTTGATTCCTTTGCACCAACACAATTACTGTTTGTGTTGTTGTATGGAAAATTCTCTCATCCACCATCGCCATTGCACCAATGTAAGAAATTACTTTTATCTGCATGTGTGGAGATGTTAGGGCTATAGTCAATCTGCATGTGTCTTTGATTAACGCGACTTAATAATAGACTGAGAGAGCATAGAATCAGTCTGTATTGGCTCACCACATATTGATGAATATATTGCCTTCAAGTGACCCCTACGCAAGTATCTTCGGATACAGTAACTTGCTTTTCAATAACATGATTTCGTCTTGTATCCAAATTCTGAATGCCACTTTATCTCTGATTGAATTTTCCAGCACACGATTGTGTCTTAAAAGAATTATCATTTCGTGAATTATGTGAAACAATTTGTTACTCTAATTATTTGAATGATTTTGTTCTTTGATTGCATATGAGAAAGTATGTTTTCACTTTTCTGAAAATTTTAACATTTATAATCTTTGTCTATAAGTTTGTCAGTGGCCTGCATAACTCAATAGTTCTTACTTTTGACATATCCTAAAACCAAACCTTATGAAAATGCTTGCATGTAAACTGAAGGTGAAATTTGAGCCAACACTGAGTTTGTCAGATTCAAAGGATAATGATCGTGCAAAAAATAATGCCATGACCTTCTCTTATCGTGAACTTGCAGGGCAGGACAACGATCATGCACAAAACAATGCCACGACATTCTCTTATCATGAACTTGCAAAGGCAACAAACAATTTTAGACCTGAATCCCTAATTGGGGAAGGTGGTTTTGGGGCTGTATTCAAGGGGAAATTAGAAACAACTGGCCAGGTAATCTTCTGTTGCTAAGCATATGAAGTAGATTCAAAAAGGAAAAAGGAAAACACTTTTCAAGCCTTTTCTCTTTGTTTGACATTTCCAAAGTTTGTCTTTGATAGCTGCAAGTAGGTCAGACATAATTTTGCAACCTTTGGCAGATTATTGCAGTTAAACAGCTAAATCATCATGGTGTTCAAGGTGACAGGGAGTTTCTGGTGGAAGTGCTCATGCTTTCTCTTCTGCGCCATCCTAACCTTGTCAATCTGATTGGTTATTGCGGTGAGGGGGACCAGCGCCTTCTTGTATATGAATTCATGCCTTTGGGATCTTTGGAATTCCACCTTCATGGTAATACACCAAGGGCAAACTATAATTATGTCAAACATAATTTACTTTTCTTCGATTATTCGTATTATACATCTGATTAGTAAATAATTCAGAATTTCTTCTTTTCTTCGCCCCCCCACCAAAACCCGGCACACCCTAGCATAATACCTCTGCCTATCTCTGGATGTGCATGACAAAATCTTGCGTAATCTCTTAACTTGTGATTTCAAGTTGGTAACATGTGTTCTACGAAATTAGAGGTAATTGGAGGTTTGCCTTGGGTTATAATAATCCCCATATGAGCATTCATGTCCTTTTCCTACAATAATCTCTGGGA
Source organism: Paulownia fortunei (assembly GCA_019321725.1). NCBI lineage: Eukaryota > Viridiplantae > Streptophyta > Magnoliopsida > Lamiales > Paulowniaceae > Paulownia > Paulownia fortunei. The sequence continues at coordinate 292,648 of CM033114.1, read as the reverse complement.
TTCTCTTCATTGTTGATAGTGGTATATACCTGGTACAGCTTCTTCTATAAGTGGAAGAAGTCTTTCCATAGTTGTAGCTTTTTTCTCCAGCCTTGTAGTATTAATCGATGATTGATAATGTCAAAAAAATTCCACTTCATTCTTCACTTCAATTTTATTTCCATCTCATATGGTGAGGGACAGAGGAAATTGCATACTTCTGAAGGTTCTAATTATTGGTCCCATCTTTGCCACAATTTCCTCTTCCTAAAGGAAGCTTACCATTAGTCTGATGAGCGATAGTCACGGACAAAATTACCTCATTTCTTTAACTAAACTCTATGTGAAGGTGATGCGGTACGGCAGCAGGTGAAATAAGTCCTATGTGCTAATGTAATCATATATTTAGGTTAATCAATTGCTGTAAACGCAGATTGTATTTTACATACTTTATATAATTCAATTGACCTTCTCAATCCTATGATATATTTTCAGTATTGTCATTCTTTTGGACATACTTACTTGCCCTTCATATATTTGCCAAAGTTTACAATGTTTTTTGTCTGTAGATTTTGGAAATCAATGAGATAGCTTCAGAGAATTATTTTCTATTTAGTTTCATTCTTAAATTATGTACTCATTTCTGCATGCTTGCCATGAATCATTATAAATGACTTACATAGCTGCCTTAAATGTATGATGCCAGATCTTACACCTGAAATGCAGCCTTTGGATTGGAATACAAGGATGACAATAGCAACTGGTGTAGCCAAAGGATTGAATTTCCTTCATAATGAAGCTGATCCTCCAGTTATCTACAGGGACCTGAAATCATCTAATATATTATTAGGTGAAGGGTTCCACCCTAAACTTTCTGATTTTGGGCTTGCAAAGTTTGGGCCAGCCGATGATAGGTCACATGTTTCTACTAGGGTCATGGGTACTCATGCATATTGTGCACCTGAATATGCTGGCACTGGAAAACTCACATTCAAGTCAGATGTATACAGTTTTGGTGTAGTCTTGTTGGAGATAATCACCGGACAGAAAGCATTGGACGACACTCGTGGAAATGGAAACGATTTGCTCGTTGACTGGGTAAATACAATAGTTTTGCCTAAATAATATTTCCAGTTTCTTATAGACTAGTCTTTGATAGTATTATATTTCTACTGCTGATTTGTGTTGCCTCAGCTTTGCACATAATTTTCTTGTTTAAGCGAAATAACTGTTGTTTGTCTTTGCAGGTACGCCCCAAGTTAAGAGACAGGAACTTTGTTAATCTAGCAGATCCACAGCTGAAGGGCCAATTTTCAGAACCTATCTTAAGCAAGGTCGTGAAAGTGGCATTAACGTGTATCCGAGAGGATCCTAAGTTGCGGCCTAGCATGACTGATGTGGTGGATGCCATGAATTACTTGACATCTCAGAAGTATGACCCCAATGCAGATCAGGGGAGAGGCAGAAGGCTGCCTGAGGGGGAAGGAGAAACTAGCAGTGCTGGGGCAAACCGTCCAGAGTCCAGTGTCAATCCACAGAAAACAGAGTTGCTGAACAGAAGTTCTGATCGAGAGCGTGCTGTGGCAGAGGCTAAGATGTGGGGTAGAGAGAAAAGGCTAGAGCGTTCACAATCATACTGATGAATCCACGATTTTGTAGATGAATCCACATGCATGACCGAGCAAATGGAGAATTTTTTTGGAGATGCTCCATTTACATTTTCTTGTTTCATAAGATGTCTACCATAGTCATATCAACAACAGTTTTTCTCTTCCGGAAAGATATGTGACTCAATAAGCAACTCCAAGAAGTCTGAAAGAAACTATTTTTTGTCCTCTCGGAATATTTCAACAACTTGAGAGTTCAATCTGACGATAAGGTAATCTCCTTTTCCATTAGACACAGGAACAATTTTAGACTACTTGATCACTATGTTCTTGGATGCAATACAATTTTGAGGTATTGATGAAGTTGGAAAAAAGGGTCCACATAAATATACTCCCTATGTAGAGATGCATACACACTGATTCATGCATCTCTTGATTTGAGAAACTAAGATAAAGAGGAGGAACCATATATCTCTTAAGTTCTGAGAATAACGAAGCAAGATTTCTTGTTCTCTCTCTTTGTTTCATTGTACTTGTCCCCACAACCACAAGAAACGAAATGGAAGACCAGCAATTTCCAAAAAGAAAGAAAAAAGCAGGTCCCACCGGGAGTCGAACCCAGGTCGCTGGATTCAAAGTCCAGAGTGCTAACCACTACACCATGGAACCATGTTTGGTAAATTGTATCTCTTTATTATAATCGAACAATATTCCATTTTTTTTTAACTACTTTTTCATATGGAGTCATCTCTTTTCGTTATTTTCGTACTGTTGTTACTCCCGATCCCAAGAATGCAAGCAACTGAACGGTAAACTTTTATAAAAATGGATAACCGAGCTATCAATCCACATTCATTAAACAAAGACGCCTTCACGTTTTGGCAAAAAAATGGTAAACCCACCACCAGCCTATTGCTCTGGCTCTCTCTCTCTCTCTCTCTCTCTCTTATTTTTTCCCCTCTTTTTGATGGTAGTAAAAAAATATTTAAAATGTGATTGAAGTGGGGTGTGTCAAGTGTCAACCATGACTTGTGAACCAGGATATATCATCATCACTGTCTCATCTTTTCTAATTCATTATTTGTGGTTGAGCTTCCTACTTAGTTTGATATATTTTTAAATGACAGGATTAACATTAATTCATCAAAAGTTGCGAAATTAGTTCTTCTATCACTTATGCATGTGGGATAAGCTTATTCATAAAACACATGTATATGTCCCTTTAGTTTGAATCATAAATAAATAAGTAAAAAGTACAATGGAAAATATAAAGCATGTCTACAAATGTATGCACACAACTGAAAAAAAAAAAACAAATAAAGGAATCAATCAGGTACAATTTAATGTTTCCTTAAATAAAAGCTAATCCTCTTAGTATTTTCGTACATGTAATTAAATAACATGTAAAACTAGTCCAACTCAACACATAAGCCACATAAATAAGTCCACATGTCATATATTAAAAACACATTTATGTTGTGTATCTCTTTATTTATACAAATATCTTTCAATAATATAAATTTAACAAAATTCTAGAGATACGCATCAAATGCAATTAAGTCGTACTCATTTTGTGTTTTTTCTTATATTTGTCCAGTAATTATTTTATTTATAATTGTGTAACTATATCAATGTTATGTTTTGTTGAGATTAGATTTGCCACAATTTATGAAGTTAATATTGCTAAAATATTCTGTATAGATCAGAGCTTGTAATTTCTATGTTATAGGCCCAAAATTAAATCTTTCCCAGTATAGCTCCTTAAATTTAGATAAACATTATTCTATACTTGTATAAAATATCTCTACAATGATCAATAATTAATACACACAAAAATACATTTTCTTCATCTTTTTATTTTACATGGCATCAGAGCCATTTGATTTATACTTGATGCGAAATACCCACTTGCTGACTATGGGACAATGGTTGGTTTTTTCATTTCATAAAAAGGCTTTAATTTGTGAAAACTCTTCAAGAATAAATTGAAGAGCTTGATCAGGAATATGTGCAGTTTTGATAACTGAGTGAGATGATTCAACTCCTGTTTGGTTTGCAGAAATCTTTTGAGCTCAATTAGGAGGTTTAACATCCTTGTCGTGAAGTTTATGTCCCACAGGAAATAGAAACATCTCTCCACTCTATGTGTAGTTCCATCACAGTAAGTGCAATGAAGACACTTCTTAGATCCTTGTTGTTTTGAATAAGATTGTCTGAAATTTGGTAAGGACTTGACATTCATGGCGTGAACCTGCTCAGTAACCTTGAGTTCAGCTATTTCTCTGTGTCTTTCTTCCTCACAAAAAAGTTAATATGCTTTCTTAACAGTTGGTAGAGTGTGAGTAAGCATAATTTGTCCTCTAATAACTGCACAAGTCTCATTCAAACCCATAAGGAATTGCCAAGTCTCACTTTTTCTTCTTTATCTGTCAGTTGTTTGAGTCCTCCACAGGTGCACGTAACAATTGGACTGCACATCTTCAACTCATCCCATAGCGTCTTTATGGTGTAATATGTGAAGATGGAATCCTGATTTTGTTTCAATTCCACAATGGAACGTTGAATTTGATAGTGATGAGAAAAATCACCTTGTGAAAATCTTTTTTGTAGGTTTAATCAGATTTCAGAAGGAGTTTCCACATAGAGAAGTTAAGAATCCACGAGTACCATATCATTGCAATGTTGCCACTGGATATATTTATGATCAGATTCCTCTGGTGTAGTTATAGTGCCTTTGATAAAACCCAATTTATTTTTTGGCACTGAGGCTTATAAGCATAGAACATCTCCACATAACATAGTTGGTTCCATCAAGAACTTTTGGTACAAGAGTCATGCTTGGATGATCTGAGACATGAAGAAAAAAAAGGATCAGATGGATCAATGGTAGAAATGGACATGGTTTGATGAGTAATAGTGTTTTGGTGTTCGTGATTGGTGGTGTTTATGGTGTTTTGGTGTTCTTGGACGTCACTTAGTGAATCATCCATAAGAAAAAATTGTGGAAGCTTTGGTAGAGGCATTAGGATCATGAGACATTTGCCCCAGTTTGCTAAACTTACCACAGTATGTTGTACACTTGCATTGGCAGCTGTTCTCAATTGGCCATTATTATAAATGGATGTCAATAACACTTTCCTTCATGGTGATTTACATGAGGAAGTGTACATGAAACCACCTCCAGGGCTCTGTCGACAGGGTGAGAAAGTTGTATGTCAGACTTCACAAGTCCCTTTATGGACTTAAACAGACACCTAGAAATTGGTTCTCCAAATTTTCAGAAGCCATAAAACTGGCTAGTCTCTCTCAATCTCATTCAGATCATTCTCTTTTTGTGCGAAAAAATGGCTCAACTCTAGCCATGGTTCTTATTTATATGGATGATATGATCATTATAGGAAACAATGAAAAGTCTATTCATGATCTCAAGCTTTTTCTACACAAAAAGTTCCACATTAAAGACCTTGGTAATCTCAAATATTTTCTCGGATTAGAAGGGGCAAGATCAAAGACTGGGATTGTCATATCTCAGCGAAAATACACACTGGAAATTCTTAATGATGTTGGTCTTCTTGGAGCAAAATCTAAAACTTATAGATGATCAAGGTGAATTGTTGAATGATGCTTCACACTACAAAAGACTAATGGGATGCTTAATCTAACTTACAATCACTAGACCGGATATCATGTAATCTGTGAACATCTTGAGTCAGTTTATGCACGCGCTAAGAAAACCTTATTGGGATGTTGCTCTTCGTGTTGTGAGATATTTAAAGAACAATCTAGGACTCGGTTTATTTTTCTCTTCTAACAGTTCTCTGCAACTAAGAGTTTATTGTGATGCGAATTGGGCAAATTATCCTAAGACAAGGAGATCGACATCAGGTTATTGCATAATTCTAGAAGACTCTCTAATATCATGGAAGACGAAAAAATAAAAAACTGTCTCCAGATCATCTGCTGAAGCTGAGTACAAGTGCATGACTGTCACAACATGTGAGCTTACTTGACTTAAATACTTGTTTAATGATATGCGGGTTCATTTGAAATCAATTACATTAATTTGTGATAATCAAACTGCACTTCATATTGTTGTGAATCTTGTATTTCATGAACCTACAAAGCATATAAAACTTGATTACCATGTTGCAAGAGAAAAGATCCAAGCAGGACAAATTGTCACCAAATTTGTTCCCTCGTCTCTCCAGTTGGTAGATATTTTCACTAAGGCTGTAGGTGGAAGTGTTTTCAAGATATTAATAAGCAAGTTGAACATCCTTGATATACATGCTCCAATTTAAGGAGGAGTGTTGAGATTGAATTTGCCACAATTTATAGAATTAATTTTGCTAAAATATTATGTACAGATCAGAGCTTGTAATTTCTATGTTATAGGCACAAAATTAAATATTTTCATGTATGACTCCTTATATTTAGGTAGACATTATTTTATACAAGTATAAAATAATGATTAATAATTAATATATACATAAATACATTTTCTTCATCGTTTTATTTTACATATACTGTAGTAGTAGTAGTGAGCAATAAAAAGTACTTTTTGGTCATAAATTATACAAACAAACATCTAATCACTTTTTAATCCTCAAATACGAAATAAGTAAGAGTAGTTTTATGCAATTTTGTTTCTGGACCAAATAACAAAAGGAAATTACGCTGCTGCCACTGTAAAAAAGAAGCTTATAAGAGAATTTTTTTTAATCCTTTTGTTAAAAAAAAAAAGACCTCATGATTCCGACAATTGGAGGCAAAATGAGAGATGATTACCGTCCCTAAAAAGAAGATGTGGCAACCGGTCCCCAACCAACTCCTTGCGGGACCCAGCCCACTCCAAAAAGCCAATCACAGACAGCCACGTCAATTTGACCTTACTGTAAAGCGTGAACCCTCACATCGAATCTCACTGTCCTCACAGAGAAAAGCACAATACACACACACACACACACACAGCAAAATCCCTTCTCCCCCAAACAAGCCCTACCCCGCCTCATGGCTTGTCTGCCGGAATATTCTACTCAGTTTGTCAGATGATTGTTTCGCCGGAGAGTTCAAAAAAGCACGCCTCTTGACAGCTACTCATTGTGTTGTTTTTATTGTATGTATAGTTATTGTTTGTAGTAGGGTTTGTGTTAAAGATTTCAGCTTGAGTCGCGAAATTTGAGAAAACAAAATGTATGTGGTTCCTCCTCCCAATCGATCCGATCCGTTATCCGGATCCACAAACGGGTCGGACGAGCTCCGGATTTACCAGACTTGGAAAGGCAGCAATGTGAGCTTTATTCTTCTTTTTTTATTTTTTAAAATTGATTTAAGTGTTGGTAGTTTATACTGGTAAAGCTTTGATTTTCTTAAGCTCATTTTTTTTCCTTATTTCTTTAAGTAGGGTAAAATTGTTATTAGATTCTGTCACTGGAAAATTTGGTGATTGATTTGTGCTTATGCTTGCTGATTTGAGTTTTCTAAGGAGAAAAGGAAACAAGAAATATGGATTAAGGCTAGGTGTTTATTTCAGTCTATTTTTTCACACTTACGTGGGGTAATTGTTTTTTTTTTTTTTTTTTTCCGTTTCTTTTTCTTGTTGGTTGCATCGATTTGGTTGGTGCCGGGAAAGTTGTTTTGTTTGACATGTATGGGTTTCTTGAAGCAGTTATTTTCTTTTACCTTGTGGAAATGTGAGAATGATATAATAAAGGAAGCATGTAGTTTAAGTGTTAATTCATATGAGTCCATATATAATTCATATACTGCTTCCATTAGTGAATCTGAATGCAGCTTGTTAAAAACTGTAAGTTGTCTTTACAAATCAATGCACGCATTTTGGTTGTAAAGCCTGGAACTTTTCTTTTCTTCATCTTATGCTAATTCTACTTTTAAGTTTACTGGTTTGATTCCTATCAGGCCCTTAGTTATTTTTGGTTAAAAAACATTAATTATTGAAGTTGAGATGAGTTCTGTGTAAGTAAGCTCTCCAGCTCATCTAATTCTCCTTTAGTTCTTTTGTCACGACATTCATTTTACCATTGTTTTTGTGGTCCGCTATGTACAAATGAGAAGCATGCTGAAGCATTGATTTTGGATTTGCTAAACCCAGCACTCATTCAGTCCTTGTGTAGATTATGTAAATGCTTGTCATTCTGGTTTAATTTTTTACTGTTTGCTTGCTTTTCTTGTTGCAGAAATTTTTTCTTCAAGGAAGGTTTATTTTTGGACCAGATGTAAGGTCACTGGCTCTCACTATATTCCTGATTGTGGCTCCCATCGCCGTTTTTTGTGTCTTTGTTGCTAGAAAGCTAATGGATGATTTTACCAATCACTGGGGAATATCAATCATGGTTATTGCCATTGTTTTCACATTTTATGTATGCTCTCTCTCTCTCTCTCAAGGCACACACACACACACAATCTTTATGCAGTGAATGACATGCTTGGGTTTTATGTTATTCCTCTTGTTTAGTCTAAAAGAGCTAGGTGCTTGCAGGCAGGTTCATAAAGTGGATCTATTTGGATGTGCAGGCTATGTTACCTACCTGAACTCCAAACTTTTTTATATTCTGCAAATAATTTTTCTTATTGTTTACTTTTCCGGAAACTAAACAACAGATTGAGAAGACAAATACTTGGCTTTATGCACTTAAGGCTATCACATGGCTTTGTTTATGGGTTAAATTACTGGTTTCACTATGCTTGTACAGACTTGATATCTTGCATTTCTAGCAGAATGTTTATTTTTGTTTTCAAAAATCATTTTCATTCTCAATTCATTCTCTCAAAATAAAACGAAACACACATCACTTTCTCCAATACATTTCCCTCTTAATACGTCCCAATTTCCAATACATTATCCCAAAACACCAAAAACAAATTCAAACTTTTACTGAGTGTCTCAATAAATGAGTTTCAGGGTTAGAAATGAAAACTTTGTCCTCTGTAGTTATAGAGGGATGGGTGCCATAGATTATTTTCTTCAAGCTACTACTGGTGATCCACTTATTGAACTCTCTTCCATGTTGATTTTGTACTATTGTAGTTGGCCTGGTGGTGGGTTGGCCTTTGTAGCTGAATGGAACTTGTAGGCTAGAACATTTGACCTTTATCTTCGAGGCTGAGTGCCGATGAGATGTTCAAAATCAGAAATGTGATTGCATTCTCAGTTAATACCGTGCTCCGATTTGCTCCTTTCCAAGGCATTACATCTAGGAAGGCCTAGACTTTGGTAGTGATTTCAAAGAATGCATTTATTGCACCTGGCACATGCAAGAGTCTCTTTGATGCAACACTCTGTGTTAATCATAATTGCTGTCTTTCTTTAACTTGCAGGATTTAATTCTTCTCTTGCTAACATCTGGAAGAGATCCTGGTATAATTCCTCGAAATGCACACCCACCGGAACCTGAAGGCTATGATGGGAGTGCAGAAGGAGCTCAAACGCCACAATTGCGCTTGCCTCGCATTAAGGAAGTTGAAGTTAATGGCAGTACAGTGAAGATTAAGTATTGCGACACCTGCATGCTTTACCGTCCTCCCCGTTGCTCACACTGTTCAATATGCAATAACTGTGTTGAACGATTTGACCATCACTGCCCTTGGGTTGGGCAATGCATAGGACTGGTGAGATATGCATATTATAAAGTGTTTCTTACCACATTTTATGTGACATCAACCTGATTGTTAAGATAAAAGCAGTATTTCTTTTAATTTATTTGAAATAATAACAGCAGTCAATTTTTCTTCCTCACATTTTCCCATTCGGAATGCATGATTTAATTGTTGATGTGCTATATGTTTTACGATGATGGATATAATTGAAACTTGACATCCATTAAAATGGAGAGAGCACTATGAACTATCATCATGAAACCTTTTTGCTGTGACCTTTTTTAAGGTTGATCTTTGTGTCAACCAAATTTTATAGGCATATTATATATTTGACCTCCAACAGGAGGTTGGCTTCTGAATTTTCCGTAAGCTGTTAGACTGTTAGTTATATGGTTGGTCTTCATATTATACCAGAATACTTACTCAATCAGGAATATTGACCTGTGTTTCTTTTGCTTGGCAAACCAATTTGCGTTGAGTTGCTGGTGTGTGAAAAAGTTATGCTGATCTTTTATATGAGTGACATCTGGACACTGCCTTAGTCATAAATGATTCATCCATTCCATCATAATGATAGGATTGCATTATTAGTAATTTCCACCGTCCAATTTTGGTTTGACTTTTGTGGTTGAACACAAGATTTTTGGGAATTAGTTTCATATAGTTCAAATAATTCTCTAAGAAAGGACAGTGCTAAGATTTCTTATCTACTAGTATTAGGAACCCTTTTCAGCCAAAAAAGTTATAAAATATATGCTTCCTAATATTTCTGTTTAACCATGTAAGTTAAAATCAAGTATTTAAACTGTTGATGGAAAGATATCATGTGCCTTTCTGCAATTTCCCCCTTTATGGAATTTGCAAAACTAAAATATCAAAGCAGGTTTTAGATATGAAGCAAATTTTAAACCAACACCTGACATCACACTGCCAGTTTCTGCAATTTCCCCATTTATGGAATTGCAAAGCTAAAAATCATGTATCTTTGATAAGTGAACATTAATGCAGGTTTTGTTATTTGTGGTTTTAGATGAACATTAATGCAGGTTTTATTATTTGTGGTTTTAGATTATTTGCTTAGTAGATCTTTCGTTGCAGTATTGTTCGATATATTTTTCTTTTATCCTGTTGTTAATATAGTTCTGCTATTAACTCCATAGTGCACCTATTTAGCTTCACGTTTGACAATGTCAACTTACTGTTTATGACTTGTTGTCAGTTGATACACATTAACATTATATTCTGAATTTTGACAACTTATATTGCAGAGAAACTACCGGTTCTTCTTCATGTTTGTCTTCTCAACAACTCTACTTTGTGTATATGTTTTTGGTTTCTGCTGGGTTTATATTAAAAGGATAATGGATACTGAGGAGACATCAATATGGAGAGCAATGAGCAAGACCCCAGCTTCCATTGTTTTAATTGTCTACACCTTTATAGCAGTTTGGTTTGTTGGTGGTCTTACGGCATTCCATCTGTATCTTATCAGTACAAATCAGGTAAGAGTCTGCATTTCTCTTGAAAAATCTGTTGTTGGCTTTAGTTTTAACTGTCTTCTTTTGCTTATTATGAAAATTGGTTTCGTTTTGAGTAACAGTAAGTTCTTCTCTATGCTGTTTGCAGACTACTTATGAGAATTTTAGATATAGATATGATCGCCGTGCCAATCCCTATAACAAAGGAGTATTGGAGAACTTCAAAGAGATATTTTGTGGTTCTACACCTCTATCAAAGAACAATTTTAGGGCTAAGGTACCCAGAGAACCTGCTTTGCCAGCTAGATCTGTAGCCGGCGGTTTTGTTAGTCCTAATATGGGTAAAGCTGTGGAGGACATTGAGATGGGAAGGAAAGCAGTATGGGGAGATGTTGGTGCTGTGTTAGATCATCCTGAAGGCCAATTGAGTGATAATGATGGCTTAAACACCAAGGATGGTGGATTAGGTGAAATGTCCCCGGAGATAAGGACAACAGTAGATGAGGGTGATCGTGCAGGAATACATCCCAGGCGATCAAGTTGGGGAAGGAAAAGTGGGAGCTGGGAAATGTCACCTGAAGTCCTTGCTTTGGCATCTAGAATGGGAGAACCAAACCGAACGGGTGGGAGTAGCAGCACCGTCCGATCAACGGAACCCAAGTTATGACAGACAGACCATTTTCATACTTGTGGGGAACCCATCTGTTGATCTTTGGTATGTTGTGAAAGTCTGAGTTGTGGTGATTAAACTTGCATGATGTTGTGCGTTAAATTGGACTTTGGCTTTGACGGGGGTGTGCAGAAGTGTCATTTGGGCATTGCTTAGGATGGAATGCTTGTGCTATGTGAGGGTTGTTTTCTTATCCTTAATCCTGTATTGTATTTGTTGAATTAGTTATAGTTGATCCTCTCTCTCTTATCTGCTCATGTGACTCTACTTGTATTGACCTTGTTTGTGGTTCTCGGTGTTACACTCAAAAATTAATTGCTAAAAGTTTTTCCTAGTTCACTTTGTCTACAATGTCAAATCTGATTGAAGAATTGGATACATTGAGATTGAGCATCTGAAAAAGTATTAATTAATGTGTAGTCAGTGAAGGGAAAAATCATTGCAGCCATATCGAGTTAATTCGGGAATTTTCATCTGCAACTCGTGGATTAAGATCGACACCAGCCCTGCTGTATTCTTGTTCAATACCCCGATACAAGTGCATGTATGATTTTAGATTTTGCTCTCTCATGGGATCATCAAGTCTAAAGCCCTTTAAAGGTTGCCCTTCTGAGAGATTTTTGTAGGGCTTATGGGTTGTTGATTTCATTCTTTATGTATGTATTAAAGGGTTCAAGTGGAGAGTGTTTTTATTTTTATTTTTCTCTTCTTCTAAGTTCCACGGGGGTAATTGGGTTTGGAGGGGTAATTGGGTTTGGAGAAAAGTTGACATAAAAATTTGAGAGTCGGGGGACGGAGAGCTAGAAGTTGTTAAGTGAATGGACGAATGCACCCTTGGCCGAGTGGCACGAACATTTATACATAATTTACTACATCGTAGTCAAGCTAGGTTATTTACGGTTTGCCTTAAAATAAAAGCACAACAAGGACAAATATGGACGTAAAAATTGGTGATGAGTAAAGACTTATTATATATACTCCCTCGCAGGGTCAATAAATGTGTAGGAGTGAAGTGAAGGCAGAAACCTGTAAATGTACAGAACGTGGGGGGCGACAAAGCTATTTATCCTAACCTTCCAGGAGTTATTGTAATTCAACTTTTTATCGAGTGGGAGAACGCGTGCAGCAGCACCGGGAAAAGGGGGTGATTAAATCACTGCCATCAAAATCTAATTCTTGCCATTACTACAAGCAAGCACATATTATACTGTGATTGCTTGAGAAGTTGATTTTTAAAAAATACATACCAGCATGTTTTTCTTACAAGAAATGTGTTTTGATGTGGGTTTTTCTTAAAAGATTTTTCAAAAGTATATTTTTTCAATTTTCTAAAAATATATCCACATTCAAATATTTTTTTTTATGAAATATACTTCACGTTAATTATAATTATCAAATTTTTATCAATCATCTATATAATATTCTCAAAATATATATATTCATATTCAAATATCATTCTTGTATTTCATCTAATACATTCTAGAAATTTATTTCATTTTTTGAAAAATATTTTATCCCATTTTTATTTTTTCAATATAACTTTTTAGGAATAATATAACAAATGAATCACACGCTTAGGAAACTTTTGGGACTGTGTGATATTAGGCACAAAAGGTTTCCCAAACCAAAGATTTCCAAATCAGCACAAGTCCTCATCTTCTAAAGCTTCTTTTGCTTCCCTTTATCTGAAAAGTTAAAACTCAAGTCTTTACTCCCTTCTGAGACGGAAAAATCTTGTTGCTTATGTTGGAGAGAGAAATCAATTGAAGTAGGTGAGTGACTTCCATTCTTTCTTACTTTTGGACATTGCTCTTTCTTCCCTCAATGCTATTATTATGCAAGCTTCTTGATGGTTTTGTTATTGGGTTTTCCATTCATAGCAGACACAATGTACAAGAATCAGCTGCAGGAGCTTGCTCAAAGGAGCTGTTTCAATCTCCCTTCATACGCATGCATCAGAGAAGGGCCTGATCATGCGCCAAGATTCAAAGCTTCTGTCAATTTCAATGGAGAGATCTTTGAAAGCCCCACTTATTCCAACACCTTGAGACAGGCAGAGCACGCTGCGGCGGAGGTGGCTCTGAATTCTCTCTCCGCCAGAGGCCCGTCAAGGTCTTTAACAGCAAGAGTTCTTGTAAGTTTTCACTACTACTATCCTACAATACAGCATATGAGTTTTCCTCCACACGTTGTGTTTTCAGATTCTGTTATGTGTATTTCTATATAATATAGGATGAGACTGGAGTGTATAAGAATCTCCTTCAGGAGACTGCTCACAGAGCTGGCTTAAAACTTCCTTTATACACCACAATTAGATCAGGTCCGGGACATGTACCAGTTTTCACTAGTACTGTAGAGCTCGCCGGCATGAATTTCACCGGTGAATCAGCAAAGACTAAAAAACAGGCTGAGAAGAATGCTGCGATAGCTGCTTGGTCTGCATTGAAAAGAAGTAAAGTTATTTTTACTTTCTCATTCCCCTCTTTTCTTGATCCTAGAAGTTTGTGCAGTTGCATGATCAAATCGCATTCTTTTTTTGCAGTGCCAAACTTGGGTCCTTTGTCGCAGACAAGTAAAGAGATGGAGCGACGTGAAGATCAAGATCGTGTAATTGAGGCTAGAGTGCTATCAACTCTCGGGCGCAGAGGTGAAAGCAGAGTGATTAGACGAAGGGATCAGTATCAACCAAGAGGAAGAATGCAAAGGCGTCATAGAGACAACAATCAGAACAATTCTGCCCAGCAACGACAGTGGAAGTTCATGGATCCACTTTCGGATCCTAGTTTAGAAAGTTGTAGGCAAAGACAGAACAGCTTTTTGTCTTTGCTCCCTCCTCCCCCACCCAGAAAGATGTCAAAAATCTTGCCTCCAAATATGTCAAAAGATTGTCCACCACTCTACCAATCAAAAACAAGTCTTGCCCCCGTGCAAATGATGGGGTGTTCACAGGTTAAAGTGCAAGAATTACCAACCCAATTGGATGAGCGTCAAAGGGATGATCATGAATGGATTAATAAGATATCAGAGGCAATCAAGAAGCCTGTTGAAGTGAAGGGTTCGAGCAATTCAAGTTCACTTTTTTATGGAGGAAAAGCAGTTTACAATCCATTTCCACTGCCTACTGCTGGGAATCTCAGCTTTCCATTGCCTGATCATACAGCAGAAAATGCAAGAACCCAGAAAAGAACTAGCATTCTTGATCCCCCAACACAATCTCAGATTGCAATGCCTGCATTCAAGTGTCCCTCGACATGTAGTAGCCAAATGGGAAGATCCACATTTACTGGAGTGTACCATCATCCGCAGAGGATTGCACCAGCAGTTCAAATTAGGTCAGTGATTCCAGTTTGTGCAGCTCCACCAGTAAGGCTAACACCCTCCCCATCAATGAAAGAAGCTGCTTCGCCATCAACTCCATCATCGTCGGCAGAGCTAACCTCTAGTTTGAGCAAGCTAAAGTTATGAAAAAAGAACATAATTCAAACCACATCATTAGCATGTCTTGTAAGTCCAAGTGATTAAACCTTTTTTTGTTACTTAAACCAGTGTTCTGGTACCACTTTTCATGCATTTGTATCATGGATTAGTAGCTAGTAGGTAGCAAACAACATGGTGTCAAAAACAATTAGTCTCACTATCAGAAATTATAAAACAGTAGTAATATTAAGTAGAGATGATAATTAATTGCTTTACTGCAAAGGGAAATGGGGCATTAAATGAGATCTGGGGGAGTGGGTTGGTTGCAGAGAAGGCAGATGGGGGTAGCAATGAAGGGGTCTGGACTAAGCAGAGACAATTGCAGCGATAAACGCAAGCCCATTTAATTTGTACGTCAGAGAAATTAATGACTTCTGTCTTCACCAATTAATACTCTCTCTCTCTCTCTCTCTCTCTCTCGGGGAACCACTATAGAGCAAGCATTCGAGATAGGTTCTCTCTCTCTCTCTCTCTCTCTCTGCTTTAAATGCTTCTTGACTACTGGCGTGGAAGAGTATATTATTCTTGCACATTTTTGTCCGTCCTTCCCCACCGGTGCAAACTCAATGACCATTTACTCCCTAGTTTTTCAAGCCTTTCAATATAACTAGCCGTTGAAGGATTGGGGCAGGATAGGTATTTTCAGGACAGCTGATTTTTTACTGGGTTGACCTTTTTCAAATAATTTTGCTGTTGGTGGAAGCTTGTAGGGGGAGGGGGGGGGGGGTAGGGGTAGGGGTAGGGGGCACTGGTAAGAATAATAAGAAGAAGATAAGGGTGTTCAGTTGTAACTATCTTCGTTTTCAGCTATATTGTTCTGAGATGATTGATTCAAATTTCAATGAATGAAGGTGAAGGAATTCAGCATCAGCGGGGGATTTTTTATCAAAAACCTCACTACAGACAGTAGTACCAAGACTTGGATATGTCTCTGACATTCATGATTATGTGTGCTGGTTTGGTTTTGCTGTGGATGCATGCAGCCGATTATTATTATTATTTTTTTTTTGTTTTTATGTTTTAGCTTTTTGGAATCTTCTTCTTCCTTTTAGTATTTTAAGTTGCTAACGATGATGGCATATGGCAAAATAGTATCGGAATCGGGTCCGTTCGGCTAAAAATTATATATTTTAAATTCTTAAATACTAATAGTAGTTTAATAATATTAAAATTTATCATTTTTAGGATAACAAGTGTAATAAGTAAAATTCGTCTCATCCAACTCGACTGTTACGTATTTTATATTACATTCATAAATATATAATAGATGTACTTATGTATTTGTTTTCTTTTATCTCTTTTTTTTTTTTTTATTTTTATATGAATACTTAAAGTGTTCGTTTGGTAACACTCGCTTGCTCTCCTTTCCAATTAATATTCTATTTTAAATTTTATTATTTATTTAAATTGTTACATCAAATAAGTTCTTCAATTTTATTTTGTTTTACTTATCAATATATATTTGAGTTGTAACATCAAAACATTCTTCAATTTTTGTTTATTATTATATATTTAAGTTACAACTATAAATAAATTAAGTTATAAGGTAATATAAATAAAATCTGCCAAATCGACTGTCAAATAAGTCTAACCCGTGCAATTCGAACGGTTCGATTTGTTAAGATAATTGTATATTTATAGTTTAATCTTTTGTTAACCTGTATTTGTATGGTAGTGTAGAATTTTTATTATAAAATGGATTACACCCCTAGTGAATTCTGTCACATCATGATTCTGGATGGTTTCCAGTAGAAAAGTCGAGCACTTAAATTCTCAACCAAGGGGCTTTAATGGTCCATTAAATCCACGGGCCATACCAAAATGGTTGCAGTAAATGGCAAAGATAATTGATATTATTTCCTCCTTTGAATTTCAAACAGTTTAAGGTGCAATAGTTTCAGCTTTACTTTTATTCTTACATTCAGTGTATTGAGAGAAATTTTAGAGGATATAAAATTTTCTTCGCTTTTATGATAGATGTTTCAGTTAAAAATGAAATCTCATATAACTTTTTTTTTTTTTTTGAAATAAATTTGATAACTGAAAATCAAGCATAAAAGAAAAAGGAAATAGACGTAAGTATGATATAACGTGCTTATGCACGTGTACACGATAACAAAAATGCAGAAAACCAGAAAAAAAATCATTTTGTAACGAAAATTAATGTGGATCCTCCAATTAGTTATTGCTAGGGTGGCAAACGAGTAGGTCCAATCAGGTCACATCGAAAATGGGTTGTGTGGAAAATGGATCCAACTAGTGGGTCCAAAAATGGATTGGATCCAGTGAGTATATGACATTTTCAATTTCTTTTTTAACAAATGAAATTATAATCGAAAAACTTATTTTAGTAAAATCAAATTTATTTCAGATTAGTTTTATTGTTGTTGTTGTTGTTGTTTTCAGATCTAAAATGGGTTACTTTTTCTGGTAAACCCCAAAACCTTATAAATCCCTCAAGGGGGTTATTGAGCCATGGATATAATTTGGGCTGGACCTTAGAATAGGTGATCTGAATTTTTGAAATGGGCATTAGGGTTTAATTTCTTTGATGCTTCTCGTTGAAATTTTTGGGTTGGGCTGGAGGAATATTGTAAGCCATGTGAAATAAGTGTGAGTCTGCCAAACTTTTGAAAAATATTTATTTTAGTAAAAGGGGATCTTATTCCTTGGTTTTAATTGGAGGGTCCTTACTTTTGAAAGACCAATTTTCTTTTCCTCAAAATTCCAACAATATGTGCTGCCAAAAGTAAGCATTAAATTTTAACATAATTCGATTCCTACTAATTCAGAAACCACTTCTTACAAAAACAACGTGAATTGATTACGACTGTTTAGAGGTTTTTGGTTAGAAGTTTCACCTAACTTTAAAAGTGATTTCGTAAAGCTCAACCATCCGGGGGTTACCACTTAGGACATTATTTAGCCCACACAGCAACAGGGAATTTTTTTAGTAAGAATTGATTCGTAATACTAAAAAATTTAGTGACGAAAGCATATCACTTTTTTCTTTTTTCTTTTTTCTTTTTTTGTTAAAAAAGAGTTGATTATGCTGTTGTTAGACCTTGAATTGTGGTATAAAGAAAATATATGAAAAAGTTAGGATATAAAAATATATATATTTTTCTAAAATTTTTCACATCAAAATTCAAAGACTAAACATATTTGTATTGAAGAAACACAACAATTATCATTATAATAATTAAGAAATTACAACTAAGCCGCTTTCCACTATTTTAGATGAATTTGAACTCTTCTAAACTAACCCTAAAAATCAAAAGGACTCTTCTAAAAGATTCTTTCAAACTAAACTTAATTAAGACTTTGTCTCAACAATAATAAATTAAATACTAAAACGAGAGTTGCTTGCTTTTGTTTGATTGCATGCAAAATAACTTTATTTAAAACAAAATGGAGCACGTAGTTGTTTCAGGCACAACTCAACTAATTAAACTATCAACTTGAATTCCCTTTCAGTATCAGGTTGGAGGTTCTAATTCTAGAGGGAATCTGCAGTTGAATTTCGTTATGAAATAATCACTGTTCTGCCAATGGGATCTTGCGGCCGAAGTTTAGTATGATGCAATTATTGTGGATTGAACTCGTTGTGCGCAGAAATGTACAGTTTTTGTTGAAAATTCGGGAGCCAATTGAGTCATATTTCGCAATTTACCCTCTCCAAGGTAGTAGAGGAAGGTGTTTCGGAGATTTAGAATTAATCCGATAAAAATAAAATTTGTAGGTTATAAAAAAAATAAAAATAAATGGAGCACGTAGTATCACACATGTGTACATGCGAGAAAGATTAATGACTCGACTTAGGTTTGGTGTGTATGCAAGGAACGATAATGACTTGTCATGTTCTGCCCTATGATTCATGATTGAGACTTCCACCCTTACAAATTGCTTAATTTAATCCTTCTGTTGTGGCGCCTTCCACCATATATATATATATATATATATATATGTATATGTATATGTTTAAAAAATTATCATATATAATAATTTTACGAACTTTGCTTTTTTTAAAAGGGTTTCACGATTACAAAAAAAAATGATTCATGCTGCTTCGAATCGTTAAATCAGTGAATTAGAACGAATCAATATTCATTTATCTAAATTTTTCAAAATTCCGTAAGTCAAATTTGATACTTAATTTTGGTACGAATGGAACATATGAATTCTTTTATTATCATATTTGATGTGAATATAAAAAAATATATATAGAAAAAAAAAATATGCGAATGCCATAAATAAATAAATAAGCTGTAAGTGGAGAAATCTAATTATTTCCATCCACCTTTAGAATGAAAGATGAAATAGTAAAAAAAAGAGAAATTCTTATGGATCAAAAAAAAAAAAAACGATTAAAACAAAGAAGATTATATTATATTTGAATTGAATATATAAATATATAGAAAATAGAATATCTTAGCAAAAAAAACAACTAGCCAATAAATAAGTGGAGAAACTATTTTCCACCAAATTTTGTACTGAAGAGGAAATGAAAGACGAAAACGAAAAACAAAATTTTCCCTCGTCCAAAAGACGTCAGGCACATTTTTGGTGATTAAATTGATTAGTCCCACTATTTTATTTTCATTTTTCGAGGTTGTGTTATTCCTTGTCCAAAGAAACCGACTTCCTAAAATTAGAGGAAAGTTTTAGCTAGCCAATGACCACAGTCTCATTAAGCTTTTCTTCATCTTTTTTCTTTTCTCTTTTATTTTTTTATTTTTAATCTTTTTTCTCCTTTTAGAAATAATAATGCCGTAACCTAAAAAGAACAGATCAGACTTACGTGTCAAATTCAATAGGATGACCCACAGTTTTATCTCCCATGACTTTCCAAAGTCCAAGGAGCTATTTGTAAAGGCCCATTTCCACATTTCTTTCATTGGGATTATACTTATAAATCTAAGAACATGTGGGCCACGTTTTTTTATTTATGTTTGTTTTTGAGCTACTTCCTTTTCATACTCTGTCAAAGAGTAATAAAATTTCACATATTGTACACCCGTGTATGATCGATACAGAACATATTTATATAAGTATAAAAATTATTTTTTTCAAAAAAAAAAAAAAAAGAAAAAGATTTAAAGAATTTAGAGTTTAGAAATTTGGGCAAAAAGTTTGTCAGACCAATTGATTCTTGGGTACATCTTAGAGACACAAACAAAACTTTGTTTATACTCAATTATGTGGAACATGTATGAGCAATATGGTCATTGATAAATGTAGGTGGCGGGCGATGCGGCAAAAATTGAAGGCATTAGCTGGTGGGATACAATCAGCTCCTGCCTTTTTTTTATTGGATGAGATGATATTTAGACCACCTAAGATTAGTGTTAATTAATTACCCCTTGTGAATTAAGTTATTGGTGGTGACTGCCTGGCTAGAACTTATAATACGGCTGAAATTCGTGGATCCACATCACCGCCTATTTTGCAAGTAAAATTGGATAATACATAATTAATGAGAAAATCGACATGAAATTAAATTGATGTCCGCATTTTAATGTGATTTTGAACTAAAAAATATTGGAATTATGGGTTTCAAACTTGTTTACTTGCGCGAAACGTCATTAGCACCTAATACTACTTTTTTATGGTGTTCTAAAATGAGTTCAAATCTCATAAAATATTCAAGCATTTATTTTATTTATATGAATTTTATATTTATTAAAAAATATTTTGAACCAATTATTAATTTAAATATTAATATAGTGATACAAGTATTAATTCTTTAGAAAAAAAAAAATTGGAACCATGCAATGAATCTAGAATAAATAAAAACAAAGGGGATAATGCAAAAGTTAGCTGGCGACGGGCGCCACCGCCACCGCCACCGCTACCTGCAGTGAGAAAGGGAAGAGTCATTTTAAAACCAAAGGAACGAAAGGTTGAGCTGATTTTTAAATTTCTGGTAGATGATGATGTTTGTATATTGGTCAAGGAATCTAATCTCTAAACAACAGCTTCCGCCTTCTCTCGTGGCTACACATCATGTCTCCTCAACCAATTCTTATCCCTATTCAATTATTATTCATTTAATTTGTATACATGCGCCTTCCTCACGACCCCCCACCCCCCACCTTCCTTTCTGTTTTGGTTTTTCGGGGGTGAGAGTATTTGATTTCCTTTGGTTCACATATGTTTTACTTGGTGTATTCTGAATGAATTCAGAGCCGTTTAAATTTCACTGTTTGATTCAAATTTTTTTAGTTTGTTTGGAAATGTGTCAACGGGAATTGTGACATAAAGATTTAAGATTTATGATTATCAGGTTTAAAATATAGATTTTACTGTTAAAATAGTAAGATTGAGCATCAAAACTTTTAGAGGTTGGACAATGTTTTCATAATAGGACCGATAATCAAATCGATTTTATTAAAATTAACAGTTTAATCGGTCGGATCGATTTAATGAAAATTAATTATATTTTTTTATTTTATTATATAAAATAATAATATAATAAATTAATTATTATGTAATACATTTTAAATATAAAAATAAATAAATAGCTATATAAAAACACATATAACAAAACACAAAATTTAAATAATCACATAAATATAATAAAATATCAAAATTAAATATTTATAAAAATTAAAAGAAAAATAATAAAATCAATTTTGGTCGGTTTTGACTGGTTTTGGGCGGTTTTGACTGATTTGATTGGTTATTGACCGGTCAAAATGATTTTTGGGGCTAAGCAGAGCGGACCGACCTCCAGTCCCGATTGAATCGATTGAACCGGCCGGTCCGATCCGATTTTCACAATATTGGGTTAGGGTTTAAATCCAGTTTAATTTAATGTAGTTGATTTGTTGATTATAAATTATTTATAATTATTAGATATCAATTGTAATTAATTATTTTTAATGGATATTATTAGGGAACCGATATGTTGTAACCAACTCACTAAAAAAAGTTAAATGTAAGATTATTTATCTAATTTCAAGTTAGTCAATTTCCATTTTGATTTGAGTTGTGTCATTTAATTATTTGTTATATTGAATTAATTATTGATATATACTCATAATAATAATAGTATTCTGAAATATTTAAGTACTTCACTCCAATATATATATATATATATATATATATATAAATTGTTTGTTGTGATTCATGATACAATCCATACGAAACATGTTTATTGAAAACAAGAAAGAGAATTAGTTGCACTTGTTTTTCTTTTTGGCTAAATTTAAAATGACGAGAAATTGTGAATAAAAAACCATGAAAGCCGTCGGTGATTCAGGCGAGTTGTGTGTAGTGCGTAGAGGGGTCTAGAGTCTCCAGACAGGATTAAAAGATGGTGAATACTAATTCGACCGGAATGAATATAATCTTCCAACAACAAATATTCCACGGCATATTCCTTAAGAATTTCTAGAATAAACCTTGCTTTTCAATAGATGTCGCGTGAGCGACCGCGACTCTGTAGATTGAGATCCGAGGTTCATTTAATTTTACCCCACTATTTTGGTCAATTTATTACAGGAAAAAAAAAAAAAAGAAAGATTAGTTCAAATCCACCAAAAATGACCGTGTTTCCATTTGTTAATACGAGTGCCAGCCATGTACTAATCTCAATTCTCAATTTTTATTTTTTATTTTTTTGAATTTCTCCGGGTTTCACCTAAAATCAATAGAAAGATGATACAGGTTTTAAGTTGTAAATATCATTTTTTTGTTGATGATAAATTTTCATATGTTTTTAATTTTACACCTAAAATCAATAGAAAAGAATGGTTTTAATTCCTCCCCTCTAAATGAAAAATTAAACAACATTTTAGATGGAGATATATATATTTTGTGAGTGTGTGTATATATATATATATATATATATGTATTGATTACTTCTCGTTGTCCTCGTCTATTTTCGTGAAATTGGTCTTTATATATACACATTTACCAAAATAAGATGCATACAAAAAAGATAAATAACTCAACAAATAAGATAATCAATTATTTGTTGTGAGGAAAGGAGTTATATAAAAGTAAATAACTCAACAAATAAGATAATTTTACCATAAAAACGTGTCGGGCCAATTATGTAATTGTAGGTATAAATTAAGATAATAATAATTAATTAATTGATATAAACGTAGATATTTCAATTGTAAATGGGTGCACTATAGTAAATCAGGAAAACGAAATGTTCTACCAGACAAAGAATATCCAAAAGCATAAAACGGATTTAGGCAACGAATATTCCAGCTCGGCAATCCCGTACTCCTAGGGTCCTTAAATACCACCCTCGCCAAACTCCATTCCTCACAACAAAAAATTCAACATTTCCCATTATATCCTCTTCTCCTCAATACACAATTTCTGTCTCTCTACACATCTACAATGGCTCTTAAAGCCGTTCACGTTTGCGACGTTCCCAATCTTGATCATGTCCCCGAGAATGCATCCCTCTCTCTTTACTCTTCCCGTTTCTCCAAAGGTAGCTATGAAAGATCTTTACCTTATTTTTTTTATTGTTTCTTTTGGTTCTTCTTTTTTGAATGTTAATGGTTGTTTATTGCGTAATTTTGCAGGTGTGGACACTGGGAGGGCGACGTCGTTTAAGGAGCCGAAATTTTTGTTGATCGGGCACAGGGGGAATGGGATGAATATGTTGCAGTCATCGGATTTGAGGATGAAGGCAGTTAAAGAAAATACGATTCTTTCGTTTAATACTGCCGGAAAATACCCCATTGATTTCATTGAGTTTGACGTTCAGGTATACATTTTAATTTCCCGATGGCGTTTGTACGTGTTTTTGGTTCCTTTTTTGTCATGGTTTTCCGGTGGCGTTAATGTAATTTCAGCGTGTTTTTTTTTTACTGTTTGTCAACGCGGTGTTTCCTCGCCGCGTACGATACATCCTTGTTTTTACCAGATAAAACAAGGAAATTTTGTCTTGAAAAGACAAATATTCTTGGCCTCCTGCAGTTCAATTTCAAATTTTTATCCACTTTGTTAAAAAAAATTTACTGAAAGAAGAAAATTAACAGCTGCTAATTAGTTAACTTTTTTGCTCTGTAATTACACTTTTTTTTGGATTTTCAGCTGCTAGATTGGTCAATTTAAACATATGTTGGCTTAATTTGATTATTCCCTTTCGTTCTTTTTCACCTCAATTGGTCAAGATACTGATAAGTTTGTTTTTTGCGTTTCTTTTTTTCTCTTTCATCCTTGGATGGAATTCTATGTTTATCGTCTTGCTCTCGAAAGAAAAGTACTCTGTGCTGTTGAGACAAGAGTCTTAGACAGGAGAGTAAAAAAAACGACTCTGATTTTTGTAGGTGACAAAGGATGGCTGCCCCATCATTTTTCACGACAACTTCATCTACTCTGAAGACAACGTAAGTTCTTTGTTCGGTTTAAAATGTTTTTCTTGTTAAATCTATGGTATTTATTCAACAAGATGGTTTAAATCAATGTTTTATCAGATATATTGTATTTATTTAACCACATCATGTTTTGTTTAATATGAATAAATTGTTGTTTTGAAACTTGATTATATGACAAATCAAGTGCATATAGTCACGGAAAAAAGAGTAACAAAATATTTCCATCTGAATGAATTTTTGTAGCTGAAATATGTGGCCGGCTTTTCAAATATTTGATCCTTTGCCCTAGCAAACTGATATAATGTAAAGAAAACTGTGATTTTTATTTGATAGTCAATAAATTTTTTGTATACTAAAGATTATTTCATGATAGATTTTCCCAACAGGCATAATTACAAAAACAATAATCCATTTGCCTTTCTTTCTGTTAATATTTCTGATGAGTGTTTAAAATTGTGAATCTCAGGGGACAATCTATGAAAAGAGAGTCACTGAATTGTCTCTATCTGAGTTTCTTAGCTATGGTCCTCAGAGAGAACCTGGTTTGGAGGGGAAAACTTTGTTGAGGAAAACAAAGGATGGCAAAATTGTAAAATGGGCTGTTGAATCTGATGATTCTTTGTGTACTCTGCAAGAAGCCTTTCAGAAAGTGATCCCTTCTCTTGGGTTCAACATTGAATTGAAGTTTGACGATCATGTTGTTTACCAACAAGAATATCTTACTCATGTGTTGCAAGCTATATTGCAAGTTGTTTTCGATCATGCCAAAGAAAGGCCTATTTTGTTTTCCACTTTCCAACCAGATGCTGCTCTACTTGTCAAGAAACTTCAGAGCACCTACCCTGTAAGTTTGTTAAACTTGATTCTTGAAAATGTTAAAAGACTACACTTAGAGAGATTACAGGAATTTAATATTCTCAATTTTATTGTGAATAGGTATTTTTCCTCACAAATGGTGGAAATGAGATCTACTATGATGTGAGAAGGAATTCTTTAGAGGAAGCCATCAAATTGTGCTCGGAGGGTGGTTTGCAAGGGATTGTTTCGGAAGTCAGGGGCGTCTTAAGAAATCCGGGGGCTGTGAACAAAATCAAAGAATTGAAGCTCTCTCTGCTGACATATGGCAAATTGAAGTGAGTCTTTGTGGCTTTTATGCTTCATCTCATACTACCAAATAATTAACAGTATTTAAAAGTCTGAATGATTATTTGGTGTTCCTTTGCTTTTATGTTGGTTTCAGTAATGTGCCTGAAGCAGTGTACATGCAACATTTGATGGGCGTTGATGGAGTGATTGTAGATTTGGTTCAAGAAATTACCGAAGCTGTTTCGACAATGATGAAGCCCTCTGGGGATGTTGAAGAGGAGATTTTATTGGAAGGAGAGGAACAAGTTAAAGTAGAGGGCAGCAAGCCCCAATTCTCACAAAGGGAGTTGGCATTCTTGTTGAAGCTCATTCCTGAATTAATACAGCAATGATACACCTACTCCAAAAATACTCCCATGTATTTTTGTGGAGTTGTAGGATAATTCCCTTTTCTTTTCTTTTTTTTTTTAACTTTTTTCATTTTTTATTTTCAAGGTGTGTATTCTTGGGGTCCCTAGGTTTTTGTATTATTGTACATGATTTTTAATTTTTTTTTTTTTTTGTTTTACCCTTTTAACTTAGCAATCAAAACTGTCTGGACCTCCATTTGTATCACCACTCCAAATTGTTGTTTCTCTAGCCCTTCTCTGGTTTTCTCTCAAGTCTTTCTCCTTTTTGGAGTTTGTAACCCCTTTATGTAGCATTCGTTGGGGAAAATGTGATACTATTTTTTTTCTAATTGCCAATTATATTTTGCTTCGTACATTGCAGAAGAGCAAAATACCATCATATGCCTTTTGTGGTTTTCTATTGCAACTCAAAATTTCCAGGATCAACTTAAGGAAACGGACTGTCAACTTGAGAAATTCAAAAGAAGTCATTTTCGAAAGGCCTCACACGATAAGTGAAAGTTCAAAAAAACAAGATTACGAAAAATGAGGAAGAAAAAAATAGATTGAAATAAAGAGGAATATAGTGCTACGAAAGTGCAAAATATTACTATTGTGGCTGTAATGCTTTACAATTACTTTTAAAGTTTTGGTCCAGGCTCAATATTTTAAAGTTTTGGACACGTTTGTCAATAAAAGTGTGATTATTTATCTATTTTAAAAATAGTTATTATAAATTATTAATATATATTTAAATATAATAACGTATTTAATCGTTATTACTCACTGAAACAAATCATATTGTATGACTTTTTGGTAATTCGCAAAGGAAAAATTAGAAACTGGAATAACAATTTATTACTTCAGTCTGGTTCAGTTCATTTCAATTTTCAAGGAGAGAACCAGTTTTTTCTTCAGGTCCGATGTGCACCAAAATAAACCAAATAAATTGAAAAATGCACTATATTATGTTGATGAACAATTTCTAGATGCCGAAATTATTAATAGCTTAGATCAACTG
The DNA here is from genome assembly GCA_019321725.1 of Paulownia fortunei. Lineage (NCBI taxonomy): Eukaryota > Viridiplantae > Streptophyta > Magnoliopsida > Lamiales > Paulowniaceae > Paulownia > Paulownia fortunei. The sequence continues at coordinate 265,974 of CM033114.1, read as the reverse complement.
GTACATTTCAATTTCCTGTAAACAAGTTATACAGTAAACACAATCAGTATAACCTTATTATATAGTTGAGGGTCCACGTTAACTTTTAGTTTGGAAAATATATAATGGCTATGCATTTGTCAAAAATTAAAAAAAAAAAGCCTGAAAATTGCAATTTTCACAAAAACCCACGACTTCTTAATAACATTCTGGAATATATACCCTTGCATTTTCACCAAAATCATACTCAAATACCAAGATAAAAAAAGAAAAGGAGATTTTACAACTTCACATTTTCGAATTTTATATAGGATAATTTAATGAATTTTTAAACTTTATCAAGAGAAGCTTTAAGTCTTTAATGGGTTTTTTGGTTTTTTTATTTTGGGTTTCTGAATTAGTTAATAATAAATGTAATGTGGATCAGACGTGGCAACACAGTGGATTATAGAAATTTCCAGTCTATATTTATTATTGCGGGGGCAGGGACCAGGTAAGGCAAAGGTTAATGGACGATGGTGGTGGTGCCACACGCTGAACCGATGGCTGACAGTGGTGGCTGGTGAGGAATGAGGTGTGATTCGTGGTGGCTCGCCGTTCGATTGTGATGAATCGCAGGTGGGGAAAGCAACAGACGGAGATGGAGATGGTTGCCTGCTCACTACTCAATTGTGTTGGGGCCAAACGGCCGTGGAATTTGGTAAGATATTTGAATTTTAACTTTGGAATAAGACAATAAAGAACAAAGACAAAATAAAAAATATAAAAAACTTAAATTGGCATTTGATTATTATATACCAAACTAAATATCATTTTTTTTAAAAAAAAAATTGAATATTATATTAAAATTTTTAATTTTAATTTTAATTTTAATTTAATTCGACCAATTTACGAAATGGCAGACGTCTCAGCCAGTCTACGTATTCAATCGCCATTCTTTGGGCTTAGAATAATAATTAGGTCGAAGTTCTTTGATAATCCTTAGCGAGCGGTTGCTGCCCGTGGGGCCCACAATCCTGCGGCAAAATGATATAGGACCATTGTTTCGGGTTCCACCGGACTGAGATGGGTTCAATTGGGTTAGGCCCACTTAGGTCAAGTTATATGTAGATGCGGAAGTATCCAGAAAATACGCGTAAGATAATACAAATTAAATATTTAGTTGGATTTGTAACTTTTTTAAGGCCTAATTAACCACGCATTGTATATCAGAGAAATGGGATTTCAATTTTTAATAGAGAACTAATGAGTAATGAGTAGCAAACATGAGAAGAAAACTGAAAATTAATCGGGATCCATCGTTTCTTTTCTTTTACTATAAAACTCATTTTCAGTTCAATATTATTGCATAATTCAAGTTCAACTTTTAAGTTGTTTGAGTTCCTCTCGCCAAATGCTCGAATGAGTCTAGGCAAATCAATTTAGCTCATCCATTAATTTTATCACTACGAATTTTGAGTACCATAATCATGTCATTTATTTAAAAGAAAAAAAAGAAAAGAAAAAAAACCCAAAATGGAGGAGTGCAATGGTCAAACGTGTAATCCCAAGATCTTCAAACTCTCTGATTTTACAATATCATAATTATTCATCTGTGAAAACTTATAAAATGCACAATTATGATGTTTTAAAACTCACGATTCTCAAACCGAATAAACACTGGTTTCGGTTGGACTTTGCCTTTGTGGCATAAAAGTGTCAATTTCGAGGAAACAGTTCCACAGAGATGAGAAAACAATAGTATGGGAGTCTTTGACCCTTGAGAAACTAATAATTCAAAATTAATTAAGTTTAACGTGTCCAAAGGAATGCACGCACATATAGGTGTTGGGTTCTCAAAAATTTTTGAGCTAGATAAAACAAGTGAGCTTAATTAATGCTTTACTGTTGATTAACAAAATTCTTGAAGTTGATGACGTTTTGGTTTAATTGACTAAACAAAGAAGAAACAATAATAGTGACAAACATAGACTGCAGTAGAGTGTGTAAATGCACTTCAATGTCCCAATTCCCGCCTATTTGAAGTTGTAGTACATATGCGAATGAACATTGTCGAGACATGGTGCTTGGGGTAATTGCAAGCAACCCCTATGAAAATCTTAAAAGAACAAAATCAGAAATCATTAAATATATTAACAAATTACCCTCTATTGATTTAATTAAATAATAACTTTTTGACAAGCTGGTAATTTGTTCATTTATTTCCAATCAAGATACGCCAATTTGTCAATTATTTTTCACGCATTGCTTTTTTAGTTCTTTACTTTCAAGGGGTAATTTGCAACTTAACCCACAATGTTTCATGCTGTTTACTTTAGGGTCTTTTTTTAAAATCATTTTTGCTTTGATAAACAAACTCGAGAACAATAACACATTTTATATCTTTTTTTTTTTTATAAACAAAATAAAATGCCTTTAAATAAAGAAAGAAAATTCCAAGAAACCAACTTATGAAGAAATGGGATTGACGGGGCCTATAGGGACCGAAGGGCTCTGAGTGACGTCGTTAAATCCTGTTACATATTTATTGAAGCGTTGGTCAAAAATGAAAGGAATTACAGGTCAATGAAGAAGTTCGAGTCCGAGTAGGAATCGGAATAGGAGAGGACGTCAACTTTTTATTTTTCCTGCGTTTCTCTTATATAAACAAATGGCATCATTTACCCATCAAAAAAAATAAAAAATAAAAAATAAAAAATAAAAAAAGGCATCATTTCTTTCAATATAGCCCACAAAACAAATCACGTTCCCCTCAAAACTTTCCCCCATCTATTAAACCCGTTGCAGAGCACGATGGTCAACATGAATCTCTTTGCTTCATAAATTGCTCCCCTCATTTTTTTTCCAGAGCTGCCGGGTTTAATAGGGGGAAGGAAAAAGAGTTGTTTAATTCTTTTCTTTTTTGTTTCTAAAGATGGAGAGGGCAAACTCTGAGGATGGACATGGAGGTGTTAAACTTCCCATTGGGTTCAGATTTCACCCCACTGATGAAGAACTGGTGGTTCACTACTTGAAGAGGAAGGTCTACTCTCTGCCATTGCCTGCCAGTGTCATTCCTGAGTTGGAGGTTTTCCAGTCCAATCCCTGGGACTTACCTGGTTAGTTCTTGCTATGTATTTGTTCTCTATATACACCAAGGTCTAAACGAGCATAGTTCTGGTTTGAGATTCTTTAGGACACAAAAGAATAAAGAAAAATGAATAAATAATTGGCCAGAGCAATACCCTAGGAAGCCTCATTTATAACTATGACGAACCCTGTTAAGAATACTAAAAACCTATCAATTTCTAACTTTGTGGTTATAACAAGTGTGCATTTTGATGAGAGAAAAGAATTTGGGCAGCCTGTTGGGCTTGGTTCATGCTATTTTGCTGCTTTAGAGTGTGGTTATGTGTCGGTCAGAGCTTTATATTTTTCACCGTCCAGTTTGCTTAGAAAGTCGATATCATGATCATTTATCCAGCTAATGGGCCAAGAATTTGTGTTTATTTCCAATAATTTTCTGCTGTTCGTTTGATTAAGGTGACTTGAAGGAGAAGAGATACTTCTTCTGCAAAAGAAAGAGGAATTTCATGAACAAATGCAGCAGCGGTTCCAGTACCGATTGTGGATACTGGAAAGCCACTGGCAAAGACAAGCAAATAATGGCTCCAGGAAGTAACCTTGTAATTGGGATCAAGAAATCTTTCGTGTTCTATCAGGGGAAGAAATCCCGTGGACTGAAAACTCAATGGATCATGCATGAATTTTGCCTTGTGGGCTCTATTAACACACCATTCTTAGCTCAGGTGTGGATCATATGACATAGAAACATCAAATTTCTTTGCTGTATCTGTATGAAATGAATGTTGTGATTAATTAATTACTCATCAATCTTTTTGCTTCTTCTTTGTAGAAACTAATGATGCAAGTGGGAGATTGGGTTGTTTGCCGTGTGTACCAAAGGAAAAGGAAAGCAAGAAATCATGGGACAGTTAATCAGCTAGCTAACAGCAAGAAATCTAGGAATTTGCAGGGGATTGGAGCCCGTGATCATATGAATTTGAGGATGGGAGGCAATAATGAGTTGGGATTTTCATTTGCTCAAACTTCATCATCATCATCATCATCATCATCATCATCATCATCATCATCATCATCATCATCATCATGTTCTAGTGGGATCACTGAGATCTCTTCTGATGACTTAGATCAGGAAGCAAGTAGCCATAGTATTAGCTTTTGATGAGGTGCCTGAACCAAGGGCTTAAAGAAATCAATTCTCACTTGTAACGCATTAATCAGAATTTGGCAAGAAAAAAAAGTTTAGAATGGAGCTTCTCCTCTTCAAATCTTGATTGACAATGTCTTTTTTCCACTGTTCTGAATCTCACCGTGCACAATTTTTCGATTTTGGGAATGTTTTCATGCCCAAGTATTTGCGGGTTAAAAATTTAGAAATTTTGGAGAATCGGGTGTCAGCATAGGGTAGCCCATCATGGCAATAAAAGATTATATTCACCTTTTGGTTCTATGCCAAATGCCAAAAAATTTCCTGTGTCTTTTCCCTTTGGTAAGCTAGCATAAGTTTTGATCAAAGCAATCATTTAACACAAAAAAGCGGCAGCATTGATTATTGCCAGAATCTGAAGCTTATCTTAATAGAAAAGGCAATTGATTTTTAGGAAGAAAAAAGAAGATGCAAAAACCGAAAAAAGAAAAGCATCCAAAGAAAGGAGACAGAACACTTAGCTAATGGTGGTATTTAGCTAGGGAAGAATTTCCCTTTTTAAAAAAAAAAGAAAAAGAAAAAGAAAAAGAAGATCCCCTATTATGTGTGACCACTAGAACCAGTGGAAGAAAAAAGAAGAAGATGGTGGTTAATGGCATCTGCACACATGTTGCTTCCTTGCTTATATTCATCGGCATCTTTCACCAGGCGAAGGAAGGAACTTAATCAGTATTAATCCCACTTAATATAGTTGTTCCTTAGACGGAATCACCAACTTTTATAGCTCACTTTAACTTGTATATTTCTTGAAATTCAATACAATATTTTTAATCAGTTTATGCAAATAAAATTCTACTATAAAAAGTTGCAAAGTAAACTCTAGTCTGTCACGTCAAATAATAAACCATAATTATCGAATTTCTTTGGCTTGATAATAGTAGTTTATTTGTTTATTTCTTCTTCGAAATGGGTTACATGTTGTAGGGTTCAAAGAACAAGACAGGTTGGTCTGATGAAATTGAAGACTTTTAGATAATGTAAAAACATGTCAAAGATTCTTTGTGTCAGCCAATTGAGCCACGGGAGGCAGACATCCAATAACTTAATTACCAGTTTAAGCAGGTTCTACCACCCAAATTAATATTCAAAGAAAACAACTATTTAATGTTGCTCTCCTTTTTTTTTTTTTATAGGCAGGTTCTACCACCCAAATTAATATTCAAAGAAAACAACTATTTAATGTTGCTCTCCTTTTTTTTTTTTTTAATAGGTATTTATTTTAATAATAAAACACAGTGGGCTCTTGAGCAATAAATTTAAAAATAAAAAAATATTTTATTGTCACTTAGTAGTAGTAGTAGTTGAATCATGATCATGGAAAATTAGTCGGAATTTCTTCACAAGTATGTGATCTCTTGAAGAGGCGGCAGGTAGAGGAGTATGACTAGATGCACTGTATACGAGTATCTCAAATCTCAACTTACATAGTTTTTTCTTTCCTAATTAATAAGGCAAAATTTAAGCCAGTGAAACAACCTAGCAATGGCACAGTTAAGAAAATCACAATTATGTATTCATAATTGTGATGAAAGAATAGTACACTAAATCAATAATTGATTATTGAAAGTTCATTTAATTTTATATTATTAACTTTTGAAACTCGAGTATACCAAAATCAAATTAGTGTAGTAAATTATATCAACTTGTGTTTCAATTAATTAAATTTCATTGGATATCAACTCATTTAAAAATTATATAAAACTGAATAAAATTTAAATTATTTATGCGTATGATAGAAATGGAGAGACCCACATATGAAAACACATATATGGAAGTGGAGTGTTGTGATTCAGAAGTGGGGAAGCATTTATTTAAAAGAAATAAAATGGACCGCAAATAAATGAATAAAGCTACAGTCAATGTGTCATTAGAAAAATAAAAGAGACAGTAAAAACTGCAAAAAGCAAACTGTGGATACAGGAAATCAGCGCAACCTACTCCTTGTAAGTTGAATTGTAGAGAGTGGCGTTTTAGAATCAATCAATCTTGCTGTGGCAGCCACTACAATTCAATCCTGGTTAAATCCCCACAGGTGTAAAGTTATACTTGGATTAAATTGTGCCGTAAATTGCTGACTTACAGCCTTTTATTTTAGTCAAAGGTGGAGTAGGTCCAGTTATTAATTATTGTCGTCACAATGAAATTTCTCAAGTTTTTCTTTTTTTTTTTAAAACATAATCCTTACACAATCACATCGGTTATCATACCCAACACGATTTTTTGTTGCATAAAAACAGCAATTCAAAGCAAGCAATGGTTCCTGTAATTAATCCTTTTTACTTTGGGGTGGTGGGTGGGGGGGATGTAAATTTTGATCTTGGAGGAGGATCTGGATGATGATGTCTAGATTGAGTTCCCCAAATACGGGAATTGCCTTACTTAGGTCTTACGCACCCCACTACTCAAGTTTCAACATTTTCGTTTCTTAATTTGGTCTCACACATTATTACACTTTGGATATTTCAAACTATTATGTTTTACTGAATACAACTTGTAAATGCAATCAAAAGTTTGTTGGAATTGTGAGGGGTGTCAATCGAAAAAGTCTTTAATATATTTTAAAGTGTTTAAACTTTAAAAAATATTTTTTTAATAAAAATAAAAAAATAAATAAATTTGGCTTGCTTATATAGAAATGCACTTAATGAGAGTTAGAGTTGTATAAATTCTTACATTACATCATGGTAATATTTAATGTATGGATGAAAATTAATTGTCCAATTTTATTAAAAATGAGACATTTATACTAAATGTATGCACACTAGAAATAACATTTACATGATTTTATATTTCAATATCTAGAAGTAGTTTCCTCAAAATTATTTTCATTCATCCTAAAATAATTAAATTTAATTATTTTTATCTCTCGTTTTTCTCCTAACAAAAAATATTCGATTACTTTAGTATTTTTTGAATACAGTACTGTACTAATTTTTGTAAACAAATATTATATTTGAGATACACGTTCATGTTTGTGTTAGTATCAGAGAACAAAATTTACGTTAGCGAGATTTGTTCCGTACACAATTTTATTTTATAGAGATTTGTTTCGTGGATATTTAATGTGGTTTTGATTTACTACTAACAAACTTATTATTTATTATCCCAAATCCAAATAATTGTAAACCAAAATTGCAATGCTGGGGTTTTAAATTGAAGAAGCATTTAAATCCTACCATGAAAAAGATTTTCAAATTTACTCGCCCAATGGCTGAGATGGGTGTGTTCATTAATCTAGGAAACGCTGCCTTGCACATAAAGATGTTTTGAATTATGATTCGAGGATGTTTTCAATTTCCTACTTCAATCATATGCTCTTTGTAATGTTTTCTGTCCAATCAAATTATGGTTTTTTAAGGCGATTGTCCATCAAAAAGTGGTTGTATCGTGTTTTAGGAGGGATTGCTTACGGACACTGCAACCGCAAAAACATCACACTTCTCAAGAGAGCAATACAACATAATTAATCATGTTTACTTACTGGGCATGTGAGCTAACATGGTGTGGGGACGAACTTGTGTTTCCTTCTTGTTTTGGGTTTAAGGATTCTGTCCCTTTAGCCTCTAACCACTTGTGGATTCCTTAGCCTCATCTAAAGAGCTGCGTTTCCTGGAAGCACAACCACCTTTTTGGCCTCACTTTTGGAAAAAAATAATAATAATAATAAAAAGGTGCGTTTTAATTGCATTTCAAGGATGTGACAAAAAAATGTTTTTAAGTTAAATATGTTAATTTAAAGACGACTTAAATAACGATAATTAATTTGATAAACAGTTCATTGCTTTAAGTGTTCTTTGTTCCAGTTCACTGTATTAAAACTTGATTCTTGAGATTGAATTTAGCCAAACACATGCTTAATTTTTGTAAAAACTTTGATTTTTTTTCTGTTAATAGTCGAATTATCACACGCAAAATCATCCTTAAATATACATAAATAGAAGAAAATTCTAATGGGATGTTAGTTTTGGCATTGTGGGCATATATAATATTCTTAAAATTCATTAGGCTCGAACCATTCAAGTAGTATTCCTTCAACTAGTTTGTGAGTTTAGAGTCGAATGCAATCCATTAATTGTGATTTTTTCAGTAAAGCCCAAGAACAAAATACATTAGATATGAGTTCTTCGTTCTGGAAGAATGAACTGATATTTTAATTTTTGGGCCGGTAAGTTGCTGTCCTTGGGCCTGAAAGCTTTTGATATCCAGTCAAGCTTTTATAATAACCGATCACAGCTAGAAAAAGGATAGACAAGAATCAGTGAATCGAGGCCCAATTGGATTTACAATAGAAATACATTGATTCTTGCACTCGAATAAAAAAATATATGCACTTAAATGACAGGTTCATACAAAATCACTTAAAAACAAACCTATAAGTGGATTTTTTTGGAAGGGAATGAACAAATACAAGTGGGTTTTTCATTTTAACAAGGAAAATAAGACTCATAGAGGGATTGAGAGGTAGGCTTTTCAGTCTTGCACGATTTCTACATTTTTGAACTGAGTAGTGAGGATCAAGCGCCTTTGCAAATACAATATACAGTGCATGCATGAGCAAACATATTTTATTACCTTTGTTAAAGTTTCCACCAGTCTACTTAATTATATGTTTTTTTTTTTTTTTTATTATTATTATGCGCAAAGGCTTTCAACTATCAGTTGCCTTTGTAGAAATCATATATCCACCGCTATTACTTTTATGCACCATTAGTTTTTGTCTCCACATTGCCAAATGAAGGAAAAAATCGCTTACGAATGTCGGTTCAAACTTCATTTGTTTTGTTGATGACCGACTATATTTTATCATCTAATGAATACTTTTAACTACAAACTTGCCTTATTATAACAATTACAACCATCCTCAATTTTCAATGTTTGTGCAATTCAAGTATTGTTTTCTATTCGGACATTTTCAGAAAGACTTGAAAACTTTGATCAAAAATACCTCCACGAGCTTCCTTCCACTTTAGCATATTCCATTTATAATCTAATTAGATGATAAAGCTCATGCCAATCAATGCATGGATGATTATGAACACAATTGGTCATCAACGAGACATTATAATCCTGAGTTCAACAACAATTCCTTGTTCTTTTGAAGGTCCACAATTCCACAAGGCTGATGGAGTGTTTTCAAATGCAGTTTGGCAGAACAATTAATTAACAATGCATTCACAACTAAGCATTAAAATATTAATCTTTTAATTAACCAAGAATTAGCTGAAAAATCACAATAGAAAAAATGTTACAAATCTGACCATGACTATGATAACAACGTGTTTGAAGAGATTTTTTCTTTTATTTATAGTAAATACTCATGACGTGTTTTCAACATTTTGAAAATGTTAGCAATTAGTTCAGTACTCAACATAAGATAATACTACCATTTACATCCCTAGAAATTGACAGTTTTTAATTTAAGGAAAAGACAAAAGAAAAATATAATTAATAAGGAGGTTGTCAAAAGTCCGATCATGTAAAATGTGGACTATACGGGACAAGATTTGGATACACTAATCACGTGACCCACCGTCTTTTGGTCAAATTTCAAACTGCAACTCGCAATCTATAGCATTCGGCTATTCTCTCTTGTCACCAATCTTTGACTTTTGACTATTAGATCTTCATTTCTAATTTAATTGCCCCGACGCTTTCTTTTTAGGTTTTCGATAAATGAACTTCATTCCGTTAAATTTTCTCATTTTATTACATAATTTTTCCTTCAAAAGTAATTTATAAGTATTTTAATTCCTTACTTTGCATTTATTATACCATTTAATACCATTCTCATATTATAATTATTATTTATAATAAAAATATTATTTATTATATTTTTATTATTGATGATAGTAATAAAAAATATTGTAAATCCTTTTGCTTGGCGAGAGGGGGTGGAATGATGAAAACTCACTTAACATGTTAATGGGGATGAAATGATATAATGAATATAAATTGAGGATGTAAAGTACTTTTAAATTACTTGAGAAATAAAATGTTAAAATAGAAAATTTTATAGAAGTTATTGTTAAGAAAATGGCCAAACTATTTTTGATAAAAAATGAAGGGTGCCTAATTTAGACAATTGTCAATTAAGGTATTTAACGTAATTTTTTACTTAAATTTCACCAACCTATATTTTTTGAAGCCTATATAAACCTCCTTAACTATCATTTATAAAACATCCCAAAATTAGAAAATTAGAGAGTTAGAGAGAAAAGGTTAAGATAAGGTTTGTGAAAGAATTTTGTGAACAAAAATTCTTGTGTGGGTTGTGAGTTGTAAGTATTGTAAACACTTCTATTTTTTCTTCCTTTAGTAAAATGATCAGTAGCAGGTTCGGAGACGTAGGCACAATTAACTGAACTCCGTTATCAAATTTTTGTGTGTTATTTTTATTCTCACTAATCTGATTTATCGGAAATTTTCATAATTTTCCAACATTGGCATCAGAACTCCAGGAATAGTCAGAAACGATCCGAAGGAAGTCAGATTCGAGTGGGAGCGATGGCCACAGATGAAGTGAAGGTGAAACTCAAGAAATTCGATGGCATAGATTTTGAGTTCTGAAAAATGCACATAGAGGATTATCTATATCAAAGAAACCTGTATCAACTTCTCTTAGAGAATAAGCTACATGTTATGAAGGAAGAAGACTGAAATTTTTTCGACAAACAAGCCCTTGAAGTTATTCGATTGATGTTATTCCGCAATGTTGTTTTCAACATAGTAAAGGAAAAGACCACGTCGGGTTTTATGGTGGCTCTTTCCAATATGTATGAGAAGTCATCGGCCTCAAACAAAGTTCACTTGAAGAGGTGTTTGTTCAATTTACGGATGACGAAAGGCGCATTGATAGCTCAATATCTTAATGAACTTAACACAGTTACAATCCAATTGAGTTTAGTTGGAATTGAATTCGATGAAGAAGTACGAGCATTAATAATTTTATCTTCTCTACCAGAAAGGTGGAATGTTACTGTCATGACTGTGAGTAGCTCGTCGAGAAGCAATAAGTTGAAATTTGATGATGTTCGTGATCTGGTTCTTAGTAAAGAGATTCGACGGAGAAAGTCGGGTGAATCATCAACCTCTTCAGTTTTATATACAGAGTCAAGAGGAAGAAATTCAACTAGAGGGAATAGACGTGGCAGATCAGACTACTGTGGTAGATCAAAGGACAAGAGGTCTAAATTCAAGAATTCCAGTAATTCTCATAACTCAAAAACTATTGAGTGTTTGGAACTGTAAAGATCGGACACTACAAAAATTAATGCAAGATTGTACCAAACGACCAAGAGGCGACATAGGCAAATGTTACTTCTACTTTAGGAGGAGATGATGTATTGATATGCTCTTTAGAGAGTAAGGAAGAGTCTTGGGTATTAGACTTTGAAGTATCGTTCCATGCTACTTCGTAGAATGAATTCTTTGAGAGGTATGTCCCCGAAAATCTTGGAAAAATATATCTTGGTGATGATCAACCGTGTGCTATTGCTAGCAAAGGTGTAGTGAAGATTAAATTAAATGGGTCTGTTTGGGAGTTGAAGGATGTCAGACATATCCCTGACTTGAAAAAGAACTTAATTTCAGTAGGGCAGTTGGCTACCGAATGCTACACTACGATCTTCCATGGTGATAATTGAAAGATTTCAAATGATGCAATAATGGTTGTTCAAGGCAAGAAGAGTAACACTCTTTACATGACAGAAGGGGGATTACAGTTACATCAGATAATAAAACTCCAAATTTGTGGCACCAGAGGCTAGGCCACATGTGTGAAAAAGGGGATGAAAAATATGTATTCGAAGGGTAAACTTCTAGGTTTACAGTCAGTTGAGATAGACAGGTGTGAAAATTGCATACATAGAAACCAGAAGAGGGCCAACTTTCAAACAAGTGGCAGAACTCCAAATAAGGAAAAGTTAGAGTTCGTTCACTCTGATGTTTGGGAATCAATAACCATCTCATCTAGTAGTGGGAAATACTACTTCGTGATTTTTATCGATGATCACTCTCGGCAGGTATGGGTTTACTTTCTAAAGTATAAGTCTGAAGTGTTCGAGGTTTTTAGGAGATGGAAAGCTATGGTTGAAAATGAGACAGGTATCAAGATTAAAAGGCTCAGAATCGATAATGGTGGTGAATATGAAGACACCAAATTCAAGAAGTTCTGCTATGAGCACGGGATTAGAATTGAAAGAATTGTGCCGGGTACACCTCAACACAATGGTATAGCTGAGCGTATGAGCCGAACATTGATAGAAAAAGCCAAAAGCATTTGTATACAGTTAGGATTACCAAAGCAGTTTTGGGCAGAAGCAATCAATACAGCAGCTTACTTGATCAATTGAGGCCCATTGGCTCTATTGGAGCACAAAATACCAGATGAGGTATGGAGTAGAAAAGAGGTAAAACTATCACATCTAAAAGTTTTCGATTGTGTAATATATGTGCATATTAGTGATCAAGGCAAGAATAAGTTTGATCCCAAATCCAAGAAATGCACCTTCATCAGCTATGGCGAGGATGAGTTTGGCTACCGCATCTGGGATGACGAACAGAAGAAGGTGATCCATAGCAGAGATGTGATTTTCAACGAAAATGTGATGTACAAGGACATGCATAAAACAAACTCCAATGATTCAGTGTAAATGTTGATGATGTCCCAGATAGTCCTATAACGGAGTCAATTATAGCAAGTTCTCAACTAGAGAAAATCATTAGATAGAGCAGTGTGCAGCAGTCCAACACACCACAACCTCCTACTCCAACTCCTGTATTGGAAGGTTTTCTCGGCCTCATGTGTCTAATAAAAGATACATGAACTATCTGTTGTTAACTGATGGACGGGAGCCTGAATACTATGATGAAACTTGTCAGACTGAAGATGCCAGCAAGTGAGAGGTTGCCATGAAAGAAGAGATGAAGTCTCTAATCTCCAACCAGACATGGAAACTAATTGAATTACCCATGGGGAAGAAGGCACTTCACAACAAATGAGTGTATCGGGTGAAAGAGGAGCATGATGGTTCTAAGAGATACAAACCTCGACTAGTTGTCGAAGGATTCCAACAGAAGAAAGAAGTTGACTACATCGATATTTTTGCTCCCGTTGTGAAACTCAATACCATCAGAACAATATTAAGTATTATTGTCACTGAAAATCTTCATCTTGAACAGTTGGACATGAAAACTGCATTCATTCATGGAAACTTGAATAAGGAGATATACATGCACCAGCCAGAAGGTTTCTCAAAATAAGAGAAGGAGAACATAGTGTGCAAACTTAAGAAGAGGTTGCATGGTCTGAAACAAGCCAAAGACGGTGGTACATGAAATTTGATGGCTTCATGCACAGGGAAGGTTTCCAGAAGTGTAACGCTGACCACTGTTGCTATTTCAAGAGATATAGCTCCAACTATATCATTTTACTACTATATGTCGATGACATGTTGGTAGTAGGTTCAAATATGAATGATATCAGAAGATTGAAGCAGCAATTGCCAAAGGATTTTGATACAAAGGACTTGGGTCTAGTAAAGAAGATTATTGGAATGTAAATCACAAGAGATAGACAAAGAGGGTTTTTACAGTTATTTTAGGCAAAGTACATTAACTGTATTTTACAGAGATTCAACATGGGTGATGCCAAGCGAATTAGCACATCCTTGGCTAGTCACTTTCGCCTATCCAATGATCAGTCCCATCAGACGAAGGAAGAGAGAGAATTCATGGCTAAAGTTCCTTATGCCTCAGCCATTGGAAGTTTGATGTATGCAATGGTAAGTACAAGACTAAATATTGGCCATGTAGTGGGAGTTGTTAGAAAGTTTATGTCAAATCCAAAAAAAGTTCATTGGGAAGCAGTCAAGTGGATTTTGAGATATTTACGACGCACCGTAGAGAAATATTTGTACTTTGGAAAAGGAGAATTAAAAGTACAAAACTACGTAGATGCAGACTTTGGAGGTAAAATCGATCACCGAAAAAGCACCGCCGATTATATGTTCATTGTTAGAATTACAACTGTTAGTTGGATATTACAGTTACAAAATATTGTCACTCTATCCACTATATAGGCTGAGTATGTAGCAGTGATTGAAGCCAGTAAAGAGATGATATGGTTTCAAAATTTGTTAATTGAGTTGGGATTCAAACAAGATCAGAATGTTTTGCACAGTGAGTAAGAATCCAGCATATATGTTGACAAAGATAGTGGTTATCGATAAATTGAAGTTGTGTTCAGTTTAGCCTGCAATAGTAACAAAATAAAAAAGATCTACTGCATAGATCGATGTGTGAAAATAGATTGAAATCAGTATTCAAGTGAGAGATTGTCAAGAAAATGTCCAAACTATTTTGGTCAAAAATGAAGGGTGCTTAATTTAACCAATTGTCAATTAAAGTATCTAATTTAATTTCTTACCTAAATTTTAACAACTTATATTTTTTAAAACCTATATAAACCCCATTAATTCTCATTTATAAAACATTCCAAAATTAAAAAATTAGAGAGAGTTTGAGAGAAAAGTTTAAGAGAAAACTCGTAAAAGAATTTTGTAAAAAAAAATTATTGTGTGGGTTATGAGTTGTGAGTTGTAAGTGTTGTAAACACTTGTATTTTTTCTCCTTTTAGTAAAATAATTTGCAAAATGTCTGAAAATGTAGATATAATTGACCAAACTCCTTTATCAAATTTTTGTGTGTTATTTTCGTTCTTACTAATTTAATTTATTAAAAAATTTCATAATTTCCCAACAAAAATATCATTTGCCCATAGGCATTTCAACCCCCACCCCACCAAAAAATAAAATAAAAAAAATTCTACTTTACTTGTTGTATGGGTAATAATTTGGTGTAATTTTTTTTGTATTTATAGTTTGAAACATGTTTGTTTTGTTTATTTTTTGAAAGCAATTCAATCCTCAAAGTTTACTCAACTTTTTTTTTTTAATCTACACCATTTTTTTTCAAAAATATACTCTATTTTCAAAAAATTATTTATAGTATATTTGAAATAAGTAAAGCAAACACATTTTCTCAAAATGAAATATCAAAACAACTTATCAATTCAAGAGATCAAATATTGCAACTCATTCATCTGATCATATTTTCACATCCAACATTTTTCAAAGGAATTATTCAAAATATTTTCAGAAAATATTTATAAAAATGACAATGAATCCAAATATAGTTTAAGTATTTTTAGTATCAAGTTAGTATTAATTATTTTAACCAACGAAATAATTGAATACGTCATTATGTTGATGATCTTTTCAGTATAACTGTATACAACTAACCTACAATGTAACAATTCTCATGAATGAAATTAATAAGAAAATATATTTATATAATTACAGTTTTTATGAAAATTGAACCTAATACTTGTACTTATAAAAACATTATGCCATGTCAAACTTGCACTTTCAAATGTAGCCAGATGAAATATGTAGTTTGAAATACATTGTAAATTTCTTTGGACATGCTTTTTTATGTACACAATTGAAAATTGTCAATATCTTACAAACATGGAAAACCTAAAAATTTTGAACGACGCTATATATGAATGTATGTTATTCACGTCAATTTTATTTTAGAAGTCGTATCCCAATTGAATCAAAAGTTCTCGATCCTATTTTTAAGTATACAGTTTGATTGGATACAAAATTTTAGCTTAAAGTTAAAAAAGTAAAAAGTTATATATTTTTACATTTATTGTCATAAAAAATAATAATTGAGAGTTAATGGTACATATTATTATTTTAAGTAAGAGAGCATTTTTGAAAAAAAAAAAAATTATTTTAGGAATGAATCCTTATTTTTGAGACGTTTATAAAAGAAAAGAAAACTAATAAATTAAAATTAGAAAAATATTATCTTTTACAAAGAACAATCCAATAAATTATTTACATCGCATCAAAATTTCTCCTCGTTATACATGTGTGTATGCATGCATTTACGCACACACACTCCAAAAAGAAGTAAATTTTGGTTTGGCATTGCGAGAAGAAAGTTTGACTTGAACTAAAGTGAAATTTGAGTTCAAACATAAACAAGAACAACCAAAAGCAATAATCTCTTACAAATGAATCCAATTTATAGAGAACATAAAAAAGTGGTTATATATCTACTTCTCCACCGATTTTTTCATATCAAGATTCAAGACACTCTAACGCAAGATGCAAAATGAAATTCAACGAGTAATTTTCAAAAGAAAAGGAAAATGGTGACTAACTTCATCCAAGTCCAACAAAGGACTCCACTTCACATGAGAATGTTTGACCATTTTTTAGGTTACCCTCTTGAGGGCAAAGTAGTCAAACTACATCCAGGTATTCATCCGATTGGATCCTTTTCCTTCCCCTACCCGACCAATAACAGAAGTTTTATCGTACACAACATAACGCTTCTCGCACGCGGTTGAATATACTTGAAATTTTGAACTTTTTCACTGTAATTTCCTGCCACGAGTGAAAGTATAGTGCCCGGTTTCTGTTTTTTCTAAAAAAATTCACTTAAGCGACTTCAGTTCACACTGGACAGGATTGGAGAAAAGGGAGCAACAGGAGGAGATTTCAGTCTGACCGAACCGAAATTACCTAACAGTACATTGGATATAAGAGGTCCGTCACTATAACAGCAGAGTTGCCTTTTCAATTTCGGCGCACAACGTTAGAATTTTCTCTTCTACTTTTTTCTCTCTCTAAATCATTTTTTTTACCCTTTTTCTCCCAACTGTTCTTTGATCTTTTTGTTAGAATTCCGAAAATAAATAGACTCTGCCTGTTAATTTTCGAGTTAATTTATTCTTCATTTTTTTTTTCTCCAAAGTCTGAGAGGAGAGAAATTTTGGAGTTGAGTTGATAGCTCAGAGATGAAATCGCCTTTGGGGAAGCTGAGAAGTATCGGGTTGAATAAGAGCGAGCCGAAGGAAAAATGGGATCACAAATTTTCGGTGCATATTGATGGATTAACTCAAGCAGCAAAGGTGGATCTTATTTAGTAAATTGTTTTTCTTTTGAATGAATGTTGGGTTTGACTTTTGCTTTAGTTCTACTGCATCTCAATTTATTTTTGTAAGTATAATGTAATTGAGCTTCAAGGGCCAGTTTCTGCATATATATGGTGCATTAATTTTGCTGCCAATGCTTACTGTTCAGTCCAGTAAGTAGGGTGGTTTCATGCGAATTGTCCGTAAATAGTAATTTTTAGGCGAGTTTTGACATGTAATTCAGAAATTGTGAGGTTACATGAATTCCAGCTGAACGGGTTTTTCCTCGGTCCTAATTTAGGCGCCCAATTTTAGATATATTTGCGCAAATTGAGCTCAATTTTTTCTCAGTTTGAATTACTGATTGATAGCTAGAAGTAAACTCGCAAATATCTGAAGAATATTATGTTGTTTTTATGCTCTTTCTCTCTCTCTCTCTCTCTCTCTTCTTTTTTTTTTTTTTTTTCATGTTATGATTGTGTGCCTGACCTTAATTGTTATAGTTGCAACTGCTTTTTGTAAATTA
The DNA here is from genome assembly GCA_019321725.1 of Paulownia fortunei. Classification (NCBI taxonomy): domain Eukaryota; kingdom Viridiplantae; phylum Streptophyta; class Magnoliopsida; order Lamiales; family Paulowniaceae; genus Paulownia; species Paulownia fortunei. The sequence continues at coordinate 248,208 of CM033114.1, read as the reverse complement.
AGGGATAATTCTGATAGTCTGACAAATATTCTTTGGATCCTTTTACTTCTTGCAATATGACTATGTCTTGTTTGCTGCATTTGGTTGGCAGGATATGAAAGACATGAGAACGTGCTATGATAGCTTACTTTCAGCTGCTGCTGCTACAGCAAATAGTGCTTATGGTACTTGTTTAATGTGATGTAGTAGCTGAAGTTAAATTTCTAAATATGAAATCTCATTTTGGAGGATAAAATTTCGACACTAGGGTTTGCCGATGTTTGTTTGCAGAGGAGTTCTCATTGATCTAGATATGTGTTGTCTCACTTAAAAGTTCTCCTGAAATTAATTTGTTTTTCTGAAACCTTAATAGGACTTTCTTTGTAATGGTTCACGTAGGCTTGGGTCTAGTTTGTGGAGAGCAATAAAATGGAATTGCATTTTCTAAAAGTTTTAACTATCTTGCAAATGTTCTGTTTCCAATTGTTCAGACAATAAGTAATGATAATTTTGATCTTTCTGTTGCATGTGCTTACAATCAGTTCACAGAAGAACTCACTGTAAATGAGCAACGGAATTTGAGATCATTCATGAAAATTTTAGCTTGATTGTATCCTAACTAAGTGAAATTGTTGATAATGAACCTCAGAGATTATTGACTATGGGCCTCTTGCTTTACTTTTTATGCAACACAATACAATAATGGGCTATATGCAATTGCTATACTTTTTATCACAAAATACTATAATTTCACATCAATATTTCTTCTTTCAGAGTTTTCGGAGTCATTGCTGGAGATGGGGAATTGTCTATTGGAGAAAACTGCAATGCATGATGATGGAGAAAGTAGTAAGTCAGCCAGTTTATTCTGCTTCCATAACCTACTTTAGTTGTTCTTCAGCAGCAATGTGAAATGATGTTGTTGCAATTATGTTTCTATGAAATTCTCCAATATGTCAAGCAAATTGAAACCGCCTTACGCCAGTTTGAACTTTGAAATTACACTTATTGTGTCCTTTTTATCTTTCGGCTCTGCTTGAGTAATGATGGAATACCTAATTTTGCCAACTAAATTAACTTTCTTGTAGATCAGTATGGTTGATTGTATTTGTTCATCATTTTTGTGTAAATCACGAATCCAAAGTCACGCATTCCATTATAATCAAGATGATATGAAATCAAAGGCTAGCTCAAAACTTTTTCGGAACATATTTTGCGTAATGTAACACATATCTAAACTTGGTCTGCTTGTAACTGGATATAGTTGCCTTTTAGTGCTAAATGTTTGGAAAGCAAAGTTAACCCAATACATTTTTGTGATTGTGCAGGAGGAGCATTAACCATGCTGGGGAAAGTGCAGCTTGAACTTCAGAAACTAGTCGATAGCTATGTTAGTGTTTATTGTCATGTCAATCTTTAGTATTTAACATATATCCTTGAGAACCTGATCCTAACTCACTGTTCTTTACTTTCCAGCGGTCCCATATTATCATGACAATTACAAACCCATCAGAGTCTTTTCTTAGTGAGCTACGGAAAGTGGAGGTTTGAATATCAATTACTGGTGCACTATATTTTTAATGAAGATCTGCATTTGAACCTCAAATCTTTTGGTTTTAGTGTATGCTAAGATGTTTTTGTGATAGCGGTGACTTTTGCTGGAAACTTTTACTTTACCAGTTTATTGAATGTATCATGAATTCTATTGGTTAAGCACTGTTAATTACATTGCTTGGTGCTGTGGCAAACAATTGCATTATAACTGTCCTGGTCACCTTATAAGTTTGCGCTGGCAGTTGATGCTGTGACTAGTTTTATGACATTTTATCTCCACTGTATGGTTGATTTTGCATTTAGACTTTTCCAGTCTTTCATGCTGGTAAATCATGTTGGTGACATTCTCATTGCACAATTCGTGGACTTACCTCTCTTTGTTGGTCATTGGTTTAATTCCACTCTTGATGATCTATTTTTCACTGGTGCAGGAGATGAAGTTGCAATGCGATGAGAAAAGGTATATGGTTTTTTCATATTTTTAAACTGGATATTCGTTCTCATATTGTGTTTTATTGATTGCATACATGATTTACAGAGAGATGTTTGAATACATGGCGGGACATTTTAGAGAAAAGGGAAGGTCGAGACATGGAAAAGGGGAGACTTTCACCTCACAGCAATTGCAAGTTGTTTGTGAAGAATATGATGACATTGCAAGGCTCTGTGTTTTTCGTGTAGAATCATTGAAGCAAGGGCAAAGCCGGAGCCTATTAACTCAAGCAGCTCGTCACCATGCAGCACAGGTTTTCTTGTATTTTCATGATTTCGAGTTTGACATCCTTTGCCATAGTCTTTTTCAACTTTTCATGATTTTTTACTTATTTTCTGAAAGCAGTTAAATTTTTTTCGGAAAGGACTTCAATCTCTCGAAGCAGTTGAACCACATATTAAAAATGTTGCAGAAAAGCAACACATTGATTATGAGCTATGTGAATTGAATGAAGGGGAAAAAGATGATGATGAAGGGAACAGTTTTGAGACTAATGATTATGGAGAATTAAGTTTTGACTATAGACAAACCGAGCAGGAGATAGATAATGCTTGCACATCGAGGAACTCAATGGAGGTGAGTTTTGTCTGCTAGTTGTTTGGCTTCGGTTGCTAACTTAGCCTATTCATTTACGGCCATGATAAGAATTATTGTACTTGAATTAGTGATTCTAACTGTTAGCAGCTTGAGTTATTCTTTCGAAACTTTTGTTTCTTTTATTGCTGTGCTTCTTCTTTATCGTCATTCAAAATAGATTTTTTTCTGTCGTCTTTGGATGCTAACTGCTAAAGCATTTAGTATTAAGAACTGTAAAACAATAAAGAAGTGTATTTATGATTACTTAAGACAACGTTGTACTTTTATATCTCATAGAGTATGATTATGTATTTCCATATATGCATCTGAAACCTCTCATAGGACTCTTATACTTTCCAGTGAAATTTTTATTCTGACATTGTGGGATGAACAAATTGTAATACTTAATTTGGTCATTTTGGCTATTTGGACTTTTGATTATCTATGACCTAGATATCTGTATTCTTTATTTCAGTTTGCGCTTCAGTTTATGTACCTATATCCAATTCAACAACTCTGTATTGTAGTTGACATGTCCTGTTTCACGGATTATGCAGCTGGATCAGTTGGGTGCTCCAAGTGCACAAACATCAAAGGTAAAAGATGTTGAGGTGCAGATAAACAGTGGCAAAAACCAATGGGATCAAATGCTTAGTCAACGACGTCAAGCAGGCAGTCATTCTGCTCCAATCTATGCAGAGAAGTTTGACCCTGCTGACAGAATTAGAGAAATGCGGACTGCTGTGCAGAAACTTAATACTCATGTGCTGCCCACTCCAGCTGATGCAAAGGGTTCAATCGCAGGTAGTTCTACACCCCTGTCAAGTACTATACTACCTGTTGGGAGCTCCAAAAATCTGTGGCACTCATCCCCTTTGGACATTGAGAAGCAAAAAAAATTCATAGATGACCATTTATCTGCACGCACTTTTTCGAAGTCTCAAATAGCTGTTGAAGAAAACAGCAACAACAAGCATTTTCTTCCACTACCCCGTCCTCTGTCTGAGGGAGCTGCTGTCGCACTAGTTGATAATAGTCAGAGTGGATTTGATACTCAGAAAATTAAAAGGCAAGCTTTCTCTGATCCGTTAGCAAGCAAACCATCATCTAACAAGCCCCTGTTACATACCAGTGGACCCATTAGCTCCATTGAAGTACCTCAATCAATTTCTGGATTGCTTTCTCGTGTATCTGTTCCCCAGGCTCCCTCATTTGTAAATGTGTCTCACAATGCTTCACCTCCCCTTGCATCTTCACCCAAAATAAGTGAGCTTCATGAGCTCCCTAGGCCCCCTGATTCTTTCGGTTCCAAACCCATAAGATCTATGGGGGCACTTGGGCACTCTGCTCCTCTAGTCAACAGAAATCGTGAAGTATCTCCAACAAATAGGAATCCCTTAAGGCAATCAAAAGAAGGGTCTCCACTTCCGCTCCCGCAACTAACTGTTTCTCGAAGTTTCTCCATACCCTCTAGCAGTCAGAGAGCTACAGCTTTACATTCAGGCAAGCTATTGGGATCTCAAATTATGCAAAAGACAGAAGAAGTTGCTTCTCCTCCATTAACGCCTATATCCCTATCAAACATGAAGTCACCTAATTCTGGACAGATAAGAGGTAAAGTGAATACTGTTATCATGGCATTTAACTCTTCTGCATAAATATTATATTTATTTGACAGATTCTCATGTGAAGTGATGATTTTATCAAGATAACATGACCTCATACATCCCACTCCACCTGTCCCCCTCCCGCCCAAGCGAGAGAGAAATAGAAAACCTTCATGAAATTCTTGTTGATTATTCTCTGATTTGGGGTTGGGTTTGGCGTTCGTTTTTCTCATTTTCAATCAATATTTTGCTTTCCCTTAGGGAAGAAGGGGAGGGTGTGGAAAGCTGTGATGCTGTGGGTTTTTAATGATGACATACTTTTGCAACTCACAGAATTGTGGTTCATTTCAGAAGATTGTTATACTTGCTAATTTTCCTTGCCTATATGAAGTAGATTTTTACAATTAAGTTGGCATAATGATAGAACAAAAAGGGTTGATATTTTTGAGACAAATTCTTCTCATGTCATCTTCTGAAATCAGATCTCGACTTCAGTGGATGCAGGTGGCAACTGAATTCTCGTGCATTTGACCGTGGAATGTTTGCATTCTTTCAGTTTTTGGGGCTGAGTATATTTTGCCAGTTTCTTACTGGGTAAATGCCTGTAAATATAGTCATTTTTGTCCCTCTTTGTGTATTTCCTTCAATTAACCCTTTTTTTCCTTGATCAATTCATCTGAGAGCTAAATATATCACATTTTTGCCATTATTATGCTTTGGTATGTCTTATAACTATTTTACTTTTTAGCTTTTTTGGTGTGTTTGGGGTTTTGGGGGGTGGGGGAAAGGTGTTTGAAAGAGAGAAAGAAGCATGTGTTCTTACAGAATGAATATCGGTATTTTCTCTCTAACAACCCGCTGTCGAAGAATTTATGAGAGATGCCATTTTTCTTGTTCAAGTTTCATGGTGGATATGTATTTCTACATTACTCCAAAAGGGCTCTTCTTTTCAAATGACATCCTTGCTTACACCTTTGTGCAACAGCTTGCGTGGAGATGGTGGATAATTGGATTTGATTTTGGAAAATTTGAATATAGGGAATGGAAAAGGGAAGAAATGTGACCCGACTATGAAAATCGATTTTGCAAGCCTCGTATTCATTTTATTTTGTGGAGACTTAATATTTTGTAGTGAAAATTTCTTTTCGATCTTAATTATTGTCAAAAATTGGTAATGCTAGAATCGTGGTTAAAAATAGTGTAATTGACCCCAACAAGATTGAGAAATATTCAGTCATACCACTATTGTTAGTCATTTTATATCAATTGAGTTACAATGTATTTTAAATGAAGAGAAATACGAAAATTATAGGAAACGTAATTAAATTGCTAACTTTCCATATTTATCTAATCTAATTTCTTTCGCGTTCTTTTTCTGTATCATGCAATAATGAATCTTTTGTTTTTGCAAATGAATTTTTTTTTTTTTTTGGAACTGGGTTTGTGTGCCTGGAGAAAATATCGTAAAAATTACTATTTGGTTTAGTAATGTTATAAAGCATGATTGTAGGTTCTTTTAAAATTTCCCCGCTCAACCACAAGTCCACAGCCCACATCCACTTGTCAAGCATCCCGTTGGCTAGCCGTAAAAGCCCAATATTTTAATTGATGGATGCACTTCCCTGAGGAGCCCAAAATAGAAGCCCAAAAGATGGCAAATATATCTATCTATCTATATATATATGTGTGTGTGTGTGTGTATATATATATATATATATATATAGAGAGAGAGAGAGAGAGAGAGAGAGAGAGAGTTGTATTTCCATACACATATATTGAAAATAAACTAATTTTACTGGAAAGGGAAGAAGTGGTGGATATGGAGATAATCCAAGCAAGTGGCAGCTGCAGCTCCCGAGCATGGATTCATCCATTGCTCCGTAACCGATTCTCCCGTTTTTCGACCGGAATTCACAGTTCAGTTTTGTCTGTAAAACCTAAAATTCCATCCTGCAATAAGCTCATTTCTACTACTACTACTACTCGCGCAATCCTCGAGAACAGCACTTCGGGTAAAGACCACTCCTGAGCTCTCTCACTGCGTGTTCTGTATAGGAATACGCATGGTATACTGACAAACGCGTATTTCAATTTTTTGGACTGCGCATGATGGCATTTTAAGTTTTGAAGTGACTAATTTTTATTTAGAGGAAATTGAATAACTGGATAAGTAGATAATGAAATCGGAAAGCAATTGATGTGCTGTAAGTTATGCGGTTAGTGTGAAATCTGAAATATTGGTTTGTTATGTGTCATAAATGTTAGTTATGGTGCATGAGGCGAATTTAGGGGTGTAAATGAGTTTAGTTGAGTCGAAACATTCTTCAGGCATAGTTTGAATTTCTTATTGAGTTTGGAATTATATCTGCAATTAAGTTGAATGCTAATCAAGCTCATATAAGCTTTAAAGATAGATCTTAAGTTGAATTTCAAGTACTTGTTCATTTTTCAGCCACAGGCACTGGGCTGGGGGATATTCAATTTAAACTATGTAGCTTGTTGTACCTAAGAAGTCCGTCGCATTGTGGTTAAACTGTGCTCATTGATATTAGAATTCTCTTTGAATTTGTTTTTAAATTTAATTGAGTTTTCTGTGCATTGACTAGTATTCACTGCTGTCATCCATGGAACAGAAGAGATTCATAAACAAAGATGATACTCATTTATGCTTTTGCCTTTCTTTCTTGTTAGACTCTATGGCGACAAGCGCTGTTGAATATGATCAGTCTTTAGCAATCAAAGTGAGTCTTGGATTTCTTGCGCTTTGAATTCTTAAAGTCCTTCATCCAGTTTGAGTCTGATTTGAAGAACTAATTTAACTGCTCAGTTTATTTCAGAAGAGGGCTTCGGAGATATCCCCTGATTTGAAGGGAACTTCCATATTTCTAGTTGGTGAGAATATTTGCTAAAATGCTTGGATATCTATCTTTCCCTTTCACTTATATTTCAGACTTCATTTGTCTAACTTAGATCTATTTGTGTGACTACAGGCTTAAGCAGCTCCTACAAATCGAGTTTGGGGAGGATTCTTGCCGATGCATTACGATACTATTATTTTGACAGGTAACTATATAAGCATCTATTTCTGAATTAGTTGTTATTATACATGCTAGAACAGTTGGCTTCATGATTTCATTCTGCAGTGATAGTCTGGTGGAGGAAGCCGCTGGAGGAAAATCTGCTGCCATATCATTCATAGAGAGAGACGAAGAGGGATATCTTGCATCAGAGGTGACTTTGAGTAGTCTTCTTCTGTTTATAATAGATCATGTTGTGCTTATATGCACCATAAGTTTATGGTTGATGGAAGTACTCCTAAAATTAATTGTAGACGGAAGTATTGAAGCAATTGTCATCGATGGGACGGCTGGTTGTTTGTGCAGGGAATGGAGCTGTTAAAAGTGCAACAAATTTGTATGTGTGTAGTGTGAGGCTGCCAGTTTTACTTAATAATGCATTGTATGCTGCATGTGATGACCAATTGAGTACTCTCATTTAGGGCGTTACTGAGACATGGAATCTCCATGTGGATTGATGTGCCGTTAGACTTGGTGGCGAGAGAGATAATGGAAGATAGGATTCAACTTTCTGCTTCTGATACACCAATATGCAAATCTTCTTCAGAGGTCCATTCAATTGTCTTGAGTTGCTAGTGATTATGTAGACATAAATCCCTTAGAACTGTCAATATCATCCTCATCCTGTATGCATCACCTTTCTATAGGTCTTGCTGTTTCATGACTAATTTCATGACGATTTTTTGCAGGTTCTGGCTCAACTAGCTACATTGTATAACAGTTGGCGAAGTGGATATTCTACTGCTGATGCAACCATTTCACTCCAGAGTGAGTCTATGTGATGTTTTCTCTCCTCCTCGTATGGTCTTCTCTCTCTTTGTTTTGACGGTTCTTCTCTCTCTCTCTCTCTCTCTCTCTCTCTCTCTCTCTCTCTCTCTCTCTCTCTCTCTCTCTCTGTGGGAGCAGAAGTAGCTTCTCAATTGGGTTATGATGAACTGGATGCTGTGACTACGGAGGATTTGTGTATGGAGGTGAATACAAATTGAAACTTGAAAAGAATGCTTATTTGGATTTTTTTTACTGGCAACCAATTTTACTAATCCCTTTGTGTCGAACAGATTCTTAAGGAGATAGAAAGACTGGTGAGAGTGAAGAAGATGATGGAAGAGGCTGCCAGACCATTTTAGCAGCAAGTGCAATGGCTTAATATTAGTGAACAGTATTTGATCTAACACATAATAAATTGGTAGGCTGGTGGTTTGATTTGCTGCATCATAGTTTCGGAGTTCTTTATCATCTTTAAATATCTCTAGACGGCTGTTACCTTTTCTGCGAGATGCCTTCATTTACAGTATTAAGTAGTGATAGATTATTTTAAACTTGAAAGATCAAAGCAGTGAAGGAAAAAATGGTGCATAAGAAAGAATTTGAAAATCCTGTTAGAATTGAGGGAGCTGAGTTGTCATTAGAATTTACGACAATTAATGTTGTTGAAGGAGATGGATCAAAAATTACCTAACTCATGAAAGCTTAAGTTTCTCCCTCTAGATTAAAGTTTAAAGTCTTCGCCTGCATTTATCTGGTCCAACTGGATCATTGGTTTTTGCATAGTTCAACATTTCAGCTTATTAAGTTGACGTGCTTCCCATTTTGGGCAACTAATTGGTATCATTGGCAGGTGTACCTTTTATTCTTGTTTTGTGTGTGTTGGTGTGTGAAAGTGGCTGTGGAAAGTAGACACTGAAATCTGATTTCCTGATTGTACTTGTGTTTTGTTATGTATATAAAACTATTAAGTTTGTATCTAGAGTTGCTTCTTGTTATTCCACTGGGGGTTGGGCATGGTTAGTTGTAATTATGAGCATTTAAACGGACGGAAAGTAGTTGCTATGGCATGACATGACTTTAGGCATATTGGGTCTTGTGATATTGAAATAGAGAATGAAATACAAGTTAAATAGAACATTCTGTTTAGATTTTTGGCACCTGTTGAAAACCAAGGAAGTCTCACTCCTACGTTGACAAGGCGTCTCTTAACGATCATTATCATAAATGATTAGTCATATTCATCAATTCCTCTGGAAAATATTATACTGGTAGTGGTTTTCATCTGCTATTGGTTAATGATCAGATTCTACCCAATTTTAAGAAATTTGAAAATGACGAGCTACTGAAAATGTTCTAGCAACCGAAGTTTGTGATTGGAGGAATAACCAATTAATCTGCATTAGTCATTCGTAGGAATTGATTTAAACAAGACTCTCCCTCCCTCCCCCACGGTCCACGCTCATTTGTGTAATTTTACAATTCTAAATTTCCAGAAAAGTCGATTGATAACAAGAAGACTCAAGCCCATCAAAGTGGGCCATTTGATTGCATGGCTAAACAATCGAGTTTTTCCCCTCTAAATTATACCTGCCACCTGGTTTAGATGATAATTTGGAATTGATTTCTACCAGAAGAAGACGTAAACCTTGATTCCACCGAAATAATATTATAAGAAAATTTACACTAGTTAGTGATGTATAATAAATAATGGCCAAATGGGATTATTATAAGTGCACGAAATCGAGACTTGAAAACTAGCAATTACTAGAAGATAGTGTATTGTGTGCCCATCGAGAAACACCTGCGGATGGTAAAAAAAAACTAAGCTAGTGCCACGTCGCTGCATGACCAGGTAATATCGTTTCAACGTGTCAACTTCACAGGCATTCATGACTTTCAAATCATTACCTAAACCCTTGCTTCAAAAGCATTAAAAATGTTCTTATTTTTTCTGAATACAAAAATATATCATGGTATTTAGTTTTTTATATTTGTAATTTGTTTCCTTTTCTTTATTAAATTTCTAAATCTAAACATAACGTCAAGCTTTTTAAGTATTTCTTAAGTTTAGTCAACCGTCCTAGTTACTTCCTTTCATACATAATCTGGACCCTTAAATATTGCTGTAATTTCATTTCTATAATTGTTCCTGCAGCACTCCTAACTTTTGTTATTCCTTCATTTTCCACCTAAATAGACATGCATTACTCTTGTTTGCCAATAATTTGAGTAATTGTTCCGAAATCTTATTAGGGGGCCAGTATATTTTTTAAAACAGGCTACTTTAAAATAAAATATAAAATTAAAGAGTAGCCAAACTTACAGTTCAGAAAATAAATACTGTATATTCTGTACTAGTTTGATTTTACGCTTGTCCCCCTGTTGGTTCTGTCCTACCGGACAGCACGATGATATGATATACAAACACACAGTATTTGAAAAAAAAATATATATAAATGGAAGTAAAGAAAAAAGAAAATTGTAAAAGTTTAAATTTTTTAATGCTATCCACACATAAGGATGTAGAACATTTTAAAAAGAGCATGATGACATGTTAGAATGGTTTAATAAATTTTCTGACATATATATATATATATGTATATATTAAAAAGGGAAAGAGCATATGGGCATCCAGAGAACCGTACGGCCACCACCACCAATATCCCATTCGCAAGAGACCCAAAAAGGAGAAGAAAGTAAAATACTATATTACTAGTATATGAAGTAAAAACATTAAAACCCCCCTTCATTTTCATTTTTAACTTTTCCTGTGAAAAAGTTTATATTCAACAATTCCAAAACATTTTTGTTTTCAACTCCTGAGCAATTGTTTGATTTGGATACACAACGATCAGAAGCATTGATCGGTGACGGAATATCTCCATTTCGGTGCGTCGCTCATTCTTTAATTTAACTGATTCTACCGTCGAATCTCCATTTCTTTTCTGGAATGACAAATGGAAAAAAAAAAGAAAAAAAAGATATGTTTTGTTTAGCTGCCCTCTTTTTTTTTTTTAATATATGTTTATTTTTTATATTTTTTTTTCTTTTTTCTGGCTATGTTTTAAGTTAAGGTGAATGTGTGCCGTACAAGTAAACAGTTTTGTTGTTCGGTGAGTTATCTTCGTTACTTGTTGAATGATCATTCCTACAATGAAATGTGGTTTGTAGAGAACACAATTTCGGTTATGAATAATGTATATATTTGATTCGAAGTATCGGAACAGATCAGTGACATGATTAACTGTATTGGTTCTGAATTTTTGTTTAATATTTTTTCTCGCTTTCATAAGTGCTGGATGAGAAAAAAAATTTATTTCTTTTTCATCCAACACTTTTAATAATTGCTTCATTTGTCTTTTTGTATCTTAGAGCTGATCGTCAGATTACTGTTATTTTAGATGTATGTCTTTTTCATTTTGTCTTCATACCACTTTTAGTCTCATATATGTGTAATGTAATAATGCTGTAGACTAAGTAGTTGGTAGAATTTTTCAGTCATTGTGATAATTCGGTATTTGTGGTACTCCTCAAATCAGCTGTTTTCTTGTTTCAGGTACTTGCGATGGTTTTGTTTGGAAGCTATGAACTGTGTTTTCAGTCTCTCTGTTATGTTTCTCAGCATTGTTATGTTCGGGCTGGGCTCAGCTGAAATGACTGTTGCTAATTGAGATGACCATTATACCTAGATAGGAGGTTTGACGCATTCTACTTGAATTTTGATTATATTCTTGTTGCTAGAATATCGAGAAGTTTTGTCATTGTTGGAATGGGCTTAATGATAATGAAATTTAACTGAGGTTTGCGGGTAAGCGATAAGAATTGCAAAATTTATCAGAATATTTTTGTACTTTTTTGGAGAGAGATGGGATTACCTCAAGTTTTATCTAGTGAAACATCTGAGGGGGCAACTGGACCTCTAAGCACATACGTTTATAGTGTGCCACAATTTGGTGGTGTCAGCACATGTAACTTAGATGGGATGTGTGCGGGAGCTGTGAACCGAACATGTGGGGATTCGAGATGTTATTCTTTGGGAGATTTTCAGTGGAAAACCTCCATGGGGTTCTCAAAGTCTCCTGATGGATTTGAGAAGAGGTTTTTGGATGCTACACCTAATATTCTTGTGGCAAAGGTACCTTTTGAGGAAACGGCTGACTCATCAACTCCTGAAACCAGGAGGAATGTTCAGCCTCCCATTTCTAGGATTGTTGGTTTTAACTATGATGGGAAAGATGTATTCTCCGATGGATTAGATGGTGCACCAAGTTATTATCACTCTGCTTCTGCCAACATCACCCTCAAAGAAGCTGAGCCCAGTGGATCATATGTCAGGAAGCGAATGCTGTCTCCACTAAACAAAATGCTTTTACCTGAGCAATTCAATGGTGATTCTTTAGATATTGGCAGCAGGAATTTTTCGAAGACTTGTGATTCCAGTAAAGATACAAATGGTATTTCTTCAGCACCAGATAATAAAAAAGCAAATGTTGGCAGCAAAAATCACAGGACTATGCCAATCTGGTCTGTGTCAAATTGTTCAGAGCTAAATGACAAGTTGTATAAATACAGCAAAACCACCTCACTCTTTTTCACAGATGGCCCTGTATTTGAGGAAAAGGAACTAATCCCATCTTCATATCTACCTTCACGTGGGACTGATCCTTTGTTTGGATCAGGTGAGGTAGGATGTCACTCAGGGGCTAAATCAATACCCACAAAAGAACCATTCTCATCCCCACTCTCTTTGTCTCCTCTTGGGCCAAAATTATATGAACAAGTAGAACCTGCAGTAAGGGGAAGGAGCAGCAAAAAAGAGGAGATATTGAAAAAAGCTGCACATTCTCTTGATGAGAGCTTGTCAGGAGTGATCTTTTCCTCTGAAGAAGAGGAATTCAGGATTACTAGAATACCATGTGAAGATATCGACATTCTTCAAAGAGAAGCCCAATCTTCATCCTCAGAGACTAAAACTGTAACAAAATGGCCTTCCTGTCAGAATCCCAGGATTGGGAATTATAAAAAAATAGGGAAAATTTTGAGGTTTCCGCTCAGGAGGTCATTGGTTGGGTCGTTTGAGGAGTCTCTGCTGTCTGGTCGGCTTTCATCTGGAAAATTTAGTCAGGTTATTTCTTTTGTTACTTTACCTAGGTTGGTATCTTATGTATTTGCTCAATTACTCAATGCCAGTGCTCTACATGGGCAGTGAAGTTATATGGGTTGTTTGGATACTTTTGACATCGAGATAATATTAGTTCTTTCCCTTGAATTGTACAGAAAATAGATGGTTTTCTTGCTGTACTGAGCATAACTGGAGGAAATTTCTCTCCAAAGTCGCAGAAACTTCCATTTGCAGTGACCAGTGTAGATGGAGACAGCTATTTATTATACTATGCATCTATAGATCTTGCTGGTAATTCACGCTCAAACAAGTGCAGGGATCAAAATCTGAAAAAGATTCTTGACAAGAGTGATCCACAAAGTGGAAAGAAACGTCTGCGTATTCCTATGAAAGGGCGCATCCAATTGGTATTTATTTCTTCTCCTCTCAATTTATTTAGGATTGTTTCATCCTACTGATATATGGCCGAGGCTTCATACAGTTATATAATGAGTTATGCCTTGTGGTTACTTTTTGAAAGTGACAGTAGAATATCCATCTTTTGCTTCGTATATATTCTATTTGTTCAGCACTTCAGCTGGTCAATTACTACCTGGATCTAGATTTTGCTGACCTGTTGATATCTCTGGTACTTGCTGAACCTTAGCTGTCAAGGCACTCTTCTATATCTCTCTTAGGAAGTCCTCATTTTTTCTAGACATCTGTTTTGGCATACCTTTTCAAATTTCAGTGCTCCAATGACGAATGTTTATCTCTTGTATTGTATTGCAAAGTGCACCTTTGGAAATGGTAGTGTATTTTGCTGGAAATTAGGGGTATATTAAGTAAGGTATTATGGGATATATATGAATGTTATATTGTTCGGATTGCTTTCATCAATGTGATTTGCTGCTAGTTATGCCTTTGTTAGCACTCCATACATTGATATACACACTTTAAATAAATGTACCATTCTACTAGATACAAATACTTATTAGGTTATGTTATGTTGAGATTTTGTTGCTACTGAAGATGCTCATTTCAGATTTTGAATTTTAGTCAGTTTTCTGCTGTACTACCATATATATGTCTGCTGAATGCATTTGTTGGCATTTTTTTCCTGCATTTTCCTCTGATGTTATTACAATCTTATTTTATACTTTAGTCAGCAAGTTGAATCTCTATTCCTTAGCTTACAAATAATTTCATGTTACACACACTACTCCCAAATGGGATTTGTTGAATTACGTTTTTTTCTGGTTCAGCTATGATTTTCTGGGGGTTTGATCTAAATAGATAATAATGTGTAATATATTCCCAAATCTGGCATCAGAATAGAAAGGGCCTGAATTATTTTGAAAATGAAAATGGTTGCAATGCAATATGTGCCTGCGATGCTAAATTTATGTTTATCAGCGTATGAAGTCTGTCCATGTAGCACAGATATTTAGAGTATAGACTGCCTCTGAATGCATGGTTTAAACCTCTAATTAGAAGCCATATTCTTGATGACCTTAGCCTCATTCCTGCACAGACCTCTGGATGGTTTGGCTGGTTAGATGAACCAATCCCTTGGGTTCTTGAGAAATGGAATGGCTGTGTTTTCAATGGCAAACGAGGATGTGGTTCGGAGCAATATTTTAGGTTGGTCTATATGGGTCTTTTATTGTAGAAATTTTGATTGGTACTGGTTTTGGTTTGAATGCCAATGAGGATTCTAATGATGTGAAACATTACTGTAGAGATCAGACCACTTTATTCATTTGCAAAATAGAGGGTGTATAATTATATAGTCACTTGCAAGGATTGAGTTATATTTTATCTACATTTGTAGACATGAGTTTAACCTAATCCCACAGTACAAGTAACAACAGTTTAATTGTGTTTTAGGGGAGACTAAAAGTAGTACATGCATTTTCTCATTATGGTTGAAGAACACTCAATAACTAATGAAAAGAATGATCTACAGGTCCTGAGCAACCCTGAGAAGACACCAATACACACCTACTTCTGTAACTACGACTTAAGTGACATGCCAGCTGGTACCAAGGTGAGTTCTACCAAATCGACTTCTCTTATCTCTGTATTTATTCTCTTAATTCCAGTTGAAAACTCATGGATTGTTTTATAGTTTTTTGTAATCTGGTCTAAATGAGGTGTGATACTCGTGCCGATTTTTAAGACAGAAGAAAACATGCATGTTTTAATGGAGAGGGCTGGTTTTTGCTATTTCTATCCTATATTATGAAGAAGCAAAAGTGACTGACCTTCGAGGATATGCACTCATTTACTTTGGTTCCCAGTTTAGTCTTTCAGACACTTACACTGTTGAAACTACAGCCTTTTGTCACTTAAATATTTTTCTATTGATCACTGTACATTCTTTCACTTTCATGACCTTTTCAATTCCGTCATCTGAGTCCTCTGTTTTCTACCCCGCTCTAGTATATCTAAACCGGCAGTAGATTTGAGCTTTTAGATGTTTTCACTTCACCTTGGAGAAGCTACGAGTATAATCTATCTTCATGATTCAAATGCAGTGGCAAGCTTTAATGTGTGTTTAATGAAATTATTGAGATATTATAAGATTAATATTTCAGCACAAGGGTTTGCTGACTAAAAGAAATTTTAGACAATGGGGAATAAATCAAAGGAGTGAAACTTATTGAAAATGGAAGGTAATTTAAGAGTTGACCTAGTTTAATTATATTTGAGTTTGTGATCCTCTGGTTGAAGCATCATTGTAGTTAACTACATGAGATACTATCTTATGTTCTGGCTATATTTCTCATTTCAGTTCAAGATTTTTGTTCTTACTAAAATACCAATGTTTGGATTATGCAGCTGACTTGAATTAGTGAAACTATTTTCTGTTCTTTCAACAGACTTTCTTGCGTCAGAAGGTATTTCTTGCTTCCTCAGCCTCTGATTCCATATCTGTAAGGGAAGAGCAGAAAATTTTGAACAAGAAAGATGATGACAAGGCTTCTTTAGTCTCAGATGAAAAACACAATGAAGGAATGGGCAATGGAAGGAAAGTTTTAGGGTGTAATTCATGCCAGAATGATGAGGTGGATGTTTTCCATAAAACTGAGAGAAAGTCTGAACATGCTTGTTCAAGGGTCAACGGGAATGCAACTGCTGTTGGTGCTCTTCGTTATGCTCTTCACCTACGATTAGTTTGTCCTTTATCCAAGAAAAGTTCTATGTTGGTTAGCAGATCAGATCCTTCATTGGCTTCAGAAAGTAGTATAGATATTGAAGGACAACGGAGATTTTATTTGTATGACGATTTGAAGGTCGTGTTCCCTCAACGTCATTCAGATGCTGATGAGGGAAAGGTATGTATTTTATATCCTATTAGCTTTAGAAATTCATGAGACATATGGTTTGACTTACTAATACAAAGGATTGGTTCTCTTCAGCATCCATAACTTTCGATAATCTTTAGTTCTGTTTATAGTTGCTACCATTATCTCTCCATGCAATTAAATTTTGAGTTGAAATTTTAGAATGTTATGATGTCTCTTCTGATTGAAATGCTGGAACAAATGCTTAGTTTTGTATGTTTTCCTAATATTACTTTGTATGATTTCCTAATATTACTCCCTTTGATCTGCTTTTTTTCTGACACTCATGAAATTGTAATTTGTAATTTGTAATTTTTATTTATTTGTTTATTATTGTTGTTTTGTGAGTGGATGGGAGGGGAATGGGGATTGAAGCCCTGACCTCACCTATACAAGTTGTGCTACCACCACACCACAAGGGTTGTATATTTAAAATCTGAAGGGTGACATTTATGTGTTAATTTTGGTTTGGACAAATAAGTTCAGCAGATTTTGTGGCGCATGGCTATCCGTTATTTGATATGCTCTGCTCTTGTATGCAATGATTTACAGAGTACTGCTTTTTGACTTAGAAGGAAGCCGTAGGTCGGTCTTTACTAGCCATTCGGCCACTAGATTTACCTTTTCAAGTGTGAGAAACTTTGGCCTTTGCAGGAAGAGTTTTTGTATGGTTGATATTGTTTGTTTTTTTGCCTTAAGACATATGAAAAGAGTGGCTCTATGTAAATGTTAATGACTTACGTGTGGTTGACAGAGGATTTTCTTACTGCAGTTGAACGTTGAATACCACTTTCCTGAAGATCCAAAGTACTTTGATATCAGCAGCTGAAGTATCTCCCCTCAAGAATATGCTGCTCTTCGTGTAGGTATTTGTAACCTAAGCCACTCACTCTGTGGCGCTAATTACAACCTGTAAAGAATGTCAAAAAGAAAAGAAGAAAATAATTAATTGCAGTTCAACATTGTTACTCTTGCTTTCTTGAAGCCGAAGGGAATATGGTATTTAATAATCAATTGGAATTTTAACTAGTTGGGATTTGGTTCTGGGTGAGGGAGAAGTTATCAGTTTTGTCGTTGCAAATAGAGGTGGGGGTTAGAATTAGAGTTTTGAAAATGAGGAAACATGAAAAAAGGTTCAAATTTTTGTTCCGCATGTACAACTTTCGGAATTCATCAGAGGAACTTGCACAGCATATGCAAATGGGTATTATTATTATTTGTTTGGGTGCTGGTTCAAGTGGAGGCTATAGGTAAGTCCCATGTTGTCTTTTTATGAATCTGCCATTTTGGTGATCCAATTACCAGCCTTCAGTCTTTGACATCTCAATTGGAATATATCCAATTTAAGTCCTTTTATCATTGGTTTAAGTCCTTTTATCATTGGTTTATCCATGCAGTTTACCCGCTTGTCTGTGTGTGTGTGTGTGTGTGGTGTGTGTGTGTGTGAGAGAGAGAGAGAGAGAGAGAGAGAGTTTGGCGCTGTCTGGCATAACAACCACTGAATCCAAACAAGGAGCAAACTTGACCATTTCCTGTCATATATATTCATCGCAGTACGCATCCCTTAAGCACCCACTCCCACGATCTGCTTTTACCATTCTACTTCACTATTAGTTTTACCAATATTTCATTCACATTTTCACTTCATGTCTACGTCCAACACTTTGCAGTTGTAAAATGGTACATCATTGTGGGAAAGCGTTGGTATAGTGCCCATTATTAAATTGCTACCTTGGGCTTTACTTTCTCGGCATAAAATTACAATGTCAGTACTATATGACCTTACCTCGAATATATACTCCACAAATTAGGGTGTAGGGTTAGTTTTGATTGAAACAAGGGTGATGAATCTTTTTCAGTTTGGTGCATGTATTATTATTTCCAATTGATTGGACAATGAGGCCTTTCCTTTGTGTATCAAAATTCTCATCGTACACGTCTCCTCACATCACATACATATATATATATATATATATATATATAAATACTAACCTTTGGATGTGAAGCCCATACTCTCAAATGTCTTATCAATTTCAGAAAAATAGTATGTAATCACTATATATAGGCCCCTTTATTTCAGTGAAAGGTTGCAAAAATGTACCATCCATGTACGAAAATGAGAGATTGTTTATAGGGAGAGGCTTGGTTTACCTATTTCTATGCTATAAGTTTTCTTGATCTTCAATTATGTGAGGGTGGAAATATTCTCGATTCGTTCCTAGCACGTATCCTGAAGTAAATCAATAATTAACCTTGGACGTACTAGGAATTTTCAAATCAAGAGTTAAATGTGACAAGTGAGTTCAAAGTTGAACAAAACACAAAAAGTACATCGTCCCCAATTCCTAATTTTGGAGAAACAACAATCTGCAAGGCAAGTAATGGAAATTATGCTCATTACAAGCTATAGAAGCCAAAGAAATTTTCACGACAATTTCTTGTTTAACTTGTTGTGTAGGATGGTACTCAATGGAGACAAATAGAATTGGTTGTTGGTTTAGGATAAGCTAGGAGCATGCCAAATTCTAGTACTATTTTAGCTCATGTTGCGCCTCTTGTAGTTATTTAATCCATCCTCCGCCTCTAAAAGGAAAGAGAGTTCATTGTGATGAACCAAAACTCGATATTAATAAAATCTTTTTAAGTAGATTATGCTTTTGTGCATTCTTATGTACCCGCGCGCTGTCTGCCCTACTAATCTTTCTTTTACCCGGTGAAATCTCAACGGGTCTCACTTGGTCCGCTTGCCTCTTCTCCATCCCTCTCCTTCTTTAGGGGTCGCCGTTCAAGCTTGGTTCTAGTTAGTTGAAACTTCACCCACCCACTAACACTTTTAATCTGCCGGCTGGATCAAATAACTTTTATCTGCTGAATATTATGGGTTCTTACATACAAAAAACGTACTTTGGATTTACAGTTGACAATGTAAAGAGAAAAAAGATACATGTTTAATTGGTTGCTGTAGCTAAAAATATTTAAACCTACTCAATTGTTCATTGTTGAAGTAACTTGTGTTTTTATAGATAATGAAGTAAATTTACTTATTAGGTAATCAGGTAAATAGAAAGAAGAAAAGAATAGCTAAATGGTAAATGGTAAATGGTGGAAAGAGACAAAAACAAAGTAACAAACTAAAACCCCACGCATACATACATGTATGTATGTATATAAACCCCTCCCTGCAGCTTTAGTTTCGTTCCCACTACTTGCACTCATAATACGCTATATACTATACTCCACACTGCACACCCACACTATATATAACTGCATACTTGGCATACTCTATTCTCTCTCTCTCTCTCTCTCTCTCTCACCTCAGAGCTCAGAGAACAAAAATGGCAGACCCTAGCACATACGATTTCTTCAAGCTAAGCACTCAGCCATCAAACAAACTAAACCCTCCATCAAATTCATCCTCCAACTCTCGGTTGTTTTCTTGCCTCTACTGCAACCGCAAGTTCTGCACTTCTCAAGCTTTAGGCGGCCACCAAAATGCCCACAAGCGCGAGAGAGCCGCCACTCGCAGAACACTCACCACCGCAGACGGCCTCTCCCGCCTCCACAGCCATCCCCCCGCCGCCTCTTACGAACTCAACGCGCAGCCTCCATACGCTTACTGGCTCCAGCCATCCTTCGACGGCGGCTCTACTTCAGCTCCTTTAGAAGTTTTTGGTGGTGGACGATCGGCTTCTGAGCCGTTTTTAGGAGATGACTCCGCTGACAACGTAAACCTTGACCTCACGCTTCGTTTGTGATGATTTTGTATGTCCATGGAATGGCTAGGGGTTTTAACTGGCTTTGTTTGCTTCTGATTATGGATTGGGTTTTAATATGAAGCTTATGAGAAAGCTGGGAAATGAATAGGGTTTTTCTGATGATTTTAGTTTGTCTAATTCAAAGTATCAATATCAGGGTTTCAAGTGAGATTGATATATGTGCATGGTGCTAACACATTTGTCAAAAGTGTTGGAATATTCTAATAAAAATAAATAGTTGTGAGAATTATAATTTCGTTTTAGTTTCTTGATCATACACATACTATTTGTTGTAAAACCACGATATTAATTATTGCAAGAGTAGTATTAATAGCCATTTATCTGATATAACAATAATAATAATATAGCCTATTTGTAGTGGATTACTTTATATTAGAGAGGGGTTTTGCAACTTTTTATTTTCACCTTTATACTGAAATTTCCAATACCTATTGTTCAGCTACATGTATAAATTTTATTTAAAAGCTAAGTAAACCTTAATCTCCAAATTAAATCCAATTGAACAAGAGAAAAGAGTATTACTACTGTACTAGTAGTAGTAGTAGAAGATGAGAGAATAAGATGATTATGGCGTGAGGGATTCATGGAGTTGGTGGGGCGCCGCCGTAGCAGTCTAGAAGAGGCTGGGGTTTAAACAAAAATGTATTATGATCACGAGTCAGAGATCAGGGGTCTTGAACGAGCCCATTGCCTTGCATACACAATTACACTGCTACTGTGTGTCAAGAACTTTCTTTTGAATTCGACTTTGCACCCCTCAACCATATATTTGGTGTCACTCCTACTCAAATTATAAAAATATACAGTTTAACCCCTCCAATTAGGAATGTAGGAATGGTAATGGGTTACATTCACAACCGAACCTGTCCTGTTTCGAAACATGTTCAAATTTAATTAAACGAGTATTGAAGTGAATAACGAGTTTTATTTGTTAAATTCGAAACAAATCTAAGGCGGATAAAAATTCCAATAAGATCCATCCGTACACTGCATGTATATATTTATAAATATATATTTAAATATAAGTCTTGAGTTTTCCTTTAGGAAATAGGAACGCAGCACTAATTTTATTTCAAATTGGGGTTTTATCTTCAAGTTTTGGTTCACTACCGCCGTCAAGCTCCACTCCCACCCGTGCAGACGCCTCAACTCGATTCACTCCGGCGATCAACACCTCTCCACTCGGCCGCACTCCTCTAAAGTTATATCTACACTTATAACTCTCCCCCAATTAAATCAGATTAGTTTATGAATAATGAGTATGTTAGTATCCCTACCCCCAATTCTTTCTAAATTTGAAGTTAAATAGATTCAAAAATATTAATCCACAAATAAATCGATGGACTGGGTTATGGATCTTTTTGGGCTGTATGGGCATATATCTCCTGCAGTCATGTATGGACATTTGTAACAATTCTCTTATTTCAACACCTATACTGTTGTTGTTGGAAATTATACGGGTTGGGTTCATACGGATTAGACCACAACATTTTAGATTTGGGGCAGGTCTTCAATTGAGGTTTGGCGGAGGGGCTAATGGGTCCGTTTTTTTCTAAGCAAGATGATTTTTCAGTTTGGCCATCAAACCTGCCTCGTTCATTCCTACCACCAACACAAAAAATGTAATTAATTTTTTTTTAATTTTACCCCTCCTTTCAATATACTAATTTGGAAAATAATGAAATTAAATTATTCACACTTTAAAATTTTACCCCTCTCGAGAAGATACAATGCTCTTAGAATTATAAGGCACTATTTGGTCGAATTCCTTAAAATGAACTATCTTGCATCCCTAACTATAGCCTACTTACACACTTGTGTCTGTTTCCAATAAAGGTATCATTTTGTTTGAAATTCAAAATTGAAAGTATTAATTATTTAACAATTGATAGTTAAGAATAAAATTAATTATTTAACATATATAGTAATTGGTCTTGTTTAAATTAGTTGTTTTATAATAGTTAAGTGAAAATATTATTTTAAAATTTTAACATTTCAAATATATTTAAAAGATAGGTAAAATTAGAAAATAAATTTTATTTTTTTGTTGGAGGGGCCAAAGTGTACATTTCATAATTTTAATGGGACAAATTGACACCAACATAGAGTTTGGGGTAAAGTGAAATTGACCTTTACTTTTCAAATCTCTATTTGAACACATTTAAATTTTGAATTCTTTTCTTCTCACGCCGCTATAAGTAAACAACGCAACCATATTGTTCTTCCATTTTATTTTTTTACCCTTCTTCCTCTCTTTCGTTTTACTAAATATTATATGAATTAATCTGTAAAATTCTTTGCTGGTAAATATTTAGTACTTTGAATTTCAATTTTTTTTTTCAAAAAAAAAGTGAAACTAAAGTTAGATGAAGAAAAAGGATAAAACATAGATGCAGAGATCGTAGTATTTTTTTTCGAATAAATACTTTCAAGTTTATAAAGAGATGGGCTGAATCATCTTTGTATGGAATATATTGTTCTTGAGCCAAAAATTATCTAATAATATACTCCACAAATTACTGATTGGTTCTCATACCCACCCACCCCACACCCACCCAAAGGAAAAATAAAATAAAAAAGCAGGAGAAAAGCTACAGAAAAAAATCCAAAATAAATAAATTTTGGGTCAAAAGAAAACATTTCTTTATGGAACAAAAATTGCAAGATGATTCAAGTTGCAAGATGAAAAATGTAATAGGAATTAAGAGCCACACACTTTGACATCTGTTGATTCCTCTAAGAGTTAACGAAAAATCAAGAAGTCCTAATTGAACGTGTTAAAGCACTAAAAATTGAGAAATCTAAAAAGTAATGGGATTAAATTAAACTGCCCCAAAGTTAAGGGATGAAAAGTGAAAATACCCGGAATGGAAATGAGGAGATAAAGGTGAATTAATAAAACAAATTGCCTCCAAGCTGTATTAGGAATTGAAGAGAAAAATGATCTCCATTCTCCACCCTATTACCAGTTCAAATCATTGGTTGACATAGCATATATACACAGAAAAGAATTAAATCTATATTTATTTTCGGATATTTATTCTCAACGTACCTTTATATATCTAAAATGCTTTTTAACCTGAATGAATTCCCTGGCACTTTCCTCCCCCTACCCAATATCAGTATAATATTATCGATCTTTGGTGTAGTCGAATGTGGGTATCTCAGAATCAAATCCATGGGTTGCCTGGTAACGTAAACGAGCAAATATATTCCTATAAGGGTCACTCTCTCTTTTCTCCTTTAAATAAGCAAGACATTTCTCAACCTCAGATTTCACTTCTAAATACAATTCATGAGCTTTTTCTCTGCTTTTCAGTTCCTGTTTCCTTCCTGAAAAATACAACCAAAACAAGATTGGATGCGGAGGTCGGACATACAAATTAAAATATTGGGAGAAAATCCATTGACAAATTCTTCAACATTCTCAGCAGAGTTACTCAGTTTTTGTTTTTTTTCTCTTGAATTTGAGCATGCACAGAACATACCTTCTGTTTCTATCGGCTTCCCAAATAAGTAATAAAAACGGCCTGGAACTTTGGGTAGAATGATTGGAAGGTGAACATCTTGGTTTGCAACTTCTCCTACAGTGTCGCTCCTGTGATCACATACGATACAGTTTTTTAAGGATTCAAGATAAAAGTAGTAGTAAGTAGTAACTAGTGCGTAAAGATGACCTCAACTTCACTGCCTCATCTGTTAGATCTTCTATAGCATTCTTGAAATATGGCATGCTCCTTAGATCATCGTAATCAAGGAGTAACTGATAAAAAGGATTACAAGATTCACTTGTGTTAGAAAATCTCATTCAGGTGGCAATTCAAATATATATAACTGGACCATTGAATATATGTGATGAAGAACAAGAAAGAAGAAGAGAAAATTTTCATGAACTACATAAACAACAAGATTAAAATGAATACAAGATTTAGATTTACAAAATTTGCACTGTTGCTAAGGGAAAGAGTGTTATAATAATAACTTCAGTATAAAGCAAAAGCCATTTATACCATCTTCATTGATAAACTTCTTCCTCACAGTTAACTGGAGATATATATATATATATTTTGTGAAAAGTCTATTAACACATGATAATTCTCTTTTCCACCCCCTATCACCCTTCAATATACCTGTAATCTGCAACATTGTCCTCCTTTTCCAATTAACAGAAAATCACTCGTCTCCATGTTTCCTTATTAATTATCTCTATCAGACAAACTATATAATCCTCATTAAAGTCCTTTCTCCGCTCAACTTTTAAGTAGCCACTGAAAAAGGAAGTGAGAAATAGGGATTGCTCTTTTCATGAAAATCATATCTATCTTATTTGCATTAAATGATCCATTGATTTCCTGGATAAAAAGCTTATAATTTGTAACCAATGACACATACTACGCGTGTGTTCTTATCCTATACATGATTTTTTTATCATTGCACCCGTTCCCAAAGCCAATTCAAACAAATAAATTTCAATGACATAATTGTGTTAGTGGTGAATTTCTCAATAGCGGTAGTTCTACTTAGGAGAAATTTTTAGGACTATCTAAGACTTACAATTTGTTACAATCTTTAGAAATGATACTTCCATGAGGAATAACAATATCTTAAACAGTGAAAATACAAGTAGCTTAGAAGCTATAATGTTCAAGCTTACATGACCAATATCATCTTCTCCAACAGAACCAAATGGTATGATTTTGGCTCCAAATTTCGCTGCCATCCTAACAAACTCCGATTGTTCTGGCCAAAATAATTTGTATTCCTCACCCTGAAATTTTTGGAAAAATGAGAGTGGAGCAAAATATTCATGAAGATTACTAGGTAAAACATATATAGAATAGGTCTTCTCTATGGCTTAATGCATATTCAATTATAATGCCAATCATGATCAAATTATGACCTAAGATTTGTATATTAAACTATAATGCAGACCATGATTAAAAAGCAATGGATTATCTAGAGGTAAAATTGCATTTTTGGTCTTACATATTGGCCTACTTTCACCTACTTTCAGTTTTTGCCTTTTATTTTGGGGTGTGGCAATTTAAGGAAACTATCTTAAAAAAATTGGCAATTTAATAAATTTTGCCGGAAATTGCCTATTCCTTAAATAACCAGACCCAAAATAAAAGATAAAAACTAGAAATAGGCCATATAAGACCAAAAATCCAATTTTGTCTTATCTAGACAAAATTACATAACTCATAATGAAAGTTAAAAGTTTTGCAATTTAAAAAACATATTCAACAATTTGACTACAGGAAGCCAGACTGTATTACCTTTCGATGAAGAGCCTCCCGCATTCCTCCAGGATACAGCAGAACATGGGATTTTGATGAGAAAAGTCTATAGAAATTAGCTGCTGATACTGGAACTGCTCCCATGATCCTGAATGTATCAAAAGCTGATAAAGCAGGTAATTTTCCTTCCCTCAACTTGGTAAACATCATTGGGTGTGCTATTCCTCGCAAAAGAATATTTCTTTCCATCCAAAAACGGGACACCAGAGGGACCAATTCAAAGCCAAGCATCATATGGTAACCAACGTATAGTACTGGTCCTTCAGAAGGAATCCCAGCAAGACTTCTCACAATCTTTCCATTTTCCAGAGTTGATAGCATCACAGGGTTAGTGGCAGCCTCTATCCATCTGATCAAAAAGGTAAATATCAGTCAGGCAATGACAACTATTTCAAATACATGCCTGGAGACCGATCAAAGAGCTACAATGGTACCCTGCACAGATTTAATGATAAATGCAATAGAACTTTTGTAAATTGAGTTGAACATTAATATAACTACACAATTGCACCAAGTGGACATGTCTATCATATTCATGAATTACATGCGAGGAATAAAGACTTAAGTCTTCCTACACCCAAAAGGTTTGACAAGTAGTGAATTCGTCAGAAATTTCAATTCACCTTTGTGGTTCATAGATTTTCTGAAATTCGGAAGGGGTTGGTGGCAAGTAATCTAAGACATAATCATGGCGTCCTCCACGCCGGTAAAAACTGGCACCAGTTAAGATTGATACCAAATTGACACCATCTTCCTGCATGTAAATGAATATCCTGAGATTAACATTTGCAAAAAATGTACTATGACTGCATGTTATAGATCATATTATGTAAACAAAAGTTTGTAATAGAATTAAAGGTAGGGTGTAAGACGATTGCTTGCCGAAGCAGCTGAATAATCTAAAACTAAGAGATGAAAAAATTATTGAACTCATCATATTGTTGGTGAAAAAGTCACGTGAACTTACACTCACTTTTATTACTCTTCTTTCCTCTCTAATTCTTGGATAACTAATTAAAGGCATAGCATATGCATAAAACCTTATTGCTATTACACAAACTACTACTTGATCCTTGATTAGCAACTGCATAATCTTCACCAGAGTGGCTCTTAGTGGTTCTTTTCCCATGAAATCAATTCCAGCAGAGCTCTCTCTGTTGGTGTGAAAGAGAAGCAGGGGGGTTGGGAGCATCAACCTACCAAGAAGAGGGCATGACCACTGTCATCAAATGCACGGATCTCACACTTTGGCAGCACCCGACAAAGTCTTTCAGCTTCCTCTCTACTTGGAAGTAACTGATCTTGTCCACTGCAAAGTAGAAATCAGCCGCATGATAAACAGAACACTCCTGAATAAAACATGGATAAAATTGAATATAAAGAATCAACTTCATCCAAGAAAATAGGATAGAAATTGGATAATTATAAAGGACTAGAAGATGAACTAAATAGTAAAAATTAGATACCTTTAGCGGATCTATGTTAATAAGCAATTCGGCTAGTATTTTAAAAATAAGCAACTCTGTTGATACTACCAAATCCAGAAAGATGGGAATAGGTTGACAACCTAGCAAGTATCAGTATTTGAGCTTTCACAGCATGAAGTCGTGAATTGGCAAATGCTGCAGCTGATTTGAGCATATCGAGCTTCCAGCGAAGTGTTTCCGCAGTCAAGACATCAGACAGGACCTGTGACCCTAATCATCATTTTCTTGAATACAGTTTATGTGAAAATCTACAATTTAATCACTAAAAGCTAAGTTAATCCAATTTAAATTATTAAGAGAAAATTTATCTGCAACTCCAGCAATTACTTCAAAAGGCAGCATTGACAAAATTTGAAACAAAAATGAGAAGTAAAGTCTTATACACATCTGACTGGGCATAAAAAGGTGGATCATGTCTACGATGAGGAAAGTCACTCTAAATGCCAAAAAAAAATAAAAATTATATCAGTACCTCCTTTATGTAGGATCAAAATATAACAGTGTGAATGAAAGTTCGCAACCAACTAGCGCGGAGAACAATGAATTTGTAGATTTGAACTAAGACACAGATGATCACCAGTTCTTTATGTATTCATGGTCAAGTTTGAGTCTTACAGAAAGGTATGATGACATTGCTATAGTGTCCTGAGATAACTCCCTAATCACTTGTTCCAAAGGAAGACGTTTTCCCATGGCTGCTGCCACCATCTTTAAAGGAGCACCTAATTCGCAAAATGTTGAAGTGGATTCTATTACTATTAGCAAGGTAAAACATAGTAATTTTTAATGTGACCAGAAAAAGATTATATTTTCATCGGAAGAAATTATGCATCTCTTTCTGTAAAAAGAAAGAAATAATTTTATCACCCAAAGAAAAGGGAGGCAATAACCATAATGAGAAATTAGGCATCCACGCAGCTTCAGCGAGCCCAATGGGATGTACTGCCACAAAATTTAAACAGATGTGAAAGAAGAAAAAAGAAAAATAACCTGACAGTAAACTTAGAATATAAGGCAAGCTGGATCGGAGTTGCTCAGGCATCATTGTTGACAACGGTACTAGCGCTTGTAGTTGCAGCTGAGATTTGCTGAAAGATGTAGCTGCCAAGAAGAGATTAAACAGATGAAGCTATAGTGTCCAAGTTTCCATGCACATGATGATTTGTAGCAAATGAATGATTTACCTGGATTAGCCAATATTAGTATAAGATCGATATCTGGGTTACGGGCAGCAACAGCAAGCGCGAGGCATCCCCCAAAAGATTCACCAACAAGATATATGGGTCTATTTGGGGTACGTGAATACTCTAACCTAACCGTGCTTTCAACAAGCTTCACCAGGTCTAAGAGATGAAAAATATTAGTAAATCTTTCTGCTAGCTGCATCCATTTCTATATATATATGATATTTGGCTTTTGCCAGGTTGTTAAAAATGGTTCTTACAAGCCATCGCAAGTTAAAAGCATACTAAGTATCTGATCAGACGTTTCAGATTATCACGAGCCTTTTTAAGCCAAAAACACATCCTCTACCCAAGTTTCATTCGGCTCAGTTCTTTCATCATAGTGCCACCATGTTTGACTCAGTATAATTCACGGACAAAGCTCAAATAGTTTGAAACATGAAATTTCTAGTAAAAGAAAATCAAAATGGTGGATAGAATCCAGTAATTCAAACACCTATTTCCAATTTTTGATGCACATTTGTGCTTGTGTGATTGTGAGAAAGCCTTTTCTCTGTCATCCTTCTGAGAGAGAGAGGGAGAGGGATAGGAGGAGGGAATGAGATAGAAGGAAAACCTGCAAATGATGTTCTGTCTGCGAAGGGAATGTGCATGCACCATATATCAAAAATCCTTCACGTGAGGCAAAAAGAGAATAATTAATCAGACCAATGTTATAATTAAGCAAGGAAAATATGTCACACAATTAATAATAATTGTATATGATTTGTGATACTATAAATATTTCAATATATCAGTGACAACTTACTTGCCAAGTCTTTGATGGTGCAACAAAAGTCCCAGTCCAACTCCATCAACCCCTAGAAAATTGAAAGAATCTTTTAGTACAGTAAATTGCAATTATAGAGTATAATTACAGATAGAATTGAACCAGGCTAAATCAACAAAGAATTAGTGACTGATATCTATTCACCAAAAATTAACATTAAAAAACATGTGTTCATGCATTTCCATAAGTCTTCCTCATCAAAATGAAGTCCAGAGGTTTATTGAACCTACGATAGATACGATAATCCCAACACAATTCACATTAATGTTATATGTTCCACAAGTTGAAGCCGTAATAAGGTAACATGATGATGTGAAGTGTGAACGAACTACTAGAAAGTACAGATACAGTTTAGTTTGTGTGTCCGAAAACAGCTAAATAAACTTACCAGGTAAAGAGAGCAAGAGAGGAGAATCTTTTAACCGCGACCCGCAGTCCAAAGGTGAAAACCACCGCGGCGGTCCACCGTCGGATCTACTAATCAACTCCCCGCACTGCTCAAAGTAATCTTTCAAATTCGACCGTCCGTCCTTTAACTCCGCCTCCGACTCGCCACCTCGCCTACTACTTGACAGTGTATCCGCCGGCGACTTCTTCTCCACGACGCCGTTTACCGAAACACTTGGAGCTCTTTGTCGTGGCTGTTTTTCTGTCGGAACGACTGATGCAAAAACGGAGAGTTTGGACTTTAAGATTGGCCTAAATTTTCGTGCGGCAGGAGATGTATCGCGGCGGCGGATTAAAGGCGAGATACCAGCGGCGAAGACTCCAGTTCCGGTGGCGGCCATGGATATTTTATTTAAATTTTGATGCGGTGTCTTGGTTAGGACAGCGTATTTGAATAAATTTAGAAAGTAGAGGTAGTGAGACGTTGTAGTGCCATTTCTTTGGTGATGAAAATGACAATTATTGATATATTTGACTTGGCATAATTGAGCAATTACTACCACTACCGCCAAACAAAACACACAAAAGCGAAAAAGCAGGCAATGATTTATTTTGTGAAAGAATAGAATGAAATGAATTATGTCTCTTATCTGCTAAAGCTTATTTTTCATTCGGTACTACAAAAAGGCCAAAAGGCAACATTGTCCACGAGGTCCATCGTTAATGCCAATTTTTATTTTTTTTTTGGTTGATTTCGTGAGGTCAATTGTGCTGCATACTAGTGTCAAGCTCATAACTTCTCTCTCTGTTTTGGGAAAGAAAACAATGATTAGATGTACTTTCAATAATTCAATTTAATAGGCATTTATCTTATTATAATATATTTTACCAAGTATAAATAAAGATTTCGATGATAAGAATTTAATAATATATATATATATATATATTATTTCTCTTGTGGAATTGGGGGGGATTGCACGTTTCTCACAGGAATGAACACAACAAAATCTTCACGTCAGAAAAATATTCATAACTAGCTCTCGTTTCTTGTGTTCCAATTGCTTATAGAGCCGTAGAGGAAAAGGTAACATGTCCACAGAGAGAGAGAGTAATCAAATTCTAGACTTTGGCCTTCTTTTGTGGAAAAGTGATGATAAATATAGTTTTGATAATGAGTTGTCCGAATAGAAAGGCCTGCGTGCATTTTCAGGGATAATTAATTGGACTGTGGGCTTTACAAATTTGTACTCCATAGACCTCTACGAGGTTCTGAGAAATTCTTTGTTGGGCTAGCAATCCATTTCTGCTTGGCACAGGCTGCAAAGCCCAGTTTTCCTTTGCACGTGACTCATCATCAAACCCACAATTCAGTTGGTTTATCGGTTAAGTGAGCCACTTCTGACCCAAGCACGGCCCAAAATTTAAGCAAGTTTTTTCGGCCTAAGGGGGCATAATCATTCAGTAGAATCAGTACATACACAGACCAAGCCAAACAATTAGCTTAGCTTTCAATTTTCATATGAATTTGAATTAAGCATGAGTTTTGAGCCGAGT
The DNA here is from genome assembly GCA_019321725.1 of Paulownia fortunei. Lineage (NCBI taxonomy): Eukaryota > Viridiplantae > Streptophyta > Magnoliopsida > Lamiales > Paulowniaceae > Paulownia > Paulownia fortunei. The sequence goes on along the minus strand of CM033114.1, from coordinate 217,186 downwards.
TCAAACTTCAATTGCTCGAGGCCTCAAGGAGATTATATGTTTTAAAAGTTTTGTTTTTGATCTTATATAGTCAAAGGGGAAAATAATATGATGGATACATTATTTAAATTAAAATATATTTCATAAATATATACACGATACGTTTGTATGTCTTCATTCATAAACAAAAAATATTTAACGAGTACGATTAAGTCCCATATCATATCTAGTAGCCCCTATAAGAAAGAAAATAAATAAATAAATGCTAAAAGCGTTTTATAATTAACGTTCAGTAATATGAATGCAAAAGTATCTGTGTTGAATATAATTAGCCACCCACGGCACGGAAACTGTCAACGGCAACAATGTGATTGAATGTTCAAAAATGTCTAATGGTAATATCAATAAAAAAAAAATATTAAATTAAATAGGTATCAAGTGATTGAGATGGTTTACCAGCTAACACGCTTGATCCTTTTTCTTGTCACGGGCATAGTTCTAGATGTGACCAATTTAATTGCAAACTTATCAATTGAGATTATGAGTATCAACACTGCGGAATTCAATCTAAATTCTATTTGAATACCTATTTAGCAGTTATAATCAACTAGAGATTCGATGGATATGATTCAATTAAAAAATTTATATCCCAATACCTAATGCAGAGAAGGTATGCCTTCTTATTTCATAGATGCTGCATGTTTCTAATAAAATCATGTCCAATTCTATAAGAAATAACTGGTTTAAGTTACTGACTTACGGGTGAAAATTATGTTTCTTGAAAAGGATTTACAAACCTCCCCTACTACCAACAACACTTGTCAGCATGAAGAAAGATTTTGTTGGTGAAATTGAAGGAATCTTCAATAAAATATTTCATTTCCATCAATTTTTCTTAACTCAAGCAGCTAACACTAAGACCTTAAATTTATCAAGTTCAAATGTTAACTCTCTAAATTATGGACTTGGGGGTCAAAAAATCCCCATTTTCATATTTTCTTTCCCTATTTTTGTTCAGATGGCCCCATTCCATTAAATGAGATTATAAGCATCGTCTTAAATAAGGATTTTTGTATAACCTGCCTGTCTCCTCATTCTTGAATCAGCATTGCGTTGCATTCTCTCCATATTTCAGTTTCTCATTTACCAAGAAAATGATCCACAATCAATCCTCCTCTATCTAATTCTTGCTTCCAGATTTCCTCCATTAAATATTTTCTCATCTCTTCTCCCTTAAGTCATAATCCTTCTTCTCCTTTTTCCTTCTTGAACCCTTTTATCTGTTGCTTTATTTTAGAACGTATACATTACATACAAAAAAAATTCTCTTCTTCATTTCAAGAGTCATCAAGGAGTAAAATTAATGGATCCTGAAATGCCCAAACAAGAAACTTCCTTTACTGTACTGCCAATATCTCCAAAAATCGGCAGCCAAAATTCCAAGGGGTTTTTCTACTTTGCACAACTCACCCTCAGAATTCTGGTAATTGCTTTTACACTAGCGGGGGCAATTACCATGACCACCAGTGAGCAGTCTGTAACTTTTTTCGGGATTGTTATGGAAGCCCGTTACAGCTACTCATCTTCTTTCAGGTAAATCATCCTTAACTTTTCCAAGTATTATTAATGTAGAAAATTACAATAGCAGGAAACATGCATGCAGTCGAATAGACCTCTGTGTTAATTTCCGATTGTTCTTTTAAATAAAAATAAATAAATAAATGGTGGTGGGTTTTTTGCAGGTTCAAAGTCGTTGCAGATTCCGTAGTATGCGGCCTTTCTGTACTGTCAGTGATTCTTGTTATTGCACTGAATCGTCCCAAATCAAATCCCAAGAATTACTTTTATTTGCTCTTGCATGATATGGTAATTAATTGGCAATCAATCCTATTTTGGTGGTCATTTACTTATGTTTGACCATTAAATCTTATAGACTTTAGTGTTGAAAGAAAATAATTGTACAAGCACAATTACAAAGCTTGTACTTCGTATTATTTCTTTATAATACTCAAGTATATTCAAAAATGTTTTAAAATTAATAGTTGGAGAAGTATTTATTCTGTTCAGAAGAAAAGTATGATAAAGCTGAGTTTTTGTTTCTCTTTCTTTTCCATTGACTTTCCAGTTTCTAAATCCCAGATCTGAAGGTGTTATTGTTTCATCAATGGTCACAATAATAAATGCTACTTAATTACCATATTTTACTGTGTAATTTTGACTCCTAGTGCAAAAGTTTTTTTCCCATGGAAAGAAAAAAGGAAAACTCGAGGGAAAGATTCTTCATTGCATGGGACAAATATTCCGCTTCTCTTGATTTTTGCAGGTGAGTGTGCTTCTGTTGCTGTCAGGATGCTCAGCGGCAATGGCGATCGGGTACGTGGGTCGATTCGGACAGGCCCAAACGGGTTGGATTGCAATTTGTGATCGGGTGGCGAAATTCTGTGACAAGATTATGGTGTCAATCTTATCATCTTTCTTGGCTGTCATTTGCCTGGTTGTGCTTACAGTCATGTCTGCCCACAAGCTCAAGTCTGAGCCATATCTGGGAGGGATTTGAACTGAAATCTGATGCAAAAATGAACTCTACCTAATATAATAAAGTACTGTCACAGCACGGCAGCTGTCTTTTTTTTTTTCAAAGCTAGTTTCCAGTTTCTTTTTTTCTTTTTTCTGTGGACTGTACGTTTTAAAAAAAAAAAAAGGGAAAAAGGAAGAAAAAAAAGGCTCTTGCTTTCTGTGGACTGTACGTTTTGTGTTTACCTGTGATGTTAAATGCATCCTACACAGATACACTTATGTCTATAGTTAGGGGCAAGCTTTTTCTGTTTTGGCTTAGTAGTTGGGGGATTTGGAGTTTTTCCCAGATTTAGTGACTGTTTATGTTTAAGAAGTTAATGCAGTAGTTTTTCAAATTTCAATACATCTAGTTTTACTGGATATTTTATTCAAACAATTCTACTATGTTACTGTCAACTGGTCAAGTGTTGTTATCAATAGAAATTTTATTGCAATCAAAATTATTTGTACTTTGCTTTGAAATTGAAGACTGATGAAAGAGAGGTGAGGATTCCTGCAACAAGTTATACATAATCCGATCACCATAATAAGTTGCAGATTCAAGAATTACACTACAAATTTTTGAGAAATATTAAAATAAGAAAGTAATCAATTATCCAAGTTCGTCCAATTAATCACATTCAAGTACTGGGATGTGGGAAAAAAGTGCTGGGCAAAAGTATGAAATTGTGCTCTTGTTGTGTAATCTGGTTAACCTTCTGTGTGAATTCTCTCCCTTGCATCAGCATCAGTAGAAATGTTAATAACTTAGTACAACATGCCATTCCTTCCACAAGTAGAAAAACCAACTCCTCCAATATTTTCAAGTTTCTGTTTCATCAGCGCCATCACTGAGGTGTTCCTTAAGTGTGTGTCCAGGAATTTCCCACTTTCCACAATCCCATGCAGGATCCAGTTCAGGTAATTCATAGTCATCAGGTTTCAGAGACAACTGAAATTCTGGAAGATCAGGCAAAATTTGCAGACCTCTGCATCATAAGGTAATGATACTCACATATTTAGTTGTAGTTTTTTTTCCAAGGAATACAGAACACAAAGGAGACAAAAAGACAAGGGAGGCATAAAATCCCTTACTTCTCTTGGTCAAGAAGGTAGCCATACATCTGAGATTTCTTGGATGCGATTTCTGGAATTTTCTTGTGTAAATGCTTCATGGCACCCCAGGGTGGAGGAGTCCTAACAGAGGCAATAAGGGAATGTCGTGAGTTAATGAATAAAGAAACACTACCAAGAGATAATTTTTCTTCAATATTTGCTGGAAAGTGGCAGATAGTATTCAACCTTGTAATTGGATCTGCAAGGCAAAAGGTTAAGCAGGCCTTCTTGCTCTCAGCTAGCAATTCTTCTGCAGCGAGGAAACAGCACACAGCACCGACATGGGAGGATGGCTCGGTGCCCTTATCAAGGATTAGACCATGATAGTAATAAGCTGCGGCCTATCTAAGTCTCGAATGTGTTAGGTAACAAGCAAAAGAAAATAATTCAATGCTGCAGAAAAGATGAGAACCGAAAATATGATAGTCATGGTCACCTTTGCTTCTAGATGCTTCCACTTGAGGAACAACAATTGCTTCTTTCCAGCAGCACCATTCTCATTAACTTCAGATAAGCAGCAATAGGCCTGACTAGAGGAGAACATGGTGAGTTGACACACTTAGTTATATGGACAAGCAAACTTGTGTACGTACTATATGTGGTACAACACAGTGTCTTCTATGTGGGTGTGTGATACTGAACAGTTATGATTTCCGTGTTCTATCTCCATTTGTTAGAAAGTGACCCAACCCCTGATATTTGTAAAAATTAAAGGCACCAGTGTTCCAAGACCATGTCTGAGTGCACGTTGAACCTTGGGCTAGGGAACATCAAACTTGAACAAATGAACTTTGATGTTCATGTCTTGGAGAATTGGAGACGTCGTGAAAGCAGTTCAAAACCCCTTCCATCATTGATCAATGAGCTCTTATGGAAGATCAATGACAGGACAACTAGGATTCAATGTCAATAAATGGCATGTGTATCAATGCAACTGCTCTTTGATTTCAGTGAATTATATTGCATAATCCTGTTCCTCATCCACTCCTCTTCTGCCTCATACCTAACTTTCTGTATTGTTTTCTCTACAAAATATTACTATCTTCCATACTGAAACTTCACTTATCTGAAATGATTAACGTGAGGCATTGCTTTTACTCTTTGACTTTTTTGAGGAAAAGGAAACTACTCCAGTATTATCTCTTCTACATACAAATGCATAAAAAAACAGAGCAGCCCGCATAAAACAAGTTACAAGTAAGAAATCTTTTGAAGATCATTAATCACATAATATTTTATTTGAAAGTTGACCAAAAAGTAAATCATTTGCACTGCTTATGACTGAACACAAAATGCGTATACTGCGTAAAGGATATAATTACAGCAATTATACAGGATGAAAAATGTAATTATCATCTTTACCTGGACATAAAAACTCAGTTGTTCACACGCTAATCTCCTCTTCACGGATAAAGTTGCATTTTGGCTTTGGACAGCTAGTCCAAGCTGAACTTTAGTTCCCTGAGATATTCATCAATAAATTGTGCATTATCATTCACGTCTTACATGCTCGAAAGCATAAGTGTAATGTTTTGAGCAGCAGTTGGTCTGCAGTAATTGTATATTCCACGAATATATAAACCTTTCTGCAACTATAAACACAAGTTACGCAATTATAAATACCTGTGTCTATCTTCGTAACTCCTAGAGTTGGCATACCTAATCCACCTCATATAATCAGCCCAAAAACAATTGATAGACTTAATTCTTTCAAACAGACCGGCATTTAAGTCTTTAAATCTAGGTCAACGGATGGGATGGATGCTATTAATATTGAGGAGGATCATAACAAGATGAGTTTGATTAATAATCCTGTAAACCTATCATACCCTCTCTAATATCAGTTCCCAGATTGCAAGTGCGTTTCTACTCTTTAGCATTTAGCTGGTGGTGAAGACAGGCACAATGTTTATCTTAATCTGCTTTTAGATTGTTTATAATAGAAATATCTAGCAGTAGATACCTGCGCCAGGGCTTGATATGAAATTGCCTCTAGGACACTCCCGTGCATATCTGAAGGCAACTTGTTCCTGTTCATAAAGAGAGATCAATAACGGTGATAACCCAAATGTGCATGATTAAGATCATTAGTATGTTCTGAAACTTAATTTTACTCACTTCACGTCAGGTGGCAGCTGAAGAAGAACATCGTGAACACAGAAATTCAAATATCCTGCTGCTTTCAGCAATAAATCAACAGCATCTCTCATGCAATCTGAGAATACAAATTCGTGATGATCACCATTTAATCAGGGTATTTACTGTCAGATTATAGCCCAAAATTTTTGCTCTATGTAAACAGAAACCTGCAGATACCAGCCTCTCAGACAGACTGCTGTCTTTGGGAATTAGCTTTAGATTTGCCTCCATCAACGTTAGCATAGCCATCATATGTAAAACAGATAGTAGTTCAAACCAGGAGTTTGCCACACAGATTTCCTGCTCAGCACAGTTTCATCAATCTCAAATTTCAAGAAATCAAAGGGCAATTGATATTTCCTTGTCAGGTTCTCACCTGTCTTCCATCTTCTAATTCTTTCCATCTGAACTCCACCAAATCTTGAAGCCCGTACTCTATTTTGTCAAGTCAAAACTCAAAATTCATCAAATTTTGCAAATTTCTACGCTTCTAGAAGCCTTTATTCCTGAACAAATGTAGAATATACGAACCTTTCTTTGTAAGGCCTAGCACAAGGGATAAGTATTCTTCCAATGCTTTTGTTAGTTCACTGATAGCGGAACCGCCTGAAGAATCATCCAAAGTTCACAAGAAATGTTAGAAAAAAATTGGCTAATCAAATCAATTCAGGATCCTAAAAGAACTGAGCCAAAAATCAGACCAGTGTCCTCAGCAACTAAAACAATCTGATTTCTGAGTGAAGTAATTCTATCAGCAAGATCCTTGGGGATTAAGCCTCTGAGTGTTCTCTGCATATCCGATTGCACAGGAACGCGTAAAAAAGGGACAAATATGGAGACTTCCGGGATACACTTCTTCTTCTTTTTACCAATTGCAGACACGGAAGATGTGCACCCCATTGTTCTTGCAGGGGATTGATTTCAAAATATAACATCCTACACATGCATTGGCCACAAAAATTTCAACATTTTAGTTGAACGCAAGTGTAGAAGAATTAGAAAATTCAACAACAATCACTCACTGAAAGAATAGAAGTATACAGCATCGAAAGTGAAAAGGAAGCAAAAAGATATAAGGAAAGCAGTAGTTGGATACGTATTGATGCCAATAAAAGCTTGCAGGCATGGATGCAATTTAAAGAAAGTCAAATGCTACAATCTTGTGTCTACGTATCCATGTGTTTATCAATAAAAATAAACGAAGATAATGTGGGAACACATACTGATTTCTGACAGGAGCCAGGAGGAGAGAAGGGGAAGAAGGCAGTGAAGTTTCTTGGATGGGCAGGATTGTAGATGATTTAATTGCCGTATACACATAAAAATTATACTAGAATATATGAAACAGGAATCTGTTGGGGTGGGAAGCTCAGGGACCGAGAAATCTGTCACATGGCGAGTGCGGAGGAAGAGAAACTACTTGCAACTCTTGGTTAAAATATGCTATGCTACTACCAATTTCCAAAGGAGAGTACTTTTTTTTTTTGTTTTAGACTGTGACATTGGAAGGAGCCCCATGAAATGGTGCAATTTGACTTATTCAATTAAGAAAAGAAACGATGATTGAGTTCGTTAAACTCAAACCCCTTTTTTGATACTATGTATACACGCTTCAATTAGACTTGGCAGTTTGCATCATCTTCAAGAAGTATACACTTTCCCATAAAAAATTTGTCTTTACTCCCCCTTCATTTGGAAAAGTGTGTGTGTGTGTGTGTGTGTGTGTGTGTGTGTGAGTTTTCACAATTTTCATGACAATAATCCTCACATGTGGAGTCTATTGGCAGATCTAATCCGTCAATCAGAGTGTTTATAATAAGATTTTTTAGGAGAAATGCATTGTTGAAATTTGCTAGTGGCATTCTTGGTGCTTTGACTTGTAATCTTCTTAGGAGGAATACAACGCAACCTCACAGGTCCTGAAATCCACCAACTTTTTGAACTGCACTCCTAAGATTGTAAATCTTTTAGCCTTGCTCATTTTTCACTCCCTCTTTTCTTTTATTCTTTATTGTCATTGTTCAAGGTGGGCTTTATTCAAGGTCGAATTTTTGCCTGACTTTGCCTTTAAAAAAACTTCACGGGCTAGTTGACAAGTGCACCATCGAAACACATCCTATTTGCACTAAAATAAAATTTTGGCATGTTACACCCTCCAAACAGCAGCATGTATGTGGCTGCTTGTTTCCGAGCACATTTTCTGCCGGAAAATCAGATTAAATGGCAAATCCATCCATTTCGTCATGTGTTCCCTCCATGCCAGGTGCAATAAAATCCTTCCCCCTTTATTTCTACTGTTATTTCCACCCATTCTCTGCCCTTTTCTCGTATAATAAAATCCTTCCCCCTTTATTTCTACTGTTAATTCCACCCATTCTCTGCCCTTTTCTCGTATAAAGCCAGACTCTTCACTCTTGAAAGTTTCTATTCTCTGATCATCATTGTCTCAATATATGGAAACTTGCTAACCTTCCTTTTTCTCTCAAATTAGAAAGCTTTGGATTTAACAACTTGCTTGTGTTTCAATCATTCGCATGTATCAATTTTGACCGTTTGACTCTAATCTTCTTTTTCTCAAAAAAACATCACATATGTTTAGTAAGTTACCATATATTTGAGGGAGAATGAAAAAGTTTCCAGAGTAAAGAAAATGGGCTTTTTGTATGAGAAAGGTGCAAAAAATGATGAAGCAATAGAAATAATCTGGCTATGGAGGGAAAACAATAACAGAGGATTTGGTATTGAAAAAGAGTTCAGGGTGCAAGCTGCCATTGTTTGGAGTACAAAATGCCAATTATCCGGTTTCACCACAAGCAAGGCTTGTTGTTTCTGCATGAAGCCTATTTGTTATTAGAAATGCCAGAAGATCAAAATAGTGCATTGGAAAGTAATAAAACTATTTATCATACATTTTATATGTGAAGTTGCTTAAAAAAATTTCTCTGTGCGGATGAATCATCAATGACAATTTTTTGTACAAAATTATCAATAAAACTTTATTTGGGATCTGGATCATTATCCTGACTCTTTGGATTTTATCCGATTCGGATCTAGCTATTTCCCTAGTAAAATACTAAAGAATCATATTGGATTTGGATCGGAATCTGGATAGAAAATTTCATTAATTAGACTCCGATCATATCCAGAAAAATCTGACCGCCCCTTGTCATTCTTGCTAACATGTGCATTTGTTGAACTTATCTTGGCCCATAGTTATGAGGCATTTCCTTCTCGGACTTTTAGACCTATGAAGAAGGTTGTTGGCCCATGAGAAATTATATAATTAGCTAATGGTAAAGTGAGGAAATAACAACCATCCAGCCCAATTTCTAAAAATTCCACTTAACCTCATTTACTTGCTTAATTAATATCAAATTCATAGACGATTGTAGTTTGTTAGTAAAAACTTGCACCTACAATTTCATTGATTATGAATTCGAATTATTTGGAAGAGAGTTGGAAAACCTAGCCAGTATCATGAATAATAATAATAATAATAATAACTCATATAAACTGTTAAGACCTTTATGCAATGACAAAATAAATATGGCTAAATTGGTTAGCTGGTTATTATTTCAAATTGGGCCCAAAACATTAACCCAGTAATTAAGGAGGCCCAACTTAACAGCAGAAGTTCCTACAGATAATCACTATATATACCCTTTTCATCTTGTTTAAATGTACGTTTATTCACTTTGCTTATGACTGCTATGTGAATTCTCTCATGGTTATGAATTTTCTTTCTTTTTTTTGGATATTAATTTAAGTATTGAAAGGTTATCACCAGAATAATCACCAGTCTTTAACAGTCTGTTCGTATCGCAACAAAAAAATAGTATTTTATTAATTTTTTGGAGAAGAGTTAACTTTTAAGAAGTTATCGATCCATCGATCCATTGGTTCGTATACGACATCAGCTACCATTACATAATATAGTTTCTTCTTTTGGATAACCTAATGTATCATCACTAAGAAACTTAGGGCATTGATGTAGTTTGGAACTAAATCCTCAAATATCAACTCTCACGGGCTATCGATTACTAGTTAGAAATTTTATCTGCAATACACACAAGTTGTTAGGGCATCTGGGCTATCCCGACAAAAACTCTTTGACGTATAAATCAAAAATAGAAAAAGTTAAATAATTCATAAGTAAAGAACTGAAAGGTATAGAGAATTAAATAAATCTCATTACTTCAAAATGGTATGGAAGATATTATTTATAAGCCTTTAATTTGATACTTGAGCCTTTTGGGCCTTTAATATTTTTTTGGGCGTGAGCTTTTACGACTCATTGGACAAAAAATATTGTACTTAATTAAATATGTCTATCTTACAAATGTGTTAGTAAGTCCTTTCAAGCCTTTAAACTTAATTTGAACATCTTAATTTTATTTTTTTTCAAATTATAATTGGATACGTCAAACATAATAATCAACAACGGAGGATATCTAATCCCATGTCTGATATCTTCTACTGCATGCAAGTAGGAATTACAGTTAATTTTTTTATGGAGCAAACTATGTTGAACTATCAGATTGGAGTTATTAATTTCTAGTTTGTCTCTAATGGAATATAACATTACACACCTAATTCCCAATTCCAGCCAAAAAAAAAAAAAGTAACAAAATTAATGGCAAAAGAAGAAAGAAGAGATGGAAAAGTGTGAAGATAAAGAAAAAGCAAATACCTAAAAAAGAAATGAAAGAATGTAGTGGGGTTGTATAAGTGGCAAGAGCATTGATTTAATAAATCAAGTGGGGCATCTGAAATCCATGGATGCCACCACCAAGAATTAATGCCAAGAGATTGGTATGCGGCATGAGTCAAGTGCTTTTGGTATTAGGGTTCCACACCTTAAATTGATGCTATGGGATCAGCAGTGGTCAAATTTCAAATGCATCTTTATGAGAGATGTTATTCTATTCCATATCTTTCAAACAAATGTCAACCCTCTATTCCATGCATGAGGATAGAGGCTTACTTGAAAAAGATAAAGTGGTCAACGAATCAATCGAGCTGATCACAAAAACAAACAAAAAAAAAAAAAAAAGGAGAAAACCTGAGGCAAATTGATACACTTATGTACTAAACACCCTTTGTTAATTACATTAGTTTATGCTATACATTATAAAATGCAAGTTTCGTTATGACTTATAAAAATGTATCCTTTGAAAGATGTAAAGGTCAAGTAAGTGAAGTGGGCACAAGCAGCTGCATGCATGGCTGGCAAATCTGGCAGGTGATGCCCAGTGTGGTAGCTAGGATTATTGATCTATGCCTTCACCAACATTTCCTCTTACCACATTCCAAAGCCTATCTGCACAAGGACAGCCAGAGCAGGGCTTTAGGGCAATTGTTCCCCTCTAATTGTGAAAATTTATGGAGTTTTCAGGCATAAATTTTTGTTAAAATGCAATTCCATCCCCACCATTTTTTTTTTCCCACTATTTAATTCTGAATATTAAAAATATAGTAGAGTTCTTTATCAAAGTTTTTGTTGCCTCCTAAATCAACAATAATTCTAATTCATGTATCTACATACCTTAGGACAATGAGATAAATGCATTGGGTCCATGCAAATCAAGAGAATATATTCCTTTCATGGGCCGCGAGATAATGTAGCAGAGAGGTGGCACGGAATGGCAAAAAGAGGATGGGAGGATAATTGGGGGTGGGGTGTTAGCGATTGAGAGAAGCAATGTTCCCTCTGCCCGCTAGCTATAAATAGATTGCTCCATCCGTGGAATTAAGCAACACAATTGAGTCACTTGTCTCCAGAAGTCATGTGAGGAAAGGGGTTCTTGCATGAAGATAAGAGTATTAACAGTTTGATAGCCAAGGATGACTTGCCTGCACCATGCCAAAACGGGTTTCAATTTATTTAGGACCCTTTTGAGGTTGGATTCAGGCAGTCTCCTTGGCTAATTAGACGTGCTCTTGTCTCTCATGCCAGGCCTCCTTTTCACTGTATATAATCGACAGGCATTGCATTTGTAGTCCATGTTTGAAGAATTAATGTTGTTAGAGGAGGAGAGGCCTCGCATGGTGGTAAGAGTTCTGTTTGGTAGCCAAGGATGACTTGCCTGCTCCATTAATTCCCATTTCTGGAGGATATATTCATAATTGATTTCATCCTCGCTTTTAAGCATGTTTATACATATATGGGTTTGGTTTCAGGCAGTCTCCTTGGCTAACTTGACAGCCTCTTCTCCTTCATGTCAGGCCTTCTCTTCTTCAATATTCTTGTTTAATTTGTCTCCCCAAACACGTATGATTATACATCAATACAATGCCTTTCTTTTTTTTAAAAAAAAAAAATATTGATCATTATAATCTTTTCTTATCCTATGTGAACCTCCAAATCTTTCTTTATCTCCTTCTCCCATCCTTATCAAGTTGATATCTGGATTTTTTTTTTTTTTAAAACATTCCATGTGTTAGTTTACTTTTAATTCATAATTAGTTCCATTTTGATTAATCCATCGATTATTACTTCAATACAAATAAAGAATGAATGAGGTTTTATGAATCTTTTTAGATTAGGTCAACAAATTGTATGAATATTATACAAGGATACTTGATACAAAAGTGAAGCTCACATAATTTTACATACTATAACAATCGGGAGAATAGTTTACCAAAATTTGTTGCAATCATAAAATTATAGCAAGTACAATGATTACATCTTACAGTATATATCCAGCAGGTATCCCATATATTATAACAATGGAAATGTTTAAAATAATACAGCCTGAAATAAGTAAATAAATATGTCTACACACACACACACACACACACACATATATATATATACATACATGATACACATATTATATACAAAACCAAATATATTGTATAAATTTTTGCAACTAGCCCTACCTCATCAAGTCTCACTCTCACATAACTCTAAAATATTATGACCCAAATGTATAAGCGAATGACCAATGTGTTTAGGTCCAAGCTGCTCCATGTCTTGGAAAAATTACTGGTGGACAGGACTTTATCTACACTACTGAAAAACCGTATTTAAGTTTATTGGGCTTAAATAAATATTGTCTGCATGGAGATCATTTGTCATATAACAAAACATGGAGATCATTTGTATACGAAAATAAAAAATAAAAAAACAAAACAAAAACATGGAGATCAATGCAGACTACATTTCCAAATGTCACAGACGAGTTGCATTGAAAAAATTAGTCCAAATTCAAGTTAGAAGTAACAAGGAGTTCAATTCATTTTACCCAAAAAGCAATTCTATTAATTCAAATTTTTATCATAAGATTAAAAAATAAATTAAGCTAATTCGACGGGAAATCAATTGTGACAAAACTCAAATTCAATTTGAGAAATATTAAGATATTCCTGTTCAATGTTCAATACTTTCAACTCGATTAGAACTGATACGTAATTCAAATGACTTTTATGCACCTACATTCTATTTGTATATATCAATTCAGGAACGACGCCGTTAGACACGCAAAGGAATCTGAAAATTAAGTTTGTAATTGTAATTTGTCATGAGGACGTGTTTTAGTATGACAGATTTGACACTGGTTAGTGGTCGGAAATTACGATAAAGCAACCCTAACCTCTTCAACTACTTTATTTGTCTGAATCTCAATTTTCCTGTAGCCCCAGCATTTTCAACCCCCACTGCACCCACCCTAAGACTTGCCATCGATTCATTCAGTAATGGCGAATTGGAATATCAGGCCTGCGATCTGTATACTGGCAGCTCTGTTATTGGCCGCATCGACAATCGCCAGCTCCGAGGGCCCGTTTATTGTGGCCCATAAGAAGGCCTCGCTCACCAGGCTCAAGCCCGGCTCCGAACGTGTCTCCGTCTCCATTGATGTCTACAATCAAGGATCCGCGTATGCTATAGTTCCCTTCTCTTTCCTTTTTTAATCAGATCTGCCTATACTGTGTTTTTATAGATGGTAAATTTGATGGACATGTTGGATTCAGCTGACTGGTGGAGTGTTTTGTGTTGCTCTAATTGTAATCTTTCCTTTTTGAGCTTTTTGCTGCTTTTCGGTTAGATGGGGGTCATTATGGTTCTTTAATAAATGCATTAAGGAAATGGATTTTGGAGTTATCTGCTGAAAGTTAGATCAGGATTTGCGTACTAACGAGTTCTGTAACGTCTACACGATTTATTTCATCTTCCAGATTGAATTTTCCTTGTTATATTGTTTAAGAACAGAAAATTTTCAGGTTGACTTTCGCCCAATGGTACTAGAGGAAACCGATCCAAGAATTTGAATTTCCTCCATCAGAAATAATCTAGAGTTGGATATCCCTAATTCATACAGTCATCAGATTTTGCTAGTTGTTAAATTTCTAGCCTCTGTATCTGGAAAGCAGTTTCCATGGAATCGGATAAGTGTGCTATTAAGTTTTTGCTAGTTGTCAAATTTCTAGCCTTTGTGTCTGGAAAGCAGTTTCCATGAAATGGGGTAAGTGTGCTATTAAGTTTTTGCTAGTTGTCAAATTTCTAGCCTTTCTATCTGGAAAGCAGTTTCCATCGAATGGGATAAGTGTGCTATTAAGTGTAATGTGCAAGTGCTCCTAACACAGTACAAGGAGTCTTGGATTACAAATACCAATTGACTTTAGGTGATAACTCAAGTGCTTTATCTTGCTTATGTTGCCCCTCCGCTTTCTGTCCCATCAAGGCTACCACCTAAATTGAAGAAATTCGTCCAGTTCATTTTGCATTAAAAATGGTTAATGCACTATTTATAGTAATCCATGTTAAAATCAGTAATTGCACCTGCTCATAGAAGCAGTTACTGTGCATTCGATGGATAATGGGTACAAATAGGGAGGAGGAGTCATGGAGCACACACACACAGACGCGCTTAATGACAGGTTCAGTGGAATTCATTGTGGTGGCAATGGCTGATGTTCGTCTTTCCTAATATATGTGGGTTCGCATATTTCAGGGTTTTTCTTTTTTAATGTAAAGGGGATTGAAGAACTTTCATAGTTGTTGGTCGCCCAACCTGTGCCAGTATTTTCATTCTGGAGATACATCACTGAGGCCCTAAGTTTTGATCTATAGTTAGTCAATTCCGACATTGTTTACCATAATAATATATATTAGTAGTCAATTGCTGAGCATTTAGATTTAGTGCTTGTAAAAATGCGCTATTTTAGCTTTTTCAAATCACTTTTCTACTACTTTTGTGGTATGAGCAAGAGGCCCTGCTGGAGATATTAAAAGTTTGTTATCAGATTTTACCCATGTAAAGAAATATTAACGTACCCTGTAATTGTTTAGTGTGACTTTTGCTTCTTGAGGTTGGACTCTCAAATAAAAGATAAACCCTTCTTTCTTATTGTGCTTTATTTAATATGCTTATATTATCCTAGAATGGTGTTCTAATGCAATTTTCTTCTTCATGTTCAGGACTGCGTATGATGTAACACTTAATGATGATAGCTGGTCCCAAGATGTATTTGATATTGTCACTGGTAACACTTCAGTTTCATGGGAAAGGCTTGATGCGTAAGTCATTATTCAAAGAATTTTTGCACCAGGACATGTGGCTGGTCTTCCTTTGACTAATTTATACCCGCAGTTAGTCTTAACCCAACTAATCTCTTTATCCTGTTAATATGAATAATTTCAGTGGGGCTGTTCTGTCGCATTCCTTTGAGTTGGAGGCAAAAACGAAAACTGTTTTTTTTGGAGCACCAGCAGTTATTACTTTCCGTATTCCTACAAAAGCTGCCTTACAGGTTTGGCTTTTTCTCCAAAGTTATATATGTGCTATTCTACAAGTATATTGTGGATGTTGAGCTATATTTTGATTGGTGACTATTCAGGAGGCATACTCAACTCCACTCCTGCCTCTTGATGTTCTAGCAGATAGGCCTCCTGAGAAGAAGTTTGATTGGGTAAGCTTTGAAGTAAATTAGCACATCGTTCTGCTTCACCTTGTTATTTGTTGAATAACATCTTTATTTTTTTTGGCATGAAATTGTTTTGTGGCGGCACCTGAAATAATGTAGGCTAAGGTATGGTTCACTGTTAATTACCAATCTTTAATTCTGATACTGTGCTGAATCATTTTATGTGTGTGCAGTTCAATTTATTATTAATTAATCAGCCAAGGAAAATGTAATTGTTGCAGTGCTTGAGAAGAGGGAAAAATGGTTCCTAATTATTTTAATCTTCACGATTAGCACTATCATTGTCATTTTGGCTTTTCTAGTGTGTGCAAAAGTGGAAGGGGAAATGTGGGGAGTGAAACAATTTCCCATTGGTGGAATGGGGATTGATTTTTTATTGATAAATGATGTCCCTTCAGTATCAATATTAGGTGCATGTGCTCATGGAAGAAATTCTCTTCCTTTCTGTAGTTTAATTATTTCTGTTTGTCTGTTTTATGAGTTTTCAATACGGTTTTACCAGCTCACTCTAAAATTTCCTTCTGCAGAGACTCTTGGCAAAATATGGATCTCTTGTTTCAGTGATATCTATTGTGGTTTTGTTTGTGTACCTTGTTGCAACTCCATCAAAATCCGGTGCTGCAAAAGGAAGCAAGAAGAAGCGCTAATCAGTACATTCAAATGACCAACGTGCATTTGAATTTAATATGCGTTGCAAGCCCATCCTGTTTGACCCTCTACCCTGAACCCCTGCTTTGTTGTAACCAGCCATATAGGTTCTGTTTTGTTGGAACAATTTTTCTGTTGTAGAGAGCTAAACAGTAGACATTAGACATGAGATAGCTTGATAGTTTGCCGGCCTCTATTGAATCTAGGATTCATTATTTTTGCTGCCTATCCATAAAAATCAGTCATTCGTGATTTATACTTCTGTTGAGCTCTGCAATTTATCAATCTGAACCAGCTTCCTTAATTTAGCGACCTTTATTCAGAATGGCATGGATGCCAGATCAGATAAAGGCTATTGCTATGGTGATGATTGGGAAAAAAATATGGAATCTATGATATGGTTTCATGCCGACTGCTCTGGTAAGAAGTTTGACATTAAATAGTCATGGTAAAAGCTATAGAAAGTAATTTCATGAAGGGTGTGTATCTGCCTCACCCAGTAGTGTGCGTCCTGAGTCATCAGATGAAGTGGACTAATTAGAATTTTGCTCCGTTTTCGGCATTACCTTGTTACATAAATTATATGCCTCATTACATGTTTCTGTTTATTGCCTGCATGTAATAACATGGCTTTGTCAAATGTATGAAACTTATGTAGTACACCAGTCTTTTTCTGGTTCAACTATTTGAGCAGTGAATGGCTTGTGCAATGTCGTTAGTTGAGGTTTAATTCATAAGGTTGGTTGCACAGAGGCGTTTATGTCTGTATTTATTCTTGAGCAAACTTAAGAGACAAAGCGATAAAAGTGTAAAATAAGTATAGTGTAATTGCAGGCTTGCCTCATCCATAACAACATGAATATCCAAAACAGCTGTATTTTATTGCAGGGATGTGTATTCATAGTGCCAAACTTTTATTGTGAACAAGAGCTTAATCCTAGTTATCATGATTGTGAAAGGAAAATCACAAACTCAACAAGCAATATTACAAATGAAAGAAATGGAATGGGCAAAGAAACTGAAGAAATTGAATCAAGCAATAAATTGTCCAGCTCAATGCTGAGCTGAGGAATCGAATTTATGGGTATGCTGTTCAGCAGCAACTGGTTGGGCCACTGGAATTCCAGCTGCTGCAAAACTTGAAAGGCTTTCGAAGAGATGGTGGGTTGCTTTCTCATAATTAACAAAACCCATGAACCAAAAGTCATGGCCGTCCGTGGAGACCACCTGTATGTATCTCTCAGTAGGGTTGTCTCTCATGGTCACCGGGTTGATGCTGCCAATCATCGCCAATGGTATCAAAATCTGCACCATTTTAACAACACAATACCAATGTTTAGTAACCCACATCGTGAATGTTTGACCCATTGCGTATTATACTCAAATTGATGATTGGATATTGATCTTACCTTGTAATAGCTCCAGGTCTCTTGGCCAGACGGTGCAATGAAAGATAAGGGCCGATCACTGCAAAATGCGATGTGGATATTCGATAGATAGAGGGTACCGGCAACTGGACCAGTTGATGTGGATAAGTAACAGGCGAATGTTTTCTTTAGCATCTCATTTGGATATGTGGCGAACGTCTGCTTGTAAAGAGCCTCAAATCCACCTCCTGTTATTGTTTTTGCCCTCAGATTCACTTTACCCCAGGCAGCTCCAGATACAGATGGTCCTGTTTTAACTGCAGATACAGATAAAGAAAAGGAAAGGATTCATCAAACTGAAGTCCAGCAAAAGTTTTTTTTTTTTGTGTGTGTGTGTGTGTGTGTCAGAAACTCAGAATTCGTCTAAGAAAGGCAATAAATATATATATATGCATACGGTTGTGCCAAATGTTGTGGGCAGTGGACTCAGCCTTGGCGCTCCAAGAGTTGAATTTCTGGAGAACGGAGTCAAATGGACTGGCGCTAGCTCTGTCAATAGGGGTGTATTGGATATAAGGCTGATGGTGGTTTTGATAGTCCTTTTGATCAGCTACGCCCCATAAAGCCGCCTTTTGGTTGTTGGGGTGGCATGTGGGCACCGCCGGTGTGCCCATTACGTGAGTCCCCCATTTCTCAGCATTCTCATTGTAGGCCGGAGCCGTGGTGGATGACGATGCTCCGGGCTGAGGATCCGGTTTCGTTTCTTGGCCGTACACGGTGGATGATGGTTGTGGTGGTGGCGGAGGGTAAGCCGTAGAGGATGAAAGTTCGGGGTATTTAATAGATTCTGATTCTGGGGTTTTGGTGTTCATTGTTATTGGATATGATCCTATCTCTGTGTGTTTGGCTAGGGGATGTGGTTTTCCTCAAGGGGAAGAAATAGTGTATGTTGAATTGAAATGGAACTTAATTGAGTTTAGTAATAATGTTGATGATGAATGAATATAGAAAAATTTCGAGATTGGAACCCAGTTTATATAGGGAAATGATGATGGCCGTGAAAGCGCAAATGCTGACCTTATGAATCTTAAAACAAAAGTGTTGAGCAGGCAGCACGCGATTGCTTAACCGTGTCATTTTGAGGAGGTCCTTTTTTTCTTGTTTTTGTCAACTTGGGTTCAATCTTCTAGATGAACCAATCAACGGTCAACACATTATTGCTCATTCCCATTACCGAGTGAGCAATGACCCACTATTTTGCCCCCGTGTCATCTGAATACAGCGATCACAAAAATTAGAATGAGAGCTTAAGAAAGAAAGAAAAATACTGCGGGGCAAAAGTTTATATTTCTTTTTTTGGCCTTTTTTTTTTTCAATTTAATAACAGGGATAAAAAGGGCTTTTGATAACTTCTATTGAGTTTTGGAAAAAATATTTGTTTAAAATTTGAAAATCTCAAGAGTGATTTTTAAAATTTGGTGGGGAAGTTGATGGATTTAGTCTGGGTTAAATCCACACGCATATAATCGGGTTAGGCCCGCATTTATCTCAGGTTAAGCGGCCCATATCCTCTGGGCAATTGCGAAAACAGGCTTGCTTATTCATTCATTGGTGATTGGTCATCGTTAGTCAACTGCAAGCCAGTCCTCTTTTGCTCGAAAATCTCATCTCCTCCGACGACGACATTTTTTATCGCGATTTCGATTTCCAGGGGAAGAGGGAGGGAAATCCAAATGAGTTATCAAAAAGTGCCCCAACAAAACTACCCTCCTCCAGGTCGATTTCTTCTTTCCAATCAAGCTTGATTTTTTTCTTCTTTTTTCTTTTAATTAAATTCATTCTGTAGATTTTCTTTCTTGTTTGTATAGAATTTCTTACTACAACATTTTTTTTTGTTCCGTATCATTTATTTAATCAAGATTTCGTGCTTGATTATCAATTCTGTTGAATTGTTTTGTTCGATCAGGGTATGGGACGGTATACCCTCAACCAGCGGGGTACCCATCTGCGCCACCTCAACCACCGCATGAGGGCTACCCGTATCCGCCTCCTCCCCCGTCAGGGTATCCATACCCACCGCCCCCACAACCTGGAGGTGGTTATCAAGGATATTTCAATCAAGGATATCCTCTTCCTCCACCGCCGCCTCCACCGCAGGTTTACCATTGTGAGCATCACCATCACGATGATGGCTCTGGTTGTACCTCCTTCTTACGAGGCTGGTATGTTCAATTTCTTTTGCTCCCTTTGCTGCATATGCCAAGATTATATGATGTCTGTGCTATTATGTCTTATAACTGTATATAAGTCAAGCCATTCTAACACAAGGTTGGCTATTTTAGGATTGGTTCAAATACGATAAAATTGTGGACAATACATCATTATTTGCTCTTGTAATGTAACATAATTTATCTGATGTGCAAAAAAGATAACATATAGGCAGAAAATGTGAAGAGGGCTGTTAGTTGAAGAAGGTGTTCACATTTTGCGCCTTGGGTGGGAGGCCTAAATGATTTTAGCAGAGTGAGATGATCTATTTTTTAACAGTGGCTTGATTGCTTAATGAGCTTTCGAAATTAACTTCTAGCTATGCTTCATCCAAGAATGTGGCTCAAGCAACTTAGTGTTTTTTCCTGTTTGTTCTTTTGTTAGTTTACTGAGCTTAATAGATCATCAAATTTAACAAATTGAGCTTGGTTGGATGCGGTACACTAGAGAACAAGCTTCATAGTTCAATCGCAGGTGGAACTATGAGTAGCTTGCAATATAATTAACCTTGTGGGCTGTGGCATAGAGGAGAATCGTGTGAGCCATAAATTATAGTCATTATAAGTTTTGATAAAGTTCTTGGAGTGCCAGACTATAATTCCTGGAGGATTTTTTGAAAAGTTCCATCTTTTTTCAAGGAAAAGGAAGATGGTTAAGACTCTTTGCTATGGCTCGGTTGCCCAGCCAGGGTTGTGCCCGTAACCCTCATTTATAACCCCCGGTTGACAGTCTCAGACTGTAGCTTCCCTCTGTTAACAGATTGAAGTAAATGATGTCTCTGTGCTTATTTACCAAATGCTCAAACATTTTCAAGAATATTTTTTATTCAGTCCTGCTATAATTCAAAAAAACAAAAGGAAAAGGGGAAAAAAGAGAACTCTTTCTAAAGTTCAAAATGATTAGAAAGGTTCCAACCATTGTTGATTGATGCGTTAATATTGCCACCACACCTCCAATGATGCGATCAGCTTGTTACTTGTAAAAAGCTCTTATTTTATCCTGTTTAGTGTTTATTCAAGGGTGTAAATCCTCTACTCTTCAGAGCTACTGCATGAGCATATCTCTTTTTCAGGAAGCACAATTGTGAAGGTTGTGAACTTGTTTGTCATGTGCAGTTTAGCTGCCCTTTGTTGCTGTTGTATATTAGAGGAATGCTGCTTCTGAGTGTCAAGTGTGCCAGATGTTGCATCAGGGGCATCTTGTAGCGATGCTCTGTCAATCTCATGGAATTACTGTTTATCATGCCTTGTTTCATGAGAATGTCTACTGGTAATATTCTTGTCAGTGACAAAACCAAGCTGTATGTGTAATTCTTGTGAGTAATATGTTTTTTATGCCACTAAAAGTGGGATATAGACATATATATATTATAGTGTGATGAAACTCTTAAGTGATGAAGGGTTGTATTTTCTTTAATCTTGTGACATTTGTTTCAGATGACATTGAAATTGATTGTCAAGCTTACTTTACATTTTAATTGTGTGTTGTCTCTAGCTCTTGAAACAAGTTCCTTGGCAATACCAAAGGTTAATCATAATCGCATTTTGCAGCAGGGGATCGTTTACCACTTTTATCCTGGGTTTTCTAATGGAGAGGGTCAGGTTCAACACGTTGTAAAGAGATTATTATTTATTATTTATAATAATAAATGCCTGTATGCTCAAAAATGTTGGCAATGTTGAGTGGTGAAATGGGCGAACTAGGATTTGATTCATACATAAAAAAATGGTTATTTAGGAGCTTAAAGTCTTTGTATACTCAAAATTGGTTGCAAATTCTGTGTGGTAAAATTGGAAACTATGATGTAATACTATTTCCTGCTTGGAGAAATTAGTGAAAGAATAATTTAAGGCTCTATTATATATCGAGGCTAACCCTAGTTAGAACCAAGTGCTAATACCAGGAACGACTTCCCTGCAAGCAAGAAAGCATATTGTTTTGACACAAAAGTAGGGTTTCACTGATGACAATCACCTACCAAAATCTCAAACACTGATATGAAGAAAAAAACCATAATTTTGTTCCCAAACTCCTAAAATCAAATATGTTTATATATATATATATATATATATGTGTGTGTGTGTGTGTGTGTGTGTGTGTGTGCTTGACAGCACACTCTAGGTAGTGAAGTTGTCAATATTAACAAAAGCATTGTACCAAATGACTGTTCAATCGATAAAGTATAAACAACCTTAATATGTAACAATGACCATTATAAACTAGAAATGCATAAATTGTTGATCTAAACAACCTACAGCTACTTCATACCCATAAAAAAAAAAAAAAGAAGGCAGGACCGTCGTAAATGTACTCAGAACGCATCTACAATGTCCAAACAAAATCTGGTGCGTCTCTCCGAGGCCCAACCAGTGTCCGATACAAGTACATCTTTTCGACTCTATGTCTATCATCAGGGCTAGCCTCAATCTCGTCACCTTCATTAATGATCTCCACATTGAGTCTTGGCATCTTCTCTGCAAGGGTCTTGCATGCTCCAAAGGTCACTTCACAGGACGACATCCAAAGGGATCGCATTGTCTCATACTTCCCCACGTCCGCTAGAAGTGCCATATTACCGAAGGGGCTATCTCTGATTTCTAGCTTCTTCAGTTTCTTGCACCCATTCAGCACATAGAGCATTCCTTTGTCACTATCCCCAGCAAAGGCAATTGAAAGCATTTCCAGCTGCTCAGCATACATTCCTATATAAAGGAAAACCTGATCAGTCAGAAGACCTGAGACTGATAACCGCTTCAGACCCTTGCACGACTGGACAATTGCCCCAAAACCTTCATCAAGTGGTAGATTGGTCACTGCATCTGGTATGGTTGGGTTAAGGGTGCACAATCGGAAGCGAATAAAGTTAGGGCAATTTTTTGCCACGGTGATGAGTGCAGCGTTGGTCATCTGCTGACAGAAATACAGCAGTGAATTTAGCCTGGGGCATCCAGCTGATATAGCAACTAGTCCTCCTTCTGTTACAGCTGCATTACCCACGCCATAAAGATCAGATGGGAAGACTCTCAACTCCTGTAGTTCTTTACATGTGGAGGCCACAACACCTAGCCCTTTATCTCCAACGGTATCTAAAATCTGCATTATCCAATTCCAATCTTGGTTATTTAAGGGAACACCAGAACAAGATAGGTATAAAGAATAAGCTTAATAAAAAACAAACCCATAGACGCTCTAATTTCTTGCAGTGACAGATTAGCTTTATAAGTTCATTACTGTAGATTCCAGGCGCGTAGCTCAAGTTCAAAGACGTCAAATTCGTGCAAATTGGGTAGACAGCAGGCAAACATCGTGCATTGACATCCAGAAATCCTGACAAGCTTCTAATTGATTTACACTTCTTCATAGCATTTTTCAATTTACCGCAAGTCTCTGAATCTGGATCATGGACAAAAGACCCAGTCCCCAGATCATTCAATTGAGGGGCTTGCACCAAAATCTTCTGAAGAGCATCCAGAGGCACTGCATGATTCAGTCTCAGACTTCTAAGGTTACGACATCTTGCGACCAGTCTCTCAAGAGCTGCTACGTTAACTTCTCCTTTGAGGCATGCAAAGTTTAAGGAGACCAAAGAGGTGCAGCTGTCAGGAAAACAGCTGAGCCACTGGCCCTTGCGATCATCAACTTCATTTTCCTGCAAGTCGAGCTCCCTAAGAAACCTGTTGCACAAAGGTCAACTGTTTATAAAACAGAACAACTCTCCAAGGAATTAATACAGCACTCAAACATAAGCAACCATATCACTCCATCCACCTAGTACATCTCCTACTGCCAGAGAGAAGCAAATAAAACTACACAATTTCCTCAAGGATTGAAAACTATCCAAAAACCTTGTGATTGAAGGTGAAAATTGTACAAAAGCTATTAATTTTCTAGGCATGAGACAAATTTATGCACATAGATCATATGCATAAATCTAATCCATGGAATAAGAAAATCTAATTACTTCAATGGACAACAGTCATTAAAGTTGGCAAATTCAGAAATGAATTGATTAGCCAACAGCTAAGTGATTTATATGCAAAAAAACAGAAATTAAAATCGAGACTACAATCATTCAAATTACCAAAAAAAAAAAAAAAATTATAATAATACAAATCCACTGAATCCTTTTCTAACATTAAAAGACTACAATCATACAAATTACCAAAAAAAACAAAAAAAATGAGACAAACGAAATTCACTGAATTCTTCTCTAACAATTAAACGCATTAAACACTTCGCACCAAAATTAGCAACCTATTCGTGACTCCAGATTAGCTACCTATTCAGCATCAACATTTAAGCCCAGCAAAGCGTCATAGCTCAAAACGACAACAAAGCTACTTCCCAATGTACAAGAAAGATTAATTGGCGAAAGGCTACATCACGCAACATCACAAAAAGGGAAAAGGTTGCAGGACACCGGCTAAGAGAGTGGAGACCAATTTCATAAAAAAGAAAGGAAAAATCTGATACCTGCAATTGGATGCAATGGCAGCAAGGCCATCAGTAGTGAACCCTTCACAGCTGACCAAAACCAAAGACTTGAAATTGGGAAAAGACTTTGCAAGCAGCTCAAGGCTCTCATCAGACACCACCATCCTCTTTAACCTGAGCTCCTCCAGATTTATTCGACTCTTGGCCATCGCCTCGATCCAAGGGTACACGTACCCGCCCCAATCATGAGGCACCAAATTGAAATCCGCGAAATGGGGTTTCCCTTTGAGGGTCAACGACCGAACCCTCGGGAACCTATGAATCAAACGCTCGGGGTTCACGGCGTAGCAGTTGCCAATGAAAACCTTCTCTCGGCTAAATCTTTCGACGCTATACCACGACTTGCATACTAAAGACACCGCATTCCGGTCCCGATGCGATGTCAGGAAATCGAACACGTGCTCTAGCACTTCCTCCGGAAAGTAATTCATCATACTCCGAAACAAACACATTTGATCCAACTCAAAACGAACCGTTCTCCACAATTTTTTATCAAAATAAAATCAAATCAAATCAAATCCCAACTTTCTTTGGCAAAAGGCTTTTCAGTCAACGATGATGAACCGACATATATGCTAGGTTAACCTTGAATTTAAAAAAAAAAAAAAGAAACGAAAAAACTTGGGATTTTTTGAAATAGAAAAAGATAAAGATTATTTTTTTCTTAGCTGGATCTGAGATAAAACGGATCTGAAGATATCTTTTTTTTTTTTAGGGAAAAATGAAGCTGAAAACTGAGAGTTACAACTTCTCTTCAACTTTCAGAATAGATCTGGAAGAAATGAAGAGAGAAAAAATCACAATTAGAGAGAACTGTAGAAATATTTCAGGAGAAAAAAAGGAATAGAGTTGAAATATTATTGGACAAGGGAAAGAAAGATAATTTTGAGCTCAGTTATCATCATCATCATCCACATATCAAAAGGTGATGATTGCTAAGTTGAACAGAAAAAAAAAAAGGGTAAACACAAAAAACTCGAAGTAGACTAAGTTCTTCAACAACAAATCAAATTGAAATTCACAGATCCGATAAAAATCTCCATATTTTAGCGACTCCAATTCAAAGAGTCAATTTTTATTGGAACCAAAAAAGCAAGAGAAGAGAAAGAAATCCAGCAAGAAATGCACATCACTCATCGGAGAAAGAGAGAAAAACTGAGAGTTGTAAAACACACTTAGGTCATCTTTCTCTCTCTATATCCATAGGTGATAGGTGTGTACGTATTCTCTCGCCCATTCAGTCATGTTAAAGCTAAAGCTGAAACACACTCATCTCATCATCAGAGAAAAGACAAGAGAGAGAGAAGAGAGAGAGTGGAGGAAATCAGTATCGATTAGTAACCAGGGCATAGTTGAAGTTTGACTAGGGTTAAGGAGATCCGACGGTGGGCGTCGTGTGTATGGAAAGTGAAGAGGGGGGATCTTGACCGTTGAATAGCGTAACAAGCATGTGTCTTTTTCTCTGGGTTCGATGTGCAATCACCTCTGCCAAAACGTCTTCACGGAATTGGCACTCATACTTGCGAATTTACAGGAATACCACGTTGTTGATAAGGTTGTTGGTTCCCCTACTCGCGGGGGTGGCCGTCAATCGCCACCTCTTAACCAAAGCACACCCCATGTTGGGGGGCATCTTCCCACTAGTGACGCTCACTTAGGGCGAGTCTCGTATTTTTGTACTCTCGAGAGTACCGGAGACTGGCCATTCGTTTTTTTCTTTTTTGCTTTTTTTGATTTCCAAGATAATTATTTTGTGTGTCAGTGATTTTTCGGGGTCTGAATTTTATTTTATTTTTTGCTTTTTGGAGAGAAAATTGGTGATCACTGCTTTTTTGTTTAAATTTTAAGATTCATTTAATTATTAGATATTGTTGAAATAAGTAGGAGGCAATGTCGTTTGTTTGGTATACACATGTTGCTAGGCCAGTAAATTGGTTCAATTTGTATACGAACTCTCTATGGTTGAGCTTAATAATAAGTTCTCCCATCAAAAAATAAATAAATATATGTATATATATAGCCCAATCTAATTTTAGTCAAACTAAAATTGATCGAAGGTCATGGCTAAAGTCACCAATGATATGTCAAATTAAACTTAGGTGAGAATGTTATATTGCATACTTTATTGTAATTAAATTTTACCTTTAAATATTCAATCCTCATGCTCAAATCATAGGGGCATTAAAATTAAGTTTATTCAAGTAAATATGAATTACAAATATGTGTTTCATTAGAACACATCTCAAAGATTAATATTATCTTTGGACGACTTTTTCTTATTAATAAATTAAATATGTGGTTTTAATGGAAGAATGTCGTCAATAGTAATAATGCTATCCAATATAAATTCTAAAATTCCTCAGTATTTTTTCATTGATTGATTAATACAACAATTTTTTGGTGTGAATAAATTAAATAACAATCATATCAGACACAAAATTTTAAATTTTGTTAGAAAATTACTTAGGCAAGATGAACTATCCAATGTTAGATGTGACTTGATGCTTCAAATCTCACATTATACTACTGAAGTTTCAAAACCATCGGGGAACAAAAAAAAAAAAAAAAAACATATATGACCAGTACTGTAGTAAAACTAAATACTAGCCACAAGGCCCATAACAGTTATCCAATAATATAGGAGTAGAACATAATAATAAAAGAATAATTAAAATAACTAGACGTATAAACCGAAATTAATTATGCAAAATTGTGTGCCAGCTAATTAATTGCCATCTGGAAATTCTGGTCCTAGAAGCTTGTGAGTTTGACAACCTAATCGGACTATAGTTTTCTTTCTGAGTTTTATTTTTTTTTTATAATGGTTTGGAAAAATGGTGACGATTTTGATATCTAACGACTTGGAAAGATTTGTCAACTCATACTTGTAGAAATTTGATCATCTTGGTTTTGAGAAAAGTATCAAATTGTTGAAGTCATAAATTTGTTATAATTATTAGGAAATTGCTGCCATAATTATACACGTGTAGACAAATAGTAAGATTTATAAAAGTCTACAGCGGACTATTATTCAGAATAATCATGATAATAAAAATATTAAAAAGATGATAGGTGAGTGAGTTTTGTATTATTTATAAGATAATAAAATAAAATAAGGAGAAAACTGAGTGGGAGGTTTGTGGGCTGACAAAACTTGTCTGGCATGAGCTGAAAAATCCAGGAAAATCATCAACCATAAATATTAATAGGCAGCAAAGAACAGAAGGCAACTGGAGAAGGACAAAGGGTTGCCAATGGATGTAGTGTAATTGAGGGAAATTGAGAAGAGGGAGGGGGGGGGGGGGGGGGTATTACAATTTTGTAATGCCCCCCACTTGCATATGCTTACAAGAAAAACATTATTGACAAAGAAAGGCATCCAAAAAGTAATGTTTTAATGAATAATAATGATAGAGGCCATCTTCATAGGCCTCCTCTTGCCATCATTTGCAAGAATTGCACCCATGTGAAATGTGAACTACCCTTCTATCTCTGTGGATCACCATATATTTTCATTCTATCATTTGAGCCACAACACACCACCACCCTTAAAACAACTAAAACTCCAAAATTTCAATTTACACCTTATAAATTCACTATAAAAGATGGATTCTGTTATATCCACAAAGGCAGTCAATAGGCCCATACTCAAAAAGTAGACGGGACTTTGTCCAACATTTTTTAACATCTATAAATATCATATTTTTATTCATTTTCTAGTTCATTCATTTTTTATTTTTATTTTTACTTTTAATTTTCTCTAAGTATTTTCTCTGATTTGATGGTCAGAAGTTTTTGTCGAAATTTTTCAAAATCTCTAATGATTTTGGAAATTAATCATCATATTAATCAAAAAAATCATCATTTAATAAAGCAATTAATCATCATATCAATCAAAAAAATCAAAATATAAGTGAAATTAAACAAATTTTAACACAATCTAAAACAATCAATTTAAGAAGGGATTCATTTTGTAGCAACGCTTGAATTAATACGAATGGAAGAAATGGAGCTCAAATTCCTCATATGCCTTACATAATAATTACTCTCGCGCATGGCTATGAGCGCAGCAACTGGTCCTATATACCCTATAGTGGCATAGGAAGGACCTCGCTCCTGAGAGATGATTAATTCTGAGACAATGGTTTTGGGGGTTATGGTCCACCCTCCAACCTATATTAAAACCCAAACTCTCAACTCAAGATATGGTGTGAGAGTGTCGTTTTTGTATCTTCAGAATGTTTATCTTTTCGCCATTAAAGGGTTTATATAACACAGACAACTTGGATTGAAAATTTTGGTTTCAATAGAAAATGGATGAGAGGTTTGAAAGGAAAATACTCTAAATTAATCATTTAAGACTATCTAAGGTTCAATTAGGATTCAATGACAAAATATTTTGAGGAAATGCAAATTAGGAAGTTGAAAAGAAGATGCCACCCCACCAGGCTCGGTGTGATTGGGTTTGTAGCTGTGAAATTTGACCTATTAGTAGGCAAATTAAATTGATATGCGAAAAAATATCTAATTTACTTATTTTAAAATAAAACATAAATTCTATTATTGCATGATAATGTAGACTCAAGGGTTAGAATTAAGTGGCTTAAAGTTGACTGCAAGAAAAAGAAAATAAGACTTCCATTTTCAATAGTGTGCCCCTTAAATAATTGAATTGCAATTTAGAGAGAGTGATACAACGAGAGGTAATTGAATCTAATGGATCTCTCCCCCACATAAGAAAGCAACACACTGCAGACAATTCAAACAAAATTACTACAAATGCAAAACCAATACGTCTTTTCCACGAGACTCAAGAGTAATGAATTGCAACCAGGCCAAACTAAAATAATTATTAAAAAAAAAAAAACGTGACTACACCACTATTTACCAAGCAAGTCCAATAAAAGATGGCAATCCACGTGCATCAATCTACTCTCATGTCGAACTAATGGACTCCCGAGGAGAACCCTTTCCTTTTTCACAAGTCAACTAACAAATCTATCAAAAGCATGACATTCCTTTTAAGCAGCCCCAATCTTACCAGCAACAATAAAATTGCTGAGGAATACCAACATAGACCCACAAATATATATACAAGAAAAATTAGTGAAAATCACGAAATGAAAGCCAGGCCATGAGTAAAATTATAATGTGATCCTCACCTTACACGCATTCTAAGCATGATTACACACTAGATATGCCATGAAAAGATTCTGGGATCATGACAGGAATCAAAATCTGGAACACAACTTCAACCTGCCTTCAATGTCCTTGGAAGGGAATGATATTGATCTAACCTGATTGAGTTCTACATCATACAAGTAAAAGGGTAGCAATTAATTGTCAAAGATCAAATGAACCCATGACAAGCCAAAGCTAAGTATTAGCCCCACAAATACAGACAAAATCCTTTTGAATATCCCCAAGCAAGGAACCCAACATCATAAATTGCATCAAAAAGGTCAGTAGCCAACATGATTTCTAGAAGAATCAAAGATTAATCAGATTATTGAAAGCATTTCAACAATGCACAGATGAGGAATCAAGTCTGAACAATGTGATAGTGGAAAAGGCTGCAGTACAGTCTAACAGTATATATCAGAGAAATATATGAACGCATAAGAAAGGTGTCATAATAGATTTGATCATGTTTGCTCTTGGCTAAAAGAAAACGGCTATCTGAATCCTGCTTGCATCCAGTCTATCAAATAACTCAACCACAATTCAAGGAGAATGTAATTTAAACCAAAGTATACATATATATATATATATATAAGGAAGGGTTACTGTATTGAAAATCCAGAACAAAGATCTCTTCAGTTAACCTCAGAAACATCGGATTCACAAATACAAAGTCTTAACCACATAAAAACCCGCCCCATAAAGAAATTAGCTTAAACTACTGTATCCCACATACTTTCCAAATGTTATTACTCAACCCTGTAAAGCTTTATATCATACTCATAAGGACCTACAGATATTCTCTTTATTCCACCTGCCTATCTAGCGACACCAATGCATCAATTCATACCACAAAGGTTAGTACCATTAAGAATGATTTCATTATAAGTGATTTTAGGTTGATGTCTTCCTCTGAGTTGGCCATAAATACTAATCCAAGCACATTTATTAACTGGTGCACCTCATAGTCTTTGTTGACCATGTTCTAACCATTTCCTCTATTCTCAAGCTATTTTCCTTCAGTGGCAATAGAATCACTTTAACAAAGTGCAATTATGTTTAGGAAATGTTCATGTAAGAAATATATGTATTCGCAGTAAGTATGATATAGAAGTTTAATACTACTACACATTTCAATCAGACTTACCACACTTGCATTGGAAAGTTAGTTATTAACGCATTGATCTAGACATTGGCGTGGAAATAAGACGAAATCTATCGAAATGGATCACAAAAGTCAGCCTAGCACATGTATCACCATACATGGCATCAAGGCTAAGTGTCACCCCTGTGGTTCTGGAAAACCTTTCAAAGCATTCACAAGTGACAGGCCTTAGGATTATAAAGACTCTAAATAACAAAGTCAACATGGATAACAAAAGTTGCAACTATACAACCACACAGGCAAAGCATGATCAACAAGGACACAAGACAATGTTGGACACAAGCATGTTGGACATTTGCAGCCTAACTGTGTCCACAATGTGAAACTCGGAGGATCACAGATTAACTGTTTTGTCATGTTGTGAAGGGGAAAAGGGTTGTAGTTTAAGTACAGATGACAAAATGCAGCAGTTTAAGTCAGTCTCATGCACTGGACCAGAAAGATCCACATGAAACGCGCAGCAAATCTAGATATTAGATTTGCTACATAAAACAGGCAAGTACATACAACAGATCACAAAATCCTGAAACCAGAACACACTCTTACTAGTTAAATAAACAGATTTCAATGGTATATCTGGTTTTCATTTGAGGCTTTACCTATTTTCCCAAGGGATACCACTGGACTTCCTCAAATTTTTCCTGATCTTCAATTATAATCGCCGAAATTACATAACTAACCATTTGATCTCTCTAGCTTCAAACATAGAGTTTAAATCTCATAAAGGAACTACATGAATCACTCAAAAAGAAAACAAACACAAAGATAAATTTGAATCAGCACAGAAGGCAAAGCATAAGTTAGCCACAAGATGAAAAGACAATCAAATTTGTATTCCAATGCATAATATCATGTTTATTCGTCCCAACAGAATATTTATTACTACTGGGAAGACAGAATCTTAGGGAACTTAAAATAATGGAATTTCCTCTGAGTCACTATCAAGATCATCAGAGAAATCACTGGAGTCGGAGTCATCACTGGAGTCAGAGTCATCCTCATCATCCTCATCATCATCATAATCATCTTCATCATCTTCATCGTCGTCTTCTTCAGACGACTCAATCAGTATCCCCTTCCCTTTATCAGCCACCAGAATCCCTTTCCCCTTGTCAACATTGTCAGCTTCAACCTTCACAAGCACATCTTTATTATCGCTTTCACCAGCACTGTAGTCTTCTTTCCCATCTTCTGGCTCCACCATTTTTTCAGCAACGGTGAAAGAACAGAAGATGTTTTTCTCATTTTCAGTGGGGGTTTCAAGTTTTTGCCTCTTGTTGGAATCAGATTGATCCTGATCAGCTTCTTCTTTCTGTTCTAGGGTTTTGTTGATGGAATTTGGCAGGTCAAGCTTACGCTTGTCGGGGACTGCGCTTCCTTCCTCTATTTTTTTCATATCCGCCATGGACAAAGGTTCTCAGGCTTTGGGGGCTAGGGTTTTGAAACAATTCAAAGATTATAGGGGTATATATCGTGCTGCCTGAGGGCTTTGCTTGTGAGGTGGGCCTGTTGTATTAATTCTGTCCCTTTGCACTTTTTTCAGATTAACAGAGAGGAAATCATCTTTTCCAACTGCACAGCCCACACCAAAACAGCTAAGCAATAAATTGAATCGGATTCGAGGAACTTAAGTCAATCTAGTCGAGATTTTCAATATCGCCTCCTAAGATTTTATCAGAAAAAGCAAAAAATTATGAGGGTTACTAAATTGTTATCCCGGTGATAATGAACAATAAATTTCATGAGACGTTCTTAAACAATTGAATAAACCATAATATTAGGAAATTTTTGCCAAAACACTAAATGCTATTTCCTATATATTGATGATAATTTTTTATTGAGTTACTCGATCCCAATATCTACCCTAGTTCTAGTCTTCTAAATTGATATTTTGGATGAATCAAATAATAATCTTTATGGTGATACATAATGAAAACCAATACGACCTGCAAATAAAGCACCAAATACATTCAAAGAAAACAAACTACACAAACAAGGATGTAATAAAGCATACTTAAGCCAATGTAGATGCTATGAGTTTAAACTAAAGGACCAAATAGAAGTGAATCGATTATGAAGCAAAGAATATATAAACTCTGATATTGCCAGCTACAATAAGCATACAAATGCATAAGCAGATGACTCAAACAAGAAGACTACTAACCTTGTTCTTGGCTTGAAGTTGCTTGCTCAGCAACCACATAGAGAATCACGAGTTTTTATTTGCAGCAGTTAGATCTTTTACCGTCGTTATTGACCATTGGTCAGGCACAGTCCTGCAATCAGCTCCTAAGGAGCTCTAGTGATACAATTTTCTATTTAATGCATTAAATTCCATGTATTCAGCAATTTTATTCTATTCTGTCCCCTTATAGAGATACTATATACTATAACACATTTCATTCTCGTACACATTTTACATGAAGAAAAATAATAACATTGTAGATTTATCTTGAAACAAGTAGAACAGAAAAAAAGACTCATGGAGATTTCAGGAAAACAAAGTAAGTCATCCTCGTTTACTGAAAGATCAACAACTCCATTTCATGATGCATAGAAATTACTTCCAGCCTGAATCAAAAGGATGGGCCAGGTTCAGACAATTCAAAGCAGCAACTAAAGAATCTGAAAGTAACACAACAAATGCAACTATGGAACTGCATAACAGAATGTATTGCTTAATGTAATAAAAACCAAAACCTCAAGGGGAAATCCATTACAAGTTTCCAACATTCAGCTTAAGGAAGTAAAACAATGTTGAGAATTCCAATAGATTACCTTAATTGCAAAAACTAATGCGTCTTCCGTTGGAAGCTCAGACTAATGACTAGCAGCTACCAGGCTAACCACAATAAATTACAACCAGAACAAAATAAGAAAGCAATTATATGATTTACCCCGGCAAATCCAATAAAAGATACCAACTCTGGTACGTCATTAAGTCTCATGCCAGACAATTGTTCTCAGGAAGCCAACTCTCAAATCAACTACCAAGTCTACTGAATACATCACATTTCTCATAAGCAGCCGCATCATTTTTTGGAGACAATTATGTTGGAGAATAACAAAATTAACCTCCACAATGCATGATACATGAAAATTAGTTCAAATCACATATCTGTTACATGTCATGAATACAATTAAATGAGAATCCTGTCTTCTACGCATTCCAGGCATGCTTAACACACTAATGCACCTTAAAAAATATCTGGCATTATATCAGGAATCAAAATTAGAACTGAGCTTCAACCTGTTTAACTATGTGCTTGCATGCGAATAGCATCAATCCAACCTCATAGAGAAGCATTTGGATATTTAACGTGACAAAGTTGCAAAGATCAAATCGACAGATTTTCATGAATAGCTGGTAAAACCATAAAAATGTAAGAAAATTCTAAAAATATCCTTAGCAAAGAGCAAAACAGTAATGATTGTTCAAAGACATACATAAAAGAAACAGAGAAATTGATCAGATTGTCTGAAAGACATACAAAAAAGTCAATAGCCAACATCATACATAAAAGAACCAGAGAAAATCGTCAGAATGTCTGAAAGGCTTCCAACAATCCAGATATAGGGAATCAAGTCTTGGCAAAATGATAGTCAAAGGCTGCATTGCAATCTTGCAGTATAAATTGGGAAAATCTTCATCACAATCCCCACCAATTTCATTACAAGATATATATATATATATATATATAAGAGAAAGATGGTATAAACCATAGACTTCATCATGTGTCCTTGGCCAAGAAATATTGGTAGCTCAACCATAATTGAAGGGGAGCATAATGCATTTCAAACCAAATAATTAGAAAAAGAAAGGTTTCTATGTACAAAAACCTAAATATCTTTACTTAACCATAGAAAACATTGCATCCACTAGAAAAGCAGATAAATTAACGTAAATTACTTTCCACATATTTTCAATATGCTATAACTCAATTCAACAAAACTTTATCTCATACTTATAAAAGCTCACCTGCATATATTCTCCTACTCTGCCGGCCTATCAAATGACCCCATTATATTAACAAAGCCAGAGTGGGAAGGTTCAAATTTTTTCGGGGATAAAGTCATTACATGTGATTTTAGGCTGATCTTATTACTAACCTCTAGGCAGAATTTACTCATACCATCTCAATATATTCTCATCGTAATCCTTAATTGAGCACTAGAGTCACCTTAAAAAATTCAAACTATGTTGGACATGCTATGGTAAAAAAAGATACCATGATGAAGTGCATAAAATAATTAATTTTCCAAAAATTAACCATTGAGAAATTCCTAATGGTATACGAATATGTTTTCATGCGTAAAACAAAGCCTACACATGATAACTGAAACATTTCAAACAAAGTCTGTGCGACAAGTTTATAGTGATGGGTAAGATGCTTTAATGGTAGTAATTTCGATAATCTCCTATTTACTAAAGTTTACTCTACATTTTAACCATATTGATACTATTGAAAGCTAGGGTACTCACCAGACTAAGCTAAACATCGGACTCTTAGTGTGAATTTTGACGCTCAGGGTCATGGTCCAATCTATAGCGTCATGGATAGCCTGTCAAACGTAATTTTTTCCTTGACTTAATAAGAGAAGCTCATGTAAATGTGCGAGGTTCAACATTATTTGCATAAAGTAAGTGCATATAATTACCTTGAAATATGTATCCCAACACAAGCCCCAAATACTCACAAATGCTTACAAGACATTCCTTGACATAAGATGCACAAACTCCAATGCCATCAATATGCATGCCTTCCCATAGACCCTTTCGTGTACTCGACATCGTGGCCGACTTGATTCATTATCACACACTAATATGCCAATATACATTGTTTTTCCTTTTCCCTTCTTCTTCCTCTTTCCTTATTTCCTTTTCCTTCTCTCTCTAATTTCTTCCATCTTCCTTCTTCTTTATTATTTCTTGCACAACAACTGCAATCACCACCACCCAAGTCATGCAGCAACATGTGACCACAGCCCAAGTCACGCAACAACATGCGACCACAGCCCCACCCACCAGAGGCACAATCAACCACAATGCACCTACACCACTGTTTTTTAAATAAGAAGCCACACAGCAGCATCACAGTCACATCACGACAGGTGGAAGGTGCTGATGACCACAGCCATGAACAAATAATCAGTCGCCACAAAACCAAATTTCAAATTTCTCTTTCCTTTCTGTTTTCAAGCAAAGCCAGAAATACAGAAAAGTGGCGGCGCAGCGCTCTGCCACTGAGCTCCACCTCCACGATCCCAAAACAAAACAGACCATCCAAATCATCATCACAAACTGCCAACTCATTTCTCGTTCAACTCCAATACTTCAATGCTTCAATGTTTAGTTTCAACTAATCATCTAATCACAATTCAAAAGTTTCAACTCATTATCTAATCTCAATTCAAGTCAAAAACTCAACCTCCAAACCACACATTCGCATCGTGAATAAACAAAAAACATACCGGAGTTCGCCTCCCCCAAATCTCTCAAAGGCAATAATTTAAACTTCAATTCAAAATGTAAATGATTAAACAGAAAAATTCTACCTCGCGTCGAAAAGATATTAATGATAAACTGGGAAGCTTTTATTACAAGAGGACACACCTCCGAACCGACTCTCTGCTTCCGGGAGAGATAATGACGACCCGGCTGGTTTTAATTGCAAAGAAGCTTGAGAGGCGACTTGAGAGAGACAGAGGAGGAGGTGTCCTCTTTAATTATTCTTTCGGTTTTCTTTTTTCCTTTTTCTTTTTTTTTTAAACTTAACTTAATTTACCCCTCAAATTGCGAAAGTTTCTTTGATCCCTTACAGGATTTAGAGGCTGTTTGGTACTAATATATCTTATAATCCCTCAATTCTAATATTATGAAATTATTTTGACAGAGTTTTATATAAGAAATAGGAAAATATAAATTTTATGTATTCCTAAATTATTATTTTTAAGTCTATAGTTAATAATATTATATTTTTAACTTAATTAAATGATTTTTTGGATAATTTTAATTTAAAAAACTAATTTTTTTATTTTGAAATGTCCAAAAAATCAATAAATAATAATATTTAAATAGTATGTTGAATAGGTTGGGTATAAACATAATAACCCGCTTGAATTTTTATGATGTTGGGAATGTTATAAGATGTTCGTACTGTCTACAATGTAATGTCATTAAATGATCAAATTGAAATAATTTGCTGAAATTTTACAAAATAAATTGAGAGTCTTTACTTTTTTTTTTTTTTCACGAAGTTCAAAAATATATTTGATATTTATTTGTATAGCATATAATTTAATCTCAAAAGATTGCACTACATATTATGACATATAATTTTAAAGAGTTTACAATAAAAACCAAAAACCTCTTAAACTCAAGTTTTGGAATTATAGCAAAAAATAAATGTCAAGAGTTTTTGTAAATCACTTTAGAATTTATAATATATTAATAATAATCTAATTATGCCAATTTATAATGTGACGCTAAGAACCAATAAACTTTATGCTTATATGCACATGTGTATGATGCATACTAAAAATATACGTACCAAAATAATAATATTATTATTCAAATAATGATATCCAGTCAAACTTATTTAAATCAGCTACGATCAATCTATTTGAATTTGACTTATTCATTTAGTTCATTAATATAGAAATCATTTTGCCCAATAACTATTTAACTAAACTCAATTTAGTTAAATCATTACTATCACATTTGATATTAATATTATAAATTTATGCGAATATAATTACTCAAACTCAAATTCAAATCTAATCGAGATCCAAGGGTTAAACTCATTAGTAATATTACGACCCAAATTTCTAAGGCCCAATTGCTCAGACTAAATTTAGGTATAAGTATTTGCATGTGTTTCCAATACTTTGCAAAATTATATCACAATATCGTCAGTATGTTACACAAATGTGGGGCATCAAAAGCAAATTGGGCACGCGAAAAGTCCCCCCACTAAATGATTGAAAGACCAACTCATTCAATATGCAAATAGCCCAATACCAGACCAGTATTAAGAGAGCTCCTCCACGGACTTGTTTATATGGTGGCCTTGTAATAAAATCCGGCCCGTTACACTTTCATCGGATGAATGTTAGGCCCATAATATAACTTTGCAAATTTCCAGGCATACATGCCCAAACCAAATAATTTAGCAATTGTAATCGTATTGGATCTAATATTGGTTATCTAGCATTCTCAGAATTTTTTTACATCAGCACAACTAACATATTAAAAGGGTTAATCAATTCTGTGATAATGGTATATAATTTCGACAACATGCTTAATAATTTAGTAAATCATGGTAGTTATGGAATTGTAGTGCCCTACATTGATCATGGAAGAATTTTGAAGTTATTGTAAATGAATTCAAAGTCTTTTTTTTATTGAAATTTGAGTATATTATTTTGATAAAAATAAATAAATCAAGTACCATTCAAAGAAAGGGTGCATTGCTTCTTTAAGTAAAAAATAGAAGGGTTTTGTATAGGTATGATGCTAGCTAAACTTGTAATATTTGTTGCTCTTTAAAAATCCATCGAATCCCTTTTTGAATTGTTGAAATATATTTTGATTGAAAGAGTATGATTTATATAATAGATTACTTTATTGGATTCCAACGGAATTCAAAATTCAAATATTTTATATTTAAATAGTTCAAAATGCATCGTAAAATGATTTATAAAACAATTAGTACGGTTTGATTCTTGAACTTGATTAGTAGTACTTCTAGTTCCCACTTCTTCCCCACACTATGAGAAAAAGGGGAAAGGATTTATGTACACTTTATTCCTTATTCTAGTAAGTCTTTGTGAAATAAGTTTGATAAGAAGAAAAAAAACGCTAATAGACCCTCCTGGTCAAACCTTAGATATTTTTTCAAACTTAATCCAATTTCAAATGATTTGAATCTAGTTCAAGGCGCTTTGGTGGAATTTTTACGAACAAAAAAATTACGCAGCTAGAGCCTTGACTCCTCCCATTGCTTTGGAACTTATAGTTTCATGTTCTATTTAGGGGAGTCGCTTGAGTGTCAAAATCAAGTGGTGATTATATTTTTCTTGGCTCATAATTGATCTCTTGGAAAATCAAGAAAGAAAAAATTATATCTAAGTCCCAAGCTCGACGATTGGAAGAAACAAAAGAAAAATAGAATTTAGCCGAAAAAAAAAAGCAAGACAATGAATACCATAACTGATTCGTTAGAATAATGCCTACGTGCTAATTGAATTGGACGTCTTTGTACTCTTGTAGCAATAATATTTTTCATATTAATATCAATTAACAACAATCTTTATCTTAATTTTAACATATTAGAATTAGATAAAATCTCAATTCTCAAGACAATACTTAGTTATGAGGCATTATCGTGTATAAAATGACACTCATGAAATATGCCTTTATAACTGTGATTTTAAAAATATTTCAAAATAAAGATTTATTGATACGGATATTGATAAACCCATAAAAAATTTGCTCATACAATATAGGTTCACAAGAAGGGCGCCTCATTCTATGGGTACTAGTTTGTGATACTAGTGTACGTATACGAATGCTTGTTAAATAACAAACACATTGAACTATGCCACTTGAAAAATTTCAAAGAAGTTTTGATTGTAATGGGATTTTTCTTTGTTACAATAGTACATGAATTAATTTTTTGACTTGATGTATTATTACAATTTTGTACATAATATGACGCATTTTGATTTATTTTTTGATTGTATGAAAATCACAAAAAAGATATATGAAAATTTATGAGCAACTAAAAATCCATCTATCAATATTTTTTTTTTCAAAACATCATATATGAAAAGTATATTGATCAAGATTTGGATTTATGTAATAATAAAAATATAATTTTAATCATTTAACTTAAGAGAATTATATTGTTAGTCTTGTAAATTAGGTGAGACTTTTATCCTTCATATGCATAAACATGCTAATTTCACTTTTAAAATTATAAAATTTCAAAATTTTTATTAGCATGCATTACATCGAACATAATGACGGTGCTTCAGATCACAATACTTGACGGCGATAGACGATAAAAAAAAAAAAAAAAAAACGCGACACTTGACGCGCGATAAACGACAACAAAAAAAGATTGATTTTTGCCTCCAAAATTGTAAAATTTTAAAATTCGTACTAATGTCATTATACTGAACGTAATGATGGTGCTTCAAATCAAAAGCATTTGACGGTGATAGACGACAAAAAAAATAAAAAAATGTAACACTTGACGACGATAAACGACAATAAAAAAAGACTGATTTTTGCTTCCAAAATTGTAAAATTTCAAAATTCGTACTAGTGTCGTTATACTGAACGTAATAATGATGCTTCAGGACACGACATTTGACGGCGACAAACAACAAAGGAAAAAAATAAAAGGAAGAAGAGACATACTTTGTTATAAATCTTTTTCAAATTATGTAGGAAAAAGACAATTTAGATTTATCTTTTTAGGATAATTTGTTGAAAATAATGATAGTATGTCGACATACATTAGTGTGTATATATATATTATATTATATGAACAAATTACATTTAGTAACAATAAAACAATGCATACTAACATTACTTGGAATGAGAAAAGCACAATCCAACATAAGTAGGATTGTTTATTCTA
Source organism: Paulownia fortunei (assembly GCA_019321725.1). Classification (NCBI taxonomy): domain Eukaryota; kingdom Viridiplantae; phylum Streptophyta; class Magnoliopsida; order Lamiales; family Paulowniaceae; genus Paulownia; species Paulownia fortunei. The sequence goes on along the minus strand of CM033114.1, from coordinate 176,696 downwards.
AAAAGTATTATAGAATATAGATGAAACTCAAACTCATAAAATGAAATTTACTCTAAGAAGTATATAGGGAGTTATTCTTCAATCACTAAAAGACTACGTCAAATACCAAGAAAAAGAACTTATAATATATAATTGATATTGCAGGTAAAAGAAAAACCAAATAAAAAAAAAGGAAAAATTGTCGTATGCACAAATAGTTTTTCAGAGAAAACAATATGAGAAACAAAATAAAAATTATCGAATAACGAGGAATGATTCACATGAAAAGAAACATTTGTTGCCTGCCCATTGCATCACTAGTTTGACATATGTATATATATATATTGTGGAAAATGCAGGTGAGAATTTGTTAGCCAAGGGCAGGATTGTTCAATCATAAAAATTAATTTTCTATGATTCAAACATCCCATCAAAAGATTTTTGATCACTAAGCGTATTTAATCGAAATTGATTAATTGGTTAAAAAAAACTTAGAAAGATTACCTCATAATGATTTCTAATAATCTTTCGTCTGATATTGAATGGTGCCACCCTTCAAACCTCCAAGCCTTCTCTAGTGTTCTCTCAAGAATTTTTAAAACTGCACTCTTATTTCTGTGTGTGTGGGCACAATGATGAAACTTGAATATAAACCAATTTGGGAATCCTGGATAAAATAGAATTCTTATCTGATAAGAATTCAGGAATCTTATCTGATAAGATCTTTTCCTATCCCAAATTTATGCAGTTTTAATAAATTACAACTCTTGTCATTTAACCAGTCCTTATACCGGAGCCACCAAAGGGACCTGATCGGACCCAATTAGACTAAGCTCCAATAAATTAATTTTGACCCAGTCAACTCATGATCGGTCAAAATAATTTATTAATCTTGTTTCATTCCACTAAAGAAACGAGACTGCACTCTTAATCCAATTGGAATTACTGAAGCTAATAATTAATTATATATATCCTCTGATTTATCGATCTTACATGTTACCCCCGTCGATCAACTGGAAATATTGGAATAGGGTAAATTGACCAAAATGCCCTTTTTCAATATTCATAAATGCTCAACTATCAACTTCTATCTGACAGTCTCATGTGATCACATCACACAATTAATTCAACAATCAATGTTGAATTACTGAGCTCAGATTTTACTGTCTATAAGAAGAACTTGTGAGATCATGATCATACCTATAAAATAGGTGACGGATTCCATATTACGAATATATGTTCTCCGTTATTTCACTTTAATTTCCAAAATACCGAGATATTGACCATCAATCTGATCTCACTCATTGGTACTTCAAGGAACTTCAAGTTAGTAATCGAAGTTCATTACTCGCTCAGGATTAAGGTGTCACGTACGACAATCAAGTGAAATTAAATCTGTATGGTCAAATTACAATTTCAATTTCACGTGGTCCAATCCAATACATAGAAATGTATTTTTAATTTTATTACCAAGTCAAAGATAGACTTCTATAAAATTAAAACGATCTTGTCAAAATAAATTGCCCGCATTTATTTACCGATCGTGGACAATAATACTTTGGATTAAATTATAAATTGAATCTTTTTGTGTTTAACAATTTAAACACTCAATTTATAATATCAAGACAATCCATGGACAAATGCAAGCTCAAAATGATTTATAAATAAATCAAAACAAATATTTTATTTCAAAATGTCATATTACATAATAATTTACTCAATGGGCATAATACTATCCAACAATCTCCCACTTGCCCTAGAGTAAATGAGACATGTCTAGTATGCCCATACATTCAATATGCCCCTCAAAACTCTTAACTGGTAAGCTCTTAGTAAAGGGATCAGCAAGATTTTCTGCAGATGCAATCTTGCACACTGTCACATCTCCTCGTTGAACTATATCCCTAACAAGGTGATACTTTCGTTCAATGTGCTTTCCACGTTGATGGTTTCTAGCTCTTTTGCATTTGCCACTGCTCCACTGTTGTCACAGTGTAAAGTTATGGCCTGTGATGCAGAAGGAACCACCTCAAGACTCAGCAGAAACTTCTTTAGCCACACGGCTTCTTTAGCTGCTTCACAAGCCGCCACGTATTCGCCTCCATTGTGGAATCAGCAATACAAGATTGCTTGATACTCCTCCAAACAACGGCACCACCACCCAATGTGAACACTGACCCTGATGTGGACTTACGAGAGTCCCTATCAGCCTGAAAATCAGAATCAGTATAGCCCACAGCCACCAATTCTGGAGCTGAATAAACTAGCATATATCCTCTAGTTCTCCGAAGATACTTGAGTATATGCTTTACAGCAGTCCAGTGCTCCGGCCCGGGTTTGACTGATATCTACTGACAATCCCAACAGCATAACAGATATCTGGTCGGGTACACACATAGCATACATGAGGCTTCCTACTGCCGAGGCATAAGGAACTTGCTTCATGTATTCCACCTCACTAGGAGTCTTAGGACAGTGCTCCCGTGACAAGTGAATTCCATGTCTGAAAGGCATTTGGCCTTTCTTGGAATTTTGCATAGCAAACCTCACCAGTATCTTGTCAATATATGAAGCTTGCGATAGAGCAATCTGTCTGTTCTTCCTATCCCGAAGGATATGGATTCCTAGAACATAGTTTGCTTCTCCCAAGTCCTTCATATCAAAATGTTGTGCCAACCAGTGTTTTGCTGATGTTAACACTCCTACATTATTTCCAATAAGTAGGATGTCATCCACATACAGCACGAGAAAAGTCACCTTGTCGTTCATAATTTTCTTATAAACACAAGGCTCATCAGGGTTCTGATCAAAACCATAACTCTTTATAGCTTGATCAAACCTGATATTCCAAGATCTAGACGCCTGTTTAAGTCCATAAATGGACCTATTCAGTTTGCATATTTTATGCTCTTGACCCTTTTGGATAAACCCATCTGGTTGCATCATATAGATGTTCTCGTCAAGATTTCCATTAAGGAAAGCTGTCTTGACATCCATTTGCCACACCTCATAATCAAAATGAGCTGCAATGGATAAGAGAATCCGAATAGACTTTAGCATAGCCACAGGCGAGAAGGTCTCTTCATAGTCGATTCCTTCTCGCTGGGTAAAACCCTTAGCGACCAATCTAGCTTTAAAGGTCTCTACCTTTCCGTCTACTCCTCTCTTTCTCTTGTAGATCCATTTACACCCTATGGGTTTTACCCCATTAGGCATATCTACAAGATCCCAGACAGAGTTAGTGTACATGGATTTCATTTCTGAATCCATAGCACTCCTCCAATGGTCAGCGTCTACGTCCTCCATAGCTTCTCTATACGAGGTAGGATTCTCCTCTTGTTCAGTGGAGACTGCCTCGAAAGACTCTCCATAGAGCAAGTATCTAGAAGGTGGTCGAACGACTCTCCCACTACGTCGAAGCGGTGGAGGCTCCTGGATAACTGGAATCGATTGTTGTTCTCCCACTATCTCTTGTGCCTCATGTCCCTCATTCTCAGATTCAGTACTTGGAGGTGACCGAACAATAGGGACATGATCTCCTCCCATCTCAGATACTGGTGAACCAGTGGGCACAGTAGGTGGAACCTCCATATGTCTCCCACTGGGTCCAGAAACTGACGGTGGTAGAAACATGAATTCAAACTGAGCAGGTTCAATGCGGATCTCTGGAATGGATGATCTAGGAATATTTTCCTTCATCTCTTCCAAAAGAACCTTACTCTTGGATTCATGTTCTTCTATATATCTGTCTTCTAAGAAGGTTGCATTTGTACTCACAAATACCTTCTTGTCCTGAGGACTATAGAAGTAATATCCTCTTGTTCCTTAGGATATCCTACAAAGATGCATACCTCTGATCTTGATTCCATCTTTTCCATCTTACCCTTAAGCACATGTGCAGGACATCCCCATACCCGGATATGTCTTAGATTGGGCTTACGCCCATTCCACAACTCCAGGGGTGTCTTAGGGACAGACTTAGAAGGAACCATATTCAATAAGTATACCGCAGTCTGTATAGCATATCCCCAAAAGGATGTAGAGAGAGTGGAGAAGCCAAGCATGCATCTGGCCATGTCTAACAAGGTCCTATTTCTCCTCTCTGAGACACCATTCTGTTGGGGAGTACCTGGTGCGCTCAGCTGGGATACAATCCCATTTTCTAACAAGTATGTTCTAAAGTCGTTAGATAGATACTCTCCACCTCGATCTGATCGAAGTGTTTTAATGTTTTTACCTAATTGCTTCTCCGCTTCATTTCTGAATTCCTTGAACTTTTCAAGGGCCTCAGATTTGCGAGCCATTAGGTAAACATAACCGTATCGAGAGTAATCATCAGTGAAGGTGATGAAATACTCATATCCACCTCTAGCTTGGACACTAATTGGTCCACATACGTCAGAATGCACTAATTCCAAGACTTCTTTCGCCCTAAGTCCCTTAGAAGTAAAGGGCCTCTTAGTCATTTTACCTTCCAAACAGGACTCACATACAGGCAGGAATTCCACCTTTAAATCACTTAAAGGGCCATCCCTTACTAGCCTCTGAATCCTATTTAGGTTAATATGACCAAGTCTTAGGTGCCATAAAAAAGTCTCATTAGTGGGAGACAACTTGATGCGTTTGTTAGATGTAGTGTGATACAATAAGCTGTCGGTAGGTTTTAAGACATACAAATCATTATTCAAACATCCCTTACAAATAAGGACTTTATTCAAGAAAATATCAACTGCCATTGATGAAAAATGGACATAATATCCTTGTCTAAACAATAAAGCAACAGAAATCAAATTTCTAGTAATATTTGGGACATAATAACAATTTCTTAAAACCAAATGTTTCTTATCTCTAAAATAAAGATAAACAATTCCAACAGCTCTTGCAGACACCACTGCTCCTGTGCCAACTCTGAGAGTATGTTCCCCTTCATTGAGCTCCTTGGTTACTTGGAACCCCTGCAATGTATTGCAAATATGATTAGTGGCTCCAGAATCTACTATCCAAGTATCAGTAGAATCAACCACTAAACATGACTCAATAAAGGATAACTCACCATTACCTTGCTTTTTCGAAGCTAGGTATTCCGGGCAGTTCCTCTTCCAATGACCCTTCTGTCCACAATAAAAGCACTTCCCCTTGGGCTTGCCATCCGACTTTGCCTTTTTCGCCTGTTGCTGTGGACCCTTCTTGTTGGACTTCTTCCTCTTATTACCTCCTTTGCCTTTCGGCTTGGAAGAGGATGGTCCAGTAGAAGTAACAGCAAGTGCATCACCACCTCTGGTCTTAAGAACATTTTCAGCATTTTGGAGCTCCTTCATCAATTCAGTCAGGGACATGTTCAGCTTGTTCATGTTATAGCTAACCTTGAACTGTGAGAACATCTCAGGAAGAGTCTCCAAAGCCATGTCAACCTGTGTCTCGATTTGATCTCAGCCCCTAAAACCTCAGCCACGTTAAACTGAGCGATCAATGCAAGCATATGATCTCTCACGGGCGTCCCAGGTTTCATACGCATGTTCATAATAGACCTAATAGCTGCCTGGCGGGCCTGGCGTCCTTGGTGCTCGAACATTTCCCGAAGGCTCTCCATGACATCACTAGCAGTTTCCATGTTCTGATGTTTCTGCTGCAACACATTTGAGATAGATCCCAAAATGTAGCAACGGGCCATCTCATCAGAATGGATCCACTTGTCATAGGCTGCCTTCTGTTCAGCCGTAGACTCCACAGTAGGTTATAGCGGGACATGGTTCAGTTAGCGCAAACTTATGCTTCTCGCAGTGAGAACAATCATCAAATTACGTTTTTTAGTACCTAATTAATTACGTTACCTATAAGTAAACGTGATTAATTAACACTTAAAATTTATCACCACATTGGACCCAATCTAGTAACCGAAACGGTGCAACCCTCCTATAGGGAGACCAAATAAATTGGCACAAGGTATACACAATTCTTACTAATGGGCTAATAGGGGAGGCCATGGGCTCACTAAAATAGTGCACCCTCACTCACTTAATATTTTCAACCATTTGGTTTTTATTCATTAATGATATCCTAACCAATTTTAACTCTTAAAATGGTTCAATCATTAATCATAATATTTAATTTTCTAATCTAATTAAAATTAGAAAAGAAAATAAATATTAAAAATTATACATGACAGTATAGTACCTAGAGCGGTGTAAATTTGATCTACATGATATGTTACATGAATGACATTTAATTCACAAATTAATTAAAGCAATAAAACAATAATTAATAAACAAGAACAAATTTATGGCCCATCTTAAACACAAATTACAAATAAATTAAAGATCCAGTTGGACCACAAGCCGGCCCAACTCTTCAATTTCCATTTGTAAGATCCAGCCCATTATCCAAATCAGAAGTCCAGCCCATTATCCAAATCTGAAGTCCAGCCCATTATCCGATCCAAAATAAAAATTCGACCCGTGCACAGGAAAACCGACCCGTGTACAGGAAAACCGGCCCGTGTATAGAAAACCGACCCGTTTCTGATTTTTCTTCCTCTTTTTTTTTTTAATCGGACCTCGATTTTTCAGCTGCCATCGCCGGATTTCTCGCCGCTGCCATCGCCAATTTTCTCCAGCCACCATCGACGCACACACTTCGGAGCCGAGGGCGAGGACGTGCAGCGACTGGCACCATCTCCGCCCGTCGCTTGAATCAGCGGCCAGCAACTCACCGTCGCGAAGGTGAAGCCGCCGTCGTCGCTTTCAGATCCAGGCGCTCCGTCCGCCGCGGTCGTCGACAGATACAGCAATGGGCGGCGCTGCTTTGATGCTTACCATCTCCTCCGCGTGAAGCACATCCAGAAAACTTCCTTCGCCATCGATCGCGGTCAACAGCCTCTTCTTTAACAAATTTTTCTTTAATTGCATCCAAGTCCTCCGAATTTTGGAGAAGATGCAGTTGAGTCTTCATATTTTAATTGCAAGAAAGTCCTCCGAATTTTGGAGAAGATGCAGTTGAGTCTTCATCTTTTAATTGCAAGGAAGTCCTCCGAATTTTGGAGTTTATACAACAAAAATAATAATTTTCTATTGCAATAAATCAAATCAAAAGGGAAATTATGGAATCGTAATCCACCCCTTTTGTTACAAGACTCGAAAATACAATTACATCTCAAAAAAAATCTAAGGCCATAAATTGTTCAAAATTAAAACTCATTCAATCAAATAATTAAAATCATATAATTCTAACACCGCTCAACTAACACATGCATAAACAAATTAATCAATTTGAAATACGCAAAGTAATATCAAAACTCAGGCTCTGATACCATATGTTAGCCAAGGACAGAATTGTTCAATCATAAAAATTAATTTTCTATGATTCAAACATCCCGTCAAAAGATCTTTGATCACTAAGCGTATTTAACCAAAACTGATTAATTGGTTAAGAAAAAACTTAGAAAGATTACCTCAGTAATAATTTCTGCAATAATCTTTCGTCTGATATTGAATGGTGCCACCCTTCAAACCTCCAAGCCTTCTCTAGTGTTCTCTCAAGAACTTTTAAAACTGCACTCTTATTTCTGTGTGTGTGGGCACAATGATGAAACTTGAATATAAACCAATTTGGGAATCCTGGATAAAATAGAATTCTTATCTGATAAGAATTCAGGAATCTTATCTGATAAGATCTTTTCCTATCCCAAATTTATGCAGTTTTAATAAATTACAACTCTTGTCATTTAACCAGTCCTTATACCGGAGCCACCAAAGGGACCTGATCGGACCCAATTAGACTAAGCTCCAATAAATTAATTTTGACCCAGTCAACTCATGATCGGTCAAAATAATTTATTAATCTTGTTTCATTCCACTAAAGAAACGAGACTGCACTCTTAATCCAATTGGAATTACTGAAGCTAATAATTAATTATATATATCCTCTGATTTATCGATCTTACATGTTACCCCCGTCGACCAACTGGAAATATTGGAATAGGGTAAATTGACCAAAATGCCCTTTTTCCAATATTCATAAATGCTCAACTATCAACTTCTATCTGACAGTCTCATGTGATCACATCACACAATTAATTCAACAATCAATGTTGAATTACTGAGCTCAGATTTTACTGTCTATAAGAAGAACTTGTGAGATCATGATCATATCTATAAAATAGGTGACGGATTCCATATTACGAATATATGTTCTCCGTTATTTCACTTTAATTCCCAAAATACCGAGATATTGACCATCAATCTGATCTCACTCATTGGTACTTCAAGGAACTTCAAGTTAGTAATCGAAGTTCATTACTCGCTCAGGATTAAGGTGTCACGTACGACAATCAAGTGAAATTAAATCTGTATGGTCAAATTACAATTTCAATTTCACGTGGTCCAATCCAATACATAGAAATGTATTTTTAATTTTATTATCAAGTCAAAGATAGACTTCTATAAAATTAAAACGATCTTGTCAAAATAAATTGCCCGCACTTATTTACCGATCGTGGACAATAATACTTTGGATTAAATTATAAATTGAATCTTTTTATTTTTAACAATTTAAACACTCAATTTATAATATCAAAACAATCCATGGACAAATACAAACTCAAAATAATTTATAAATAAATCAAAATAAATATTTTATTAAAAATAGCATATTACATAATAATTTACTCATATAATACTATCCAACAAATTGAACATGTGATTAAAGCTATCTTGCTTGTCATGACTCAAGAATCTTGTCTCTAAGAATCCTCCTCCTCGGCTACTTCGTCATTCCACTCATCAGCCAAAAAAACCAAAAAAAAAAAAAAAGGGGGGAAAATTATGGTCGACCCCACCGCCGTGTCGAGGTGGCAAGTACCCAGCTCACGGTGCTGCATGGCGGGACAGCGGTTTCGGTTTTCCGCCAAACTCTTTTCAAAAAACCGCTCTTCTCTTCGTCTCTCCTTCATCTCTCTCTCTCTCTCTCTGAGATTAATGAAAGCTAAGAAAAACACAGCAGAATTAAAAAGGTGACGGAATCCCACTCCACCACTCCACTCCAGTAAGTGTCCATTTTTTCAACAAGAAAATCCAGAGAGAGAGAAGAAAACAAAAGTAAATAAAAGAAAGTAACGCACCCTTAGTAAGAGGGGGAAACAAACGCCATTGATTTCAGCTGCCAGAAAACTCCTCAGAGCTTTTTCAACACCTGGACCTTCTCCTCTTCCACCACCTCATTTTTACTCCATTTTTCCATTCGTCACTCCCATCGATCGTCCACATCCACAAGGGCCACTCTCTCTCTCTCTTACTATTTTTTTTTGCTCGCTCCCTTCAATGCATGTGGATTCTTGTGGGTTGTAGTTAACACACACACACACACACACAAACACACACTAATTAATTTCTTTCTCTTAACTTAACTCTGGTTAATCTTCTTTATCGCTAGCTCGTCACTCTCTCTATCTCTACTTTTTACTCTCACTCCCACAAACTTACAACAGGTTTTTAGGGCCTAAAAACAAAAGATTGAACCACCACCATGAATGAACATTGCACAAGTGTCGCCTCTGATCACCCTATTCTTGCTAAATTTAGAACAATTAAACTCACTAACCCATCACTGCCCATCACTCCTTCTCATTATAAGAGTCCACCTCCCCCACTTACCTATAGTATCCCTCCTCTCTCTCTCCCCCCAAGAAACTCTTCGCCACCACCTCCGCCTTTACTGAAATTCTTCCCGTCTCTGCTACCTAGCTAGAAAAAGAAAATACCACAAAAAAAAAAAAAAAAAGTAGAAAAGAAATGGAGAGAAACGAGGCAAGTTACAGTGGGAATGGGATAGGCACAATGGGCAGCAGCAGCATTGCAGCGGTGAGAGGGGACAGGAGGAGCAGCACCCGCCGCCAAAGAAACCAGCAGCGGCAGTCCTTGAATCGGGCCGACCTTTTCTCGGGCCCGGGCTTCAATGTTCAGAGAGGACCCAGAATGCCGAGGTCCAGGCGCGCTAGCCTTGACGCCCTCACTTTTCCCGGCTTGCACGTGCCACCTCTTCCTCCCCCACGTGTAAACCCTCTTCCCTACTTAAATAATTTTCTTAACTTTCATGTTTTTTTTTTTTTTTTTTGGCCCATTTTAAGTGTGATTATTTCTTTTCTGTTCGTCTTTATTAAATACTCCATAACAGGATGTGAAACTGAAAAGGAAAAACATAAGCAATGAAAATTAAATTTTCTCGCATTTGTTTTTTGGCACAATATAAATGGAAACTGATCTTTCGGAATGTGATGGAGCTAGATTATGAAATGAAATGGAAAATTATATATCTGTTCGCATACAAGCATTAACGTGTGCGTTATTTTCTAAACCATGTTTTACTTAGTATTTTCTTTATTTAAAATCAAAGATATATCCAGACGCAAGGCTTATTTATTTTAAAAATTTTTGGAGCAAAGACTTAAGGTTGGTAACTAGTACTACAGTTTAACAACGTTTTTCTTAAAAGTATTGGGAACTGAATATTCACATGAATTCGTAAGTCCTATATATGTATAGACACTGTATAATTGAGTTGGGCAGGGGCAGGTGATCCGATGTCTGAGTCACTTCCACTGCTGATCATTGGATTATGGGGTGGCGTTTTTCACTGTTTATCCCCTTGATTCAATGGTTGTGGATGCCTGATGCTCCATCCAAGAATTTTCACGGCTTTAACACAAGTATCCATCGATCTGATTATTGTTCTTGGAATAACCTCTTCCCAAAATTCAATTACGTTCTGTATTTTTCATCAGTTCTGTTTTTCTTTTAAGCATTATTCTACTGATTTACAAGTCATTATAGGTTTGAAATTTGGACTTTGGGTGGGTAGGAGCTCAGGTTTTCTAATTCTTTTGTCTTTTGCTAACCACTTGTGTAACCTTGGTCTCTATACTAGGCGGTGCAGGCTGGAGTTTTCTCCTGTCTGGCTGCTTTTGAAAATGCAAAATGAAGAACAAAAACATTCTTGATTGCTTTAAAATCTTAATTAACTCTACCATTTACAAAGATGTACCATTACTCTGGATTATTTGTTGGCTTTAATTTTATTTTATTTTTTGTCTTTTCAGAAATACAATTATTATACTTGAATCTATCCGTTTGCATGTTATAATAATGTCAAAACATTGTCAATGTTTTACAATATTGGTTAAGAAATTATAATATCGCCAATTGCTTTTCATCTTAATAAAGTTTGCCAAATAGATTAAGAAGCCTGGACGACAAGTTTAGAGGCCCAGGACATCAAAGGCAACAAGTTTTACAAGGTAGCTTACTTATTTTAATCCATAACAAAATATAAATAGATAAAACAAATGGCCAGCCAGTGAAGCATTAAGCATGCTTCTTGAGGTATGCAAACAGGGATTATCTTTAGTATGATGGACTTGGTTCCATGGGGATGAGTGGAGGGACAAAATTGTTTTATTTACTTATTTATTTATTTTTATTAATATATTATATAATTTATTTATTTATTTGTTTTGGAGGGTTGGGGGGTAGGTGTTGAGGGGGATGACACACAATCTTAAGTGTGTGTATTAATATATGAACAATGTAAACAGGCCATAGTAGGCAATATATGTTTACGTTTGGGGATCATTTATAGGTGAAGAAGTAATTTGTGAAAGATTTTCCCATCCATCCATGAAGTATATAATTTAGTTCTAAGATTCACAACACGAAGCAATAAGAAATTTCATTAACCACATAAAAGAATTTTGGAAGTTCCCGCCATTGACTAGCGACAGAAATTTTACATTTATTTGTTGAAAAAGTGTTATGAGTGTGATGATAATGATCATTTAACTTTGACCCTGCTTTTCAATTTTGTGTGTGCATTTGCTCAAGTTAATGCTTCCAAGTCAGCGTGTGTGCTATTGATTTAAAAGCTACCAGAGGAATGTGCTTCTGTTAAAGTTCCTATCTCAGTGGCAATTTACATCTGCCCTTTATTTTTAGCATTTTATCTGGCGGCGGCGGTTTGTTACCAACGACCATGGGAGTAATGCCGCATCTGTCTCTGGATTCCTATTATAGCGGTCGTTAGCCTATATATGTCGCCAGTAAATCTAGCAAGTGCTTGTACATTTAATAAAGTTGCTGGCTGTAAAGTATCGTACAAATTTGGACGTTTATTCACCGGATGTTGGGTGCTTGACCCTCTTCTCAAAAACTTTTTAAATCTAGTACTACTCCAAATTGGAACGATTCAAATCAAGTTCTCTTTAAGATCATTATTGACAGTCCTATTTTTTAATGTTTTCAGGAAATTGATATTTCGAAACTTTGTTATCTTTTCAAGAAGCAGCTCAAGAACAGTGATGTAGGTGGCCTGAGAAGAATGGTCCTTCCAAAGGTTTGCATCTGAAATTTTGCTTGTTTACTGCCAATTCGTTCGTTTTAGTTGCAGCACTTTCCAACTGTTCTGTCTATATATCCTTTTTCGTTCGAGTGGTAATCAATATAGTCATATTATCTGAGCATCTGTAAGTAACTCAAAGAGTACAATTGTTATTTAGAAGGTCCAACTTGTGTTGACTTTTAAAGGGCTGCTACATAGCCTAATCGAGTTGTTTATCACGGTTAATTTCAGAGAGATGCTGAGGCACATCTCCCTGTCCTTGAGGCCAAGGATGGGATTCCTATCAGCATGCTTGATATGGATGGCATTCATGAGTGGTGGTTTAAATTCAGGTTTGCATTGAACTGGTTGCTTTTTGTCATATTAATCTCTCCAAATGTTCACAAACAGCATTACCTTTATACAAGTAGCTATTCCAGCCTTTTCAGTTGTTAGTTAATGGCTTTTGCATGCATGTTTTGCTATGTTATTGTTGCTGCACTTAGTATGTTTTGTTGCATTTTTTCCTTGTTTTAACTTTGCACTTAGATCCTCGTCTAGTATTTGTAATTGAACATCGTAGTTACTTTTGTAGTTGTTTCTTTACAACTTTGTCACGGTTAGGTTCACACCTTGCATTCCAGTGCTTCATTACAGCTTGTTTGATGTCAACAAGCCTTGTGCTGGCAAAACTGTCACCAAGTGGTTGTTTTTAGTATAATAATGTGAAGTGCTACCTTGGTAAAGTGGCTTCTAACGTATCAAGAAAAGAAACAGAGAAAAGAAAGAACCAGAAAAAATAAAAAGGAAAATAAATTAAAAGGTGGTTTCTATAGTTGGCTGTGAATCCCTCGAACTGAAAATGATGTTTCTTTTCGTGGCTACTCTCAGAGGACTCAAATGCCAAATAATTTCACTCTCTTTGATTCTTCCTCATTCAGTCAATTCTAAGTAGAAAGATTAGCAGCATTATGTGTCAACTTAGAACATTATTTATATCTAAACATGCCATACCAGTTTATTTATGTAATACTGGTTCATATCTTTTTTCCTTTCCGCATACAGATACTGGCCAAATAATAGCAGCAGAATGTACGTACTTGAGTCTACTGGTAAGATCTCCAGAAAAATCTTTCCCCTTTTTTTTTTCCCTTCTATATCTGTTGCTTCTGAATTCAAAAGTCATTTTTACAACCTGGTGGCACACCTCATCAGGGGATTTTGTCTACACTCATGGCTTGGTACCTGACGATTACATTCTTGTATACCAGAACATTGAAGACGGAAGATATGTAAGCAAAGACTGCTTTGGATATCTATGTCCTTGGAGAGTTTTCTTTGTTGATTCTATCTGACGATTCTTATTACTGTTTAACCGATCAGTAACTCTTACTATTCTTGCTAATATTTATCAGGTCATTGAAGCAAGGAAGAAAGAAGAATATGACGCACCAAGGATATTTAATGATCTTGTAATAAATGAATCCACAACTGACTTGACACTCCCTGCACTCCCCGCTCTAGATGGCACGGAAACATTGTACGGATACGACACTACCTTCTTGGATGATTCTCCCCTCGATTATCTAGGAGAATCAGTCAACTTACCAAGTCTTGGATTGAACTCATCTTTTGAAGCCATTGAAAACTACAATGCTGAAGACTTCCAATGAATTTGTAAGTTGGTTGTGGGGGTGTCAAATATGTAATATTATTTTTGTTTGGTTTTGGGTTTGAAGGGCACTTTCTGGGGAGGGTATGTAAACTATTGCACATATATATAGCTGCAATAAAGGGCACCAAGGACCTAACTTGGTCATAGTATTGCCCTTCATGTGCTATAACCTTTGAGGCCTAAAAGAAAGGTCTGTTTCTTTTGCCAGATGTCAAAACTTCTTAACAGTGCTACTATGTATGATTTGCTGTGTTATGTAATGAATTAAATTATCCTTATATCAGAAATATATACTGCTGAATCTGTCGTCTTAATTTGAGCTTTATGCAGACAAGGACTAAACTGGAGGAGGTTCAAGTCTACTACTGCTACAATTTGTTAACGCTAACCCTCGTCTCTAGGGCAAAATATGCTTGAAATGCTTTCTTATTCTCTGCCTCAGTACTAGAAAACAAGTTACCAGTGAAACTTGGGAGAAACTAATGCGTATTAGAATAGGTAAAGAAAGATGTGAATAGCAAAACGAAAGGGAAGAATATAAACAACGGTCTTTAGCCTTTTCCGCAATATTTCCATTTTAAGTAGCAATATATGGGAAATAACTTGAAAGAAAAATATAAATGACTATCATTTGAGGATATCAATGAATAAGGTGCCAATTATACTGGCCATGTCACAAAACTAGACCACTTATTTGAAGTTTCCTCCTGAAATTTTAATGGGGACATCATATCTGAAATTCTAAGGTGTACTCTCAATTTGTCTTTAATGTCATCCTTACAAACTCACTGCAAGAACACATGAATCTAATGTAGCCTCTTGGAATACAAGAAACACATGCAGTTCAGTTTCAGTTGATGCTCTCAACTGGTTGCCAATTGATGATGATCAATAGGCAGGATGTAATCTGTTCTTGACAGTCTTAACACTAGCTCTTTTTGGCACGTAATTGATGAGGCAATATGACTCTAGATTGAATGAATGCATCCAGCTTATTACCATTCATATAGTCAAACGACAAAGGGAGAGAGACAGAGAGCACAAAGTGCTGTGCCCGGCAGGGTTGGGGGACAGAGCCGCTGTTCGCTGTCAATAAACAGCTTTGAGTCCACCCACGGAAGAGCTCAAGTAGGCTGGCACCGCCGGTAGCCCATGCAGGTGGGAGGTCGTGAAGCAGCGGAATGAGACGGAGCACATTGGGATTGGGGAATTGGTCTAATAAGACCTGCTTAGTCACCCTAAGCGAGTTGGGTTCATGACAGATTCGTATTTTACTTGAAACCCATTGTCATGCCAACGCTAACTAAAAAAAAGCTGTAGCATGGAGTTTCTGTCATCAAGAAAAATTCTGGATAGAGAATTGTAGCTACAACGCCCAAGAAATGAAGCTGTAGAGCCATAGTTCCGAATTTTCTAAAGAAGTCCCAGCATCGGTCAAAAAAATTTGAATTTTAAGTTGATGAATTATATAAATAGAAAACCCTACGGTTTGGCGGGATCTTTTATTGAATTTTGAAACATTAGTCATAGTTCTTTTATTATATATCTTCATATTGCATATGGATCTAAGATGAGAACCTATTCTTAATGATTTGTTCTTAGTTTAATTTCATAGACTATAATGAATTATTTAAGAAGAGTATTTTTAAATGACTATTGACAGATGCTTGTAGAGATCTTAATGTTCTTGAATGACATTCAAAATTAGGATTTTACATTGTAAGGGGATGAAATTACCTAAAAGAATTGTTTGAGAAAATAAAGTCTTCGAGTTCATCAATTTTGAGTCTTTACTACTCAAGTGTTTATTTTAAATTCAGAGTGATACATGTTAACAATAATCCACGTCCAGTTCATTACTTGTTTGATATGTAAACTTGCTTGCATAATTTCAGTGAAGACTTCTTTGACTTTATCTGGAAGAAAAAGCTGATTTTGAAGCTTTGTTCATTTTTACTCCATCCCATTTCCAAATTTCTCCGTGGGTTGAGATGAGGGATTGATCACGTCTCTATTAGTAACAAGTAACATCTCTTGTTCAATTTTCCACTTTCATTGTCTATCCGAAGAAGACTGAAGGAGTAATTTTCCCAGTCCCTGGTGGCAAATACTGATGCCCACAAACCAAAGGGCTCCATCCTGGATGGATCGTACATCAAAACAGAGAACGCAATAAAAGAGAAAATAGAGTATAACTGAAAAACTGTAAGTATGGCAAAGGAGGGGAACAGGATGACGACTCAAAAGGAAACAAGCAAAACGAACATGTATTCCCAAAGTTGAGAAAATAATTGATCTTCATACACGAGCTATGAGAGAAAAGTAGCTGGGCAGTGCTAAGTTTGATCCTCCATATCTGCCCATTATTTTAATTGCTTGGAGGCACTTTCACAATCCTAAAGCAATGTCTATTCTAAAAATCCACAATGACTCAAAGCATGTGGAGTATTCAGACCTCCAAGATCATTTTAGTCGAGCATAAAAATTGTTACAGTATCAAAAACCAAAAGAACACTCTCCATCTGCTAACGTGATAGCAAAACATCAGCTTCTACATTTATTGCCCCTTTGGAGAAGGTACTGTCTCAAAGTCTAAATACCACTCAAATTATGCAATTTACTCTACACCTTTGGCAAGTTCAGTGGCAACCGGTGCAGGAGCAACGCCACCAGTTGTTGGCCTGGAATTACAAATAGAAGTTAACAAGGTGTACCATACATGCATACATCCACAACCACACACGAACATAAATCCACAGGGACAGACGTTGAAGTCAAGGGATGCAAAAGTATATTGGTCAAAAGAAACCAGTAAGGAAAACTTACAGGCCAACAAAAACTTTGAATGCATCATAGATACCCCACTGGGCTCCTGTGAGAGTTCCAATCATGACGATTCGAAGAGGAAGTCCCCGAGTAAATAGACCCCACAGCCCAAGCTTCTTTACAGCCTATGGCAATAAAAACAGAAGGAACATGAGGGAACAAAAAACCCAAAAAAGGCAGCACATATATCGGGACAAATTAAAAACAAATTACAAAAACAATGAAACCAACGCAGACTACAAGCACAACACTCACATCACCAACAGTTGCACCCTTGGCATTGTTGAGGAAAGAGACGAGGTTGTCAGCCGGATGCGATACAACAGCACAGAAAACACCAGCTATATATCCACCAGCAAAACTGATACCAAGCTGCAGGGGCTTGCTGCAGTCATTTTTAGGTGTGGGGATTGCATGCTTGTAAATGAGCTCCACAATAGTCTCAAAAGATGCAAACTTCATCATTGTATCTGAAAGTAAACGCACCCATATCTAAGTGGCTGCTATATTGGCAATACAAATTCAGAGCATATATAAATGTTACACATATACACAAAGTACAAAAGGTAACATTTGGCAACATTTTCCATCCATCTCAAAACAAAAAGTGGAGGGTACAAAAAACTAGTATTGAAATGCCAAATCAGTATATCAGCTACTTAACATTGTAAGGGAAGACACGGACAGAGTACATGAAAAATCAGAGGCAGCTACAATATAAAGAACATAAAAAATTTTAATACATTAGAAAATTAACGAAATCAGCCACCCAAGCCCAAAGAACTAGCAATCCTTGACAGTCTAAACAACTTTTTCAAGTGAGCCCAAATACTAAAATCACAAGGACGACAAATTTACCTTCTCAAAAATTATTTCACAAGTAGCATTTTACCTCATGAAATTGAGAAGTCGAAGAAGATGATGATGATGATGATGAACATGGACATAATAAGTTAACTAAACTCAAACAGGCATCTACAAAGACCAGATCAATAGTCCATTAATTTGGGATGCAGTCCAACTATCCAATGCACAGATGACACCATGATTCTCGTCAATGTTAGTCAGACAGAGTGTGTTTTATGCTTCAATTGAAGGATATTCTACCAGAAACTGGTATAATAATTACTATCCACCTATTTTGTATCATCACTTTCACAAAGCACTGAGAAGCTCAATAAATGATTTCACACTATTTTCAAGAAAGCAGTTGATGCCACTTTATGCAACAATGTTTGTTCCTAGTAGAAAAGCCAAGCACACAAAGCTCCTTCGTCATGCACTACACTCCTTGATCAAACAATGTGTTTACTACTATGACATAGTATTTTGGAAATTAATTTAAACAAGAAAAAGCAAGCAACAGAAATAAAAAGAGTAACACACATAAGCTAAAACATACATGGAATCTGACGCCCCCAGAGAGGAACAAGGCCCTTGTACAACCTGCAAACATTTACAAACTATGACTCCCAAATAACTTTATATACATGCCAGAGCAAGGTCAAAACAAAATAAAACTTATCTTACATACCCAAGAGCACCTTCAGATCTTACAAACTTGGGAAGTCCATCAGCCAATCCTCTAGCAAAACCAGGTTGAGTCTGAACGCGAACCTTCACAGCCTCAAAGGGGCAAAGAGCAATGTCTGCTATCACCTCAGCAGAAGCAGAACCAGCAAGATAGATGAGAGTCTTGTATTTAGATGCATTTTCTGGTCCAGCGAGGTCAGAATAGTACTTCTTAAAGAATTCATAAAATCCAAACTTGCAGGCACCCTGGGCACTGTAACCAAGCAGGGTAGGTACCCAGCCCCTGAAGAAACCTCTCACTCCCTGCTCCTTGAGTAACACTCCAAAACCTGATGAGATGCTCTTGTACTTTGCAGGATCAATCTGGTAAAGTAGACAATTGTGGATCAGATGTATAACACCCAACCATTAACCAAATTTGTATATTACTTTTGCATCTTATTCTTTAGATCAGATCCATCCTCCCTCCCTTCCTCCCTCCCTCCCAACACAAAATTTGTATATTACTCTCACTTGATGTCTTAAAACAAATTCATGTGGACAATCAGAGAATATTTTTGCAGCTTTTTCTTTGGACAGAAAAAATCTAAATCAGTTATTTACATTTCTGATTCCAAAACCATCATATTCTGTTTAATTGATCCAGCAATTGAACATAGTATCGGCAAGACAAATCAGATTCTAGATCATGAAAGAATACATAAATCATTCACCGTCAGTAACGCACACTCTATAAACTTCGAATTACGTACAATCCACATAAATATAGAAACTTTATCTCCATGCTGAAATACAGAGAACCATATAACTAATGAGCAACATAAGAACATAAAAAAAGGAGGTCACAAATCTAATCCAGAGACGACTTCAACAAACAAAAACTCAAGTGTTCAAAATCAGAAAAGGACCAAACAAGGCAAAAAAGATCTGTTAAAAACGAAAATATATCTAAACAAAAAGTCAAATACATCGTCTGGAGAACATAAAAAATAATTGCAAAAAATGAAAATGATGTAGGAGTGAATAGATCTGGACCTGCATATTACATTTGACGAGATCAAGAGGAGTGACAGCCATGTGAGTAAGACCGCAGCTGAGTATTCCACCAACCGTACACGCGGCGTAGTACTGAGGAGAGAACATCTCAACCTTTCCAGGCTCGCTTGGAGCCGGGATCAGGAAGTTGTTCTTGGGAGAAGAAGACGATGATGGTGGAGTTAAGCTAGGATTGGAATGTCCGGCCATTTTATGGAGAGGTAGGGTTTTTGACGTGAAAGAGGTGGAGTAAAGGAAGGTGGGGATGAGAGATTGTCGGTCGGAGGAGAGAGCCATGAGCGGTTATTGTATGTTCAAAGAGGAGCAGCTAAGAGGAGGCGGCTCCTCCCAAGATGTTCGAAGCTGTTCTCCTCTTTTTCCAACGGAAAAAAGCGAATAGAGCGATGTTATTGGGGAAAGGGCATGGTGCGTTATTTATACGGAGAGATCAAGGCAAGAGTTAAATGGAAACCCGCCGTCCCTATTTTACTACCTAGTGTTTTATTTCATTACAAGAGTCGCGTGAGACTACCAAATATTTTTATAATTGAATCAACGATAAAATTAATTTTATTAAAATTAATAATTCAATCGATCGAAACGATTGAATTGACGGTTGAATCAATTTAATAAAAAATAATTATATATATTTTTATTTTTATATATAAAATAATAATATAATAAATTAATTATTATATAATACATTTTAAATATAAAAATTAATAAATAGTTATATAAAAATACATATAACAAAATATAAAATTTAAATAATCACATAAATATAACAAAATATCAAATTTAAATTTTTATAAAATTTAAAATAAAAAATTAAAAATATATATATAAAAATCGATCAAAATCGATTTTGGCCGATTGTGGACGGTTTTGACCGGTTGTGACTGGTCAAACCGATCAAAATAGTTTTTAAACAAAATCGAATCGAACCGACCTCCGATTCCCGATTAAATCGGTTGAATCGGCCGATCCACTCCAATTTTAAAAACATTGCTTTTAACTACTCTGATATACCAATTATCTATGAAATTTTGAACTAAAAATTCGTAATTTTGTAAATCAAAATCCTCAAAGCAAAATTAGACTTTAAAATTCACTTTATTAATAAATATAACTAGATCTTTCCACTTCAATAAATATTAAAATCTTCCAATGATATTCTTAGTGAACATTTTAAAGCAAATCTTGGAAGGGATAAAGAATGAACGTATTCTTACCAATTTCAGAGCATTACCACAAAATCAACAATCCAAATCCAATTTTCTTGTGCATTGCTAAACAGTTCATCAAATACAAATCCCTTAAATTCACATCAGAATCAAATGATTCAATTCGAAATGCATTGTTAGGATAAGCATATTCCATGCGTTCATTCTTCTGGTCACCTAAAATACAAAAATCCGCACTTATTTTTGTAATAATCATACTAAATTGAAAATGCAGAGCCTAGCATATGTGCAATTACATAGTCTTGGAGTGGGTTCTGGGACTGAAGATTTTTAGCAGTACTCCTGGACATGCATAGGGACTGAAGATTTTTGGCAGTACTCCTGGACATGCAAAGTAGTTAGAGCTCGATGTATAAGTTACATGGAGAAACAAAATTGCTCCAGAAGTTGATCAAATGGCAAATGAAAATAATATGGTGCAATTCTATAAGCTCTTCATCGCAAGAAATTGTTTTTGTCTTTTGACTAAGAACTAAGTTTGGCCAAACACCCTCTATATCCAGGTGATTTAACTAATCCGTGATTTTTCACAGATATCCTCATTCTCACCACATCTTCCCACCTACCAGCATCAGCATAAATGTTTGAGAGCATTGTGTAATATCCAGAGTTATTTCCATCTAACTCAAACAATTTTCCAGCAGCAATCTCCCCAAGCTCCACATTTTTGTGTATCCCGCATGAAGCCACAAGACAGCACCAAATAACGATATCAGGCCTCACCCTCATTTTCATGATCACATTACAAGCCTTCTTAAGATATAACCCGCACGACCAAGGAGATCAACTATGCAACCATAGTGCTCCAAACTCGGATCTACATCAAACTTATGTTGCATTTCACAAAATTGGAGGTACCCGATCATGTATGCACTTGCCCATCTGAAGAGCTCCTGAATGTGCACAAGCTAGTAACACTGCCGACAATGTCACTGCATTGTATTCAATGTTTGCATTTCTGACCATTGAACGGAAAACTCCAATCGCCTTTGCAGCCAACCCATGTTGTGCGTATACCACAATCATGGGATTCCAAGAAATAAAGTCTTTCTCATTCATCTCATCAAATACTTTCCTACAGAACTGCACCTTGCCACACTTGGCATATGCATCAATTAAAGTGTTACCAACACCCAAATCCCCGTCCAATCCTCTTTTGATCACAAATCCATGAACCCCTTGCGTGGTAGTCTTCTTAGAAACAAGGGAACAAGCTGACAAGATGGAAACCATGGCGACAGAATCTATGTACACTTCATCCTTCTCCTCAACCAACAGCTCTCTGAAGAGGATAGTCATTCTTAATATATCCAGTCATCATCGAAGTCCAAGAAACCACATTTCTTTGATGAATTTTATCGAACATTCTTCTTGCATCCTTCAATTCACCGCATTTAGAGTACATGTCAATAAGTGCGGATGACACATGAATGCTTGTTTGTGGACTTGCTTGCCGGAGTTGAGATCGCAGAGTGCAGAGCACAACTTAATGGTGAAAGGGAAAGTCCAACGTTTAGGTTTGAGGGAGAACTTGCGCATGGAGGAGAAGGCACGGAGTGCTTCAACCGAGCCGCCACTGCTCGGCAATGATTGCATCAGTCGTGTAGTGGCGTTTGTGAAATAAAACACGTAAATTCCATTTCACTGTATTCATCCATTAGCTTGCGGTGCACAGTTCTGATTTTTTTTCCTTTTGCCTCCCTTTTAAAATTGAGGAAAGTTTCTAGTATGTTTTTTGTTTTGTAATAACGGTTGCAGAGTATACGGAGTAACAAAGTTAAGAACAAACAAGAATCACCCAAGTAAATAGAAGACAAAACTGGATCTCATAACAACTTAATATCCTCCCAAATTGGAGACAAATATGTCTCCATCTATGATAACAACAGGAACTTTAATGCTACAAACACAAAGAATCACTCATGACTGTTGTCCCAACTCCAGAATCAACTTATCTCTCACTGGAAATGGAAACCATCAACCATGGAAATCAATATACTGAGGGGTACAAGAAGTGAAAACATAGCCTCAACTTGTAACTTTAAATTGTAGAATATAGAGACAACCGAATAGTATGTGGTATTCAGCTTGTTAGCAAGTGCTTGTTCTCCGGGATTCTCACTCATAATCTTTTTAATTGCCTTTAGAGAAGCCTAAGATGCGAAGTATCGTTCAATCTCTTTATTTGCCAACCAACTTTCCATGAATGTTGTAGCACGGTGATTGAAGAATCTTCTATGCAAATCTTCTGTGACATTACTGGACTGCAGCCAAGGAGGCCAGTCAGAAGACATTTAATTGGGGTAGAGTGACTGAAAACCCCAACACAAGAAGACACAAAAGAAGGGGTGCTCCTGACATTTATGTCACGAACTAATCCTTGGTTATTGGGTTCTCGAGGGGACATCTCATCATCAGCCTCATGATCTCCAGTTGTTGTCACAATTTGAAGCCTGCTCTTACCAGATTTCTTCCTTGGAAGCCCTTGCCGGTGCCTATGCAGCAAATCCCAGTGGGGTGGTGCGAGAGAAGGCCCGTCTCGATCGTGAATCAAATTTGCAAGCACATGAGATCCGCGGTTCGGGAAACCTGGGTTGTCACTAGGATCTGGTGGGGAGAAATCAGACCTAAATTTGTCAGGAAATGCCATGACCGTACCATTTAGGAACTGAACCATCCGGAATTCTACCTGCCTGAGTGATTCTCCAGATGGTGCAGAATAATCAGGCTGGAATTTCTCCATTAAACTCACTGTTTCAGGTGTGAAAATTTCTGACCTGTGGCATCCTTCCCAGTGCCCTTGGCTCATCTCCAGAAGTGCATCTGATGATTGTATATGTTCCTCTGAGAAATTCAACTCCTGCACAGTTCAATTCAAGGATAATCTTAGTGCAATTTAAGCACAGTTATAAGGTTGCACGTGGTATTGTTCCATGACATTTTTCATTCACCAGTTATTAGTTTCCAAATGACTTTATCAAACAAACATTGCAAAATTTCATGGAATGGTTTTACCTTCAGAATTAAGTTACCATCAATGTTTACATTTCTAAAGCCACATTGCTTTTAATACTGTCAAGGTGTCTTCATATTTAGAGCAAGACACACATGATTATGTTTTTATCATGAATCATATATAGAACCCCTGAAGATCAAAAAGGCGCATGTAATGTCTCAATTTAAATGATTAAAATCTCAATTTGATATAAGATTTACAAATGAACATTATTGGAAAGCAACTGACCAGACCTAGAACTTTAATACATATTAAGGAAGATGAGAATGCTTGATCATCCAGCTAATGAAGAACATTTTTCAGTGAAAGTGCATGAATTTATCTCTTTAGAGCCAAAAGAAACAAATTTCATAGTATCACTATTCTTGAGTACTTTAGAGGGATTAAGTACTGAAAATTATATCTTGGCTATGCCCAGGCAAATTCCAGAAGCACCACATACCAGAAGCTAGATGATTTTTGATTTGAAGTCCAACATGGAACAGAAAAGCAGTGCCTCTCTCAGTTTCATAAAATTAACTAAGGTTCACTGCTTTGGTCAACTAGTCAGCCTTTGGAGTTTTAATTTACAATGTTGAGTTTGAATTTCAACTCCACTTTTAAAATGATAATATCTAGATGGAAATATTAGACAGAAAATATTGGTGAGTAAAATGACATAAATTATCAGGCCAAAAAAACAAAAGTTAATCAATCAATCTTTTGCCAAAGGTGCAAGGTTAAGTCTAGGAGAATATCAGTTTCATCAGGCCCATCTATTTCCAGTAAACTGGCTCTAGATAAGGCATGTGAAGAATTGGTTAGCTTTTGGGTACCAAGAAAGATGTAACTTAGGAGAACAGAAAAGAACAACTTTATTGCTCCCCTATTCATATATAGGAGCTTCAATTCAGAACTAAACTTCTTTCCAGATATGCAAGGCCACATCGTCTGGCACATTTAACAGTATACCCTCAAGTAAAAAGACAAACTGATCCTTCAGGGATAATGTAGGAAGCTCAAATAAACTATTTAAATGACCCTCATACATGGAATGCCCCATCATGGCAAGTATGGGAGATGACAATAGGTTAACTGGAGTAGATTAATTAGAAATCAGATAGATACTCGCAGTCCTGCGGGAATAGAAGAGCATAATTTTCAAAGTAATTCAAGCTCAAATCTGGAGTGCTCGTGAATAAGTGGCATGTAAGAAAAATGTCCATACCATTATCTAGGAATAAAGGAATAGTCCCTAATTAAGTTAATTGTGCATATTTTGTAGGGAATTTCATCATTGAACGTCAGCATCTTAAATTTCAGTTAACGAGTCTTATTTAGGTAAAATTAGATTATGTACACAGATTATCACTTTCACTTCGCAATCCTATTTTATTACTTGTTTACTAAAGCAAAATGAATAACCCCTGCATCTCTTCCCCATTTTGGGATTAACATGGTAATAATCTAAAGTCCTCTTCTAATGATTTAATTTATTTCAGCTATTGGCTTTCACATCGCCTGTTAATTCATTTCTTGTTGAACAAAGTAACTGAATAAATGCACAAATTAAAAGGAAAATCCTAAAGAGAATTGGTACAGACAGAGAGGGAGTAGCTTTGAAACATTCAATCACACAGCTAAGACTTTTGCATCTAGGCGCACACTCTCGTATCTGTCAGAAAACACATACTTACCTAAACACCATTGGTAGATGATGCTACCAATAATAGAGAGCTCCCTTTTTCCCAATAAATGGCAGCAATATATAGTATTTCCAAATATCGCTTAATGATAGGATATTGCTTATATTTTGTTTTTTGAGGATCCGTGAATCAAATGGTATTTCTTTTCAAATTTTATCCTCTTCTTTCTTGCCCTTGCCATAATGGTTCAGGTCCTAAGTAAAAGCTATAGCCTGTTTCCAAAACTCAGTGGTTCCATCAAACCAATTGTTGATTCAAGTCAATTCAGATTAATATTTAGGCATAGATATTCAAACCGGTCTAAGAACTAGGCACAGTACGAAGTTGGTTCAGCTCATACAAAATAAGTATCTTCCAAATGTAATGAATGAAATAGCAAAATAACTGCAGCTACTTATCACGAAATACAGTACGGCTTCTTAATGGATCTACTGCTTGAAAAACTACCCAGATTTCAACAAAATTCCATCAGAAGCAAGCAAGAAGAATAGCATACCTGGCAAACCGATTGTGCGGTGGCTCGGACCCGATCCAAAGGCGAGGTGTAAACCACATTAAACCTCACTCCTTGAGACTTCAAAAACACGGCGAGTGCTCGAGCCTGGCGTTTTCCATTAGGGGTGAGTGAAGCATCCGGGCAGCGGCCGGCGATCAAATCGGGCCTCAAATTCATGTGGCACTCGCCGTGGCTAATCAAGTAAACCTCGGTGAGTGCCCGATCGTCGTCGGCGGGGGCAACGGAGAAGGTGCGATGGAAGTGAGGGGGCGGTGGCGGGAGGGGCGGAGGTGGGGCGAGGACATTGTAAGGGTCCCACACCTTGATGGAAGGACCCATGCGTGGTGTACCGTAGGTGGAGAGCTGCGGGGAAAGAGGGGAGGCGGACGCGTGGCACGGCAGCATTTCCGGTTCCTGTTCGAGAATTTTCTTGACCATGGCGTGATCTCTTGTGTTGTTTGGAATGTTGTGTTGAACGTCGTCGTCTTCTTCTTCCTCTTCGTCTTCAACATCATCATCTTCTTCTTCGGCTTCTTGCTGTTCGTCTTCTGAGGGCACTTGAGCCGACTGTGAAGAGCCCATGTGGAGGAGATGGGCTACTTAAAAATGTAATCTTTAAGATCTATATCTATCCCTATCGAGATTTGTTATTTCAATTGATGGAATGCTTGATTATACATTTGAAATCAAGAATTAGCTACTTGTCTGTGTTGAGTGGGAAATGAGGATTGGTAAGATCTACGGGAAAATTATAGATCTGGGGTGAGCAGTCAGCAGTGCATAACACAGGACCCAAATTTCTATTATAGCTTTTGGTTTTCTGCTTTTTCCGTTTTGGAATCTAAAGTCTAGACCCAAACCAGGACAAGGAGATTCACATTAAGCCCATTTGCCCTGACATGCATCTATCTTTAGATCCTCTTCGGTTACGTGTCATCCAATTCTATCCGATCTCAACTAAAATCGCATGTCACTTCATCCAAATTGCATTTTTTGTCCGAATTGAGATTCATTATCTAAATTCAGTTTTGGAAACTCGTAGCTATGTTTAGCCCATACTCTTTACTTTTCCCTTTTTTTCTTTTTCGTTTTATTATCCGTATCATGACATCAACAATACGACACCTAGTAGTATGAAGTTTAGTTTCTAATGCCGATCAAAACATGAATTGGTAATAGTTTAACTCGCCAATAACCCTCGTTATGAAAAAGTGAGATTTTCTGTCTATCAAACATGGATTAAAAGATTCAAACGACTAATTAATAGGTTATAATAATCCTGTAGGGAACATGAATTGAACAACACTATGCATTCAATCTGCAGCTCAAATTCAACAAGATATATAATATAATATACTTCAATAGAGGCTTTGTGCCCATCTGGTTACATCATATCAAATAATTCATGCTAGGTTGATAATAGCATTACAAAAAGGAATTTCGGAGTTGAATAGTCTTTATTTATATGGTAAGAGGTCTCAGTGATGATGGAAATTAAGAGAAAATCATCACTTCACCACCAGAATCAACATCCATTTTAACTCTCTTACCTTGAGTTACGCTCCCATTCAAAATTTTATCAGCGAGGTTATCCTCCAGCAGCCTCGTAATGGCCCTCCTAAGTGGCCTTGCCCCATAACTCGGATTATATCCTTCACAAACCAACTTATCCTTCAAACTACAGATCACTTCAACCCGTATATTCTTCTTCTCCACTCTTTGATAAAAATCAATGAGCATCGCATCCAGAATTTCCCCAAATGAACCTTCTGAAGCGGCTCAAACAACACGATTTCGTCTAATCTGTTGAGGAATTCCGGCTTGAAAAACTCCTTCAGATGGCCATCAACTTCCCTTTTCACTTCACTGTACTCGCCCTTCAGTTGGCCACCAACATTTGAAGTCATTATTATGATTGTGTGCTTAAAATCAACTGTTCTCCCTTTGCTGTCCGTCAATCTGCCATCATCCAGAATCTGAAGCAACACATTGAAAACTTGTGAATTCGCTTTTTCAATTTCATCAAACAGAATCACATTGTGAGGCCTTCTACGAACCACCTCTGTCAACTGCCCACCATCTTCGTGACCAACGTATCCTGGAGGAGACCAGAAAAGTCGTGACACTCTGTGTTTCTCCATGTATTCACTCATGTCTAGCCTCACCATTGCTTCTTTAGATCCAAAATATTCTATAGCAACTAACTTTGCAAGTTCTGTCTTGCCTACACCCCTGGGTCCTGTGAATAAGAAGCTGGCAATTGGCTGGTTCATATCCCTTAGTCCAACTCGGGCTCTGCGTATGGTGCGGCTTGCAGCTGAAACCGCCTCATCTTGCCCTGTTAGACGGCGTTTAAGAGTCTTTTCCATTCTTAAAAGACGAAAAGATTCTTCTTCTGAAACTTTCTCAGCTGGTATGCCAGTCCACATAGACACCACTTTGCTGTATGTCCTCTTCAGTCACAAGGGAGACTGCAGCCAATGGACCTTTTTTTTGTGGCTGGACTCTTGCACCAGCCTCATCAGTCAAGTCGATTGCCTTATCAGGCAGGTAACGATCACTGAAATTACACCACAAAGAATTCAGTTGCGTACCAATGTTTTCCCATCTTTTTCTGATCAATCAAGGTGACCAAATATAAAACCAACCTGATATATTGCTTTGATAAGTCTACTGCAGTAATGAGGGCCACATTTGTGTAGTTAACACCATGATGAATCTCATAGTTGTTTTGTAGACCTTTGAGTATTTCAATGGCCTGTTCACTGGATGGTTCAGGTACTTCAATAGGTTGAAATCTTCGCTTCAGAGCTGAATCTTTCTCAATGTATTTCTTGTATTCATCCAACGTAGTTGCGCCAATGCACTTAGACACGACAATTATGACATCAATGTTTAGCAAGGAAATTACGCAAATAAATTTTATATTTGTAGAACAGAAAAAAAAAAAGGAATGATAAACAGTAATTTTAAATCCCCTCTGGCGAGCGCTGGTTTCAAAATGTTTGCGGCATCCAGTGCCTGAGCACCACCTCCAGCTCCGATAAGGGTATGTAGCTCGTCAATGAAAAGAATTACCGAGCCTTCACTTTGTTTCACTTCATCAACCATTTTTATTAGCCTCTCTTCAAATTCTCCGCGATTTGAAGCACCAGCAATGAGACGGGATATGTCAATGGTGAAAACCTGTTATTGAGCACCCATTTTTTTACTTGCATTTGGTTAAATATAAAGTGCATTGTGCCAGATATTGCAGACCTAAATTCATTTATTTAGAAAATAAATTATTAATTGTGCTACATAAATAATCATTCCGTCAATAGGCCAAACCTTCTTTTTAGTCAGTTTTTCCGGAGCCGAACCATCTGCTGCAATCTTCATTACTAGTGCTTCAACAACAACGGTTTTCCCAACCCCAGGATCACCAAGGAGACAAGCATTGTTCTTTCTTCTCTTGCACATAACCTGTATGAGACGCTCTAACTGAAGTTCTCTTCCAATCACAGGATCCAACTTTCCCTGAAGTATAAGCAAGCATATTCAAGAATATGTGGAGAGTGCAAAATAACACTTCTAGTACAAGATTAATAATTTGGACGCTGAAGCACCCAAGTCATGTCAGCAGTTAGTACCATTTTTGCCATGCTCGTCAAATCAGTTCCAAACTTGAGTAGCACCTCCACCTTGAAAGGATACTGCTCCAGTCTCTCCATTGTTAGTTTTTTAAGAGATTAGATTAGATTAGAATTGCAACTAAAAACTGAAAACTTTTGCCAACTTAATTCCTTTAATCACATCACCACCACCACTTCAGAATGTATCCAAGTTGAGGGCTCTATTTATAACACTCTTAATAGTAACATTTTATGCATTCAATTTTACCATGAATTTTAGTTCCTCATATATTGTAGCCAATGTAATCGAGAAATTGTTTAGGATTCCCAATTCATTTTGCTAACATTCTTCCTCTCTAGTACAAGATTCTGTTCAGTTCCTTCAGTCCTTGGTGTTCCCTATATTTTTGTTCCTCTTCCTCATGGATTATAGTTATTAAGCGCATGCAATTTTGAATTGGCTTTTCATGTGGTCTGATCACTAGTTCTTCATTAACTTTGTTTTTTTTTTTTTTATAACTAAAATACCCTACTATTGAGGGTGGGGATTAAGACAATGATCCCGACCAACCTGTAGATATAATAGTACATTGTGTTTTATAAAATGTTCTGATCACTACTTCATTAACTTAGCAGAATAACATTTTCACATTTTGATTTTGTGGTCTGTATTTTTATCGTAGGTGATTGAAGAAATCAGGCATTTGTCCAATTAGGGTAGGCCCAGACAGGTTTTGTTAACAACTAAAGTCTTTATTTACGGGCCCAGCAGACTAGTATTGGGCCGTGAGGTATCATTATCCAATTTAAATTTCTAGTAGATCTAATTTTCTGAGCGACAAAATAACTACGAGTATCTTTATAAAATGGATTCAAATTCAATCTTTCACAATACAATATCCTATAATGTCAGCATTCAGATGCGATAGATTCATATTAACAATTTATTATACACGAACTTGCAATTAAATATTATTTCTATGTATAAATAGTGATCATTAGTTATTCATTTATGATATTAATTCTTGTTGAGTATATATTATTCATTAAATTTTATTTTTGTACAATTAATTACAAGGGAGCCGGATCATAATACGGATTCTGGGACCTGGTTAAAATACTATAAACCCGATTACTTGGTATTCAAACAAACCCACAACGCAAATCGGACCTGGTATAACAATCTTATTTGCAGCATGGTCGGTAATGATGTAATATGGGACTGAAATGTTGAGTGATAGAATGGGCTTCATTATAATCTTGCATCCCATCATTGCCTTT
The DNA here is from genome assembly GCA_019321725.1 of Paulownia fortunei. Classification (NCBI taxonomy): domain Eukaryota; kingdom Viridiplantae; phylum Streptophyta; class Magnoliopsida; order Lamiales; family Paulowniaceae; genus Paulownia; species Paulownia fortunei. The sequence continues at coordinate 145,949 of CM033114.1, read as the reverse complement.
ATGTTTGATCCTTAAATTCCAATGCACAATCATGTCTATTTATCTCAAGGCCTCAAATCAATTGAAATGGCCCAATCCTATCCCATGTCATGAACATTTAGTTTCTGACCTCGAATCTTTTTGTTTTCCCCTCAAATACCAATATATTCTATTATTAAAATACAACAAGTGGTACTCAAAATTAAAACTTGAAACAGATTTGTTCTACAACAATTTATTTCTTGAAAACAGAGGCCCCACCAACCAACCAACATATATATTTCCTCTATTTAACTTTTTTATTATCTCAATTATCAACATCTCAATTTTGGCCAATTAATTTAAAGAGTCAAGAATTGTCTTTTGAACAACTAAAATCACATAATGGCCGACTGCTGCAGCAAATTGTTACTAATAAGCACCCCAGCCGAAATAAGGGTAGTTAATAGCTTAAGAAAAGCCATAAAGAATAAAGAAAGAATGGAGTTGTGTTTATTTGCATAAAAGAGGCCCACAGCAAGAGAATTTTGTAAGGTGGTGGTGGTGGTGGTGGTGTTGTTAAATAAGATGGGACCGGTCATGAAGCCCCCAACACCAATACCGAGACAATTAATGGCTTGGTTAACTGGTGTCCAATTTCATGGAGATGCGCGTCCAAATCCAGTTTCTCACCCAAAATTCATCTTATAAAACTAGCTTATATACTGCTTAATATTCTCTCCCAACCTCCCCACATCCCATGCCCCAACATATATTTGTTATTTTCACACACAACAAATATATATATATATATATATATATATAAATACAGATCCCATCCACTGATTGATGGGGGTTGTTAAGTAGCTAGCTGTTGAGTTTCTTTCCTCCTGGACAAACCACCTTCTTTTCCAACTGCTTGTGTTCTCAAAATGCTTAGATTACTGACCAGGTATGTATATGTCTATATTCTAAAAGTAAAAAACTATACGTATGTTGTTCTTTTCCCCCCTTTTGCTTTTTTTGTAATTTGTATTATTTGCAAAGTATATATATAAAAATAAAAATAAAATTGAACAGATAAATAAAGCTTTCTTGGTTGTCCTTTTTGCATGCACTGTTCAGATCAGAGTCGAGAAAGCCGATTGCTAATGTTGTGTTGCCACAAATTAGAAGAAGATTTTCTTCAAGGGAGACTGCTACTACTGCTACTGTCAGCGTTACAGCAGCAAGACGGTAAGCAAGATATGATGTTACCGCTTAAATTACTTTTTGAAGCCCAAGAATGTGGATTCTTGTTGTTTTTGGCATGCATCTATTCCTCTTTGATCTTCTTGCTTTAAAACACGTTTTTTTTTTTTTTTTTTTCAGTTACGAGAGAAATGAATAGGCGCAATTCCAGAAACATAAAGTTGCTTTGCGTCGATCCCTTCTTTTCCGCCATCTTTTAAGGCTTTCTTTATGCCGACGTTTCTCTTTCTTTATTTTATTCATTTCTTGTCTATACTCTCTACCTATTTCTATTGCATGCCTCCTGGCTCCTGGCTCCTGGCTCCTGCCTCCTGCCTCGTCCAATTTCTTTTTTTTTTTTTAAATAAAAAAAAATGTTTTTTTGGTCAACTCTGGGCAGACAGGCGAGGTCTGCGTTTAACTTTTCAACTCATCACACAATTTCTCTCACCTAAAGCCAATTGATTAAACAGATGCAGTCAGTATACACTACATGATCTGATCTGAAACAAAATAACAACAATTTAATTTCAAATTTGGTCTTTCGTGGGTTTTGCCAACAATGGCTGGACCAACATCAAATCACCATCCTTTCTTTCTGCAAAGAAATTTAATTGATTTGTTCCTTAGCTGTTGTTGTTAGTATAACAACAAAATCGTAAAACACCGTCTCAACTATCCAGATAATGCTGTGGGAGGGAATACAGTATACAAAAGCTTTCTGTTCTCCGATGCCAAAAAAGGCTTGAGAGGGGGGTGGGAAAAAACAGAAGAAGAAATAAAAATTGCCTGGGGCAGGATCAGCAAACATGTTTTTTTTTTTTTTTTTAACAGTAGAATTTTCTGCTACAGGGATCACTAGGAAATTAAAAAACCTTGGAGAAAAAAAGAGGGTAAATAATCAGATGTATTTCAATGATCTCTCAAAACAAAAATATATAGTGATGTCTCCGTACTGGAATAATTAATGTGCTTAACCCAGCAATGCATGATTTCTGATTGGATTCCTTTCCTAGGCTAGCTACTACCTACGGAAGCAAGGTCAACTGGAATTAATATATGTATTTAGCACTCCAGCTGGGAATCAATCATAAATCCTTATTCATAAATTTCTTTATGGTTGCGCCATAAATGTTAAAACTCATGTACAAGCATTCAAAAGATTTTTCTTCATGATTAACTATAGCAATAATGCACATCCCCACACACACCCCTGTCTCTGCTCATCTATTGATCGACAAAAAAATAAAAAAAAAGAAGCCAAATAGTTCAAATTTTAAGAAAATGATGCATCAGAGCTCATTTACTTTGTTGCACCTGGTCAAAATTAGTATTATTCGCAGACATTCTAAAGATAGGATGATGGATGAATGATGAATGATGATGCGTAGCTGTCAATTATATATGTAACTATAATTCTTATATATGCTTGCTGATATTTGTTATTACTTGTGTTATACAGTCTTCTTGTGTATTTAAAATATACATATATATATCTATATATATACCTTGATACAGGCTTGAAGGCAAGGTAGCCCTTATAACGGGTGGCGCAAGCGGGCTGGGTAAGGCTACAGCACAAGTATTTATCCAACATGGAGCTCGAGTTGTCATTGCCGATATCAATTCCCAATTGGGCCCACAAGTCTCCAGTGAGTTGGGACCTCAAGCCCAATTCGTGCCATGTGATGTTGCCAGTGAGGCCCAGATGGCAGAAGCTGTGAACCTCACCGTGGCCCGCCATGGCAAACTCGACATCATGTGCAACAACGCTGGAATCGCAGGTTCTCCCTTTCCACCCAGCATTGTTGATCTTGACCTAAATGAATTCGACCGCGTCATGCGGATAAATGTCCGAGGCATGATAGCTGGTATAAAACATGGAGCCCGGGTGATGATAGCTGCGGGCTCAGGCTCCATTTTGTGCACGGCAAGTATTAGTGGGCTCATGGGTGGGCTTGGCCCGCATCCTTATACGGTTTCAAAATTTGCTATACCAGGGATAGTGAAGTCCGTAGCCAGTGAGTTGTGTAAACATGGGGTTCGAATCAATTGCATCTCACCCTCTCCTATTCCAACACCACTAGTGGTTGAGCAATTTGCTCAGTTTTTCCCGAGCGCCACGAGAGATGAGATTGATGGTATTATCAATGGGTTGGGGGAGCTAAAGGGTGCAATTTGTGAAGAGGAGGATGTGGGACGGGCGGCTTTGTTTTTGGCTTCGGACGAAGCAAAATACGTGACGGGACATAACCTTGTTGTGGACGGAGGATTTACTTGCTTCAAAAATCTTCAATTCCCTAAAGTTGATACTTGATCAGCTGATCCATCAATAAAAAAATATGTTTAGCTTCTTATTTTTGAGTTTTGATATTGATTCGATTGATGAATATTATTAATTGATGTGTGGTGGATATATATATATATATATATATGTAGAGAAACAAGTTGGTGTGATTGTGTGTTGATTTAACAAAAGAGTATTCCAGAAATGAAAAATGAGACAAAATGAGAGGTGAAAGTAGAGTAGTAATATATATATCCAGATGGGTGCGTAAGTGTGAAACAAGGAACATTCCAATTTCCAGGCACATGGGTATTGTTGAGTTGATTGATGAATGGTCCTTGGATCCAGGAAAGAGACCTACCATGTGTGTTTGCTTTACCTTTGATTCCCTATTTATTGTGAAAGCTCAGCTGTCTCTATATCCTAATTCCTCCTCCTCTATGCCTCTCTGTGCCTCTATCTCCTTCCTTCCATATTGTAGGTATCAAACTCTCACCAGATAATATACCTATGTATGTGTGTGTGTGTGTGTGTGTGTGTGTGTGTGTGTGTGTGCATGTATATTGTCCAATGGCTAATAGAGTGTGCCTTACCTTATCTCGAATTACTTACTATTCCACAATAATAAACATTACATATATGCAGACTTCATCTCTCATGATATTTTATATGATGAAAATGAAGGTAATGAAGCTATATGCTTTTTACCTTGTAAACTCCATTACATACAACTACAATTAGCATTATATATGTATATTCGGATGTTGAATTTGAATAGAAAAATGATCTAGGAAAAGCTTTTCGATTTGTTTGATTATGTTTCAAATTAAAATTTGAAGAAATACGACGGGTGTTGGTTAATAATATTCATTTCTCTTCTCATGTTTTTCAACTAGGTAGAATTATTTTTGGAGATTGTTGCTTTTAACTTGTCGGTAGGATAAAATGAGAGGAAAATTGGGTATGCGCCTTTTCTTCTCACTCTATTTCAATATATTTTCGATTTTGGGTCCATATGAAATCTAAAAGAATTTTATTTATTTTTTGAATGGATATAAATTATTTTGAAAGATTAAAAACTTAAATTATCATCAATTATGGCGTCGTGGTGGTAATTTCATATTTTATATGTGATGTTAGGGGATTGAATCATTCTCTTATTTTTTTCATCTGGAGTTATAAAAAAAGAAAAAAACACATTAGTCCATGAGTTGTGGGGAGGGCACATAAGAAACAAAACATTTTGATAAACTGTGGTTTTGATTGTAAATAGAAAAAGGCTAATAAACCATACAGGAAATAAAAAGAAAAATAGGGTGGGGTCGGCAGATTTCAAGCGTGAAACAATATTTAGCGTAATAAGGTGTAATTTTGAGAGGGAAATGAGGAAGAAAGTAGAAAATAGAGAGAGTAATAGCAGCACATGGTGATGGAGTGGAGATGTCGGGCGTAGCATCGGACATAGGAGGAGTAGGACAAGCGGGGAAACCCCCTTGATGCCCCCACATTTGATTACTATGAGTTGCATGGGCGCCACGTGTCCTATCCATTTTATCTTCATTTTTATCTTCTCTACTACCACCGCTGCTGGCTGCTGGCTGCTGGCTGCTGGCTCATATGTTATTATCATCCATCCATGATCCATCCATTTCCCTGGATTCACGTGAAAACCAAACTCATCACTACTGCTGGACTTTGATTTTTGAACCTCCTCCAGTCCTCCAGTCCTCCAGTCCTCCTCTGGGGACTCGGATTTTTAGCTAGCATCCCGCTTCTATACGTAATTACAAAATTATGCCGCACTCGCACTCTCACCCACCACCCACACACCCTAGTTTTCAATCTTGACCCTACACCCACCCAGATCTTATGAGTCACACCACAACCATCACTATAATCAATGTCTTTATTTCAATTCTTGTTAATCTCTTTTTTTTTTTTTTTTTTGCTTCGTCATGTGAAGTTACTTGGGTCTCCACACCCTCAAAAATAAAATAATAAATAAAATAAAATAAATTGGGAACATCGAAATTTCAGTATTTGAAGGATGGATGCAATTTAATTTTATGTGTCGCCGTTTTAAACAACCATGATTTTTAATTTCGTGGGCAGTAGGTAAAAGAAGGTTGTGTAGTTGAATTGAATTTGTATTTGAGAAGGGTATGGGGGAGTGTTAGGTGCGGTGAATAGAAAGGAGTCACGAGGAACTTGGGATTTCTATTCAACAAATTTATTCCACCATACTTGCTAGGAAATAGGATTAGTACGTAGCATACAAATATTATTCAAAAAGGGTTGGCAATTGGGACTTGGGACTTAAGAGATTTGGGGGGGGGGGGGGGGGGGAGGATCATAATTCATATTTATTATGGTTTTCCCTTTTTGTCTTTTTCTTTTTTACACTCCTGCCTGCCGTCTCCTCCGTTTTCATTAATTTCATTTTTTTTTTTTCAATTCAAACTTGCTTCCATTTTCACAATACTAAACAAGTCTTAATATCTTTTTGTTTCTCATATTAATTACTTCCCATTTTTATGAGAAGAAGTTAACAGTTTCGGAACGTGTGTTGCTGTCCATAGTTTATTGTTTCCTCTTGGTAGAGATACTTTAGTTGAGTTCGCAGTAATAGAACATATATATATATATATATATATAGACACTTTGATGAATAAAAGAATTATTGGAAAATAGGCAACTTCTTGTGACCCCTATTTTAATTATTTAGATGAAATAAATAGTAGCATTAGTATTGTTATTATGTAACTTTCGTATTAACCTTTTTTTTTTTTTATCTCTTTTCCCAAATGTTACTATAGTATTTTAGTTATTTTTAGACTCTAACCAAAATTAAAATTAATCAAAACTCACCACGGCGCTTGGTTTGTATCCAACACCTATGCTACTATGCTATGTTTTGTTTTAATTTTCCCTCCATCATTTTTTTGATGGAAGATGAAAACATGTTTGTCATTTTTATTTTTTAAGAATAATATTTTTATTCCTCATAAGTTATACCCTACTATATATTCATTAATTACAATAAAATAACATTAAAAAGACTTATGTAATTAAAAATCTCTACTAACCATAATAAAATAATAAAATATCTACAGTTGAAAATATGTCATCTCTATCAAATCTACTCTAAAGCTTCAATCTCTTATCTCAATTGATCAAACACTCATTTTCTTATATTCTTATATGTCGTATCTATGGGATGGTTTTTTTATGAATCAGTTATCCCTATTCACATTTGAAATGAGCCATACTTCATGCCACAGGATTTTCATTATTTCCACAACAAACCTAAACTGAAATAGGATTCTGAACAAAATTATTTGAGCAGTATTACAACTGTAAATACCAAGGATAATGCTTGATATGAGAAATGTCATGCTACAACATGACAGATGAAGAAGAGAAAAAACAATATACGCTGCAAAGGAGCAAGTACCATTTCACTCACCAAAAATAAAAAAGAAAATGAAAAAAAAAAGCAACAACAACGAAGTAGCATTTTAAGGTTTACGATTTACCAAAATCTAATAAAATCATTAAAAACCGCCTTGAAAAATAATTAGGGAGACGTAAATGTGAATTCATGATGTATTGTAAATACACGCATTCATCTCCCCTAAAGTTTAAAATTTTACCATCTTTTTTCATCATGTGTTTGAATTTTTTAGTAAAAACTTTTCATCCGTTGATAGAAAGTCAAAATTTAAAAAAAAATCGTTACTAAAATAGCAAAAAATTCATAACCTAATATATGTGAAAAATAGTCCATTATTTTTAAAAAATTAATTACAAGTCATTTTTTAAATTACAAATAAAAAAATAAAAAAATAAAATTTAAACTTTAAAACTCGCTTTAATTGAAAGTCATGGTTGTCTTTTGCCAAAAGAATTAGTACATGGGTACGTTGATTTTTAAATAAAATTTTATTAAAATCTTTTACCAGCCAAGGTCTTTTGCATAAAAGATTAATTTTTAAGGCTTTATTTGCATTAATAAATTTAAAACTAAAAATTTTAAAATTATATTAACAAATTTATTGAATTTATTTAAATAATCTAATGATATAATGTATTTCAAATTCTTGAACTCATATTTTGAGTTATTTTTTATTTTATTTTTATTTAAAATTTATTTTATACGGAGTCATTTGTTGAAATTATTTTTTTAAATCATTTCATCATATTTAAATTATCCCATCCAAATATAATATAAAAAAATGAATGCTGCAGTTTCAAACATTACAGTGATGCAAATAACCCTTATGCATGCTATAACAAATGTTTATGGGCGCTTATTCGTTGTCATTTAAACTAACACTTGAAAATATATTATACTTTAGAAAAAATAACTCATGATTATATATGTAATTTAAGCGTATTGCTTATCTAAATCATGTATGTAAACATTGCTCTTGAAACAACAATCGACACCAATGATATATATGTTCAAGGCTAAAACTATGTAATAGCTTGTGTTATTTTGCATATGCAATCTGAAAATGACAATGAATATAATATGCACATAAGTGAGATAGATACAAAATTATTTATATAAAAAAAAAATCATTAAGTCCGACAACCTAACACAAAATAGAACTTTATTAACATAATTGAAACATAAATCTCAATTTAACAAAATTAAGGTTGTTATTCAAAAGTGATTTTGAAAACCTTGTTTGGTGGGTTGGGCTATACGCAAATGCAATTTAGATTAATTAATTACCAACCTTGGGCTTTTTTAAGGCTAAAGACACAGACAACGGTATCACCATAACAAGCAAATGAAGATAACTGTAGGTAGGCTGTAATTTGTGAGCCCATAAATTTGTAGATCCTTTTCCTGCTTTCCAGTATCTAGTATGGACTAATGGAGTAATTTACAGTGCAACTGTGAAGGAAATGATTAGCATTCAAACTTCAAATGCCTCTCTCTCTCTCTCTCTCTCTCTCTTAAATTAGTGAAAAGCTACTCCCCTTTTGGCCTACGTCTCTGCATTCTGCAATTCCTTTTGCTGTCCTTTTGCAGATAAAAAGGCGTCCACAATGCTACCCAGGTCCAACGGCGTCGTTTGGATGGACGGAGAAGAAGACGAAGCTATTTCGTGGCCGCCCCGAAGCCACAACGAGCACGAGGCGTCTAGAGACGACGAAATGAACGCCTCTCTTTCCTCCTTCAGGTCCATGCTAGAGACCGATTGTTTCATTAACAATGCCACCAACACACCCAATCCATTGTATCACCCTGAATTCAGCAGCCTTTTGTTTAATCCGTTAGACTCCTCCTCCTCCTGTTCTCCCTCACAGGCGTTTGCTCTCGACCAGATGCCCTCCTTTTTGCCGCCCAAATCTATACTGCCTTCTCTATTCAACAACAATTTCGACAATGGCTTCGATTTGAGCTGCGACCCATCTTTCTTCCCTGCCCAAGACACGAGTACCGCTCCTATTTTGATGGGTTTTAATGGGCTTAATTCCCAATTCCAACCCAGTTCCGAGTTCCCGGCCACCTCCCGGATGCTTCCGTTTTGCGACGATAACGCCGCCGCCATTGCAGGGGCTTCCAACGCATTCAGTTTCGAGAGCTTCGACAGTGGCGTCCTATTTCCTAGCAGGTCTAAAGTGTTGAGACCACTAGAAGTTTTGCCGCCGGTTGGAGCACAGCCCACTCTCTTTCAGAAGAGAGCGGCCTTGCGGCAGAGCTCCGGGTTGCAGAATATGGGGACTCTCAGCTCGAAAAGCGATGAGGGTTTGACGAGTTTGGATGATACAGGGGGAATGGAGTTGGGAAAGAAGAGGAAGAGGAATTATGAGGATGAAGTGGAGGCTATGGGTGCTGATATTTCGACTATGAATTATGATTCCGACGAGCCCACTGAGAAATTAGGGGATGGGAATGCTGATAACGGTGGGGACAATTCCAACGCGAATAGCAGCATAACGGTTGGAGATCAGAAGGGGAAGAAGAAGGGGATGCCGGCCAAGAATTTAATGGCGGAGAGGCGTCGGAGGAAGAAGCTCAACGACAGACTTTACATGCTTAGATCTGTTGTGCCCAAAATCAGCAAGGTATGCTCAACTTCGAGCTTCCGAGTTTAATGATAAATATTTCAGAACTTGCTAATGGATTTTTATTTTTTTGTGCGGTGTAATTTCATGTTTGCGTTTTTGCTTTTATCCAATGGTTTTTTGCAAAGGTAATTCTTTCATGCATTGGATGAGGGTCATTGTTCATCATGTCCTCCTTGACAAATATTAAAGTTACATTGAGATTGATAAAATTGGCAGACCAAGAACGCAGAAACATAAAACACTTTCAGAATTCTCACTGAACTATTGTTCTACTTGCTGAAATAATGAAATTCTTGGCAGATAAATGTTTTTTGATAAATTGCATGTATGAAATCTAGAACTGATCATACTTTGTATGAGAAGCTGTCTTTGGCATGCTGTTGAATTTGAGTGTAAATGTTCCAATGCTGATTGTAGTGTGTTTTTCTTTTTCTCTTTCAGATGGATAGAGCTTCAATACTTGGGGATGCCATTGATTATTTAAAAGAGCTTTTGCAACGCATAAATGATCTCCACAATGAACTTGAAGCTACCCCACCGGGATCTCTGATGCATCCAACGACAAGCTTCCATCCGTTGACACCCACTCCTCCAACTCTCCCTTATCGCGTTAAGGAAGAACTCTGTGCAAGCTCAGCGCCCAGCCCCAAAAACCAACCTGCAAGGGTAGATTTCATGCATCTTTTCATGTGTGGATATTTTGAATGATTAATCTCTTCTTTTGACTCTGCTAAAAAGTTATTTTCCCTTAGCTTGCGTCTGATGTTGGGTGTCACTCTATTTGACACACTACTATGCAATATTCCCATCAATTTCTTTTGGGAAATATTTTGGTGCTGGCATCAATTTTACAATCAATTAATTATTGGACTCCTGATTGCCTGAAATGAAGAAACATGCCACTGTTTGCTTGCTTACAGATTTCTAGTTTCAGCAGTGGATGAGCATGGTTCTAGTTCTTATGTTTGGATAAACTTGCAAGACAAAATATTTTCTGAAATCCCAGCAGTGGCCTTTTAAACTCAAGTATATGCTGTTTACAAGTGCAGTTCAATGATTTCATCAATGACGGTTATAAACTTGCAATGCCTCATAGTGGTTCCCTACAAGTCTTAAGATAAATGTGTGATTCAAAAGTTGGTAATTTATTTTTGGATTCTTATTTTATGGTTTAATACATGATTTAGTTGGTTTTTATGTCACAAATTTTCTGCTCGTGAACTTGTTTGGGGTTTTCCTCATGATATCTGTCTAAATTTATCTCTGCTTATGTTGTCTTGTAGGTCGAAGTAAGGTTGAGAGAAGGGAGGGCTGTGAATATACACATGTTCTGTGCCCGCAGACCAGGTCTCTTGCTCTCCACTATGAGGGCTCTGGACAACCTTGGACTGGACATTCAGCAAGCTGTGATCAGCTGCTTCAACGGCTTTGCTTTGGATGTGTTCCGCGCAGAGGTAAATTTTTAAACTATCATATTTCCTTAGAGCAGATAGATTTTTATATTCATTTTCCTGCAAGCTATCCAATTAATACCATAGTCTAGCTTTCCATGATATGCATTTCATGATAGAGATAAGCTATACATAACTGACATCCAATGCAGTTATAACTAAAGTGTTCTACTGCTTTTCATGCTGTGTTTCTCTCTTCTCCTATCAACCTGTATGGTTTACAGCATAAACAAAGAATTGAGATGAGGCTCTTATCATTCAGCCTTCCTTTGATATCCAGTTAATCATTGTCCTTGTCTTCATTTATTAATTGGTTGACAAAACAAATTGAACCTTTTCACTTGAAAGAAGAAAAATGCAAAGTATAGGAGCCAAAGTAAATTCAAAGAGGTTACTAGTGGATGGATTGTGGAATCCACAAGAAGAACAGAAATTAAAGGTATGCTTCTCTGAATTTGCACAAGTTGAATGGAAATTACAAGTTGTTGCAGAACAATTTGTATTTTACTCCAGATCATTTAGTTTACTAACATTATAACCTATGAGCAGCATCTACATATTTTCTGTTCTTGTTCTTTTGAGGTGCATTTCTCACCATGCTATTTTTAACAAATTCATTCTCTCAGTATGTAGTACGTTCCTTCCCCCCACCCCCAGCCCTCGGAAATTCTTTTTTTGAAGAGTTGAAATTAAATAACCCTTATGGATAAACAAAATGTATATCCAACATTTTAGTGAAAGTAACACATCTAAATGCCATTCATAGTTTGCCCTCCAGCTGAGGCCATTGATATTTCCTGAGTTACTGTGTGATGAACTAGAACTCTGTTTGTTGACTCTCTCTCATTCTCTCTCTTGTCTGAGCAATTATAATTGGATACTCAAATAGCATGTAATATTGACAATTTTTTGGTGGCTCATCAGCAATGCAGAGAAGGTCAGGATGTTTTGCCGGAGCAGATCAAAGCGGTGCTTCTGGACTCTGCTGGGTTTCATGGTGTTATGTAGATTTACTCTTGTTTTGCACAAGCCACCTAAACAATCTAGTCTGCAGTATTGCTAGATTTTCTATAGGTTCGACTGGACTGGACCACACCATCTTATCATGAATTGAACTTTTCAAGTACCATTGTAGCGTTGTTGATTAAAATCTGTGAATTTACATTTCATTGTTTGTTTTAATTATAATAGTCCATGCCCCAAGCAACAACAAAGTGTATTGATGTAGTATGTAGGACAAGTAGTGGAGGTCCAAATCCTAATGGTTGTTTGATTGACAGTCACAGATTTACGTTAATGGCTGAATATATTTTGGTGGTACTTGTAAGACTTGTGTTAGAACAAACGTTGCTAACTTGAATACCATGTATATGGTTTGTGATTGAATTGAGTTGGGTGGATGGAAGAACATAGCTTTTAAAAGTAATTTTGTTTAATAGGTGGTGGTATTTGTAATAATAATCAACCACAAATGCTGTGGATCTCATTGAATCACGCCAAAAATTTCCCCGCAAAATGTATAACCCTATTATTATTATGGTTATTATTATTATTATTATTATTATTATTATTATTATGCTACCGCACCTCTCTAGGCTCTTTTATGTTTTGGCAACTCTTTCTTCCCCTTTATAACCAAGAATCCCAGTTGTGGCACCTTATTTTTACTCTTCTCGATAATGATTTACGTTATGCTTTTAAAAATTTAATTGATAACAATGAGTTTTTATGTCCATTTTGTGGCAATGAAGATGCCAAAAGTAGCCTTGTCAAGGAGGGAATATATGGGCATGCAATGCAAGCACTATCATTTATCATTTATTTTTTTATCGTTTATGTATGGGGAGAAAGTTTTTGTGGAGTTGATTCAATTGTTGTTTATTTAAAATTAATTGGGTCAAATTTGATTTCCCCTTCCTACTGCAAATACTTATTCTGAATTTGATATTGACAATTGGTTAACCTGGTAAGCATCTTACTCTGTTTTTGCTATTTCGTCAACATTCTTAAACACCAACCCTCTCATTCTAGCAATATTTACTTTGAGTGTCCTCATGTGAAGTGTCTGACATTCAAATCCGAGTTCCGACCACAGAAACTAGTGGTATTTTTTTACTTTCTCTTTTGGTTAAAAAATCATAAATATTCCTGGCTGTATTATACTAAAATTGCAAAAACTCTCATACGTTTAAAAAAAAAAACAAAAACCTAAATCACCGTCGCACACCCCCCCCCCCCCCCCCCCAGCACTGCCGCCACCCATCCCCACCCTCCAAAATAGCCGCCGCATTCCCCAAACCCCCCTAACTGCCTCCCACAGCTGCCAATCGTTTACCACCCAACATACAAAACCCCACCCACCTAGTCCAGCCCCCCATCAACACAAACCCCATTCGTAACCCGCCGCCAGCTAGCCTAGCCCCCAACCCCTCCCTCACCCAAACCCACAGCCACCCTCCCCAAAACCCAACAATGTATGATATAAATTACATATATGTATAAAAAGAACTTTACAAATCATCAAAATTTGGGCAGTTTATCTTTATCAAATAAAGCATAATGAGTGTTTACCCAGGATTCTCTCTCTACTTTTTTGGACGGGTTATTTTTTACAATCTAATCAAAATATAGGGTGAATTTATGCAATTTAACCCCCTTTTTTTTCTTTTTTCTTTTTTCTTTTTTTCAATACAATAATAGGATTAACCACAATTTTGACCTTCAATTTCGAAAATACCAACCACCCGTTTGCGCCAAGCCGTCAACAGTATTATAACCGGGTGTCACACCAAAAAACCAAAAATAAAAATACTCCCTCCTCTACGGTTAATCGAGACCGTCCAATACTTGCATGGAACCAAAAGCTGTGAAACGTTTTGCCCCCTACTGCCAATTGCGGTCTATATATATAGTGGCTTTCAGTTGCTGCCTCAATTTCTTCTTCTTCTTTTTTTTTTTCCCAACTATCAAACAAGAGTCTTGTGTTTGTGTGTGTGCAATTGTGCTAACCAGCTAATCAATGTGGGAAGGAAGTTACAATTGAAAGATTGTTTTGGGTCCTCCATTTTATTTAGTTGCCTTCACCATCGCGTCAATTTCAGATTTTCCTCTTCTTTTTTTCTCCCATGATGCAAATTGTTTAATCAAATCATCGAAATAATTCATTTTTTTGTACTTAGCTCAGATTTTCATATTGTTCATTGGGCGATTGAAGACATATCGTTTGTGAGTTTCTTATCATTTTGACGAAGTCGTTATGGAATTTGCAGGTTGTCTGCTTGCTTTCTGATTGTACCTTTCCTGGGCTGTACCGGTGGAGAGAGTTGCACAATCAACTCTCTCTGCTTCCGGTAAAAAAAAAAAAACTCTCTGCTTCCGGATAAATCTGCTATCTTTATTCGTCGAGATTTTTTGATTCTCGGGACATTCGCTTGTCCATTCATTGCTTCTTCTTTTTTTTTAATTAGTGGCCATGGCAACCACATTGCATTTATATGGAGTCAAGACTCCGCATCTTTCTTGCTCCAAGAGAGCCTCCTGCTTTCAACCAATTTGGGGGCAGCAGAATCTTCAATGCCTGGTTTCCCATCCTTCTGTTTCTGGTTCATGTATATCGCTGAATGGCTCTCATGGACCGCTAGCCCTTCGAGTAAGTTGTGTGGCTGGCAAGGTTGGCGTACTCGAAAAGCATGATACTGAACACCAAGTTTCTGAACAAATTGCGAAGGAGTTGACATGTGTTATGAAGTTTGGTGGTTCCTCTGTTGCCTCCGCAGAGAGAATGAGAGAAGTAGGTGAACTTATTCTCAGTTTTCCAGAAGAGTGCCCCGTCATTGTTCTTTCTGCTATGGGGAAAACAACCAACAAGCTCTTGCTGGTACTTCTTTTACTGTGCTGTCTTATTTCATTTATTTGGTTCCTCTTTGCCATAAGCAGTCAGAAGATTTTGAGGTGGGGTTGTTGGCTTGTGTACTAGGCTGGAGAAAAGGCAGTCAGTTGTGGTGTTTCAAATGTGTCTGATCTTGAAGAACTGACCTTCATCAAAGATTTGCATTTGAGGTAACTCCAATTTATATTTCCATTTTTCCGTTCTTAAGTTTTATTATGAAGATATTTTTCTGAATGATCTCTGTCTTGCTACACCAGGACTGCGGACGAGCTTGGAGTAGAAAGATCTATAATTTCGAGTGAGTTATCTCCTACTGTACATTGAATATGTTATATAAAAAACCCTGCATACATTATGTAATTGTCATCTTAGATGGTGGTTGATAGATAATATCCTCTCTGAAAAGGAAG
Source organism: Paulownia fortunei (assembly GCA_019321725.1). Lineage (NCBI taxonomy): Eukaryota > Viridiplantae > Streptophyta > Magnoliopsida > Lamiales > Paulowniaceae > Paulownia > Paulownia fortunei. Next base: position 130,637 of record CM033114.1, on the reverse strand, counting down.
GTGTTTAAAATCAATTACTTTTTCTATTTTTACTATAGATGATCATATAAGCATTCACTTCTGTTGTGCATGTTAATTTTGCAGTTTTACTTAATTTCTCTGCTGATTTCCAATGCAATTTCTGTTTTGTGTGTAATCATTCAGGACTTAGTACTGTATTCTCCGCTGTTTGGTGAAGTCCTGCTGCATAATCATGCTGGACTAAGCCCTGTCATCCTCAGCAGTTTCTTAGAGTCCTTTGTCCATAACTACTGGTTATCATCAGTCTGCTTTTTTATTCATGGTTCCTTTTTTCTTACGGGAAACCTTTTGCAGAACACCTCTTTGAATTGGAACAACTTCTGAATGGAATTGCTATGATGAAAGAGATGACTCCAAGAACAAAGGACCACCTAGTCTCTTTTGGGGAGTGCATGTCCACTAGGATTTTTGCAGCATATTTGAATAAAATTGGTGTCAAAGCTTGCCAAGTATGTCTTCTATCTTTCTACGAATAAGTGGTCTGCATAAAACATATTACTTTCTAATGACTATTAAAAAGAATTAGCTGTTTGAGATGAAACAGAATCATCTAATAGTTAAAAAAAATTGGATTAAGAAAGTGGTTCCACACAATTTCTTAGTCCTAAGGCCCTTGTGTGCCTCCATATTTTCTAAAAGAACTAATTCTGTTAATTTGGGCTACAGCTCACAGAAAAGTGATTATTTCACTGTGGGCTATGTCGATGGGTATGAACTTCGACAAAGAGATGAAGAGCTATATCTCAAAAGAATGAGGATACAACATGAGTGCAGAGATGAAGAGCTATATCTCAAAAGAATGAGGATACAACATGAGTGCACCATCACTTTGTACGCTCGCATTACAATCTAAGCATTTATCTTAGACACTCCAAATTAAATTTATAAATAGATGAAAGAAATAACTAAATCGTTTCAGAGTTTACGCATCTGCAAAAGTAAAATTACAAGTGTGACTGATAACGTTGAAATAAACTTATTTGTATGAAAAGTATGGTAAATTCTAGGTGCTATTTGACTTGTGTCGGATGCTGAATGAATCAGCAGCTGGAGTGCACCAACACTTCTTGGATGAAGGGCATGTTATGAGTCTACGACTCAGCAGATCTTTTCATTTTATTGTGGACTACACTCTGTAGCTTAATCACAAAAGAGTAGAAAATGCTGTCTTTGCCAGGGCATTTCTGTGGTCTAGTTTTCTTCTTCTGCTGATTAGTATAAAATACCTGCGAGCATCATGTATTATCCAATAACTGCAAATTTGCATTTTTCGCAGTAAGACGCCTTCGAAATAGGTTTTATAACTACTGATGATTTTACAAATGCGGACATTTTGGAAGCAACTTATCTGGCTGTTACAAAGAGATTGCTTGAAGATTGGATTAGTGACCCTGCAATTCCTATTGTGACTGGCTTCCTTGGGAAGGTTGGCCCCTTTATGATTCCGATGCTCATTTCCCTTATTAAATTGTTGCATTGTACATAATTGCATTTGGATTCTAATACATTCTGGGCCTAATGAACACCTGATGGTAGGGTTGGAAAAGTGGTGCAGTGACTACATTGGGGAGAGGCGGTAGTGATTTGACTGCCACAACCATTGGTAAAGCACTGGGGTTGAGGATAATTCAGGTAAGTCATCACTGACTGTTTCTACTCTTATTCTGTTCACTTATGTACATATATGAATATAAAATCTCCCATACAGTCCACTTATTATATGTATACTTACATGTATGAGCATATTAATGTGAATGTATATTTGCATCAACTCATACTTGTGCCGTGTGCATGTAGCACTCTAAATTACACATAATATACTTATGCTGCTGTGTATGGACGCATTCATGTGATGCTGTGAGATTTGACATAATATAACTCTTATATCCTTTGTAGGTGTGGAAAGATGTAGATGGTGTTTTGACCTGTGATCCTAACATTTATCCTTGCCCAGAGCCAGTGCCCTATCTAACTTTTGATGAGGCAGCTGAACTTGCTTACTTTGGTGCTCAGGTATCATTTACATGTTTCAAAATGTATTTGTACTGTCTGCATTATACATTATGCTTTGGTGTTTCATAACTTCCAAAATCAAAAAAGAAAGACAAATTTTGTTTTTTTGAGTTCTTTTGCGGCTTTGGCTATAATTATTCTTTTACCTGTTTTAGAACCATTCAGAGGGAAAGTTTAATAATTTTTTCAGGCAACTCAGATGATATATTAAAAATTAGACTTTTTGCATTGAGGAAGTTTATAATTATATTCAACATCATTTTCAGATATTTTCTGTTTAATAATGCTTGGGCGGACTTTCAAAAAATTAGAAATTACATTTTGTTAATCACAGCGTGCAAGACTCGCTACTTGCTAGTTTGTGGGTTGAAGAATTGAGATACAATAGGCAATTCATTTACCAAGAAGGGGTCTCCTTTTTGTGCTTGATATGGTTTTCTTACAAAATTCATTTGTTTCTTTGGGTTGAAAGGTCCTCCATCCACAGTCCATGAGACCTGCTAGAGAGGGTAACATTCCTGTGCGAATGAAGAACTCTTATAATCCGAAAGCTCCCGGAACGCTTATTACTCGAACAAGAGACATGAGCGAGGTTAGCATAACAGTATTGAGAAACAAAAGAATTGGTCATAAGAAATGTTCAACACTTACATTTCATCTTTCCCATTTCCAGGCAGTACTTACTAGCATTGTCTTGAAACGGAATGTCACAATGTTGGATATTGTTAGCACTCGAATGCTTGGTCAATTTGGGTTTCTTGCTAAGGTGAAGTCATGCACATAATCAGACATGCATGCTAGCTGTTACCAGCTTGATGGATATCCTGTTTCTAATGCAGTTCACTTGATATTGTCTTCATTCAGGTTTTCTCAATTTTTGAGGATTTAGGCATATCTGTAGATGTTGTTGCCACCAGTGAGGTGAGTATTTCCTTGACATTAGACCCTTCCAAGCTTTGGAGCAGAGAACTGATCCAGCAGGCAAGCGTATGATATCAGGCTTCATTTTATATTTAAGCGTTTGAAATTATAAGTTAAAAAGATTTTTCATCAGCATGTGTCTCCAGTTTCAAGATCATCTTTTCATTTTCCACTAAGTTTTTTGACCTTTGCCTCTCACTCCTTGAGCAGGAACTAGATCATGTGGTGGAAGAACTCGAAAAAATCGCAGTTGTAAATCTTCTTCGGAATAGATCCATCATCTCTCTCATTGGAAATGTTCAGAGATCCTCGCTGATACTAGAAAAGGTGCTGATTTACTGCTAATAGCCCGTGAGTATCTTTTGTTAGACTGTTGCAAGTTATATAATAATTACGATGAGTTATATGAGAGCATATTGTGTTAGGAATGAAGTGATAATAAACAATTGTTTGTGATGAGAATCATTCTTGTTTGTGATGTGGGGGCAGGCTTTCCATGTGCTTCGGACTAGTGGAGTAAATGTTCAGATGATCTCTCAAGGTGCTTCGAAAGTGAACATATCATTGATAGTAAACGACAGTGAAGCAGAAGAATGCGTAAGGGCTCTTCACTCTGCTTTCTTTGAGAGCGATCTTACAGAACTAGTATCAGGACTTAAATCTGGGAATGGTTCAGTATGAAGGGAAAGCCAAAAATGGGTTACTGATCCATCATTCTTTTAACTCTCAAATACGTGTATGTATTGTGGGGTATTAAGTTTTTGTATTTCCAAAGATTGAGTTGCAGTACTATAGTAAGCCTTGGTTTTGAATGGCGTGTTCTCTGCATTATTATGTTGTACTACGATACTGTACAATAATTTGTTGGAACATTCATTCAACTCTTTTTTCAATATTGCAAGTCATGAATATTGTGATTTGCTGCGGTAAGGGAGCCGCCAGCAAATAAGAGATGTTCTTTTACTCTGAAATCTTAGCGCTTTTCCTCTTTGGTTTCAGCAATAGAACAAATAATTTTTCTCCTATTTTTTTTTTTTTTTTTCTTGGTGAATTTACTACTCCCTTTTATCAAGAATTTAAAATGACTACTTATTTAGATGATTGTGCATATCTGTTATACAAATATTCCATTATTTAAAATGGAAGTTAATTTTAGAGCGTAACTTGCGGATGTTATTTTATTTCAATTTTTTCAAATGTATAAAACATATATATATATATATAAATAAGTAATTGATTTGTGGATCACGAGAATCTAAAATGTGCAGGAGATACCAACTAAAGCGATACCTTCTCAATCCATCAATCATCATCCATGGATTTCGACATTGATAATCCGCCTCCTTTGAAATCCCGACAAACCAGTGTGATCGCCGGAAAAGTGTCGGGGAGAAAGTGGAAGGAGGTTCGGCTGTCTACATGAGCAGGAAAGGAGAAGGCGAAGCAGCGGATGAAGGAAAAGGAGATAAAAAAGGCGAATAACAAGCAGGAGAAGCAGAGGCGGCGCGAGGAAAGGAGAGGGAGCAGAACAAGCAGGAGAACGACTAGGCTTCACAAGATCACAAATTAAGAGGACAGCTGATTACGCAGCGGAAGCTTTGAAACTGAAAAACAAATTAAATTATTTAATTAAAATTCAATATCAAAAACTTGTTTGCACTAAACAAAATTTGAATATATATATATATATATTTAAAAAATTATAATTTAATTTAATTAATAAAAAATAATAAAATATATATAAACTCAATTTGTGTTCAATTATACTTGATAAATTCGTTTATACCCTGAGATACGCGTCCTTTCTCGCCTTGACGAAGATTTGTGAAAAATTACTCTGACATAGCCCGCCCCCTACGGACGTAGGGAGAAAGACTGAGGTTTCATTTCCTTCCAACAAGGACAAGTGATGGCCGATTTGCAGAGTGCTGTATCATTACATCACTCCTTCAATACTCCAGTAAGAATTTTTTGGATTTTTTAGAAAAAAAAAAAAACAACAATATTCACATAATCATATAATCTGTATAAGTTGATGTGTGAAATGGGAAAGCTTACATTATATTATATTCAAGAGAAACTATGCAATAGTTAGTTATACACAGCAAACTATTATTAAGCGCGCGCCTTTCTAGCATATATTCCCATCTGGTATGGCTCCTCGCAGAATTCTCCTCCCAGAACATCGCAAGCCTCGCCCAGCAGCACCCTGCATCATGTTACTCTCTATTATAACCAATTAAAACTTTACGCCAATTTTATTCATTATATTATACATGTGCTTATTATAATTCTTACGTCCTGGGATCTGTGTAATCCAGATACTCCCTTTCAATTGTCTCCGATGCAATCTTTGGCTTGTTCGCCTCTGGTTTGAGCTTTACTTCTGGATATATGTCCGCCTGACAGCTATCTCCACCAATTGTTTCACATGCTTCTGCTGGAAAAACACTACAAAATGGAAGCTAATTAGTTAGACAAAGAATGGGGGATAGATCAAGAACACTCTTCCTCTTACTGCAAATTACTCCATATAGTAAATGTTTTCACGACACTCCTGTAAATGCACTTACGAGATTGTGGAGCTGTAGTTGACTGCCAGGGCATTCGATCTAATTGAAGCAAACCTGCAAGTATTTGAGCCAAGCAAAAACTTTGGTGGGGAGCTGATCAAGCTTCTGGGAGGTGCACAGAGGGGAAGAGGAGATGATAAGGTTGTAGCTGACTGCATTTTTTATGGGTTTTCTTTCTTTAGATTTGGTGCTGAATCATGGGACTCGGGGTTCCAATTTATAGTCTAAGCTCAGTTGGTCTGAGTGGCAAAGATTTTTTAGAATTTGGATAAGGAACCCTTTCACTTTCTGAGATCGACGATGGAGAATGTCTACCTGGTGTCCATCGTCTGGGAGATATTTTTTTTTTTTTCCTTCTGAGAGAGACCCCATCATCTCATGTCAAGTCCTATTTCTTTTTCCTCCCCAGAAAAATATCTTCCTTCATCTTGTCCTATTTTGCTACTTTGTTAGATTACTTTCATTCAAATATATCTTGCTTCGTTTATTGCCATCTGACATTATGGGTGATCATACTCATTTTATCAAGTTTAAGATGTAACACTGTCTAACTCCAAATATTTCAAGAGAAAAATATTGCCAACTAAATGTAATACTTCTCAGATGAACCAAATAGTTCTAACAAATGATAATAATGCTTATTGTTGAAATTCACTGCCACGAGGTCTGTATGATATTCTGTTTGTTCAGAATCGTCGGAGAAATTGTTATTGAATATCTGGACATTCGGAATCTAATTTTCTCAATACATACATGTTTAAACGGAAGAGCGGATTTATCAAAAAGCATCCATGGTATTGTTTGATATAGACCCCGTCCTTTTGATAAGTCAACACATGAAAGTCCAAGAGAAGCACAAAGCATGGTCTGGCCACTGTTGAAGGATGCCACTTAAGCGCAAGAACATCTTTTTGAACGGCAATAAATGGGATGCCGATTTTCACTAACTGGACATTCCAATAAAGGGAAGGAATTGGAGATGCTCTCAATTAGTCAAATGCCTCACACAGACTAGATCATCCAATTTATTGCCATCCATTTTATATAAAGACACCCCCTCCATCTGAGTGAAATGATCTCGTGCTGCTTTACTTAATTTCTTAAAAGGCATGACCTCCCATTTGCTGTAATTTGAATTCTTCCTCACATCACTCATATCTGGCGATCCAGATACAGGTCCACTGCCATAAGGACCCGAATGTCCCCACACTTTACAGTTACGGAATTGTCCCACATCACCGTCTTGGCCAGCTTGATTCTTTTTCAAGCGTACAGCAGCAGAGTGAGCTCTGCTTAGTGTTTCTCGACTTGGTATATCCGACCAGTCTTGCTTCCTTTCAGCTCTCATCGGAGAATGGATCCTAATAACCTGGTAGGTTTATTTTTCTCAATAAGCATATAGATTTGCAATTGGTATGTAGACAAGAGACAGGATAACAAAGGCAAAAAAAAAAAAATGTATACTAACACCAAGGCATTCTAGAAGCTGGTAGTATGCTCTTCCTTGAAGTGGATTGTGTCCTTTCCTTGGTGTTGAGAAATATCGAGTCCTGAATCATTGCCAAAATTCAAGATACAAGGAGCAAACTCTCAAAGTAAGACGCAAAAACTAAGAGAAAAAATTGAAACTAACCACTCCGTATATCCAGGATCAACAGTGAAACCGTAGATGTCAACAATGTCACACATGGAAAGAGCCAGTTCTATTGATTTCATTCCAGTTCCTTTGGCACCTCTACGAAGCACGATGCCTTGGAATAGATAAACTGGATTTGGGATCCTCTGCATTTTTTGGATGGGAACTTATAAGAAGTCATTCAAGGGGATATATAATGAACCAACAGATTTAAAATCCTCACATCACCTTTAGACCTCACAGGAACAATTATTTCAACGAGTCAAAGACCATACTGATCCACTCCATACTATTTACAAATTTAATAATCATCCCACAACACCTACCTTTATCATTGCATTGAAATCTCTATGAGTGAGACTTTTGATAATAAGCACTTCATCATCTGCAACAAAATAAATATAAGAATAAGTATAGACAATTTTTTCATGAAGCTGATGGAACTGGATTCTTTGCCTTTTAGCTCTTCTAATTTCCTCCTTAAAGGATCTTTGTATTCTTCGGTATGAGGAATAACTGATATTCAACTAAGTCAAAATATTATGCTCAAAGATGCTGTAAGCGTTTTCGCTAGCATATGCAATAAGGTCAGTTGTTTAGAAATTGGCATGCCAAGGCTCAACCCAGCTAAGTTCGTAGAGTCTTCAATATCTCATATCTCTTGCCATAATGTCATGTTTGCTTTCCGAACATTACTAAGACAAATATCCAGGAGGATAAAGAGGAAGAAAAAAGAACAAAAACATATTTATGGAGATGCAATAACGCAGCATTTAAAACAAATTAATACTATAATTTACCTGACCCATTGAGAATCGTAATCATGTTTCGTGCAGCACCCCTAACTACGAGGCGAAAATCTCTCTTCAGACCAACATACTTGGCATATTTCTGTATAGCAAGAAGAAAACACAGCATCCCAATCAACTTATAAAATCCACATCCTGAAAGTGGGGCTAAAAATCAAAATATCAAATCTCTAGATAGGTAGCAAAAGGTGTTAAATATGACAAGGTGGATATCATTTAGGCAACAAAAATTGGTGTAGTCGAGACCGAAGATTGGAAAGACACTCCACAATGACACTCCAATTACCAGGTTAACCATTAAAATGATTTTTGACATAACAATTAACTATTAACATCTCACTCCTCACCCCAAGGCTCCTCCATATGGGCATGGTCAGAAACACAGCATAACAAATCAATCAAAAACAGAAACAGGGACATATCAAGAGAAATCTATGTCAAGAACCAGCGAAAATATACTTATTTACCTCATTAACAGGGGCCTCATTGTCTCTTATGACTGCATCATGACTATCAATTTCCTTTCCAAATTCTGTCTTTAATAGATCTCCTGAATTTCCAACAACAGCACAAGTTTGAAACTGGCGAGGATGGAAGGGTGGCTTTGCTGGTAAAAGCACATTAAGATGTTCCTCACAAAGAGTCCTATTGTGGCATTTATCTGCTCCTCTACGATAATAAAGAAATAGGGAAAAGCATAAATTTACATGTAAAGTAATGTTTCCTGACTTAATTAGTTTGAAAAATAGAATATGAGGTGACAGCAAATAGTCGCAGCAATAGCCGACTGTCGACATACAACTGTGCTATCCTCTTTGGAGCATAGTCTAGCCACCCATCAGGCCGTGCATCTAAATACTCTCTTGTCAACACTGTAGTCATATTACGATACTGCATTTCAGATAATTTCTGCTTAATTATTGGACAAGGAAGCAAACTAATTTGAGAAGTAAATCCAACAACAATGATAAAACCTGTTCCCACAATAATAGCGCTTCACAAACATCATACTTGTACTCCAAGGGCTCAAAGATTTTAAACTGCTCATTGTACTGCAAATAGATACATAGAGATGTAAATGGTATGCAGGCTCCAAAGGCACTTCAAAAATATGATTATATTAAAATTTGAGCAAGGTAACAAGAGACCAACCCAGGTGCTATTAGTCCCTTCAGGAAACTTGAGAATCAAATTACAGTGATCTATTATCTGAGCAGTGAGTCCAAGACCTCTGTTCGCCTACAAGCAAGATCCGCTAATGACAAATCAATTCTTAAAACCTTGGGAAAGAAAAAAAGAAGAATGCAGTGGGAAGAAAAATTACTACTACTGCCACTACTACTAACTAAGCAGAGTATCCTAAATGAAAATTAAGACAAACTGCATTATAATTTAAAGGAAATAAATAAAAAAAACGATCCAAACCTGCCAAAAGACATAATAAGTAAATCTGGTATCCTAACGTTAATAAATAATCAAGATTAAGTTTAAATATGATAACTGAAAATTTAAAAAAACTAGCTCAAGTATCGGTGGGTCTGTGAGATCAATTGAAATGCAAGCAGCATGTGGAGAGCGGGAAACTGACCACGCATTGTTGAACACTGGACTGGAAATCAGATAAAATCCGAACATCCAGTCCGTTAATTTTTGCGAATTGCTGGTTGCCTGGAAGATAAAGGGGCATTTATGCATATTATGAGTGAGTAATATCCCATGTAAAAGAAGTATATTAGTTGAAATTGGAGAAGAGGGCATAACAAGGTACCGGGTGAGAAAGAGGACTGAATGGCGAAAACAAAGAGAGAGAAAATGGCGGCGGCGCAGAGAAGATGGAGGAGAGCGGGTCTCCTACTGGACGACTTTCTCAGAGCTCTCATCTCGGCAGCACAAGTCTTGGATCGATCGTATATTTGCTTCACTGCCTCTGCCGAATTCTTCACACTTTACAGCTTTCGCTCCTCTATTTCACCTATTTCTTCCGTCTTTTTTCCCCTTTTTTTTTCTTAACTTTTCCTTTGGTTTTTTTTTTTTTTTTTGGTTAATTAAAAAACCAATTCCGATCTCTTAATAGAGAGCAGAGGTGCACCGTGCACATACATTATAAATAAATGCAACCCCCCCACCCATCAAACAACAACAACAACCAAAAAAAAAAAAAGATACTCTCTATTATAAAATTAAGAGAACAATATATTTATCAAAAGCTCCAAAAGCATAATAAATGTCTTTAAACCATATCTTACATAGGAGTTAATATTTTGTTTAAATAATATATTCCAAAGGAACTTATAACTTGTTTTCTAAGACCAACACAATCTTATGAGGCTTAAATTACTATTTTTTAATTCTGAAAATGTATAAATATTTCTTAAATTTTTTTTATCAAATTTTTATAAATTTTTAAACGTCTTACAAAATACTTTTTAAATTAAGACTTAATAATATACTTTGTCAAATAGTCTTTGAGTATATATAGCTTCCTTGTTTTGGGCAGGTTGGATACATTATGCAGACTTTTAATATCCACTTATAAACTTTTATACTCTATTTTAAATTTATTTTTCATTTTGTATTGCACATTATAAATACATATAAAAAAATCCAATTATGTCCTCCATTTGGCTATTTAATAGTTATTAATTATAATTATAGTAGGTATGTCAAAAATTCAAATACTCTTTTTGAGCATACAATAGTAGAGACAAAGATGGAGAGAGACAGAGATGTAAGATGTTTGCAAGGGGTTGGTTAGGTTGAGGAAGTTTTCAGGTTTCTCAAAGACTGGAAAGCATGTAGTAGATTATATCCAACATCCTGGACGCATATATACAGAAATCTCAGTTACAAATTTAACTCTTACAGACAATTTTAAGCATTGTGCCAGGATCAGACCCCCCCCCTGCTCTTCTCAAGTATCGAAAACTTTGTGAGTGAACATGTCATCAAAATGAATGACAAAAGTCCGAATTTCCATCGGCGCAAGTTCCACCAGCAGTTTCCAAGTATCAACAGGTCCTCCTCTTGTCAATTTCGTTTCTCCATAAAATCCTTCTGCCTTCCACACCAGTCTTTTTCTCTCCATCTCTGACCTTTCTTGGTTAGCTGATAAGCTCATCTCTACTACTTTACCAATCTACCATAAACAAATTGAAAAAAGTTAAATAAGACAAATCTGCTCTACTTCTGACTCACCTAGCCCAGGGAAATCTCAGTTTACCTGCTTGCCTGGGAAAAGCTTTTTTAGTTCAACTTGTGTCATCACAGAAAGGTCTTTGTCCTCCCCAGTCTACACAGACATAGAGGTCAGAGTGAACATAAATTTTAATATATTATGTTGAAGCAATCAAAATGTCAAGCAAAAATATGCGAGCAAGCAGTAATACTGTAGATTTAGAGTTCATGGAAGTACTAAAAAAAAGAAAAGAAGGATCCAACAACTTCCTTTGTTTTTTGATGCTACATTCTAAGAAACTGAATCAAAGAAGTATATACAAGGATGATAGTGCTACTGGCTAAATTTGAAAAATATATCGTTTTTACTAGTATGGAGAAAAATGCTATCTACTCCATGAAGTTAATGGTTCAATTTTATTAGGATTTGCTATTCCAGCTACTACCTCAAAGCATTTCTGTTATCACTTATCACTTCATGGGAATGAACAATGTAATCGAAGAACATTTCAAAACCAGAAGCGCTCAGGTGTGATGTTTTGGCGGCTTCAGATCTCAAAAGATTTGAATTATTTTAATCATAAGTAATTTCAGCGAGATTTACAACCTCATATAAATGTGCTAAGCGGAGAAGAACCTCTTTATTATTTAGCTCCTGCATGACATAAGAAGTAGAAAGTTATAACTTGCATGAAATTATGATAAAATAAGCAAGCAATGGCATCAAGAAACATAATTTGGTTATGTTCCTAAATTTAGCATAGGAGTTTTTCTTGCTTCAGGTGATTTTCTTGTTCAAAGCTACTATAACAAATATATTATATCCATGTTACAAAGGACAAGCCTAATCACCTGCAAAGTTAAAATAGCCACATTATCAGGTAACCTATAGGAGGGGTCTATTGCCGAGAAAGTAGGTAGATGAGAAATTGTCCAGTTATCGTCATCCTGCAGCAAGAACTTCAGTTTAATCAGTCAATTTAAGAATCAAAAACTGAAATTCAAGCTATTATATACCTGTTCACTGAAGGCTAAAAGAAATGGAGAATATATCTCCTGGCCAGCTGAACGACGCCACTTAGCACCCTCTCCAAGTGGGTCTATCTTATAGTAATACTTTCCTTGGATCTACAAAGAATGTGTAATAGTTATTCTGTAATGTTAAATGGAGAAAACTATCTGTACTGTTAAATGGAGAAAAATATAACTTCTATTTGTGGATACACAGGTTGAAACAAACATTAATACTCGAAGAAGAGGGAGAAGGTGGGTAAGGGGAAGGGATGGAATGACCATGAATGTTCTAGAGTGGGTCGAATAAACTCACTGTTAATCCCTTGCACTGATTGTCAATACAGACAGTTTCATTTAAAGCCTCTGCAACTCCTTTACCATCATCACGAAGTAATCTCCTATACAAGAAAGAAAAATCGGAAGTTATGGTGACTGATGCAATCAATCGATAAGGAAAGAATGATAAAGTGGTAATAAACCTGTGAAGCATCAGCTCAATCTGGCCATCTACTAAACTTGATCCTCCCACAGCTCGGTCCACCAAAATTGAAAGTTCTTTCTTACTATCTTCGACATAAATTCCAAGATTTATCTGCATTAATAACCTAACTTTCATTTGAAAAACAGAGTAGAAGTATTTTGACAAATGGAGAATCAAATTGCTTCCTGTATCTGAAATGTAAATCCAAGTATTTGTTCTCATTGTGAAAAGACATTCATGCCCTTATTCAAGCCCGTACTCAAGTACTCTTGCTTAATAATAAATAAGGATTAGGGAACAACAAAGTCTTATTAGAGAAGAAAACCAAGGAAATTTCTAAATCCTTTAAACTACTTAGACATAATTGAATACAAAACAATGTCCCAACCAAAACCGAAGAGCAGAGGAAAATAATATTTCAATACAATATAAGTTCTTAGAAGAGATTTTAAATATGTTAAAGAGATTTTAATTCACCATGGACATATACGATAACATATGATGGTTAGAATTTAAACCAACTGTCTCTAGATAAACTAAATTACAATGGCATAATTATGTTTTAAATTAAGTCAGTCAACAGGGGATCAACTTAGTAACCATAATACGTAATAAATAGAAAATGAACCAATGTATTAAATATTTAGAAATAAAAAGAAAACAGTAAATAAAATAGCAAAAGGAAATAAAAATATGCAGTATGAATAATTTACAAAAATATAGCTATAGTTTAAAAAAAAAAAGAAAAGCAAATAAACATTAAAGAAAGAGCAGAAACTTGCAAATAAAAAATCACCGATCTTTCAAAATTGGTATTGCTTATGAAAAATCCAAAACGTGTGAATCTCTAACGAATCAACTTTATTTTGATATTGGACAATTCTTTGCCCATCGCTAGTTTTACTTTCGTGTCAGTTGTCTTTTAATACAATATCATGGAGTCAGAATAAACAACAAATGCGAAAATTTGAATTATAAAGACACGATATACTATTTGATAGAATTTTTTTTTATCAATTATGTGAATTTGAACAAAATATTGTGGAAGCAAATTAAAAAAATGTGAAATACAATTTTTCAATACAAAAACAAAAACTTAACAAAAATAAATGACATTTATATACAAGAATGTGATAAAACTGAGAAGATGAAGAAGAGCATAAAAAATACCGCAACAAATAACTAAATTTACAATCTATGTCAAGCAATAGATATTAAAATATGGTTAACAAAATTATAGGACCTCATAACACAAAGTAAAATTTTGATACTAAGAACATGTTCAGTTTAGATTAATCTTTCATTAAAAAAACTAGTAAATAATTAATTTAAAATTGATCATTTTCAATAAATTTAGAAATAAAAAGACACTGTTCAATAAAATGGCAAAAGAAAAAAATACAGTGCAATAAGAATAATAATACAAATATAAGCTAAAGCTTAAAAAAAAATAAAAAAATAAACATTAGAAACTTGCAAACAAAAAATCATCAATCTTATCAAATTGAAATTGCTTATGAAAACTAAAATGATCTATCCTATGACTAATCGACTTTATGTTAATAATGGACATTTATTGAACATCACTATTTTCTTCCGTGTCAATTGTTTTTTAATGTATTCTGATGGACGTAGGATAAACAACAAAAAAAATCAAATAAATCATGTCAATAAATTATTTTCGAAGTGAATTAAAAAAATATGAAGTACAAGTTTCCAATGCAAATACAAAAAACGTCATTAAACCAAAAATAAAAAAATAAAAAATGCTGACATTTATGTACAAGAATGTGCTGACATAAGAAGTTAAAGTTGAGTATAAACAATATTTCAACAAATAAATATTGCTTAGCTCAGAGTCCAATTGTTGATCAGGGTAGGATCGATAATCTCCCTAATTTTATTTCGGAAGTGAGTATTAATACTATCACAGTTTATTTTCAGCATAAAAAATTATTGCGACAAATAACCTAGTTTAAAATCTATAAATAAAGGAGTTGAGATTGAAATATGATTAACATAATTATAGGGCCTCAAGATACAAAGTAAAAAAAATTTGATAATAAAAAGATACTGGTAAATACAAAAGCAGCATAAGAGAAAATATATTGTAGTCAGAATAATTTTTACAAAAACAACCTAAAGCTTCAAAAATATACAAAATAAACATTAAAGGATAAACATCAAAAACTTGCAAATAAAAAAATAAAAATCTTACTAAATTGAAGTTGTTTATGAAAAATTCAAAAACGAGCAAATCTCTAACTAATCGACTTTATTTTAATATTCGACAATTCTTTACACATCGCTGTTTTTACTTCCGTGTCAATTGATTTTTAATACAATATCATTGAGGTAGAAGAAACAACAAAATGCTATATTAAAATTTGAGTTGCTAAGACAAGATAATATCTAATAGAAAAAATAACTTCAACTAGATGAACAAAATATCATGAATGCAAATTAAAAAATACAAAATATAAATTTGCAATGCAAAGAAAAAACCGCCATTTAAAAAAAAAAACAATGGTATTTGTATACAAGAAAGTGTTGAAGGGAAAATTTAAAAGTACTGGAAATAATTAGTTAAAAATCAATCTTTCAACTAAATATTAATTGGTCATCAATTTTAAAATGTAAATTTTGGACATACAAATGGATCTTGAAATTCAAGGAAGGTTAAATTCTGAAAAACTTACCACATATTTTACTTATAAACATTGATTTCCCTAATAAACTTGTTTTCCTTTTCCCCAGCTATCTATACTTTGCGTATGTAAAATTTTAAATAATTATCTTTTCTTAATAAATCTTTTTTAACTTAATCATAAACTCAAAAGTCAAAATACATGACCAATTATTTATATTTAATTAATACATACTAATATATTAAGGTAGCCTTGAAAATATTATAATCTAAGACCTAATGAGCAAATTCATTATTTATATATTTTTTTTGTTTTTGTTTAATTTATTTTATCTATTTTTTAGAAGTAACATAGTAACATCGTATGAACAATGTAAACACACACAAATAAAAATATAACAACCCAACAATTAAAGAATTATAATCTAAAAAAAATGCAAAAAAAAGATTTACACGGTCAATATCCATCAATACAAGATCAAATAATTTTAACCCAAAAAAAATGACAGCCACAAAAGACAATAATAGAATTATATTGTTTTCCCCTTGATTAAAAAATTAAGAGACAGAGGCATTAAAGTACAATGTTAATCTACTAGATTCGATAGCAGTTAGTAATCCCCCCTTATTTTTCTAAATTACAATTGTATACATGTAATAGAATTATAACCATAATATTGTTTGTAGCTAATAAGTACAATATTCACATCTAAACACATGTTTCTACATGTGCAATCACGTGATACTTTCTAGTCATTCGAAAAGGTTAAATGAACTAGATCTTAACGAGAAGAGCATACCGGGTAATAATTTCCAGCTGCAGGTTCGTTCACTTTCAGGTCCCAATCTGACCTATAATCACGAATCTGGATAGCAGCAGAACCTTTGGTCATGACAGATGAAAATTGATTGATATGAATTGCAGAAAAACATCTCCACTTTGAATGTGCAAGATCTTTGGTAAAATTCAAACTTGACCATTATGGCACATCCAAGTTAATCTGGAGTAGGATTCAGAGTGATTTAGGAGGGGTTGTTCACAACATACCCTTTTAATAAAATCACGACCATTAGAGTCTGTATAGAAGGTCTTATTGGTCTCCAAGTTAGTTGTGATTTGAGTCACAACTTCTTTTCCAATCCCATCATTGATGGGAATAGGGCCAACCTGAGATATTAACAAGTTATTAGTCCGCTATTACCAAATGTGACGAATGCAACACAACGAATAACGAATAAAACAGTAAGCTCAGCGAAAATAAAACAGTGGAGTTCAGCTAAACGTGTATAGAAACCTTTTATTGCAACAGAAGAAAGTTCACACACATTATCTGTAGCAAAATAATCCATGTTTATAGTTAAACATCAAAGATATATGCTTACAGTGAATTCAACTTCAACGTGCTCCTTTCCCTTTTGAAGACGATTAATCTACATGGACAACAAAATCTAGTATCAACAAGCAGAGCACACCAACAGTTGAAAGAAGGTGATGTAAGGGGACTTCTAAAGCCTTGTTCCACAATCCGTAATGCATAAGTGATGGAGGTTTGGAAGCACCTATAAATTGCTGTTGTGGGTTTAAGCTGTAATTTAAGTTAATTATTTAGGGCAAAGATGTAAAATATGTCAGTAGTCACTTCTTAACCCTAAACTTGGATCACGCATGGGTGCCTAGAAGTTGGTATGGGTCATGATGATTCTGCATGATAATAACTTTCTAAATCTTTACATATAAAAATCATTACTTCCCTTGCCATTCGTTGAAATTAATGATACATGCAGTCTACACCAAAATGACATCATTCATGAGTGACCGAGTGTTTCACAATATTGTGCTTTGCGTTCATTCCCTACATATATTAATCAACCTTTCTTATATAACAGAAAATAAGAAACAATAACCTGTCAAGAAATGCACCTGATAGATCCATGGATTAATCATCTGGTGAACTTCTTCAATAAGTGGTCCACGTATCACTGTCAGAACACCCTGCAAATTGTAAAATGAACTTCAGTAGCTCATATCAAAGGAAATTATTTTTGGCAGCACTGTGGCTCAGGCCTCGAAGCACTACACCTGCTTCTGCGGTTTTATGAGAAATGTACCGTTGGGTCGGAAGACATATGCTCCAGATGACTTCAGACAAATATACAAGACAGAACAGCCATTAAAATGAAAGTAATGTCTTAGAAATGTGAGGAAATTGAAATCAAAGATACCAAAAAAGGGGATATATGGAGATTGAATAATGCAGGGATAATTTGGATGAACCTGAGGATCTTCATCACTTCCATTGTATCCAGAATAGAAGCTAAATGACTGCTGAATACTTTCATTGACCTTAAAAAGTCTCAGGTATTAGTCATGCAGAAACAAGAAAACTATAAGATTCAGCATCTAAATGTACGTTCATGTATGCACTCGTCAAATATTGATAGCTGCTCCAAAAATTATAAACAAATATAACTGATAATTTCCCTCAAACAAAAGAAATAAGCAAGCATCAACATATCATAATTGGACCATCAAGCACCTAGCTTACCTTGCTTCTGTGATTAACATAATGAGTTAGTTTCCCTTCTTCAGAAGAAAAGGTAAGCTTCAGATGCTCATGACCCACTTCAAAAGTAGACGTATCACTATCTCGAAACAATTGTATAGATGATCTTGCTGATCCAGCACCTAATTTCAATCAGATAAAAGAAAGTGAAAATCAATGCCCGGATTTAGGAAATGACCTTTTCTTACTTTTTAACTCAAAGAACAATTGGATCGCACCTTTGTTTTTGGCGCTAGAAATACTATACGTGCTAAATCCAAGAGGTGGTGCGGATGCAGTAAAAGCGAGCCAGTACTTTGGTGTCTTACTTGGTGTTTGGCCCAGGTAAGCCTTAACATGGTAGTTTCTCAAGCTTACATGAGTATCAGATAAAGGAAGCAGCTGCGATTCAAGTACTCTACCAGCAGAATCACGAACGGTTATATCTTCATACATAACCTATAAAGAATTTGATTTGAAGATTTTTCCTTTCTTTGAGTCTCACATATGAAAAATCTAAACATAAACATAGGTAGTAATCTTTCCTCCCAAAAGCATGAAACCTTCAAATTATGCTTTTTATGCACGACATAATAGTCCTGGCAGTATAAGTCATCCTATCTACTTTGTACTAGTACTAAGATTTGGACCTCGGAGGTATTTATCATCTAAATCAAGCAAAATCACCCATAATTGCTTTGATCAGGATTACCAATTATTATATGATCAGGATCTTGCATAATGTATTGCCAGATAAACATGATTCCAGAACTCGATCCATCCTTACGCTTAGTGGTTCAAGCTTGTAAACTAATTTTATAAATCCCTACTTGTTGATAGTTTGATGGATGCTATGTGTCCGAAAACATTGTCTATACCTTAAATGCAAACGGTAGTTAGTCCTAAAAAGGATGGTTAACTATTAAAGATGAGCATGCTAAATATATGATACATTATGTAAACAATATAAACTCATCGCAGTGGATTCATGGAAAAAACAAAGATATTAAAACTTTCAAATTCGTATACTCATT
This sequence comes from Paulownia fortunei, assembly GCA_019321725.1. Lineage (NCBI taxonomy): Eukaryota > Viridiplantae > Streptophyta > Magnoliopsida > Lamiales > Paulowniaceae > Paulownia > Paulownia fortunei. The sequence goes on along the minus strand of CM033114.1, from coordinate 111,771 downwards.
TCAAATTAAAGAATTGTGCTGGAAAAATGAAAGAACCAAAACTAAGATCAGAGCATGGATACCAACAGGTATTCGGATTACATCTTCTCGCTTCCATCCAAGAGCATTGTAGACAACAACAATCTAAAATGAGATCAAGAACTTTTAGTCTTCAAACAATACTTCAAACGTTAATAATTTGGAGTGACAGTGGCAAAAGAGAGATTTAAACTCCTACCAGGTTTTTCCCATTAGAGAGATCAATTTCCGATGGAGGACAGTAACTTACATTCAGAAGTGGACACTGGGAGAAAAAGTTACAAGTATTAGAATAATGGGCAAATGATACTAATAGTCCCTAAAGTCTAGGTTTAGTATCACTTTCATCCCTAAAATTAAAATCATGACTTTACCATCCCTTGAGTTTAAAGTTTGTTGCACATTAGTTCTTCACATAACTTTCCAGTGGTTCTGACGAAAAAACATTCTTGTGTGCAGTGCATGGCATTTTAAGGGCAAAATTGTCAAAATAGAGTTACAAGGGTGCACTTTAGCCCCGAATTTTTATCGAGATAAGTTATATGGTTATCCAATTAGAGACAAAACAAAAATGTCAAAAGGTTATATATATATATATATATATATATTAAAGAGTCAAAATTAAAAAAAAAAAAATTGGAGCTTGTTTTCAATATTCCATTCAATAAAACTTCATATAGTGAGGAATTCTTCTGCAATTTTGGGTGACTGGTTCTTTTAAAGAGCTCAGCCATAAAACAAAAATAGTAAAAATTATTATAAACTACTCAAATAAATTTTTATATCTGAAAAACTCATGAAAATATTTATCAACCCCAAAAACAAATTCAATCAAATTTTTACTCTACTAAACTCGATTGTTAATTTTATACCAACACCAGTAAGATTTTATGATTAAAGTACACTAGGGTTTTTTAGATTAAGAGATTAATGGATTGAATTTTTTGATAGAAATTTTTCCTTTGGATTTCTTCAAATTGATAGAATGTATCAATGATGATTTTAATTTTATATGTTCATCATTAAATTACTTTATTGGAAATATAAAAATTCTGAATTTTTATGAGCGTAAAATAACATTTTGATAAACTTAAAAATTAATCTTTTTGTTTATTTTTGAGAAGATTATTAAAAAGTAGACTTAAATAATTAAGTTTAGAATCAAACAAATATTTTTACTTTAATTTTTAAATTAATTACATCATTTTCCTAGATTAAATGAAAACCGAAAATAATTCTACTATATGCAGTTTCATTAAAATGAATATTAAAAGAAGCTATATATATATATGTATATATTAAAATTTCTGTCGTTTTATTTATTTATTTTGAATAATATGGATAACTATAAAACTTATCTAAAAAAAATACTATAAGAAAAAATTCAAGAATTAAAGTGAAAATTAGGGACTGAAGTGCAACTTTGTAACTCTATTTTGACCATTTTGCACTTAAAAATGGCAGGTACCCCGTTACTGTTTTTTCAACAATAAAACCATCAGAAAATGAAATGATGGACTAATGTGAAACAAAATTTAAACCTTTATGAATGGTAAAGTCACAACTTTAACTTTAGGGACAAAAGTGATACTAAACCTAGACTTTAGGGACATAGTCAGTTTATAAGCATGTAATTTTTCACACTCCAACATGAAGATAGTCATGTAATTTCCACACTCCAACATGAAGATATAAGCACATAGTCAGTTTATAACAAAGATAAATTCTTTTGAAAGTATACATCTATGCTTACTCTAAAAAAATCATATTCTCTTTGTTTTATCTCCTGAAATTCATCTTAATCAAACTGAAAATTAGAAGTTATACAAAAAGATTTCGTATAAACTTCTCTAGGCTTAATAGGAAATAATCAGTATAATCTAAAGGGTCACATTTGGTGGGATTATCATTTTGTATTGACACATTCAGAGTTCTAGGTCGAATAAATATACATAACAGCAAGCATTTTACAACGAGCTAAAGAAATCAAGGCATCAGGTTTTAGAAATTTAAGGACTAAATTCGAGCGAATCATATCTGTCTCAGATTTTAAAGCTATGGACACTAAGCACACTGGCTAAAAGGTTAAACATAGCTCTTTTACCTGTTGAAATTTTGTGGTATTATCACATCCAGTAGATGACACGGGCTCAACCAAGCATGCCAGTGATGATGCAGCCAGCTCCTCGGCCTGGAGGTGTAATGAGTACTTTGGTACTGTTTGAAAATCGGGCACAGGGGAAAGAGTGATTAAAAGAACAAGTGCCATCATTATAATTTTTACCTCCACATAGCCCATGGACAATCTTTTTGCATAATCATTAGCCACATGTTGTTGTTCTGTTCCAGTAACTGCATCATGATGCTGCGCGATTGCCAAAGCATCACCCAATAAGTCTATGCTTGAGCCAGACCTATTTCTTCCTTTGAAGAACTCGAGTTGCCTGACAGCCTGATTATAGAAAAAGATCCTCAGAATCACAACTAAATTATAGCTCTTCACTTGAGAAAATATTTATATCATTCAATACCAAATAATAGCCACTCATCATTCTGACGTAGCGCTTGAGGGCTGGTCTACTTGTGAAGTACCCAGTCCAATAACCATTTACACGATCTGCATATCTGAGCAAAAGTGTTCATTAGTTTCAAAATTCAAGATGAGAACTACCGATTCAAAAGCAATTAGAAAATGCATCTACTGAATAAATAACTCACGGAAAGAAGTCGTCAGTCTTTATAGGCCAAATCCTTTCAGTTTTATGTTTTGCATCAGTATATATAGATGGTGTAGAGTATAGTGCATTCACACGTCCATCCTGGCGACAATCAGATGTAGTCAGTTATTGACACAGCACACAATTGATATCCCGCAGTTTGATAAAGATGTAAGCTACCTATGTTCTTGCCAGAGAAATATGTAGAGAAAGTGACATATGGCATCAAGTTTGAGGAATTGATTCACCAAAACTTTGAAATGACATATGGCGTCAAGTTTTTCAAACAATCATTACAAACAAATGTTGTCTTGGCAAAGTCACAAAACAGATTCCCACTAGTAACACTGAATGGCTCAAATAAGGCACTATGTGCACATCATAACATGTAGGTTTACACGAAGCACAAAAAAAATGCTTATAAATGCAACCAAGAACCTTCTACGAATTATAATTTACACCAAAAGAAATTTGAAAAAAAAAAAAAAAAAAAAGCTTGGAGAAGAAATGGAAAAGGATAGGATTTCCATTACGTAACTTTTCTTCCAGGGAACTCAGAAAGCAGATGCAAAATATGGAAATGGAATTCAAGAAAGGAATTCCATAAATGCTTATCATTTGGTTGGAATTCACATGGCACAAGCAAGTGTAGCTTCCTAAGAAACAAAACAAACTTACAAGTGAAATTTGCAAGTCAAGGCTAATCACTATTTAGCAGCAGAAAAAAATAAAAAAAATAAATCTGCAAACTTAAGGTGCTCACAACGTTAACATAATGAATGAGCTTGTCCATCTGCCGGAACCATGTGTGTGCATATTGGTATTTAAAGTCAGTTCCCATGGTCCACATGATGTGATTTGTCCGAGTTATGTTTGCCTGCAAATTTAACTAGTGCTTGGAATTAAAAAGAAAAGAAAAGAATACGACTAGTAAGAAATTAAATTTCATGGGCTCAGGTGCCTTGGGCAAATTTACGTCATTCCGTGTAGGAAAACAACCAAAATACCTGAGACAATGCAGCAGCTACAAAATCTTCAACTCGCTCTTGAACATTGTAATCAAACAAAGTAACATCATCCTTCATATTAAATGTAGGTAAGAAAAGAAATGTTGTTTAGATAAATAGTCATGTAAAAACACTTGCAATTCTAAATAATTTAGCAAAGGATTAAGGTTTCTCAATTGATTTACTTGAACAATTGGTGACACGTCATTAACTTCAAAATAGAAACCTGAAGGTGGTTCATAGTTCTCTGGGAGAGCACCAGCAAAAATCTGAAAATTGATACTAGGGATGAATAGTACTTGTGGAGTAAGCTTCCAAAGTAAGCATTTTAAAAGGAGCAGCATTGAAATGTTGCACCAGCAACTAAAATTTCTCTAGTCTATTCCAACAAACCTGTGCAGAAGAACCAAGGCTCTTAGAGCCCTTCCAAATGACTTCAAGACTCTTCTCAGTTTTACGCTTTGTCCTATCTTGGTAGTCAATTCGCCCAAAGAAAAGTGAGTCGAATCCAATCTGCACAGAAGAAGAGTAAAAAAATTGGTTAATAACCTGTATGGAGTTCTCTGTTGGTTAAATTGTCTTAATCACACTTAGTATAAAAAGTTCTAAACATCATAACCATTCTTTGCATTGCTTTCTCCAAGAAAGAAAACTGGACTCTAAAGTTGAGCTCAGACAAAGGACACTTACTTCTGCCCCTAACAAGTAAGCCTGTACAGCAGAATGTCCAAAAGGGTCAATTTGCCACCCAACTCTTGGTGTCACACCAAACTCCTCTGTAATAAAACGATGTCCTAGAGTTGTCTGATCGATCATGTCAATGTAATGCGTTGTCGCCTCATCATGCATGCACATTCCCCCATTTCTTCAAAAATAAGACATTATTCTCTCAACTGAAATTCAAAGTTTCTCAAAAGTATGGTATCGGTCAGGAAATTACAGATAGTGATCTATGGTTATGTATCAAAGTCAATTCCAGGAGAAAGTGAGAATTCATCACAGTTTCCGAAAATTGTTCTTAAACCTGGTAAGTATTTCTAATCCGGACAGTAATGCGATAGATAGAGGTTGCAGAAGAATAACAATAAAACTTTTACATGAATTCCAGTTGACCGGAGCTGACAAGCTGCCGGACAGTGTGCTGGACTGCTTCACTCTGGTCCCTCCACCAGCGCTGGAAAAATGCCTGCATTATGGTGTAAATTATAAGGTAAGAAAATATTGCTAGATCATAGTGAAGAATAAATATATATTACATATATATTATCAAAACAATGAAGCACCGATTCTCAAAATTAAGGATCCAGTTGGTTCAAATTTCAAAAAAGAAAAGATTAAATACCAGTGTCATAACAGATTGCCATACCAATATTCCGAAAGGCTATTGATTGGTTGGACTAACGATCAAACAATCAGACATACGTAATAAATTAAGTAGGCAGGCAGCGAACAAACCTGCTCAACATAAATAAATTTGCGATTCTTGTCAGCCAAGAGAGCAGGCACGAGAGAATCTAAAACGTTTTGGACGCATGCCCCCTGGATAGAATTGTTGGAACCCACGTAGTACTGATCGACGGTCTTCAACCAGCCAACGTCGTCGTGGGTGTGAGGCACCAAATGAACATTGAGCTTGTCGGGGACAATGCCCTGCGAAGTGTTGTACACCATGTATCTGCAGTCTGCAAACCCAATTATGCTTCCCGAAAGAAACACCACAATTAGCACAGCAATCATCTCCATTTGCCCTTTACTTTTCTTATTCGTTTCTTAATAGCCTAATACTAAAACAAGAAGACTCTGCAAGCAGTGGGAGTACACTTGAAATTGAGATGGAAGGAGAATAGAAAGAAGACGTATGGGCGTTGGGTTCATGTGAAAATGGAGGTGGGGTGGCTTTTCCGGGCGTGTTTAAAGGGGCAAGAAAGTTGACAATTGGATGAAGCGAGAAGTAAGCAGCTGTCTTTCTTAATAAGAATATTATGTAGTTGTTGTTGTTAGGTAGGGCGTCTTCTGACATCTGAGTGTGGTACTGGAGTGGTGGGGACTGGGGTGGAGTGGGCATAAAAGTAAAACGCATCTTCGCTCTAGGGATGGGGTAGACGGGATAAGGGCGAGCAGAGCCAAACTAATTTTAAATGAATAAAGCAAATGTTGTTATATAGTTCTCCTCTCTCTCTCTCACACACCATTCATACTTAATTAATTAGGCTTCACTCTCTCTATCAAAACAATTTAGTGTCACATCATGGATACATGTTACTGAATAGCCTAACAAGATTGGTTCAGCTTTTCCTTTTTTTTTTTTTTTATGTATAATACATATTTATATACACATATTTTGGGGATAGACTGAGTTTCAAGTCTACCATTGAATACAATCCTTACAGATTTCCTATAAAATATACACTTGTTGGAGCTATGCGATTTCCTTAAACAATAGCAAAGAAACTATTTGGATGGCCCAAATCAAGGCACTACAAACTTCTCAGTAACGAACCTTCAACACTACCCTGTCACAGACAGATATTAGTGTTACCTACACAATCAAGGCAAGGGAATTATGTTGCAACTTACTTCGTCTTGCTCATTTCTCACATAGACTCGCAATAGTCGAATGTTAAATTTACAAGAAGCTATTGAATACGCATATGCCCATATCTGATCATCACGATTTTCATCTTTCAAGAACTAAAACTTTTAGGTAATCTAAGTCAATAATGAATGTCCGAATCTCCATAGGAGCAAGTTCAACTACAAGCTTTATTGGATCAACAGGTCCTCCTCTAATTACTTCAGGTCCTTCTGAAGGGCCTTGTACCTTCCAGTCTAACCTCTTCTTCTCCATCTCCATCCTTTCTTGGTTGGCAGATAAACTCATCTCTGTCACCTTGATGATCTGACAAGCCATTTGGAAAACAAACAATTCTTAAACTCCATACCGATATCCACAAAACCAGGCACATTGATAACTTTCAAAGATGGGTACACATGAGTTCAAATTTGATGTTCCACCATGCCTACCAGTTGAAATACCAATTTGGACTTGAATTACCTTCTTGTCAGGGAAGAGCTTCTTCAGTTCTACACCAGTCACCACTGAGTAATCTTTATCCTCCCCAGTCTTTGCACATGTCAAAAACACACGAGATAGTCAGATTGCCTGATATTAATAACCAAAAAGTGGACTAAATAACGTGGAAGGAAATTCAGAACTACACTCCAAGGACAAGGAAGACTCCACATGCTTCCAGCTGAATTAGCGTGCAATCAATTCAATACTACAGATCTTGGGGTCAAAAGGAGTATAGACAACCAAGTAGAAGAACGCTGCAGTTGCATCTGATGCCCTTTGTGGAATACTTGCAGTTAAATAAAGATAATAATAAATCTCAATCCTCACTATGCCACAAATGGGTGCAGAATGGACACAAAAATAGAACATATAATATATGAAAAATAATGGAACACTTAAATCAATTATAAGTCACAACAATAAACTAAACAAACAGCACAATGAGCTAGCCAATTTTTTTTAGGACATATCAGTTTTATATATCAAGGATTTAAGTTACAAGAGAATCACAAAACAAGAGCATTGACAAGGGGCCATTGGTTACACTAGTCCCTCCTGTGCAAGAAATAAATGATGCATAAAAACATTTCAAGATCTTTTTCAAGTTAAATGCAACTAAGCATATCAGATTTTTTGAACTTCTATCATCTCTATGTATTTTGTGTTTGTAGCAAATTGTGAGATGACATGTAAGTCAAAACCGAGGCAGAATAAATTCCGACTCACCAGTGATTTCTATGATTGTGGGGCTCAAGTTTTTCCAAAGTCATGTCCTTTGAGATAGAATACAAAATCAATTCTTCTACATTTCAATAGAACTCGGATAAAAATACAAAATAGATGCTTCTAAATTCTATAGAACTCATCACAAGGGAACATAAAACAGTTCTGTTTCTAATGTTGGTCCTCTATGATCATTATTTCAAAGAGAGTTGGTCCTAGATAGTAATTATTTTGATTGTATATTTTCCAACCAAAGTTCAATCAAAATGAAACTTGAAACTTCTTTTATCAGTTCAAAGGTAATAATCAAAGATCTCCCAGGCACCAAAAATGAAGAAGAGTAACATAATTTAAGACCTCATATAAGTGAGCCAAGCGAAGAAGAACTCTGCCACTTTCAAGTTCCTGAGCATAAAAGAAAATGGTTGAGTTCTAGTAGTATTTGCATACCATCTACAAACACGACTCAAATTCAGGAAGTCAGTTATGAATACCTGGAGGGTAATCACAGCAATGTTGTTTGGTAAACTATAGGATTGATCGATAGCTGAAAATGTAGTTATACGGGAACTCATCCAATTATTTCCCTCCTGCATCAACAAAATTAATTAGCTATCTCTGGAGTACAACTTTCATTTATATAACAACCAAATAATTTTCTCACCTCTTCAGAAAATGCAAGAAGAAGTGGAGAATAAACCTCTTGTCCAAATGTGCGGCGCCACTTTGCCCCTTCTCCCCGCGGATCAATTCTGAGATAAAATTTCCCTTGAACCTGAAATAAAACCACTAAATTCAGAAGAATTAGAAGAAAGCATTTTTCGAGCTAGGTCATTCATTTGCAACTTGCTGTAATATAATTTTGGCAGGAAGCTGAAACAGTGAAAGCAGGACAAACAGCTTCGACAAACATAAAGTGGTTCGCCTTGAACTGATTGTGCAAGTAAACACAGATAAGTATTGCTTGAATACTCTATTACCGTCAAACCCTTGCAATTGTCAAGAACACAAACTTCTTCATTTAGTGCCTCGCCAACACCTCTAGAGTCATCATTGAGCAGCCTCCTATACAAAAAAAAACAAATATAAGAGTGTATGGGCATCCCAAATGAAACAGCTAACAACTGGACCAACCGAAAATTGGAAGATAGGCATGAAGAAGACAACAGTGGACCTACCTATGAAGCATCAACTCTATTTGACCATCCACCAAGCTTGACCCACCAACCGCTCGGTCCACCAACACAGAAACTTCCATAGTATCATCCTCCAGATAAATTCCAAGATTCATCTACACAAAACAGAGATTTAAAAATGCTTTTTAGAACTCCTTAATCCTAATAGATGCCATTCCCAACACACTTTAAGTAGGTCAATGCATGGATATCCAATGCGCTGAAATTATCATAAAGCAGCTAGAAACAGCTAAAAGATAAATTAAATGCTAAACTATCGTGCAAGCTTCAAATGGCATACAGGGTAATAATTGCCGGCAATTGGTTGGTGTACTTCCAGGTCCCAATCAGCTCTATAATCTCGAATCTGTAAGGACCAATTTTAACACAATCAGATAAACAACTGGTAAATTATATAGAAAAATGTAGTTGAGTATTTCTTCCTGCTCCCTGCCATTGTCCGTCTTCATCACAAGTCTCAAAACCAAAGCTAGAATTATACCCTTTTAATGAAATCACGCCCATTGGAGTCTGTATAAAAAGTCTTATTCGTTTTCAAGGCAGTGCTTATTTGAGCTATTATTTCCTTTCCAAATCCATCATCCACAGGAATAGGTCCAACCTGAAATTAAAAATGACATGAGGAAGTCCAATTTCTACAAGGGTAATTCTAAAACCATTTGACCGTGCATTCTATAAGGCTCAATATAGATAAACTTACAGTAAACTCAACTTCAGCATGTTCCTTTCCCTTGTAGACCCTGGTGACCTGCATAAATTTAGCATTAGCTGCTGGACATGGAAGGCACCAAAACCAAGACTGAATCAGTCTGCAGAGGTAGAGAGCTCTACAGCGGTGGCTGAAGAAGAAATTGCTTGCATGACTAGCATAAATCAACTAAAACATATTCTCTATTCCAATTTTCCAAGCCTACCCAAAATTAGTCTAGAATGTGACACGAAGAATAACGGGGAGAATGGTAGGGCACCTGATATAACCAGGTATTGAGCTGCTGGTGCACTTCATCTAGTATTGGACCGCGCATAACAGCCAAAGGAACCTGGAAATAAGAGAGAGCATTTTACTTGCTGACCTAAAATCTCACATTTGATTGAGATCAAAACTTGGATAACAAGTTACTAGTTAGTAGCCACTTGAAGGTGTGGAATAAGAAAAACTAAGCAAGATGCTTACCTGGCCTTCAGGTTTAATCGGGAATGTACCATTTGGGCGGAAAACGTAAGCCCCAGATGCCTTCAAACAAGAAGCAATGACATCACATAATTACCAATCTTGTAAAGCAAACATAAATGAGCGAACTCATAATTTTCTACAATAAACAGATGGAGAAAGTAGAAGAAAACATAAATGGCACTCAAATTATTTTCAAGTAGGTAAGAATACCTGGAAAACTCTGTCAGTACCATTATAACCAGTGTAGTAGCTATATGATTGCTCGGCAAGTGCTGTGACCTTCACCAGCGAAGCAAAAATGAACCCATCAGCATTATGTGCACAAGAAAAGCCATGATACCATCTAGTTTACCAGTCCAAGTTTATTCTGCTTCGTAACAAGCTTTACAAGTTACATGTTAAGGCTTTTCCAGAAGATGAATGCAAAATGCATATATATGTCTTTCCAGCGGTTACGTATCCAAGCAATAAGAATATTCTTATGTTGAATTTTGTGAAGATAACTTTCAAGAGTCAATTTTGGAACACTTAACGAGACCAATTTACCGAGTTTCTTCTGTTTGTAAAACGTGTGAGCTTTCCTTCATTCGCTGAGTAAAGTAGCTTTAGATTTCCTTTACCAACTTCAAATGTTTTACCAGTACCTTCTTCTGGAGTATACACTGTTGAGACAATTAACCTAGACTCTGATAAAAAAAAAATTAAATAAAAAGCATCACAAAATTACATCATTGCCAACAGATACCTTTTAACCCAAGTGACCTCAACCATTCCTACCTGTCGTTTTTGCACCGGAGACAACATAAGTGCTGAAACCAAGGGGTGGCACAGATGCTGAAAAAGCAAGCCAATATCTTGCCGAGCTACTGGCTGATAAACCTAAATATGCTTTGATGTGATAGTTTATTGTAAGCGAAGAGATGTTGGAAAGAGGAAGGAGCTGAGATTCAATCTCTCTTCCATTAGAATCAAGAACCACTAAATTTTCAGAAGATACCTGCAAAAGATATGACCAATTACTTCAAGTAATTAACTCCATAGGGAGCAAGAAAAGCATGACATAATATTACAGGTGTAACTATATAAGCAAGCTTGGTCACGAGACATCATGTGCTTCACAAAAATTATCTTATATTTAACAATCCCAGTGCTGTTTTACCAAAGCATATGGAAACAACTACCAAGGCAACCTCACACTTCAAACTACCAGTCATTGACCAACAACGGAAATATGTCTTTTGTTGTAATCTGAGCAAACTGTCCTCATATTGTACCACAATGGCATGAGTTCATATTCTCAAAAATAGAAGTTAATGTACTTTAAACAAATCGGCATTTATCAACATCTCTAGTACACAAAACTGATTAAATAGCACCAGAGTACTCACAGGAATGCGGATGACCTCCTCTCTTTTCCATCCTAGAGGATTGTATGCTATTATGACCTAAAATGTAGAAAAAAATAACTTCACAAAAACACAATATAAAGTAATATCCAGCAAAAGGGGGGAAAACAAATGAAATATGCTTCTTTTGGCGTTTGGAAAAAAGATACAAAATAATGATTCTTACCAAGCTTTTCTCATCAGTGAAATTAGCTTCTGATGGAGGACAATAACTTATATTGAGCAGAGGACACTAACAAAAAAGCACATCAAGAAATCAAAATACAGTAAATCGTGAAATTTTGAATAAGAAAGGACATACATTGGGTTTTAAATGGTATCAAGGGAAAAAAGCTCAATACTTTTGAGATGTTCATCAATGGATGGGAAAAAAAATCTCGATTGCAATCCATTGACTACTTACCGACTGCATTCTCTTAATTTTGCCGAGGGCCATGCAATTTTTCCGTTAAGCTTAATGCAGTGAAGCAGTAAAACTTTTGTCATTTATTGAAAAGATCATATGCATTAGATTCTCATGTAATTGTTGAATCACATGACTGTTGATATAAAATATATCTTCCAGATGCCACAAAACTAGAAAGTAATAATCTGGTGTTGTACACGGAAAATGAAAAGAAATTTTAATAATCAAAGAACTCAGTGCAAAGTGGGAAGCAAGTATTGCCTGCTGAAATTCAGGGACTGAATCTGTGTACGTAGAATTCAATCTTGAGCCTGTTAACACAGCCAATGATGATGCAACCACTTTCTCAGCCTGAAAATTTTAACCGACCAGTCAGAGGACATCAGCTATTTTTGTTGAAAGCAAGAAACATGTCCATCAGGTTAGCAAAGGCTAGCACTAAACGGAAGCAAGCATATGCCACTGATAACAGTATGAGTCCCCACTTTAGGATAATAGGCTACAGGTGAAGAAACTGATAGAATAAAAAGTTAAGCTTAAGAAAAGATTACACTTCTGAATATTTTCCAACCTGAAGAGAGAGGTACCTCTTTATAACCTATTGAGAGTCGCATAGCATAATCAGCAGCCACATGCTGCCTTTCTGTCCCACTAACTGCATCATGATGTTGAGCTATAGCCAAAGCATCAGCTAATGCATCTGTGCTTGGTCCAGAACCATACCTGCCTTTAAAGAACTCCAACTGCCTAGCTGCCTGAAATTCAAACTCAAAAATGAATCTGGCTATGGAAAGCTGTGATAGATAGCCCAGGCACATGTATTCCATCCACACATTACCACAATCCAAGTAAAAAGGACACAGAACTTACTAAATAATAACCACTCAGCATTCTCACATATCCTTTCAAGGCTGGCCTACTGGTAAAGTAGCCTGTCCAGTATGCATTCTCCCGATCTGCATACCTGGGCAATATAGTAACTATTCATACCAAATTTGTTACTTCAGAGTAACTAGCTGTGGTTGAATTTTCACTCATGAGAATTGCACTCACGGGAAAAAGTCACCAGTTTTCAGAGGCCATTTCTCGTTTGCTGCATATTTTGCATCCGTGTAGATGGATGGCGTAGAATATAGAGCATTGACACGCCCATCCTGAGAGCAAGCAAAAGGATGTACCAAGAATGTAGAGTTTTCAGACCCATACATACACAGCAGAGGGTATAGTAAAATTAATATAAGAAGTGAAGACAAGTACCAAATTGACATAATGAATGAACTTATCCATCTGTCTAAACCATGAAATTGCATATTGGTAACGAAAATCAGTTCCCATAGTCCACATTATATGATTTGTCCTGGTCAGATTTGCCTGAAATGAGAAGAGGCAACAGTTACTTAAATACCAACCAAAAAGGTCAAAAAGATACAAGAAAGAAAAGATGTGACACCTAAAGTTTCATACATTTTTTGTCGTGTTCTAAAAGCATATTTCAACACTGCCTTCTCTTTATCCAATATGTATCTAAATTTTCATCTCCACTGGAATTTGGCTCAGAAATCAAACACACACAGAGAATGATGCTAACATGGATGCAGCACAGAATATAACTTCAGGGTCCAAGTGACGGTGAGAAGCTGTGACAATCATACATCATACCTGTGCTACAGCAGCTGCCACAAAATCATCCACTCGCTGTTGCACATTATAATCGAAAAGGAGATCGTCGTCCTGAATTCAACCCTTGCATTTATAAAATATTGCAGAACACATAATCCAAGATTACAGTGCTTTCTTTTTACATGATATAACCTGAATGGGAGCAGACACATCATTTATTTCAAACGTAAATCCATCTGGAGGCTCATAATGAATGGGGAATATCCCTGTGAATATCTGGACATGAACTCATGACAGAGAAAGTCAGAACTTTTACTTCAACGTTTTATGCATGAGACCAACAATAGGATCTGCCAGGGGTATGAGTGTACCATCTCAAACATGAGAAATTGAAGATAACAGTCACAGTACAAGTAAAATAATATAGAAAGGTTGGAAATGGACTTCCTGATAATTAACCTGAGAAGATGAACTCAGGGACCTTGAGCCCCGCCATATAACCTCAAGAGTTTTATCACTTCTCCGCTTAGCTCTATCTTGGTAATCAATTCGAGCAAAAAAGAGTGAGTCAAACCCCAGCTGCAACATAATAAGGTAGCAAAACGGAATCAAATACTTTTTGTTGTATAAATGAATAACTGTCATGTTCAAATGCATTGTGAAATGATTGGAATTATATTCATCACATCTTCTGTAAAACCAGGACTCTAGCATACCATTTCTTCTTACTAAGTTATGTTACTTTAGATAAGAGGCAAAAAACTCTTGACTCATCAAATGGATTTTGCATAATGGATACCTCTGCGCCGAGCAAATAAGCCTGAACAGCAGAATGTCCAAAAGGATCAATCTGCCACCCAACTCTGGGTTTCTTGCCAAATTCATCAAGGATAAAACGATGTCCCAAAGTTGTCTGATCAATCAAATCAATGTAATGCGGGGTTGCCTCATCATGCATACACATACCCCCATTTCTGAATCATAAAAAGGAAACCATACGGTAAATAAGAGCAATAGACACAAAAAGTACCAACATCAATAGCAAAAGGGAGAGGTGGGTGAGAGTGAATACATGAATTCAAGTTGACCAGAGTTGACAAGTTGTTTGACTTTAGCCTTGAGAGTGTCACTCTGCTGTCTCCACCATCTCTGAAAGAATGCCTGAAAAAAGAAGCATGTAATGAACCCGTGATGAGATAAAAACTTGCAAGTAATCAAAACAAATAGGAAGTAAATATCTAAATATAAAGATCTGCTAGTAGTGCGGAAGCAAATAAATGAAAACTTGCCATCTCAACATAAATGAACCTCCGATTCTTGTCATCCAATAAAGCGGAGATGACAGAATCCAATACGTTCTGGACACAGGCTCCCTGGAGTGAAGAAAGAAACGAGGTCTCAGTTAATAAAAGAATGAAGAAATGTAATAGTGAAGGGAGGAGCAATGTAAAATTAGTACCCGAATGGAATTGTTGGCGCCGACGTAGTACTGATCGACGGTCTTGAGCCATCCGACGTCGTCGTGAGAGTGAGGCACCAAATGGACGTTGATTTTGGCGGGCGCGATTCCCGAGGTGGTGTTGTATGGTATGTAAATAGAGTTGACTTGCATCGCGAAGCATGTTCCGGCGAATATTGCAGCTATGATACTAAAGAAGAGGAGCTTGTTGAGTTCCATGGAGAATTGAGAGAAGAAAGGAGAGTGGAGTTGCAGCAACACAAAACAAAGGTGAATGAATATAGGGGGAGGGGGAGTATGGAGTATCTCTTTCTTAATAAGGATTTCTTCACTTGAGTGCAAAGCAACAATTGATTGTTATCTTTTTCATCAAACCCATTTAAGCAACTAGGGCTGCTCCTATTATTATTACTGATTTTCAGAGAGGGTGAGGCCGGAGGACTATGGAGAGGGAAGAGGAGAGGTGGGACCACTCTTTGCTTGCTTGCAAGTCGCATCTTTTATTTAACTCCTAATATATAATTCTATAAAAAAAAAACCCAGGCCGACACCCAAAGCCAGAAACATAACATAAAATTTTTAAAATAAAATAAATTAGTTCTAACGCATAAAATATACATTCAAACGTTATTATTTATATAATTATTAAAGGACTCGCGGCGACTGGCAAAAAAGGAAGAGAGATTGAGACTCGAGATAGGTGTTATCGATCTTATCCGTAGCGTGAAGATGTGGGTGGGGGTCCCACTAAAATAGCTGATGTCTGTCCAAAATTAAAATTCGCCGCCTCTAATATATATATATATATATATATATCTATGTAGCTGCTGTGCTTATTGTTCTCAAACTAACTATTAACATGTAAAGATAATGAAGTGCGTTGATTGGGATCATAATAATAGTTCAAAATTCAATTCTTATGCTATTTGCACAACACATATTTTCATAAAATAGTTTCTAAATTGAATTGAAATGATATACTCAACTCATTAGTTTATACTTCTATCGGTGGAAAATGCGAATAATAAATATTGTTCAAAAAAAATAAAAAATGCTAAGGGAATTCCCAAGTTTACTAGACATTAATGTAACTCAAAATCAATTAATGCTTGTTGAAAATTCTAAAAAATAAATGATTTTACCAAAACAAAATTAGGTTAATTTAAAACTTGAATAGTATACATATAGAGTATACACAATATTCATACTCTAGTATTCAATTCTTCTATATTTTTCAAAGGTATATAAATATATGTGCGCGCGAATTAATGCATTGCCACAAATTTTGATTGGTCTCTGGAAAGAAAAAACAAGAATTAACTAAGGTTATGTGTACTTCCTCGTTCACCCTAAAATAAATGAAGGAGTTTTACATAATATCCCTAAAATTAAAGAACCAGTGTATTTAGTAATTAAATTAATTGAAAATATGTGTTTCATCTTATTTTTACCATCATCAAAAAGTGATAAAAACATATTTTTACTTCTTCAATAAGAGAGTCGTTAAATTTTTCTTAAAAAATTACACACATGCAAATCTGGAACTAACTTGTTGGGGGATAATTGTGTCTTTCAAATATTTAAGTTGGAGAAAATTAGATGCTTAAAGTAATCATTTTCTCTGTGAATATGAGATTTTTATTTTTATTTTTTTTTCATGAATATGTTCCTTTTGGAGTTTGTGTGTGTGTGTGTGTGGAATACCTGCTCTTTTTCGGCTATCGTTTAGTTGTTTTGTATTAGTTGCAAGGCAACCTCTTTTTATTAAGAGAGAATTGCAATACCCCCAATGGCAATTCTGAATATGAAGTTGATGTACTAAACTTATATAGCTCATGCAAACAATTTGGCTCCAGTGATTGGATTAATGAATCAAACAACACGTTTTTTTTATATGCATGTATTAGAAAAACGACACCTTGCCGACCCATTTGCCTAACATTGAGTTGGAATTTTGTCAATCGCCTGATTAGTAACTTGAAATGTTCGAATTCACAAATGTCATTGAAGTTCAAATTAACAATATTTTTCATTCAACTCTACTTAGAGAAACAATAATTTTCAATTAAAAATAGTAATGAATCATGTTATGACCCCAAAACTTTTGCGAACTAATATCACCAACCATGAAAGTTAAAAAACTGCACTTGAGGGCTAAAAGTTTCAAAATATTGCTATGCTTGGCTATTAAGTGGCACCGCACAACAAGCTGAAGATATACTTTTGCGCTGTCGATGACAGTGTACCAGAACCATTAATACAATCACCAAAATAAGCAAAAGTTGAAGAAAATCGAGGGTGGTGACAAGAATCAACTGATTAAAGAATACAACAATTCAAGTTCAAAAGAAAAGTGGAGAAGCATGGGCAACTCCATTTTAGAACGATAACTTATAGCATATAGACATATAGCAAATTCATTTAAATGATGGCCTTGAATGGTTTTTTTCTTTTTCCTTTTGAATAAACCTTTCCCTGTTAAATTACCTAAAACAAAGCTTGACATGAAACAAAGTTGGCAAATAAAGAGAATTTAATCCCTGAAAAAGTTATCAGCATCACTGTAGTTCAGCTTCATCAAAATAAATCGCTACATACTTTAGGCACATATGCCATGTGTAGATGTTATTGTACATATGCAGTGAACATCTTCAGTAGGATATTTATCTCCTTAATCACAAGACAAGTTTCTCTTCCAGGGGGATCCCATCACCAAGCCCCTGGGCCTCATCCCCAGTTGAAATCCTGGAGTCAGAGTAGTTTGGTTCTGGGCGAGGAAATAATAGCTTGAGCCGGAAAGCATCAACTCCATTCAAGTAGTATCGAAAAAGCCTCTTGGCTCTAATAAACCCCAGACGACCATATAGTGCAAGTGCTCCTCTATTTGTAACTTCTGCTTCCAATGTTACCTTTAAAAGATACAGAGAGCAAAAAATTGATCTATTACTGTTTCCAATTCGTGTCTACATGTTTAAGAAACTGTAATGAAAAATTAGCACTCAATTTAGCAGCTAAATTACATTCTTGGATTCTGTTTTGGTAATTGGCAAGGGCTATTTGACAAAAGGCTAAGGAGATAGGTGTCGAACTTTAAAACCAATATAACAAAAATGAAGGGAGAGAAACAGGAAAAAAAAATTGATATATGGAGATGAATTTTGATGGTGTAATGTCTATTGCATATTTGACTGAGAAATGGAAAAGTAGCTGTTAGGATTTGGCCGTGATTCAGATGAACAACAGACGAGGCATTGTAATATGCAGATGCCTGGTTCCGTGGAACAAAGAATGGAGCAAGTGGAGCACTTGGCTAAAGAATATTATGCTATCATTTTGATTAACCTTAACTAAAACAAGAAAATGCTTATCGAGTGAGTGACATACCTCCTCACAACCTGATTCCATCATCACTTTAATTGACCTAGTAACAAGTTCAGTTGCTGCAAATCGGAAAAATAAATTTCATTTTGATGGTGAGAGAGTAGTAAATTAACAAAGCACAAAAATTGTTATAACTCTAGTAGTATAAAGGTTTGTTGGATATGGATGCTTTTCAAGAAGCATTCAAGAGCAGATAATTACTAGTAGTTTATGGTTAGCAAAGTTGGGAGTTGGGATAGATAGAGGTGAGGCATTTCATGAAGAGTTCAACAACCCATTTCACATTAGCATATTTGGATGTAGAGTAATTAAGTTAAATCTGGCATTTTTAATTAGTAAGATAAAGGAGGTAGATTCACCACTCACCAATGCCTCTGCCTCTGTAATGGTTGAGAACAACGAGCATGGCGATGTATCCTCTGAAAGTATGGCGATGATCTCCCATCTTGCACACCACCGTCCCCACGCATTCCCCTTTATGGAATGCCTGTCATTTAATGATTTTTAACCAATCAATCAATCAATCAAACATCCCAAAATCCCAATTGAGAGTTACTAGTAGAGAAAGGGGAAGGACAGACGAGGAAACAGAGATTGGGCCAGAGATAGACGAAGTATCTGTAGGTGAAAATGGAATAGGGTTCGCTGAGCTCCTGATCCACCAGGTTCATAATCAGCGGCAGATGATGCTCGCCGCCGTAGCTCACGTACTCTATCTCCGATGCCTCGAACTCCGCCTTTCCCTCCTCCATACAAACCTAGCCCCGCTGCTGCTGCCACACTTGCCTGTTGGGTTTGGTTGGGGCATTCAAATTGTTTTGTGAAAAAGGCAGGCCTATTCGCAGCTCTCAATTGGGCCGCCTCCTGCCTCCCGCCCCACCCCAAAAATATTCTAACAAAATCGCACCAGGTAAAGATGAATACTAGTAATCGCGACTTCAGTTCAAATAGCAGACAATGGTTACAAAAGAGGCCACGTAGCCCCAACCGTCCCACCGTCTAGGAGTAGTAGCGCTACTGGCCTTTCAATTCTCCGGAAATCCCCTATTCTGACTTGAATAAATACTCTTCTGTCCTAGTTGCAGAAATTTATTTATTCATTTGATAATTACTATATATTATTATTGTTTTCTTTTATCTGATACTACTCCTGCGCCTGAGTGCTGCTTTGAATAATAATTAATCGGGAGAAAAAAATGTTGAGAGTCGCTGTCCGGAGGCTGTCGTCCTCTCTCTGGAGGCCTACCCGCGCCGCCGCCTTATCCGCCTTCGCTCCCAGACACCCCCTCGGTGGAGAGGAAAACGGAACCAACACCTTCTCCCATTCCTGCCCATTTGACTCTCACCCGCTATTTCATTTCTCCTCCCGTGGTCTGTTTCATCTCTCTTACTCTTCCTTTTTAAGAAACTTAGTATGTACTTGTTGTAGGTATCGCCGATGGATGATTGAAATTGTTTATTTAATTCCCCAAGGCTCGTTAGGGTTCTCTCTATCTTTTTGTTGATTATCTGTTGAGCTCAAATTTAACTAATGAAAAGAAAGTCACGACATTTGCTTCCAATTTTAGCTATTCGTGGCTTACTGTATTATTGGACTCTTTGCTTTTCCTCCTTGTCTGCCGTTCTATCTTCAGATCGTCTAGCTTGATCTGCCCCTCCCCTCCAGTGTTCCTCACTTACTTATTACTGTTTGACTATTTCCCTTCTCACGCATAACATGTACTTGGGAACTGAATGGAAATGTTTCATCTTACATGTGTCCCCAACTATGCAAGTTGCGAGCCATTTTATGATCTCTTCTAGGAAATATTGTTTAAGGACTTACTGCTTTCAATACATATACAAACCAATAGAAAGTGTGCTTTCTTGATTTGTGACTTTGGTAGTAATAAATACATCACCAGTTGTGGTCATGATAGCTCATTCCTAGTAAGCTTATTGGAAATTTGGTTGTTTCCATTGATTAATACATGTGTCATTTCTAAATGTCTGTGCCTCTGGGCCCGCTTGTGTGCATCTGCAAATGAACAAGGAAAGTAGCAGTCTGTGTTGCATTATTTTGTGCTAGATTTAGGATGGGAGGGGTGTCTAAAGAATAAACATGGTTCTAGAACGAGTATTAGCAGTCTTACTCGCTCCAAGTTCACTGTTAAGCAGTGTTGCTAGGATAACTCCAAGAATTGGTATCTGAAGATAACTGCTGCACCCCGGGTGTTGTTTAGTTGATGTATTCAATATTCAAGCCTTTGTCTACATTGTTGCTTGTGTTCCTTTTTCTTTTTTCCTTTTCTTTAGAAGGGAAATTAAACAAGAAACTTATGAGACATTTATCGTGGAACTGATATAGATAATCTTGGGGGTGAGTACTGAGTGTACAAACTAGCTATGTGATGCAGAAACCAAACCCACTATGTTTGACACAAAATTGATATGCCGTTACTTCCCTGTTGGAACTAAAAAGTATAGGAATTGCTCAGACCTGGTATCATCGTATGATTCATGAATTCAGTTGGCATTTTTTCAAAACAGTTTGCAATGCTTGACAGAGACAACCTCTCATGGTTTGTCGTGATTGCAGTTGTTTATAGCTTCATGTGGCTAGCATTTCGACAGCGGTGGTATAAAATGATTTAAGGTAAAATAAATATTTAAGAAAGATAAAGAAAGCTTAATTTCAATCATAATCAAACTTCTGAGTTGGTTGTAATTGGCTAATTGTGGGGTGAACTTGTGAATTTAGTGTAAATAACCTAAAGTTGTGGACCAAGAGATGGACAATATGAAGATTAGGTAACACCATTAAGTCCCAGCATGCACCCACACCAAAGAAGAAGAAGAAGAATAAGAAGAAAGAGGAGGGGGTAAAGAAAGAAAGAAAGCTAAAAGTTAACTTGAACACACATTGATTAAAGCTCCGAACTATGAGCACCCCCTGGGAGGCTGGTTCTGCTAGTTTCTTTGTCAGTTGAAATTTAGATCTATCTTGCACAAATTCATTAGATGGTAAACTTTCACAATCATTTATTAAAAGCTTCAGCCTGCTGTGTTTAGAATGTGGTTCTTCTAGTTTTAAGACGTGCCTTCTGAGATAAAGCTATCTGTACAAATATGTGAGTTGTGATTGATTGCACATTGGTTGCATTCCAATTTATAACTTATTGCTGTAGAAAAACTTGTACGAGTTAATTCATGCTTCTTACTGATTTTCTCTGTTTGATGTGTTTGTGATTGGTGTATTGTACTGTGATTTTGATTCTTGCAGGTTTTGCTTCTGATTCAATATCCCCAAAGAATGAAGGCAGCTCTGTTCCACAGATTCCAGCAACAGTGGCTGCTATGAAAAATCCAACTTCAAAGATAGTTTATGATGAGCATAACCATGAGCGCTACCCGCCAGGTGACCCCAGTAAGCGGGCGTTTGCCTATTTTGTTTTGACTGGTGGCAGATTTGTATATGCTTCCTTGCTCCGCCTCCTCGTTCTGAAGTTCATCCTGAGCATGTCAGCCAGTAAAGATGTTCTGGCTCTTGCTTCCCTTGAGGTTGATCTGTCCAGTATTGAACCTGGTACCACTGTGACCGTCAAGTGGCGTGGAAAACCTGTATTCATCAGGCACCGAACTGAGGAAGATGTCAAGCTGGCTAACAGTGTTGAGTTGGGGTCTCTCCGTGACCCACAAGAAGACTCGGACAGGGTGAAGAATCCTGAATGGCTTGTCGTTGTTGGGGTCTGCACGCATTTGGGTTGCATCCCTTTACCAAATGCTGGTGATTTTGGAGGATGGTTTTGCCCCTGCCATGGCTCTCATTATGATATATCTGGGAGAATTCGGAAGGGCCCAGCACCATACAATCTGGAAGTTCCCACCTATACTTTCTTGGATGAAAACAAGCTGTTGATCGGATGAGAACTGGCTTAGACAATGTTTTTCCAGCAGAGAGTGGGATTTGTAGTCTTAACTCTCTATTATAATCTCTTGGATGAGAGTATCTATTTTATATGAAGTTTTGTTATATATGTTACCGATGATCTTGGTTGTATACATCCTTCCCTTTTCAGCATTAGGGTCATGGTATAATTCTGGAAATATCCACTGCTGTTAATGCTGAAATACATAATAATTTTTCAGCGCTTGTGCCAACTGAAGAAATTGATGATTTTTGATTTATGTTGCTCTATAGTTATTGATGCCTTGGGTGTTTTGTTTCATGTCATGGTTAACAGTTTCTTACACATGCCGCTGTAGTGCAACATTAATTTACCCGTGAAAATTCTCGTGTATTTGAAGAAAAGAGTACGGGCTGTCAGGTGCATTTGGTGAAGTTGTGGTGGTCTTTGGTTTGAAGAAACTGGTACGGTCTAAGGCATATATTGATTTTCAAATTTTTTATTTTTTTGAAATAGTTAAGAAGTTGTTTCTTTGAACTGTACATGAATTGTGCCCTCATTTCCTTTTTATGTGGATTTAAGTTTTATGAATATGATGGTGTATTTTGGAATGCTTTTAAGACAAGAACACACAACTAAGCACGAGGTTTCTCTATTTAATTAAATACACCATTTTCGGGTTATACTTTATCGGAATCCTTTTTGTTGCTGGTGGGGCTTAAGCCCATTTTGGTTTTCATTGTATCCATGGCCCGCCCATGTGTATATTAATAACAAATTAACAAAATACCAACCGGTGAATCCTTAATAGGTGGCTAGTAGTTTCTTAATAAGAAGAGAAACCCATTTTCAGGCCCATATCTAAGAATAAGAAGAACATAGAGGCTCCCATAGTCCCATGTTATTTAATCAGTATTACCAAATTGTATCACATTTATTTAAATAAACACGAGGGGGAGTTTGAAAAAAAATATCGTACAGTAATAATATGAGAAAATACAAAAAGGAAGAAGGTCGACTAGCTAAAAAATTATTTAAATTCGAAGATGAAAAGTCAAAATTAACTTCAATTCATACTCTATATGTTTTAAATTAAAATTTCCATTTGCTATTAAATACAAGTCAAACTATTTATTTTTAGTTAAGAAAAAAAGTATAGATTTTAGTTTAAAAAAGTATTCAAATATCACAAATATTTATTTAATGTTATTATTAAAATACAGTAACTGTTGATAATTAGGTTAGAATATTAGTTACAAAATTAGTAATTATGGAGTGATGTCACATGAAAATAGAAAAAAAAAACAAGAAAAGTATACGTTAGCATGGAAAATTGAAAATAAAAATAAAAAGATAAAAGTTGGGCATGATCCTTGTTTAAATTGGGGTATAGTGAGAAGCAGCCGAGTGGGAAACTTATCAAATTCCCCCAATAAGTATAAAGAAGTGTAAATACTAGTCAGTGTCTCCTACATCCATAGAATTTCCGTGCGTGCATCATCAATAATAAAAATAAAAATAAAAATCCCTAATATGATTGGGAGTTGGGAGTGGAATATATGGTATAATAAGAGGGTAGGGTAATAGTAGGGCGTAGGCGTATTTATTTAGAGTTGGACAGTTGGAGTTGGTGTGTGCAACTGTGTATTCCTCCTGCATCGCCTTGCCTTGCCTTGCCTTGCCTAATATGTGAATGTGTAATAGTAGGGTGGACAATAGTGGTGGTGGCTGGTTTATAACAACACAACGGACAAGCTATACACACACACACACACACACACATATATATATAGTGTGTGTGTGTGTGTGTGTATTATGTATTTCTCTGTTGTGCCCCTCTCCTTAAGTCTCCTTGACTCCTTTCCTCTGTTTATTATCTTCTCTCTTCTTTACCCACTCGGATAGCGCACAGCCCCTTCGTTTTTCCAATGCCTTAAATTATGCTAGTCTCTCTGCACTCTGCATATATATAAATATATAGATATATATATATATATCTATTTTCTTTTTACTCCACTAATTTATTTTGCCGATTGATTTACGCCTCCGTTACAGGTACTTGTTTCTCTTCCGATTCTTTCTTCAATTTTTAGGGCTTTCTTCTTCTTCTTCTTCTTCTTCTTCTCCTCCTTCTCTCTCTCTCTCTATATTTTTTATTTCTCTCTTGCTCTATTATTTCTCAAATTCGCTTCTCGATTAAACGTTTTTTTTTTTTTCTTGCTTGGATGCTTTTCTGTATCTCTACTGTTTTTCCCCCTTTATTGTTCCTTTTCGTTTTTCTTCTGCGTATTCCATATGTAATTGCTCGTTTTGGCGTTTCTTTACTTTTAGAAATTAGCTGCCTTTAAATTGCTCCTCCGTTCCATAATCTGTGATACTGTTGCATGCAATTCTCCCTTAATTTTTCAGTTTTCTGCAAAATTTGGGCTTTAAGCTCTTGCTGCCCAATGGACACTTACTACTCGCTCATTCATTCCCTTGCCCATATTGTTTTCGTGCTTGATTACTACTAATCTGATTGTTAAATTCATTGTTTCTATAAGCCTTTTGGAAGATTAATGATGCTATCTTTTTATGAGTCAATCCAATTTTGTCTACTTGGTGCATTTGCTCGCTGAATTTTAAACTCTAGTTTTTAGATGATTAGGAAAAGGATCACTGGTTGGTATCCTTCACCTATGCATGAGTTTCTCAATGGTACCTATTTAACCTTTTTTTTTTTGGGGGGGTTGGGGGGGGGGGGGGGGGGATCTTAAATTTAATTAGGACACTCGTGGGATGGTATAGCCAATTCTTTCAATTTTGTGATGTAGATGGACTTCATTGTCTTTGTTTTTTTATTTGGGTCTTTGCCTTTTTTTAATTTTGAAAATCTAGTTGGACTGCTTGTTTAACTGTATATTTCATTCTTTTCATTTATCGTTTCATTTTGCATTTCATAGGAGTAATTTTTGGCTAAAGTCAAGATAGCTAATGCTCTGTTGGAGACTCTTGTAATAGAGTATTTGAGTTGGGCAAATGGCAGCTGATCAGCGGAAAAAGCGGGTAAATGCTGCCAGTTTAGTTGGCTGCACTTCTCGTGAACAATATAGGGTAAATAGGAAAAAACTACGAGTTCAGCAGCATGCTCTGAACATGAGACCTAATATCTCTCTTGAGTGGGATAACAAGAAAAAGAGCATAGTTTCCAAGAGGGAGCAGATTGGTATTACACGGAGGCACTTGAATCCATTTATTGAGTCTGGTCGCGGCCACAACGTATTGGCTGATGTCTTCTCTGTTCCTGAGGAGATATTTGAATTAGAAAATCTCTCGGAGGTTCTCTCATACGAGGTAACAGTTAATTGATGATTCCAATAGGGATTTTCATTTTCTTAAGGCAATTTTCTTTTGTTGAGATATATATTCATATGGAACTTATTGTAGGTCTGGCAGAGTCATTTGTCTGACAATGAAAGAAGCTTTCTTTCACAATTCTTACCTAAAGAACCAGAGCCAGATACAATTGTTCGAGATTTGCTTGCTGGGGATAACTTCCATTTCGGAAACCCTTATGTAAAATGGCAAGTGTTGCATTCATTCTGTTCTTTTGGGCTATCAATGAGTTAGTTGTTTGTTGCTTCAAAGACTGATTAGTCTACTTATTTGAGATTTCATTTTGACTCTTAGTTTATCACCAGATACTAGTTTTCTTAGATGGCCCATTGATTGGCTCAAACTCATTTTTAGCTATCATGCTTTTGGTTTTTCTGCAAATGCAACTCGTTGAATTGCGTTCTTTCTTTTTCATAACTATATTGGATGATTATTCTTCCATTTGCTATCATCAGTTTGAATTTCTACTTGTTTAGGAAGAACTTAAAGTCTTTCCTATATGTTCTGATTTACTTTGCAGTAAGCAGCCTACACCATGACTTTATATCTAATCTAAGTCCAGGATAATGGGATCCATCTGCTGTCACACCAGGATGATTTTCATTGACATCTCGTACCATCATCTTAACTGATCTATCAGACTGCTAGGGGAGGGTGTCCAATATGATTACATCACTCAGTGGTCTATTAGCATTTAAGATCTATTTAGATGGCTTTTCTGCCACTCCTTTATTCTTTGTTGTCCCTTTCCATTACTTGAATAACTCTCCTGCATTCGTTCTTGTCTTAATTTGGTTTCTTTCATTTCTCCTTACCTGAGGAGTAATAAGTTGAGGAATTGTCATTTGTCTTGGTGGTATGAGCAAAAAGATTTTCTTTATTACAATTGATTTCCTCCTCTGGCTTTGCCTTCTTGAAGTCTTCTGACTAAGACTTCATTTGGTCTCATCCTATTTTGGAAAGATGTTAAAAAGTTGTCCTGGCAGTCAAAATGTATGGTTCACCAGAATTATTTGTTATAAAGCAAGTTGCCCATTGTTCTATTTTCTTCAATGGGAAACCCTTTATTTTACTTTTTTCTGTTACTTCTTAAGTTACAATTATGTGTTGAAACTGTTTGCCTAGTTCTATTGCCAGCATGTTGTGTTTTAATATTGCTTATTTGAGAGAATGAAAATGTTCTTGTCTAAATGGATGACTGATACATGCAATTTTGATAAGTAGGGCGTGCCTTGTATAAGTTTGAGTAGTCCAATGATTTGAACTTTGTTGCTGCAGGGGTGCTTCTCTCTGTTTTGGGGAGTTTCATCCCGATAATGTTCTTCATGAGGAGCAGTCTCTCAAAGCCAGCAAGAAGGCATACTACTCAGATTTACAGAAGTATCACAATGAGTATGTAGTCCTGCTAACTTTGTCAGTCTGTTTGTTACATTATTTTACTGTTTTCAACTGTGTTTTTGCTTTAAGTTGTTTTGTCACCATGCTGTTGTGCTTCTGCTGCCAGTATGATTGAGAATTTGCAAATGTGGAAGGAAAAGTGGGCAGGTTGCAAGGATCCTGAAGTGGACATTGTGCAGAATATATGGAGGTTATTCTCCTTTTATGCTTTTCTGTGTATAAGAGTTGCATTCTGTTTATGACCTCAATTACTTGAAGTTACATGCCTTTTTATTTGGTTCTTCATCTTTTTATTCATTTCTTTGGGTCCTCAATAAGGAATGGTTCTATGGTTCTTCTGTTGTCTTAATTTCAAAGGAAGGATGCATATTGAAAACCTTCTATGAAAGTTTCCATTTTTGACTACTTAAAACTTCATTGTTTTATTGACATGAGCATAAAAATCCCTAAGATGATGTTTATTTCTCAAGTCTAAAAACTCCGGCAATTTATATGTTTAAAACTTAAAATATTGTCCTATTTTGGTGTCTTGTGACAATCTTAAGTTATTGTTGGTTCTCAATTGTGCTTTATTTGCTAGAGTTCATATGTGGTGCTTCAATCATAGGGCTATCTTGTGCAGATGTAGTGGGCATTAAGCCTGCATCCAAATTTATATGCTTGTAATGGCAGCTAGTTAAATGAAGGTTGTTCATTTAATAGCAGATCCACTCTTATGTTTCCTGAACTAGTTGTGTATGACCTCTGACCATGTGAATGATTTCTGTAATGTTGCTTATTGTATTATGTGCTTTGCTTTATGATTTGAAATAAGCATAAAATTGCCTCAGCATGCTTGTGATTATTGAGGTTCTGCATCTTGTTCAAATCTAGGGCCAACTATGCTGGATTTTGCCTGCCTTGTGTGTCTTAGTTCTGGTAAACCATTCAGATTTAAAAAGTTACATGTTATATGCAGTTCTAAGAAGCATGCTGAGAGAAGTATGCCTCCATCGGAGACTAGATTCTGTGGTACTGAAGAGAACCTTGTTGCCACACCTGAGTCTTGTTCTTGGGCTAATTCTGAGATAGCTTATAGTAGTGACAACCAGAACTTGGGAATGCTGCATGGAGAATCTCAAAGAAGGTAATGCTGCTTTTACTAGCTGCAATTTTCTTTTACCCCGATTCCTTAGAAAGACCACCACAGAAGTGGTTATCTACTTATTTGCTAGCCTAGGGCGTTGAAGAAATGCGCTTCATTTTTTGTTAAATCAATGGCTAAAACTGTTTTACATCCTTGAATATGCAGAAATGACTTCTTGAAAAATATATCTGATAATTCCTCCAGTGGGCCAAAGGTTGTGGCTGCAATAACTAAAAAAGGAGAAAAGCTACACAGGCGGAATATCCAGCATAGTGATGGAGCCAAATACATGTCCTATATCAAGGTTGTTTGGTGTGGCAGATAGTTTCATTTACTTCTCTTTTTGGTCATTTGGATCTTTGGCATTCTGGTTGACTTAACATTTTTTACTGATCTCACTGGAGGACCACTGCTGATGCCCCCTTAATGCAGCCGTCTTTTTGGGGAGGTCTTTTCTTTTTCAGTTTAACATTTGGTCTTGTGTCTTGGCCGACAGTGCACAATTGCCATATGTTCTTATGTCTGACTTGGGAGGCCGTGTTCCTCTTATTGTTTTTTTTACAGCTAGTATTTACTGCTGCAGGTCAGCAGGGAACAGCATGAACGTGTTAAAAACAGCATGAAGCATGCTGGTAATAGCATTCAGCCAAGGTCTCTGAATAATGTTTTAGGTATCGTTGATGCTCTAAATGTACAACCATTTGAAAGATTTGAGGAAGAAGAGAGGAAGAAGCTGCATGGACACTGGTTAGTTATTTCATTTTGTTTTATTTTTGAGTTGAAACTGTGAACCTCTGTGAGATCCTGACCTTACATTAAATGTTAACGTCGCAGGTTGAAATTGGCAACTAAAGATATCCCAGAATGTTTTGCTAACTGGAGACAGAGACAACTAAAGAGACAAGAACTAACACAGTTCCTGGGTGAAGAAATAGGACAAAAACTGGAGCGCCAGGAGGTTTGATGCGCTTTCTTATTCTTTTCTGCACAATGTAAATTTATTTCAACACGGGCCTTTTCCATGGCTTGGGAAAATCTCCAGTTGCTGCAATTTTTTGACTTGTTACTTTCCTGTAGACTACTCTGGATGAGGAGAAAGAGGGTTCTCAGAATACACAAAAGGAGCTCTCAGATGATGGTGAAGAAGAAAACCTACCTTCAGTAACAATTGAGGTTTATCAGCTGCTCGCTTTTCTCGCATATCTGGATAATATGATTTTTGGATCTTGTTGGAAAAACTATTTGTTGACTCTTTTTGTCCTATTTTTTTCCTTGGAAGTGACGCTGTAGTATACTTTTATTGTGGAATTCTCAAATTCCTGTTCTGGTGGTCAGGGTGTAGAGAAAGAGCAATCTGATGACTTGCTTCAGGAGCAGAAGGATAATGAAGAAGCAATTGAGGAAATGGAAACAGAAATAGAGGTTGATTTTACTGCTCTTTTCTGTTCTACTGCTGCTTTCTGTTTTCTTTTGCTGGTATCTGGTATCAAAATCAGCTTCTTTGACTCTATGTAGATAAACAGTACTAATTTTATTCTGTTGTGATAGAAGCTTTTTAGATAAATTTACTTATTTCTGGTCTTTTTATATGTGATTATCAGGATGAAAAGGAAATAAAAAGTGACTACATATTTGAGGAGCAAACACATGCTGATACAGAAATGATTGAAGATGAGGGTGTGCCCAACCAAGTTTTCATTCAGGATCATAATCAACAGCAGATTGCTTCACTTAATAATAGCCCTAGGAGCACAATGATAACACCACCCAGCCCTGGTTCTCTTCAGGGTCAGCATCAGCAGCAAATTAGTGAACTTAATAGTAATTCTCAAACCAACTCCATGGAGATGGAATCCCGTGGCGATAACACAAGTGCAAAAACAGATGAAGATCCCTCAATTGTATCAGAGTACCCAGGAAACCTGAACCATGTAAATATTCCTGTTAGCCAGGGGGATCCGCTCCCATCTTCTAGTGATGTTTGGCCGGTGGGTGATGTTCATAGTTCTTATTATCAATCTACTGCCACAAATGCTGGATATGCCTCTGCTCAAGAGTTGTCGATTGGGAATCCGCAATTTATACAGGAGCAAGCAGTGCGACTGCTTGATCTGGAGACAGACAGGCAGGATAAAGATGCTGGGAAGGA
The DNA here is from genome assembly GCA_019321725.1 of Paulownia fortunei. Classification (NCBI taxonomy): domain Eukaryota; kingdom Viridiplantae; phylum Streptophyta; class Magnoliopsida; order Lamiales; family Paulowniaceae; genus Paulownia; species Paulownia fortunei. The sequence goes on along the minus strand of CM033114.1, from coordinate 81,653 downwards.
TATGCTGCATAGACAAACTGATGATATGTCTTTCTTCAGTTCTTACTCAAACCAAGACCGAAATGAACTGCTTCATTCTTTCTTCAAGGGTCAGAGTAATTTATCATACCATCATCAGCAAAAACACTCGGGTTTAGAGTTCCAGCCTGGCAACGATCTAATGATGGAGGCAGGTCAATTTACTGGACATTTTAGGGAGCAGGTTCATCCATCACTTCCTCTGGATCCGAGGCAGAAGAGAATGAATGATCTATACATGCATCAGAACATTCAGGAGAGCATGTATTCTGGAGGTCGTTTTGCTATGCCTAGGCAGGAGGACTTGCCGGTAAATATTCATGATTGGGCAACTGTCAACAGTTTACGCATGCCAGTTCCCTCCCAACCTCATCTGAACAGTGGAGACTTGAATCAGAACTGGTATACAGGTGAGAATGGAACCCGGGATGGGTGGCCTTCCCTTGAGGTTGCTGTTGGTGTGAACCATAGCCTTAGCAGTGGAAGTAACTCGGATCAGACCCTATTCAGTGTCCTATCTGAATGTAATGAACTACCACCTCGAGCCAGTTATGATGCAATGGGCTCCACAGAACGATTGATCCAGGTTGGAAACTACAGTGGGATTGGTGGAGGGATTCCCTCGAGCAGCAATTTCTTACAACAATCACCTAACCCACTTAACTACTTGAGTGGCCATGAGGCTGCTGCTGGTATTAAGATCAATAACCTGAGTTGGATGGGAATGCCACAGCCGAATTCTGGAATTCAGGAGTCCATCAGTAAACCGTTCCTAAGGTCGTGGAATCAGTGATGGATGTGTATCCCATGCCAGATTTCTGGAATACAGTAGTCCATCGATAAAGTGTTCTTGAGGTGGTTGAATCAAGAAGATTACCTTGCATGGAGAAGCTTGAGGCAACCTTCTATGGTTGGTGCAAGAAGGTTAGGGGGGAGAGTGGCGGAAAATATGCAAAGCAGCTCCTTGAATGCACCTGGATCTCAGTTAACAATTTTTTGTTTTACAATAGGTAATGGCGGATTTTTGTTTTTTTCATTGTCAAAGCCAGAATGTGGCACATTGTACATACATAGATCCAATCTTATGCCATGTATATTAAGTAGGGAGATGGCCTAAGTTGTGGGGAAGTAGGGATACAAAGTGGGCGAAATTTGATTTTGATGGTCTTACTGGATTTGATAATTTCTGTTTTGTGTGGGGAAGGCACAGTGGTAATGATTTTGGCAGGCCACAGTCCACAGAGTAATAGGGAATAAAGCTTCCATTTTTTGACTCTCTGAAGCCGGATCCAAGTATAAAAAACAAAAATGAAAAGTTAGCATAGCAATTTGATAGTTTTTGCTGCACATTTTATATGCTTTTTTGGCCAGTTGAATACAAGGGGTATTAAGTGATTGGGAAGGAACTGGCATAGTCTCAACTGCCAGCAATTGAGTTTCGTACCTAGAAAAAAATGAAATGAGTTTTGATGTACTAGAGACTAATAAAGAGGCAATTGGCCAGCCCATATAGACGAATGGTCGCATAAATTTTATTAAGGAGGCCTATCTTAGTAGTAATTAAGGTGTAACCAGTGGGGAAAGGACGCATATACAAATACAATAAGGGTTAATTACTCTTACCTTCGCTTTGAATGAAAGGACGCTTATACAAATACAATAAGGGTTAATTACTCTTACCTTCCCATTGAATATTACTAAATTGTCATTTTTCTCTCTCTTTGATATTATTAAAATTTATCTCTAAATATGCTTCATTTAAAACTCAATCAAGAGTCTAAACTAATTACTTTGCTCTTGACAATAATAATAATAATATAATAATAATAAATAACCAAATATTGGTTTATTGAATGATTATATTGCTTCTTGTAATATTTTCATAATTAAAATTTATTATCTTAAAGTTTTCAAAAACATTAAGTACCAATGTCATTTTAACCTTTTGGCTTCAAATAACTATTTGTTTCATCAAACAATTATGTTTCTAAAATAATATTTTATTACTAATTGCTCCCTTTTACATTATTACAGCCCCCAAAACAAGCAGCCCCTGGCTCGATTTGAATTTTCTTTTGTCGTAATCAATCAAATGGTTCTAAAGAATGGGAGCAAGTTGCGGTTTGGAATTAGGTTTATATTATGGGTAAAACTCTCTTTCCACCCTCAATTTTTGTTATTGAGTATCATTTTATTATTTTATTTTTTCAATTGTCTTACTTTATCCTATTGTATTCTCATTCTATCTCATTTTATTTTATTATACTTTTAAAATTTAACCAGATTACTATTATTAATTATTTATAATAAAATTATTTTAAATTTTTTTAAAATTAATAGACTTTATTATATTTTATTTTTTTTCAACTTTATTAATAATATTGAATATTAAATTGATTCTAAATTTTATTATTTTTAAAGTTTAATAGCTAGTTTTTATAGATATAGTTCCTATTAAGTTTCTATATTATATAATATTTTCTGTTAACTAGTACATTTTATTTATAAATTTTCTACTTATCATAAATATAAAAATATATATAACATATTTTTAAAAAGTATTTTGTTAAATACATAAACTATTAGTAATTAATTTCTCATTATTAACGGAATTATTAAAATTTTATAAAAAAATAATATTAAATTATAAAAAAATAATTTATTTTAAAGTATAATTTAATATCGTTAAATAAACTATAAATAATCGAATTGTCATAATTTAATAGATACTATGTTCTATTTAAAAAAAAATATAGTCATTTTACTAACTAATTTTATTACTATTAAGTGACTATAATGTTTATTTCTGAATTTAACAGATTTTCTATGAACTTATGATAATTCTATTAATAATAAAAAAATTATTACTAATATTTATGTATTTAGTAAGATATTATTTAAAAATATTTTTATATATTTTTTGAATTTGAATTTAGTAAAAAATTTATAATTAAAGTGTATCAGCTAATAAAAAATATTCTACTGTATACTAATTTGATAGAAACTATATTAAACTAAAAATTAACTATTCAAATTTAAGTATAATAAAATTTTAATTTAATGTCAAGTATTAATTATCAAATTAAAAAAAAATATTAGAACATAAATATAAATCTATTAATTTTAGAATATTTTAAAATATTTTTACTATAAATAATAAGTAATGATAATTTGATTAATTATTTTAGGACATGTGTATTTTGCCCAATTGAGCCAAATTAACTATTTTATCACATCTGATCCCATGTATATTTTAACTGACGAGGCTCGATGGATATCTCAAGACCAATATTATTTTAAAAAATTGATTGAATTTGTATCCCACTTCAAGGGTGTGATCCAATAATTATTCTTGGCTCAAAACCCAAATTATATTACGAAATGTCAATTTTAAGTGGAATGTAAAATTGCATCTTTATCCTTAACTCAGATTTGGAAACTCACTTAGTTCACCATTTCATTCTTACCTTCTACTTTGATAGACAACTTGTCAAAGTTTTTACTAGTTCGAATAGGTCTTTCATTTTTTAATATTTCTAAATCTAAAGTTTTAGTGTTTTTTATGTGGTCGAACGCGGCTAAAATCTTGAAACTTTTTTCTCTTATGGATAGATGAACAGGTTGATTCATATTTTGATACCAAACTTTTTAGCAGAGATAATAAAAAATAAAAAATAAAAAGGTTCATAAATTATTTATCTCAATTTTTAATCAATAATGCCACTTTTTTTACCAAGAAAAAATGAGATGAGATGAGATGAGATGATAAAATAAGAGGAAATAAAGAAAACAGAAAAATAAGAATAACGAAGATACGAGACATGAAGAAGAAAAAGACAAAAAATTACAAAAAGAGAATGAAAGAAAGGAGAAAACAAAGAAAATATGAGAGAAGGTAGAAAGGACCAAGAATAATGACGAGGAGATGTGTGATGAGTCACCGAATAAGAAGAATGAACAGGAAATAAATAGAAAAAAAATTAAAAATTTATTGAGGGCATTTTCGTGGTATTATCATAATCTCTTTCGTTGATTCTATATCCCATATCTTATCAAGTACACATTTATTTATATTTTATATTAATATATTATTTTTATAATTATATATATATAATATTTATTAATAAATTAATTCATATTCAATAACTTATCAGTTTCTATATTAATTATTTTATATTCAAATTAAGAAAGTAAACATGATCTTATAGTGTATATAGAGTCAAAATAAGACAATAAAAATACAAAAGAGGTACAGTAAAATAAAAAATTAAAATGAGATCATTTAGAATGTAGGAATTAAAATGGTAATTAACCACTGTAAAGTGAGATTTACCTTTATATTATTAGTTTATTAGTTTAAACCGAGGCAGCAACAAATATAATTTTTTGTAATTACCTAATTAACCTGGGTTGTGGTGGTATTTAATTAGTGTGTCTTAACTGCAACGTTAAATTGGAAAAGTGGGCGTTTTGGATTCTCTCTGGACTACAACTACAAGAAACCCGCTGGTTCTCCATTCCGTTTCCATTTCCATTTCAATTTCAATGTGTGGGCTCTCTCTTTCACTTTCTCTGAATCAAATGTTGTTTTGCCTTTACAAACATACTACTAATCCTTCTCCTTGAATACCACTTTCTGTTTATGTAGAATTAATATTATCGAAAAGAGGCCGACAATGGAGGAGAAGATGATGTTGAAGAAAAACAAAGACGTGATCCGGTTGGAGCGAGAATCCGTTATTCCAATCCTCAAGCCCAAGCTCATCGTCCACTTGGCCAACCTCATTGGTATTTTCCTCCTCTCTTTCTTCTTCTTTTTTGAAATTATTTTCAAAATTTCCCATGGAGATGTAAAATACTACTAATGTTCTTGAGCCTCATAGGAATCCAAGCTTTTCAAATTTTGCTGCCAGTGCCATCATCATTTACCTTTTCTCTTCCTTTTTAACTGTTATGTTATATTTGCTTTCTTCTGCTCCTCTTCGGCTTGGACTCCGACAAATTCACGAATCTCTGCCTCTTATTTAATTCTATTTTAAAATTTAGAAGAGAAAAAATGTATTCGATGCAATTTATCCACATCTTTGACGTTAATTTTTTCCCCCTAACACCTTGTTTGGTATAAGGACTTTGGTGAGGAAAGAAAAGTAAGACGGTAGGGAAAACAATTTTGGTTGTTTGGTTGCTGGTGACAAATATCGTGTAATTAGGAAAATTCACTTTCTACACAAAGGTGAGCAAACTGAGAGAAAAGCCTATGTGGTCAGCTCTCATTCTCCAACACATCCATCACCTCTTCATTGTTTTCCCTAAACAAGCAACACTTGAGATTTTCTTTATTTTTTTTTTTAATTTTTAATTTTATTTTCCTCTGCCCTAACATTTCCTTTCCTCGTCTAATCCTTGAACTAACAAAGGGTAAAGAATGCAGTTTCAATTGATTTGATACAGAAAAAAAATAAAAAAAAGGTCTGACCTTCATTTCTCAGTTGAAATCCTGTATCACCTCAATCATGGGATTTTTCCAACCTGTACATCCTGCAGAACATAGTTCTGATCGGGCTGAGTTTTTGAAACTCTGCAAGAGAGTGGAGTACACAATCCGAGCTTGGTACATGTTGCAGTTTGAGGACCTCATGGTAATTTCCTTGTCCCATTAAGTATCTTTCATTGAATCTATATTCCTCACTAGCCCAGCTCAAATTTATTATTCCTAGACTTTCGAATGTTGTTGGTTCAATTTTGAATGTGGTTGCAGCAACTGTACTCCCTCTTTGATCCTGTACATGGCACTCAGAAGTTGGAGCAGCAGAACTTATCTTCAGATGAAATTGACATTCTTGAACAGAATTTCTTGAGATACTTGTTTCAGGTAGCATTCCGAAATTTAGGCTATGTTTGGTTATGTTTTGGTTATTTTGGGAAGGCGTTCTGGGAGAATGAACGTAATGTTTGCTTTTGTTTTGGGAGGGGACAATTTGTACTGCAGCAGTCATATCATCTAGGGTTGTGTTGGGTAAGTGGTGTCACATCAGTATTTTTTAATGTTATATATTGTATTTTTGAATGTGAAAAAGAGATGACATGTATTTATAGCAATAATAATTTGAAAATATAATGATTGTGATATATAGTGGGTCTCATTTTGTTTCGGTGGGGGTGGATTGAATTGTTTTGTGGGAATGATTGTGCAAAACACAGTTTTTGTTTGGGGGAAAGAAAACATTCCCCCAGATGCTAACCAAACATAGGAGGCTCTTTTCCCATGCAGAAATGTCAGAAGCTTATTTAACCTATGCTCGCATATTTGTGTGTTGTTCTTGCGTGTGACCTTGCACTCACATTCCATACCATGCGCGACCTATGAATTTACTGCAAGACCCAATTTTTTGAGTAGATATACAGGGTTTGCAGCAGTTGATTTCTGATTATGAGTTTGTTTCTACAATTAAGTTTTTGACCTCCTGACTCTTGGGGGTGGAGGGGCAAAGGGGAAATGCAGCATAACTATTGCCTCTTAAGTCTCCCTTTAATTCCTTTTGTCTTGTTAATGCTTTTTCTTTCTTTTTTGTTTTATCTTACTATGCAGGTTATGGAAAAAAGCAATTTTAAGATAGCCACTGATGAAGAGATTGATGTTGCACATTTGGGGCAATATCTCCTAAATCTTCCCATTACAGTTGATGACTCCAAGGTCCACTATTATAAATGCGTTTGATCACAATACAAGCATGCTTTTCAGGCATAGTCCATTTTGTTCAAATAACTATTTTTGGTGAATGTAGCTTGATAAGAAGCTTTTGAAGAGTTTCTTTGAATCTCATCCTCATGAGAACCTCCCGGATTTTGCAGATAAGGTATCTCTCTCTCTCTCTGAGCAATGCGGGCTTCAATTTTTTTAATATGAGTTTTGGACTTAAGAATTTTTGAGATGAATTTGTATCATACTTCTAATCTGACATTGACAAGGGGAAATATCCCCATTGCCACTATGTTTTTGTTTTTTGATTTTATCCTCTTAAACACTTCCCTATATTAATCTTCTGTCAGGAGAATGAATCCTCTTCCAAATGTAAGATTAATATTATCATTGTATGTAGAGTGAATGCTATTTTGGCACTCTTGGGACAAATATAGTTATGGGCTACTCTTATATCCTCATTGTATATAGAGTGATTTCTATTTTGGCACTCTAAGAGACTAAGACAAATATGGATAGTGGCTACTGCTCTACAATTTCTTTATTACTGTTTTTAAAGTAACTATAAAAATGCACGGGCATTGCATGCTTATAATTATTTTGTCTTAGATATAGGATAATGATATTTGTGTAATGTATACTTTGAACTGACAGGAAGCTAAGAATGAGAGGCATTGATAAATTTTTTTTAAAGTAATTGAAAAAGTTGTTAAAACATTTGTAAGTAAATAGAATAAGAAACTTACTAGCTTAATAAATTATTGAAAGCATTATAGTTTGGCCTCTGTCCTCATGACATCAAATATAATATGGTATTCAATAATGACTCAGTTCTTTCCTTGTTTGATCTCGTGGTTAGAGGTCTTTAATTGAAATTTTTGTTGATCATTGTATGAGCAAAATTGCTTTTTTCTTTGTATTTTGCTCATAGTTTGGTTGTCTCCATAGGTATGTCTTCCTCTTCTTCGTTCTTGCTTCTTCTTTCTTTCTTCTTTTTCTTTTCTGTTCCAGGGCTGGCAGGCTTGTTTTTCTTTGTTTTCTTCATTCTTCTTTTTCTTTTCTTCCTCCTTTTTTCATTTCCAGACTTTTTTTGGCTTATTTTCTGTTTCGTTATCCTTACCTTTTTCTGTTTTCCTTATTTTTTTGCTAGTATATGCTAAATTGCTGAAATTGGCTGAAATATTTCTTAATTTGCTATAAAAAACCTTAATTTGCCGAAATGTTGTTTAATTTGCTGAAACAAATGCTGAAATTGTTAAGAATTGCTGTATTTACTCAAACAAGTGCTGAAATGATTAAATAATTATTGAAAGTTGTGTAAGTTATTGCTGAGTTTTTTGCTTAAATGTTGAAATTTCAATCTTCTAAATTGTTTGAATATTAATTTCATTACTAAATGCTATTTCTATGTTTTTTAAAGCTCCTTCTTTGCCTTTTATGCCTTTTTTATGGCTATATCACTTTCTTTATGTTGAATTTATTGTGTGAGCCAAGTTCTTATCGTTGTTTTCTTTATATTTATTTATTTGTGTAAAATATTTGTTGAAAGCTATTAACAGTATAAATATATTATTTATTTCTGCATATTATGTGCCTAGCTTTGATAAGGCGAGCGTCGCACCGTGCGCCATTAACCATGGCTCAGGGCACCTTTGGGCCATGGTGCGCCGCGAGCCTTTGACAACTGTGGTTAGGTAACTCTTTTTTACTGCAATTTTAAGGAACTAACTCTCTTGTTGAAAAAATCATGTAGTCAGGAATTTGTTGTTGATTTCTCAACACGTAACAATGTTTAATATATTTTTCTTTTTCTAATTTATCTTTCAACCATTATATGTATCTATGTTGCATAGATAGGGATATAGATGGGGTTTTGCAGTATTTGTTAATATGAGATTGGATTCAATTATCCTATTTATGTTTCTTTTCCCTTTTAGTATATAATCTTCCGGCGTGGGATTGGCATTGATAAGACGACTGATTATTTTTTCATGGAGAAAGTGGATGTCATCATTACACGTTTCTGGGCATGGATTTTGAGAAAGACCAGGTGAGTGACATTCTGTAGCACGATAAACTTTAGCTTGAGCCTAGGGCAACAGATATTAAGTAAATATCTGAATTGCGGCTATCTGGTTCGTCCTTTCAAGCATAGTTACACTTCGAATTCTAAGCAAGCAGTCTTTTCTACTTGCAGATTAGAGAAGGTTTTGTCGAGGAGATCAAATTCACGGCAGAAGAAGGATCCCCAAAAAGATGATGGAATTATCTCTGAAGCAGAAGATGATGGATTATATGTTGAACGCATTCGTCTTGAGAATATGGAGCTCAGGTTTTTTGAGATCTGTTGTTGTAATGGTTCTTATTATCTTGTCTTTTTCTTCTTATTCATCAGTTTGCTCTGTATTCCCAATCCAATGTAACAAGAAGCTTTCCTTTTGTTGGCTAATTGAGTCCTTGACATGCTACATGATCTACATCCGAACTAGGTTCTAGTGCATTCTGTTAGAATATTGTTAACATAGTCCAAATAAAAGATCATGTTTGTTTAACGAATGTCACTCTGTAGAACAGGACTTGATCATGCACATGTTTAAGTGGACAAGCTTGGCATATTTGTTGCATGAATTGCAAATTCTTTCTGATCATGTTTCTTCAATATCTAACTTTTTTCCTCACGAGCATGAGTTATTTGCCAACTTTTCTATCTTGTGGATAATGGTGAACCCGGAGGTTGAGCATATGTTTGATTGTAAAACAGTCAAGTCCAGCATGTTAGTTAGTCTCTATATGCTGTACAGATATTATTTTAATCTAGGTGTTGACTAATGTTATCTTGTTAATGGCTAATTTTGTCTTGCTTCAGTTTCCGCAATCTGTTGAGTAAAATTACAATTCAAGAACCCACCTTTGATAGGATCATTGTTGTCTACAGGTATCCATTTGCTATCTTGTTATGGAATAACAATTACACGTCTGTTGCAATTTTTCTGTTATTTTTGTATTTTTCTCGTTATTGTTCCGGTGCTACAAAGTTAAAGTTTGTGGTTTATTATTTGTTTCAAAGCTAATTGCCCTTTTGTCCTCGTTGCTCATATCAATTATTGTTAAGGAATTTACTGAATGACTTGCGTTCAAGCAAGTATTTACCTAGAAGATTTTTGGAGTTAGAAATGGGCGAATGGGGGATATAGCTTTAGGAGACCACAATATTGACTGAGAAGTTAACACCACCAATTGTACATGACATGAACTCCCTTGGCTTCTTTTTCAACCCTGTTCCTTTATTAGTCACCAAAATTTCATTTCTTGTTTTGTTCAAATGCGATTGAAGGTTAACAGACAATGGTTGCTGTGCAGGCGAGCAAGTTCTCGAATAAAAGCAGAACGAGGCATATCTGTGAAGCATTTCAGAAACATCCCTATGGCTGACATGGAAATTGTCCTTGTGGGTTTTCTCAATCCTCTACCTTGGTCATTTTCAATTTTCTTTAGATGATGGCATCTTCTGCAAAGTTTGTCTATTTAGGTATTAACCAGTTTTGCCACATTCCATTTTCATCTAATAGCCAGAGAAAAAGAATCCAAGTTTAACTCCGATGGACTGGGTTAAATTTCTTGTATCTGCAATAGTTGGACTGGTTAGTCAACTTGTTTCCATTAGTAATCTTTAGTTGCATTTTATTGATTAAACAAAATTTTCACATATATATGTTTGGTGGGACTCTTCCAGGTTGCTGTTGCAGGATCTGTGGAAATGCCTAAAGCTGACCTCTGGGTCATATTTGCTATTCTGTCCACAGTGATTGGTTATTGTGCTAAGATTTACTTCACGTTAAGTGTTTCCTCCCTTGGGACTTGTGTGTTTCAATGTATATAGTTTAGTGGAAAATTTTCAAAAGCGGATACATAAGTGCAATAATCATTATGAATCCCTCCGGATGAAAAAAAAAAAATGTTATAGTCAAATGGCTCAAACGTTAAAAATTCTCAAACATGCGTGTGCCCTTGATTTCATTGCGTGCACCTTGAGTTCCTGTAGGTTCTATATGTTGTATCCTTTTCTTTCCTTTCCTTTCCTTTCCTTTCTTCTTCTTCTTGTTTTTATTTTTTTGTGCGTGTGGAATGCTATTTTTGAGTGCCTGCATGGCTTGTTGGCATGGTCATGAGTAGCAAGCTAAACCATTTGATCTATGACTTGACTGAGAGTGGGAAGAGGGCTGTCGGAGTCTCAACACAGTTCCTATCACCACAAGATGATTCTCTTTATCCATTGACGATTCCCTCCTGGATGTAAATTGTGTGAAGCAGATTATGGAATTTCTCGTGTTTTCAGTGATTGCATATTTATTCCTTTCTGAGGGTTTACTTTGATGTCGATTTGGTTTGAGAATCGATTTGACTTGTTTGTAGTATCATTGAAGTTTGTTTATTTGCCAGGTTTCAACAGAATATGGCTATGTATCAGAACCTAATCACACAATCAATGTATGACAAGCAATTGGATAGTGGAAGGGGAACTCTTCTTCACTTGTGCGATGATGTAATTCAACAAGAAGTGAGTAAGATAAATCTTTAGTTTTAATTCCAAATTAGACAGCCAACATGTTGTTGGACAACTCTCTTTTTTTTTTTCCCTAAAGAACATAACTTACCTTTTTCATGGACTTGTGTGACGTAGAGAAAGACTTTTAAGCTTTACATGGCCAAGGTAAATGCATGTAATTCTTGCAATAAAAAACAACTTTTGTTTTTCAAAGAGTTATCACAAACAACTGTTTGTAAACATTGACTCTGAACCTGAAATCAGTAGAATGTTTAATTGTTATTTTTTTTCTTACTGAGTTTGACGTCACTGACATGCCTCTGGGAATTCATTTTCTCTCCCAATGAGCATGCATGGACATGCATTTGTAGAATCGTTGATATTTGAACTCTGAAAATATTCAAACATTATAGGTTTTTTAATATGAAATGTAATTGCTGATTAATGCACTGCCAACTGCTTAACTTCCATATCACAAATATGCAGGTAAAGGAGGTCATAATTTCATTTTTCATATTGATGGAACAAGGGAAAGCTACTTTGGAGGTATGCAGAGCTGGTCGCCTCTCTATGGGTTGCACACTGCTTTTCATGACTGATTGATCCTGCGTTTTGCATCTTTGGATTTACATTTTTCTGATATGCAATCTGACATTCTTATGATGTAAAATAGGATCTTGACCAGCAATGTGAAGAATTAATACGAGATGAATTTGGTGAAGACTGCAATTTTGATGTGGATGATGCAGTCCACAAATTGGAGAAATTAGGCATAGTTTGTCGGGTGAGATTCAATTCAGTATGTTTTGCTTTCATCCAAAGATTATATTTACTAGATATACCTGTTCTGTGCGATGAAGTCCTAATCTGTTGAGGAATTTCTCTTACAAGATCTAATGGGAATCTTTAATTCCTCTCGGTTTTTGGGATGATTGAACTCCAGTTTCCACCTTATAGGGCTTCCAAAGTGGTCTTGTATTTATGTACAGTCTATTTTTTATTTCAGATTTCACTTGCTTAGTTTTGATGAAACTACTTGAAGGATGGCTGCCTGTATTTATGTATTCTTGTCATTTTTCCCAAGAAAGGTCCTGTTCGATGATGTTGGGTCATTTCTGGGTAAATAAGATGAATTTCATACCCCACTTTTGAGAAAAGTTTTGTTTATTTCGAGTTTTGATTCCAAGTGTTGTTTTAGGATGTCGTTAGAGGGTATTTCTATGCCTGAGTTCAAGTGTGAATGCTGGTCTGAGATATTGAAAAGTTTGTCTTCAGCTGAAACATTGGAAACACTTTTGAGTTTTCTTTTAGAATCTTTTCGGAACTATTTCTTTCTTGATAAGATCACTTTATCCACTGCATAGAAGAGATTTATTTTCACGACTTTGAAACTGACTTGTTTGTAAATCTGATATCAGGATACAATTGGAAGGTATTATTGCGTTGGCCTAAAGCGTGCTAATGATATCATAGGCACGACTACTGAAGAACTTATCCTGAAAGCTAAACAAGGTTCTAGTTCTGCTTGATTTATTCCTTGAATATAAGCAGCTTTTCATTTCCTACCAGAAGCTTGTTTCCTTCCCATGGTGCTTAGAACCTGTATGTGAAGCTTTCAGTGTAGTTGTTTCTACTATTTTAGTAGTTCATGATATACGTTTATGTGTTTCTTGTATATAAAAGAAGTGGGTTGATTGTAATCTGGCGCAACTGAATGAATGACACTGTAGTGTGCTTGTGTTTGTTTAAGAATGGGCTTTATTTTTTATTTTTCATTTTTTTTGACATATTAGTTTTATTTCAGCACTAATTAACCACATTAATTGTATTTTCAAATCCGCTATTGACACTAGAAGACTTGGCTTGCTGAAGCTTTTGGATTCTGTACCATTATTTGCTTGATTGCACATCCCATTCCACCGATAGATCTCAAATCCACGTTGACTGGAAATTGTGATTTCGTAGTGATCTTCATTAATTTAGTTCCAAGTTTTTCAAAGGCCTTACAGATATGTTTGTACTACAGTGAAAAAATCCTCTACCTATACTGTCTGGCATATGATGCTGGGAAACTTGGTTCTGCAAAACCTCTAAGCACACTTGTTATCATAAAGATTATTTTTGCTTCTTTTCGTCTGCTTGAAACAAGTTGGGGACAAACATTCAGTATGCTGGTTATTAAGAAATAAAAAAGTAAAACAGCATTTTTTTATTTTTTATTTTTACAGAAGTGGCTGCCCCAAAGTAATGAATTATGGGAAGAAAATGCGCGTAAGCTACAATATTGCCTCTGGACTATCAAATGCTTCTTGAGTAGCCTCTGTATCCGTATCAAATGCTTCTTGAGTAGCCTCTGTATCCGTATCAAATGCTTCTTGAGTAGCATACCTTGGTAAGAATAATCATAACCGAGGGGATTGAAGCAAAGAAACCTTCACATTTTACCCGTCTGATATGTTTTGACCTAATCACGGAAACAAATAGGTGAATGCTACTAATGTTACCTCAGTCCTCATCATCCTCAAATTCCATTAAGTTGGGCACAAGCACACCCATTTTAAGGAGCACCTGCTATCACAAACGAAACTGATTCCACTTCGTGGATGGCCTAACAGAAAGGATCTCTGTGGTGCAACTTAATGCTAGTTTTAACATAAGATCTCAGTGATTTCTTGCCTGACGTGAGTTCCAACAGTACAACACCAAAGCTATAAAAATCTGACTTGTCTGAGGCACGAATATTAATAGCATATCCAGCTCCCAAATGTGCCTGCTACATCAGTGGTGCTGGACTTGATACTGAATCTATTTTAGAAATCTATTTCCTCTGAAGGAATCGCAATGTGCCCCAGAAAGGTAATTGAAAGATAGATCGAGATGAGTCAGACTGGAGAGTGTTTGAGAGGGATAAAGGGATCTCGCAGGTGTGGATATTTGTTTCTGTCAAATTGTTTTCTCCCAGAAGAATCTCTTTCAGATATTTCAATTGCCCGATTTGGCCGGGCAGCGAGGGAGACAACCTGTTTCTGCTTAAGTCTAGACGTTGAAGCGACTCCAAATCTCCAATCTCAGTGGGAATGCACATGCATATGCATATGCATCAATCTGATTCTCTGCTGCTTCAAAGTCAATTATATTGAAGCAACCAAAAACCTTGGTATCTAACTGTCCATGTACCTTGTCAGCACTGAGAGCAAGAGAAAGGATTCTCTCAGATCACTACAATTGGTAATGGGATCCATTAACATGCTCTACCTCGAGTGAGCAAAAACTCAATTCCTAGTTAGTTGATGGCAGGCAGGGCAATGGGTGAGTAAAAGCATTCCAGCTGAAATCATGAGCAATAACGAAAGAATTATTATCATCTCCTCCTGCGGTGCTCTCCTTTACCTGCTCCCGGCCACACAGGGATGTTGGAGTATCTTCTTCCCCCTGTTATCACTGCTCTTGGTATTGTCTGGAATAAAATGTAGCGAACGAGAATTGGCCTACAAATTGAAAAATTAAATGAGTAACTTTATAATACAAAAAAAATGATTAACATAATTTTTTTTTAATAATAATAACCTTCTAAATAACTGTCCCCGCTCCGCCCGAAAATTTGTGTGAGGAGTGTGTAGTGGGGGAGGAAAATATCTCCGGCAGGAAATACTAACACCGTCAGAATAGCCACCAGAAATAACCATTTAACACGCTACCAGAAAGAATACCGCCGCAAATAATCGCTGGAAAGAACCACTGCCACCACCGAAAGAGAGAGAATGCAATGATGTGTGAAGTAGGAAAAAAATGTGTGTGTGTGTAAGATAGAGGAGTGTGTAATGTGTGAATTAAGGGAGTGTGTTTGTGTAGGGAGTTGATAGAAAAAAATTGAATGTAGAAAAAAAAAAAAAAAAAGTGTAAAATAGAAGTATGTAATCGAGTTGATGAGGTGAAGAATGAGGATGGAATGGTTTTCTTTTATAAACCAAATAAATTATTATTATTTTTTTTAATATCGGTTTGGTCAAAAATTATTGTTGTTTGCTGGAAAGATTGCAGCTTTGAAGGTTGTCCAGAGGGCAACCTTAAATTGTAGTCGTTGCTACAATTTTTTTTTTTTTTTTTTTATCACACAAATTTTCATGGTTGTGTCAGCCTTAATCCGCATTGCCCACTCCTTATTAAAAAGAAATTAGAGTAACATGACGATGACACCTTCTAAATAAATTTTAAACCGCCGAGCCCGGGATTGAAAAATAAAAATAAAGTTAAATATGGAAGATGTGATCTGTAATAACAACCTTTCATATTTTCGGAAAAAATAAAAATAAAAAAAATTATGGATGACGTCAGATAACAGCCTTCCTATTTTTGAATTAAAAAAATAAAATGAAAAACCGTGTTAGGACCCGTATTGCTTTCTCCATAGTTTATTAAGAAAAATAAAAAAGTTTTCTAAAAGTGTTACCAAGGCTTTACTATAATTAAGGGAGAAGTTTTGATTGGTGGGTATTTTGATAATTTTTTATTTTCTTATAATATTTAAAAAAAAAAAAAAAAAGGGCCCGAAGAAGCAGACAAAATAAGACTGCGCCACACCAACACCTTGTGCACAAAATTCTGGTGATGCTTATATCAATAGAAGGCTTAGGGTCTTAATCATTTTAAATCAAATAATTTGTGAAATTTGGAGGATTGAAGCTCAAATCGCCATTTCTATCTCATTTAAATTGAATTTGGATTTCTAAATTGTTAATTCGATGATTTAGTGCTATTTTGAATTTAATGCTAATTTAGTATGCATATCCTCTCCAATCACCCATCACATGCACTTAAGCTTCGCCTAAGCCTGCTTTGCCCCAAGCAAAGGCTTCCCATCAATGTCTGCCATTTCCCGTGAACATCGGGTACTGCTCTGAGCACAGAGCTAGCTAAGTCTCGCACATTGCCCATCTACCGTCGGCACCATCGCAAGGCACCATGCTCACAAGTGCTCATTGTACTCACAATTGCCCGACACATTGCCCACAAGCTTAGCACAATGTCAACACCTTTCGCACAATGACGCCCACGAAAACCCATAGAGTTAGCTAATCACCGGCAAGCACAACACACGATGCACACCCAATGATCACCACTACAAATCGATAGGATTGGGTCGAAGGACCCACGAGTTGGGTCCAATCTCGATCGACCCATGATGGGCCTAAGGGTCAAGCCATAATCAACTCACTTGACTGAGTTTACTCGAACGATAGATGGCTTGGGGCTCAGTGTATATTTGTAGAATTGGAAACTCGAACTATAGATGGGTTGGGGCCTAGTGTATGCTTGTAAGAATGGCCTTCGAAGCACCTCATCTTATTGTAATAGATTTAGAAAAAATATATATCTTCTGATGGTAATAGGCATTAAAAAGATAGATTGAGCCGTTGTTTATTCATGCACGATCCTTAACATGAGTGCACGGCATTGGCTCGCCACTAGATGCCACACCCTACACAGCAGGCTATCGCTTATCATGTCACCATCCAGTCATTGCTAATGTTCCACTTTTGAATCTCTATGTGTTTCAACATGATCAAATCAATGTGCACTGCTAAGTAGCCCCATATCATGACACGGCACCTACACTAAACCAATTTTGATGTCATAGTATGCCAGCATGCATTGCACGTCTAACGTACAAGCTTGTCATGCCAAACTATCCGATACTCTTGAGGGTTATTTTCCTTCGTGCAACTAGATTGAATATATTAATAATGGCCTAGGATAGAAAGCATGGAGCGACTAGATTTAATATATTAATAATAAAAAGTATGGAACGTGATTTGAACATAATATCCATGAATTTAAATATTCAATTACTATTTTGCCATCAAAACTCTAACATAAAGTTCTCCAAAAGTGAGCCAAAATCTGGTCGGATGGATCTATTATCATTCTATTGATCCGACACCAACCTACACGGCGACTGCATCTAAGAGTTTAGTTCTATGAGACTGAACAAGATGGCCTGAAGCAGGATATCCCAATGCCCTACCGTTACCAAGCACCCCATACCCCGCCGCCACCCTACCCCAACCCCTCCACCTGAATCCCTACAACCCCCCATCTTCTTAAATAGAGGAAAATGAAGAAGAGAAAGTGTGTGGCGGCGAGTTGTGGAGATCGAAAAGAGAAGAAAGGAAGAAAGAGAGTGGTGGCGCAGAAAGAAAGACAATCGGTGGGTGAACTAGGAGATGAGAAAGAAGGAAAGAAAAAGAAAATGATGGGGATGGTACGCTGGGGAAGCGGAGAAGAGGCGAAGAAAGTGGGAGAAATAAAAGAAATGAGGAAGAAAAAATGTCTGGAGGGGGTGGTGGTGTTAGACTTTAATATAATATGATTCAATAATCATAATTCAGAATTGTCATATAAATTATTAAGAAATATTTTAATTCTAAATCGGAAGCGTATTTAAATCCATGACAATGAAAACAATTGGGGTATGCGTCTTTCACAATCAAATCAACTTAGAATATTCAATTGGTCTCTTTCTAAAATGGAAAAGAGGAGAAGAACAATATTGTATGATATGACTTGGAAACAATAACCCATAATGTTCTTTATATACTAGGTCAAAAATATTCCCATCAATTCTGAATTTGACTAGTATTAGATTTCTATACATTACAAAATCCATATCCTAAATATATTCCTAAAGTCTCATATAGTAAATCACTTATTTGATTCTATCAAATTTGATAGCCTATAATATAATTGTTGTTTAAATATGTAAGTCCATATTAGAAAGTTAATTCCAACAATCTCCACTTGAATTACATACGATACCGTAAACAATTATATTATAAATCTTAAGTGCGCACAAAATGCTATCTATCTTTGAAATATCTCATGAGTTACAATCTAGTCTATTTCCTATATCAGCATGGGATCAACGCGACATTCGTTATATTTATTCGTAACTAGACCCATTAATAGTCACCACACTAATATATTTAATGATATAGATCGAGTATGGATATATAACATGAAAATTACATGCAATGTGATTTCAAACATGCCTATTTCCAACTGATCCTTCTTTATTTTTTATGAGATCATGCTAAATAATTTAAAGTATGAAAATAAACCATCTTCTTTATTCTGCAGATAATAAACATAAATTGTGTGTAAATCAAAAGAACATCAAAATTACAAACTCCCATTAAAATGCACATATCAAATAATATAACACCCTATGAGCAATGTGCTCATGAAACACCTTAGGTGGTAAACCCTTGGTGAACCATGGAGTTTGTCCCAATATGTTCTATAAACACTTGACAACTCTGAATTCTTTCTTTATTTAACAATAAGAAAGTTGATGTCTATGTGCCTTGACTTCAAAGAGCTTTTGTTGTTAATGGAATATGGTAAGGCTGATTTATTGTCACAATATATTTTTAATGGTATTTAATACCATCTTTAATATGCAGCCTAGTGACAAAGTTACGCAGCCATATCCCAGGATTAGATGTCTCGTAACAGGCTATGAATTCAACTGCCATAGTGGAAGAAGCTATAAGTGTCTGCTTAGCACTCTTCCCACAAATAGCTCTTCCAGCTAACAATTAAGTATAACCCAAAGTGGATCTCTGACTGTATAGACATCCAATAAAATCGAAATCAAAATACCGAATGATCTCCTAAAAATCTAATTTCTGATAAGTGAACATATAATCTTTTATCCTGTATATATACCGTATAACCCTTTTGGCTGCTTTTCAATGATCCATTCTAGGGTTATTTAAATATCCACATAATATTCCTTCTATGCATGCTATATCTGGATATGTACAAACTTTAGCATACATAAGGCTTCTTACTGCTGACGCATGAGGAATCTTTTGCATTTCTTTTACTTTAAACTTATTCTTAGAGCACTAATTGAGACTAAACTTTCTCCCTTAGTAATAAGAGTATTTCTCGGTGTGTAATCTTTCATGCCAAATCTACTGAAAACCCTTTCGATATAGCTCTTTTGTGATAACCCAAGGACACCTCGAGAGAGATCTCAATGTATCTATATACTTAAGACAAAAAAGACGTCCCCAAAATCTTTCATCTCAAAATTTTTAGTCAGAAATCTCTTGATTTCATACAATAAACCTATATTGCTACTGGCTAATAGTATGTCATCTATATATAATACCAGGAATATGTATTTACTCCCACTGAACTTGTGGTATACACAATCATCAATTTTATTTACCTCAAATTCAAATGAGATAATGATTTGATGAAATTTATAATATCGTTAACGGGAAGCCAGTTCCAAATCAAAATAAGCTACAACTGCCAAAATGATTTTAAAGAGTCTTTCAATTAAATCGAAATGAAAGTCTTTTTATAATCAATGTATTCCTTTTGAGTGAAATCCTTGACGACTAGGCATACTTTATATCTCTCAACATTGTCTTTTTAATCCTTATTGGTCTTAAATATCCATTTGCAGCCAATGTGTTTTACATCTTTAGGCAATTTGATAAGATCCCAAATATCATGATCTTTTATGGATTTCATCTTATCTTTCATGGCATCAATCCACTTTTGAGAACTAAAACTATATTGGTTTGATAAAAGTTGATTGAATTATTTTTCATCACTCATATATCAACCTCATTATTCATGAAGAAAGACGATATAATAATCAGAATCGTTGTTCTCTTTCTTCAAGTGGATTTCTTAATTGCATTTCCTTTTAAAAAAATATTTTCTTTATTTTGAAGAGAGAGCTCCTCAACATTGTTTTGATAGTCCGAATTTATTTCTTGAACAATATCAGGAATAGAAGCCTAAACATTGTCAATATTAACAGTAGGAAGAGAAATGAATTCCTCTTCAAAGACAATGTTTTTAACATTATCTCCCTCCCAAACTCAATTTTCTCAAGAGAAACCGCATTTCCCATCTGAAAATAACATAGTCAAGGGATCATAAAATTCGTAATCCCTTGAACATTTAGAGTACCCAACAAAATGACAGCTTAAAGATCTAAAGTTCAGTTTCCTTTCATTTGACTTTTAAGGCCTTACCTTAGTTGGACAACCCCAAATATACTGCATATCCATATTCCATAAGGAGTTTTAGCTATCACTTTAATTGGAACCTTGTTAATGATGTAAGTTGCAGTCTTTAGTGCTTCTCTTAAATTTTTTCAGTAAAAAAAAAAATGACTAATCATACTTCTTACCATATCCTTAAGCATTATATTTTGTGTGTTTTGTACCACATGAACTGATATACAAGATTTCATTACATGAGGCAATTGTATCCAAAATATAGGTTGTCATCAATGATAAAGAACTAGTACCAATAAGATTTGAATCTTGAAAGAGACTAAATTTGCTATTTTCAAATGAACAAGAATAACTGAATTTGTCCAAAGTAAAAATTGAAATCATACTCAATTTAAATGATGATATTGTATGTCTCTTCAAATTTAAAAAAATTAATCAACCATTGATGAAATCCTAAAAAATCAGTATAGTCTCAACTGTAACTATTTTGCCAAAGCCTACATAGATGCATCTTTCAGCATCACTTAGTTATTGGCTCAATAGACAACCCTACATAGACACACTTATATGAATAATGGAGCTAAAATCTATCCACTAAGTTGTCTAAGTACAAAAAAAACTAAACTAACTTAAAAAATAAACCAAAGTGAGAAGCATATTAACATACTTAGGATATTTTTTCTTTATGTATTCACCCTTCTTGCAGAAGTAACAAGTAAATTCCTAATCCTGTTTCTTTTGCAATTTCTGTTATGGTGTCCCAATTGCAACTTACTTTCTTTTATCTTGAGGGGGTAGTTGTTAAGTGAGCACTTTTAGTCTTTTTCTGGCTCAAATATTTCTTCTTCTTGCACACTAAAATAAAAACTCATTAAGAGTTCATTTGTCCTTTAGGGTGTTCTCACTTTAAATTGACCATATTATGCAATAAAAGAAATGAAACCATATGCACGAGCAAATCCTCAAACAGCTCTAACTTTAATGCCTTTAATAGCTCTAACTTTAATGCCTTTAATTTGGAAGAGAGGTTAGACATTTTCATAATGTGCTTCCTCATGTTTCATTTTTATTTATACCTTATTGAAACAAGATTAGCCAAAAAATATGTTTGTTTCAATCAATATCTTTAAGAAACTTTTTAACACTATCCTTCACAAACATAATGCCATTAAATATTTTCAGAATTGTATAATATATGATCATAAGACTCATACGATTAGAACAACCCCACTTTTTAAAGTTTCTTTAATCTTAGGGGAACTTTCATTAGTAAGTGTAGGAGATCGTTCTATCTGAAGCACAAGGTCAAGATTCATGCACTCGAAAACAATCACAATATTCTCTTTTAAATTCTTGAAATTTGTGCCTTTAAGCACAAATAAAATTAACATTGGCAAATCTTGTAAAATTATAAGTAGAAACATAATTAAGGGAACAAAACTAAATAACATGCTCATAATCAATATTCATGTCATCATAAAAAAATAATCCATATTTATACATGACATAATTAAATAATAGTGGGCCTCATCACGATGTACCTAACACAACATTGATGTTTAGTTTTTGGACAAAAACATCAACTGTAAATGATACTCTTAATGTAGTAATCAAATATTGACAATTAGTCATGTCAAACAATAACCTTCCTTTGGGTCGATTATTGCTCATATGAAAAATCTAATAATCACTATGTACTTATTACCACAGATATATCTATTATTTGGCCAAATAATAACATTCATTTGGACCGATTATTGTTCGTATAAATAACAAACATACACATCTTAATATCCCAAAATAAATAAATCTACATAATAGAGGTTACTTTGGCAATGTATTGTTTCAATCAATTTATTTTGTGATATTAAATAAATAGAAACAAATATAATCCCAAATTTATTTCGCATGTCAATCATTTGGCCAAATAATAATTTTCATTTGGACCGATTATTATCCGCAAAGATATAAAAATAATGCAAATATTTTCTTGATATCTAATATTTTAAAAATAAATTTAATAAGAGATGTCACTTTGACAACGTATTATTTCAATTTATCTCAATATAAGATAAGATTTTTTAAAATTTTCTTTATTGGATTTTATTGAAATTGGATCGAGTCCTTACAAATCAAATTTAAATTCAATTTTGAATTCAAATCTAATTCAATTCTTATGGTTAAAATAAATTTTACCTGCTTTATAACCTAAATAATGAGTCGAAACTTAAATTCAAAATTCAATCTTTTAATTTTAAGCCTAATAACATGTTTTTAATTTTTATTTTAATTTAAAATCCGAAAATCAAATAGACTTTAAATCTTAATTCATAACTAAATTAAACTCAGAATTATTTATAATTTAAATTCCAAATAACATAAATTTAAATTTAAATTCAAAATTAAGCCCAAAATAGAGAATAATTCAAAAATTATGCCCAAATTAAAACTTAATTTTAAAATTAGGTCTAAACTATAATTAACCTTTAATCTAATTATAATTAATCCTATTTTTCAAAACACAAAACCCACATTCCCACAACCCATTCCCTACGGTCGGCTAAGGAAAACAGAAGACCCATCTCTCATTCCTCAACATTCAGTCACCGCCATTCCTGAAGCGAAAAAGTAGCAGCAATGGGCGACGAGGAAATAATGAAAACTTCTCACCCCCTTCACGCCACTTCGCTACGACTGCCGTAGTGAGTCGCCGGAACCACCCACTCCTCGCGCCGCCTCCCGAAGCCTTTTTCACGGCTGTGCGACGTCGGGGTTGGGGAAGGCGCACGACCACGATAACATATGGGTCGTCGCCTCTATCCTAGCTCTGAATCGGCTGAACCCCTTTTATTTATTTTTTTGTTTACTGTCGTTGGGCTGTTCTTGATGGTGTGGAGAGGATGGTGGTGGTTCTGTTGTGATGGAAGACGGTGGTGGTGTGGGGCGATGCGGCCGGAAAAAGATAAAAAATCAACTCGACCGTTTTTTTTTATTTAATAATAAACCAACACTTAAAATCAATAACTCTTAAGTAAAATTAATCCCACTTAAAATCAATAATTTGAAACAAATCAGCAAATAGAATCTGTATTTGGAAACCATAATTCCAAAATTTTCTGCTGATATAAATTCATAATTTTCACAAAATTATTTTTAAATTCATCTTTAAAAATTAAATATAATTATAAAATAAAAAATAAATAATTCTTGATAATCTATCATTATCTAATCTGCTTGTTAAATTTTAATATAATATGATTCAATAATTACAATGCACAATCGCCGTATAAATTATAAAGAACTATTTTAAATCTAAATTGAAAACGTACATAAATTCATTATAATAAAAATAATTGGAATATGCGTCTTCTATAATCAAATTATCAGTCAAATCAACTAATAATGTTCAATGGGTCTTTCTCCAAGATGGAAAAGAGGAGAAGAACAATATTGTCTAAAATAAAAAAAAGGAAAAGAACAATATTGTATGATATAATTTGAGCACCATAACCATAATATTCTTTATATATTAAGTCAAAAAAAATTCGATCAATCTTAAATTTAATAATTATTAAATTTTTATATATTACAAAATTCATATCCTAAAATTATTCTTAAAATCTCATAGATTTGACTCTATCAAATTTAATAATCTATAATATAATTATTATTTAAATATATAAATTTATATTAGGAAATTAATTTCATAGGACCGAAGAATGGGAGAGGAGTGAAGAAGGGGCAAGAAGAAAAAGTGTTGGAGGTGGTGGCGGTCGCGTTAGTGAAACGACGGGCGGTGAGGGAGGGAAGGAGAAATAGAAAGATGGAAAAATAGTAAATAGATGAAAAGAAGAAAAAGGAGAAAAAGAAGAGAATAAAAAAGGAAGAGTTGGAAGATGAATAATTTTAAAAAGGCCAAAAAGAGAAATTAGTTACAAGAGTATTTTAGGAAATATATTTTTATATTGTAATTTTTTTGTTCAATCATATTTCTAAATTATCAAAATAAATAATGTATTTTTATATATCTCAATTAAAATATAAAGAACAAAAATGTAAATCAAGAAAGGAAAAAGAACAAAAAAATGAAATGAAAAAATATTGTAAAAAATAAATATTTTTAGACAACACAATTTTAATCATTCGAAGAACACATAACATTTACCTAGTAATTAGTCTCTTTTGATCCGTTTTATCAAATTCTCCATCAATCATTTTTTATCTCAATTAAAAAAAAAATTTGTAAGATTACACTAGCATGCAAAAGTCCTAACTGCTGATGTAAGCTAAATGTAAGCATGACAAAACACACAAGACAATACTCTACATTCCACAAGTCATTTCCTATTCTTTAGCTCAATCAAGAAATCTTGTGTCAATAATGAAACTTCCTCAGCTAATGGTCTGTCTATTTTCATTTCAGGAAACAAAACGACATCTTTTCTACTCCTAATAAATAATGGAGCTATAAGAGAAGGAATATTATCAGTACCTAATTCGTCTTGTGTGATTCGAACGCGACAGCATGGTCGGTCGGACGGACGGACGGGGCATACTTGGTAGGTTGGCAATACAAGAATTCCATGTACAATTATTTATTTACATATTTGTTTCCATCTATACACTCGGTAGTATAAGCAGCAAAAACTAATCGTAACATACACCAAAATTTTGGAAGAAGAATAAATATATTCCAATCACAAATTAAATCCCTAACCAGAATTAACCTTCCACACTCCACCTCAAATCAACTCAACAATTCAACTCACTTAAACCCTTTACGGAGTATGTATGGTGTGAAGACAATCCACATAAGTCCAACTCAAACTTCACTATAATATTAACAATATATATATATATATATATATATATAGAAACTTGTTTACAAGAACATTAATTAACAGAGTTACGAAAAAATAAAAAATAAAAAATAATCCAACTGTTCTTTATACAATTATCAAACAGCTGGATAACTCTTTACTTTGGTGTTTCAGCTGAAGTATATTTTCCATAAAACACACTCAAAAGTTGTGATTCAAACACTCTACATTCTTACTTCTTATTTTGAAGCCCTAAAAAGCTGGCTTCCCAGGGTCACAACTGGGGTCCCTTCCCCCATGATCGTTGTCAAGCTCATTTCTTTCTCAAGAATCCGATCTAGTTCTCTTACCACATAGCTCATGGGAGGACGCCTCTCACTTGAAGAGTCCACACAGTGCACAATCAATTGTATGAACTCTTCCATGCCTTCTGTTGTAAAGCTATTACCCAATCTCTGATCAATGATGGTAGATATGCTGCCAGAATCCTGAAGATTTTGCACCTGCAAAGAAAAATAAAATAAAATACATAAGCCTGCATTTTTTTATTGATTGAATTATTTTCTTCTATGCAAATGACATAGCACTTTGAATTGTAATTTGACATAGCTTGTAGGTTGTGAGTTGAACTGATGTGAGGTATTGTGAGTGTTGCAGCAGAGCGCAATTTTTGTGTTGCTTTGTGATTTATCATTTATAGTTTGACCTAGCCAATATAATAAATTTGTCAAATAGGAAATCAATAATTCAGGTGGGGAATTGCTGCAATCAATAAGGACTACAGCAGTCCTTCTAAATGTAACTTGATTCTTGACGTACATACCAAGAATGTCATGACTTTAGTTTCAGCAGACATGAACATCTGCTGAACAAGATGTCCCACAACATAGAGAAATGTGGTGATTATTTGTGCAAAAAGCAAATTTACCCAATCAACCAGATTCTGATTGACATCTGAAGATAGCAAGTCTCTTGCTTCCTGCCCACTTACTAATTCCAAAAGAAACACCCCAAAACTGTAAACATCACTTTTGTCAGAAAATCGTCTGAATTCACTGACCCTGCACAAGTACATGAAAATACAATTAGTAACTATCAAATGAATTGTGTAATAAATCACCAAATAGCACGTGTATTACTCTGGAGCAAGGAAAATCTCATCAGCTGCCACTTGAGAAGATGGGCCTGCATAATCAAATCTTCCAAGAAAATTGCGTAACCCAGCATCTGCTACTTTAGCTATGAAATTCTCATCTACAAGAACATTTGCTGTTTTGAAATCCTTATGTATCAACCTAGGACTGAGGGAGTGGAGGTGCGCCAAACCTGCACATACAAAGTTAAAAGTATGGATGAGAATGCACACACAAAAGCATTTTATTCCACAATGGTCGAAGAGAAATTAGCAGAGACCAATTTGAGGTCTTGCGGAACCTAGTACAAGTGTTTATTCGGTCATCTTTGATATTATGTTATTCTTTTTTCAGCATATGACAAGATAAATTAATACCAGGAAAGCCAAAAATGCTCACTGATTTTGCAGAGGATCACCTTTAGCTGCCCCAAGAGCTATTGAAAACCTGTGCTTGAATTCAAGCTTTTCCTGCGAAACCTGACCAGCACCTGAGATTAAGACATGGGGGTAGGTGAGATGTAATCGGCCAGAACAGTATAGTAAAGAGGGGAAACAGTGGTGAGGAACAAATAAATGAATTCAAAGAAAGACGAAGATAGGGAAAACAAAAAGGGGGGTTTAAGGAAAAGAGAAAGAAAAAGATAAGGATATAGGGTAGTCGGAAGCTATTAGAGGAATACAGTTGCAAAGAAAGAGGTAGAATATAAAAAACACCAAGGTATCATCATTTCATGGTTCATCAGTCAAAGGCATGAACTTTGTTGAAAAAGAAGCATCTTAGAAGAAATAAGATGGCTTACTTAATTGAGTTGGTTAAATTCACTTGCACACATACATCCGCGCGCGCGCGCGCGCACACACACACATAGAGGAGGAAAGAGTGTAGGAAAATTGATTACCATACAAGTGAATAGAAACACTTCCATTAGGTATGTACTCATAGACAAGAATCTGTAGATCATTTTCCTGGCAATAACCTAAAAGAGTGACCAGATTTCGGTGTTGAATAGATGAAAGATATCGGACCTGATAAGAAATGAACCTCAAACTTAGTCTCAATCTATAATTACTGCATACACTGAAAAACACATACTAATGAATTTGATGTCAATATATGGCAGTTTAGCAATCCATTAATGAAATAGACATGCAAATGTAACAGACTTCTGACATGGATGTTCAATCAGTCAATCATAATTTCGGTACTCAAACTCTAAAATAGGAAAGAATAACCATAGCAAAAAACAAGAAAAAGGAAATTATGAAAAAGAATGAGAATTATGTCAAAGTATTCCTAAATAATGACACTTTGCACTTAGATTTCACTTCCAGGTTGTATCTTACAAGCATGCCAACAAAATGAGATGGCTATGTGTTAATTCACAATAATTTCGTAGAAAATTGAGATACCTCATCAACAAACTCCTGACTAGGGGGTCCAGGTCGCTTTTTTATTGCTACAAGCATCCCATCATGAAGCAATCCTTTGTACACCTCCCCAAATTTTCCTTGTCCTATTAAACTTTTGTCACTAAAATTTCTTGTTGCCAATGACAATTCTTCCATCTCAAATCTCCTGGCATCTCGCAATGTAAATTCGACCCCAGCAGCCCTCCCAACTGCAACATTAAATGTTTTCAGCATTTGATTATGATGGATGTGGTTTATATACTTTGGTGCACATGTAAGCAACAGTTACCTTGAACAGATGGATCAGAAGAACCTGTCTCGGATGTTCTTGAAACGTTCCTACTTCGAAAAATGCAATACCAAATAATTATTACCAGTATCCCCACCAATGCCACGGCTCCTGCAGCACCTCCTAAAATTGCTGCAAGAGTCCTTGACATTTGGTCTGGGATCCACTTCAGCTACGGTGTTGGTAGTTCTGAAAAAAACAGATTATCATACATGGAACCTGAAATTCAGATTACGCATAAAAGTAGGTTACAAAAATGAAATATGGAGATGATGCGGACTGGCAATATTGAAGGCAAACGATAAATTATATTTATTGCATGAGGTGACAAAGAAAAGCTTTTCCAGATGCAATACAAATGAAACAAATGGTTCGGAATGTTATAACGGAAATACTTGTTTACTTCTGGAAAGTTTTCTTGCACATGCAGGTGCAGGTCATGCTCTGCAGAATCAAATTGTTGAATATGATGCAAAAATTTCAGAATTTGAGAATGAAGGATATAAATGATCTATGGTGCTTGAAAAAATCAAAGAATCAATGCACAAGATATAGATAATAGAATGAAGATGCAATGAAAACTGGCGCCAGACAAGCAGCACTGGTCGATTATCAGGAAAACAATAAATTAGATTTTGACGAGGCATTTAAACTACTAGCAATCAGTACAGCAGCTCAATATTCAGAAAGTAAAGGAGCAATCGGGAAAACTAATTTAAGATGAGTGAGGAATGATCCTAGTTATAGGACGCAAGATTAGTCATGTTAAGTCATAGGTATAGAAAGAAACTAGCACGAAAGGCAGCAGAGCTCAATCAAAACAGAAACATAGCATGAAAGAAAATGGTGAGCAATTACAGTTTGGGAAAAGCAAAAAAGCAGAGAATGTGGGAAATCCGAACCTGGTTTTTCAGAGAAGCAGAGATCCCTCAGAACCCCAGCTCCACTTTGCAGTGAATAGTCAAAAAGAAACAATTTTCAGATCGGGAGAATTCAGCCGCATTCCAGCATTGAATTCCCAGTTGAAGAAATATATGAAAGGAGGAACCACACTGAATAACAGATGGATCTATCGACTGATGGAGAACGGCTTCAACTAATCAATGTTGAACCATACAAGCATGCGTGAAACTCAGTAAAAAAAAATTATTCTCAATAAATTACAATTTGAAAGAGGCAATCATTATAAGCATAGCCATCATCATCAACATCAGCGTTGGTTAAGACAGAGATAATGCCGACAGAAAGGGACCTGCCGCCGACAATAAACGCCACCAATCCACTCACCCTGTACACAAATTTATTTCTGGAATTTACAAATACATCATTACAAAAAAAGAAAAAAAAAGAAAAGCAATTGTGTAAGGGTTGGGAAAACCCCACAAAAGAATCTGAGGAAACAGAACAGAGGACAAAAGGGGTAGGAGGCTCCTCCGGTATGAGAAAGAAGAAGAATGAGAAGGAGAGAGAGAAAGAGGAGTAGAGGGGGGGTTGCGGGGGGTGGGTGCGGGGGTTTGGTTATAATTGTGTAGCTGTTTTGTATGGGTTGTAAAGTAGTAGAATGGGGTTGTCTGATACTGCAACTTGGAACGTTTTTATTTTTGCTGTTGTGTCCCATTACCATTTCCCAAATCCCAATCTCCATCTCTCTTCTCACCTCCCCAGTCCTCCACCCCCTACCCACCCCACCCCACCCCCCCAAAAAAAAAAAATCCCCCACGCCCTTTCTAACATACATTACAGATTTACAGTTTACACAATCACCCAACCCACTTACCTGACTCCTCTCTCTCCCCTACACATTTTTACACATCATAATTTTGTACTAGTTTGTATTTTATTACTAATAGTCATTACCACTTGTTTTTGTATATGTGGTGGCCAATGTAATGCAATGAATCATTAAAGATATTTAAGTCTTACTCCCGAAATACTTGAGAGAAATAAACAGTCAGTGCATTAGACTGTGTGTGTGTGTGTGTGAGTGAGGTTTTTAAAACAGTTATTAGTCTCCCATTTAGCCGGTTCACCAGCTAACCCACAGTAGAGTTCCAGTAATACTAGTACTTTTGGGAGAAATAAAGATTTCAGTGCATAAAAAAATAATTGCACTGCATTGTTGTAAAAATGACGAGGACGAAAACAACAAAGTTAATGGTAATAATGCAACAAGTATTACACTGAGAGTGTGTGTGGGTGTGGGTGTGTTGTGTGTGAAAGAGAATGATAGGTTAGAGGTTTTGGTGCTGCCATCCCATCCCTACCGCTACCAGCCAGCCAGCTATGTTGACATTGCTCCTACTCACTACTCCCTCATCATACGTATAATGAATTCTTAATTGTGTGCCAACAATGTTATGTTAATAAATTAAAGCAGCAATTAAATGTTAAATATGCAGTAATAATAATCATACTCCTTTTAATTAGACAGAGAAGCAGTTAGTAATAATAATCATACTCCTTTTAATAACAATGATCATACTCCTTTTAGGTTTAGTTTATTGTAAATTCCACATCAAGTCATTGGATTCTTGCACGGCATCACCCATTCACCAATCACCATGACCTACTCCTGTTGACAGATCAACAGAACAAATAAATTGGGCCGACTGAATACTTGGGCCACGGTCCAATCCAGTCAGACAAGCTTTATGAATATTAATACATAATAGAATTACATCATCATCCAGCTGATACATGAGAATAATTGGCAAAAGATTCGCCAGCCAAGTAATGAAATCTTTTCTTATTAAAATGAGATTTTATTACTCCATTTTTTTTTACTTTATTTTCTTTTTTACCCTTTTTTGAGACACTGAGTCCTCAACTAAAAAGATTTTTGAATATTTGATTGGAACATAGGCAATGCCTAATTGCCTATCTGTCCTGTCCAAGGGCGGCGTGCCTGCCTATCATTTGCTTTTTTCTTTCTTCCTACGTCTTTCTTTTTTCCGCAAGTATAATGAGTAATCCATATCAAGTCTAATTATCCTCTCTTTATTAATTAAGATAGATATAAATAAATACAGTGATGCTTTTATCATTTTACCAACACCGCACCACGTTCAACACTTCTTCAATGATATGCTCTGAATTTTCCCTATATATTAAATTACTGTGCTCACTCCATACCAAATCCTAGAATTAGAAACACTAATACTTATTCTTTGAAACTAAAAAGACAAGTAGCAGTAATTTTTACAAGATAAATCCCTTTACGATTTTTGGGAGATGCATTCATTGACTAAACGCTTTGGCAGTGTAACTGCCAAAATCCGCCTTCTTCACTTAAATACTATAAACCTTTCATGAAATTGTTTTTGGTTGATTTATTCATGTCCATGCCAAATTTATTTGAAACCGTTCACCTTGTTTTCTGTTTTTCTTTTTTTGGCTTTCCGGTGTTGTGTGTGTATATTTCTCCCTTCGTCACAAGCTCATATTTCTACAACCTCAATATGTATTTACTTGAATAAAGCTTCAAGGGGAAGCTTTTTCACCATAAGGACACACAGGAGACCAGCCCATCCACCAGATTTTTTCTTGACAGAAGTTCAATAGTGCAAACAAAGTGGCTTTCAACTAGTAGATGGTTTGCCGTTATATTAGGATTGTAGATCGCCTAAAACAATAATAATTTCACACTTTTCACGTTGAATCCTCCGTCTGCAAAAGTTGCAAAACTTCTCTAAGTTCCATTTCCAGCCAGCAAGCACAATCAGAAATTTCTTAAATCACATTCTCTTACCTATATTAGAATATTTCTAATTTCTAGCGGAACCTGCGGCAATACCGCACAATTATCCATTTCTATCTTCCCTCCAATTTTTTTGTCAAATTAAATGAAGCCTTGAGTTTGTTTTATCCTCTAATGACAAAATTAATGAATTTACAGAAGAGATCAAATTACTAGGAAACTCGGATACTATATACATAGCTTCAGTTGCAGTATTTTATATAATGCGGCATCCATCCACTAGATATAGCACAACTTCGAGAACTGATAGCTCATCAAGCTGCAGGCTAGTTGCAATAAATTAATGCTGAATACGGAAAATATATCAAGTTAGATTTGCAATATTATGATGGTTATCAGCAAATTCTCTTAATAAACGTTTTAGAAGTCTTCCCCCTTTCCCTTGCATATGCCCATGATTACTTATTTCTCCACATTGTCTGCTTTCAAGATAATCTGATGCTGCAGCAACAAGAGCCTTCAGCCAAATTGGCACTAAAGATTCAACTTCACCTTGTTTTAGGTACTCAGCAGGCAGCATCTGCAACTGAAATACCTCAAGCTTAAAATTTTGATAAACAGGAACCTCCAGACAGCGATGCCACTAAACTATTACAACATTATAAAACAAATCAAAACTAGAAAATGGGAGAAAATGAAAATGTCAGATACCAGTGCATGGAATCACAACACTTGTTATTTCCTGTTTAGTAACCTGCAACTTTATCTGATGAGGGGAAGTTACTAACAAAATTGATTTCCCAAAAGCCAACAATTCAAGTTGCATTATATGAGGTAACTAAAACTTGTAAGTCAAGCTATAAATCCTACAAAGAAGCAAATTCGAGGTAAGATGAAGAGGAAAACTGAATATTTAACCCCATCAACAATTGAAGTTGAGGTAATATTCGGAGGATCAAGAGACTAATACTCTCTGAAAGGGTTCCTATAGGATCTTCTAAACACGTCTGTGCATGCAGGAATTGACTAAGAACTCGATGTAAAATTAGAATAAGAGATTTCTCTTCTTCATGATTTGGCCTCAGTGTCACATGAACTTGAAGTTACACAAGCAGAGAAAAAAGCATAAATACAAACTTAATAGATGTTATAGGAAAAAGAAAAACAGATACTTGGGTATGTGACGAAGCCTCAATCTGTGGACCTTGATGATCTTCAAAAATAATTTTTAAGCCATTTAGTCTTGACATGAAGATATTTAAATAATAATCTTGAGACCAAGGGATGTGTTTAATAGTAAAACTCTCTGCTGGTAAATGAGGGCCATGTTGCTAAATAAAGACATTGTTTGGAAGAGCTGTTTCTTTTGTAGTTTGATTTTCTACCAATGCATATTTAAAGTGTTTTTATACTCCAACATAAGAAATAAAAAAGGTCATAATAATTGAAACAGCTTGATCCAAAACAATTGCTTTAAGAGTCCGTGCCAACAACCTAAATGACCACACAGCAACTAAAAACGAAGAGTTTAAGAATGCATTTTCTGTTGGTTAACAAAACTTCTACATTCTCAAAGCAGTTTTAAAACTAGTACAAGCATAAACATGTTACACATGCACACAAACACAGAAGAGAGAGAGAGAGAGAGAGAGAGAGAGAGAGACTAACGGCAGAGTAAAGCCATCGGGTTAAAATTTCCCAGCAAAGAACAGCTTTCCACTTTGTTCTTTCACTTAAACTGCACGTTGCAGCCAATTGTTGGAGGATAGTTGCGGATTTGTGAACCTGCAAGAGCAAAATTATAATCTATCCAAAACAGATTTTTTTACTTTCAATTCAAGCCTAATCTTTCAAGAAAGAAAGCAGCACGCATCCTTGTGATACTTTGTGACAATGGCAGTGCCCCAAATCAAACAGAAGAGACTGTAAGCAATGGTTTCTCGAATGCATGCGCAATAGCAGGATTACCCTCCTATTAACATTTGCTAAAAGGGCAGCCAGCTTTCTCTTGTTTAGAGATTAGGAGCAGCATCTATCATGTATTATTTCTGTAGATAACCGTGGGAACATCAAAAGATATT
Organism: Paulownia fortunei; assembly: GCA_019321725.1. Lineage (NCBI taxonomy): Eukaryota > Viridiplantae > Streptophyta > Magnoliopsida > Lamiales > Paulowniaceae > Paulownia > Paulownia fortunei. Next base: position 47,910 of record CM033114.1, on the reverse strand, counting down.
TGAATTATATGTCAATGCAATTTCAAAGGGTACTCTTCAGATAAATAAGAAATCACTGGAGCAGCTTTAGGTGGGGAATCATAAATGACGAAATACCTAAACTGAAAAACATAATTTGAAGGATCTCATGTTTACCCTTGACATTGCAGAGACACCAAGTAGAGCATACACCAGATTCGATATGAGACCCTCGCCACTGAGAGATATGACCCTTATCACCATATCCTGAACGGATCTTTCAGATGAAGAAGCCTCAGGTTCCATCAAAAAAGCAAGGCCAACCTCCAAGAAGCCTGAAAAGCTCATGAATAAGTTAGGAATGCTGTAAGACCCTACATATCGTTTACAATCTAATGTATTCAACCAAAGAAAAGATCAATAATGAAATCGATAAGGTGAAGATGACTGTTCTGCTAGTAGGGAGACCATGAAAGACTAATTAACTCTAAATATTTCATTCGCTATGTTTACCAGAACAACAATCACATAAGTAACCATTCAAAAAGTTGATATTGTACTAAATGAATAGACGAGCTACATCAAAACCGCCACTGCTTCCTTTTGGAGCAAATTCAGAATCTTTGAACGATTGCATCCAGAGCAGAAAAATTTTGGTAGTGGAGGTGAACTACAACCGAGTACCAAAAAAGAAGAAACATATAGGGCACATAAATAATATCCTAGTTTTAACAAGGCTTACAGGTCATATATGACATTGCTGATAGAGCTGCACCACGATGCAAAGCTGTACAACAAATTCCTGCCTTCTGCAATGATACTTCAAAAAGAGAACCAGAGGCAGCTAATACTTCCTGAAATGTAAATTACCATTTGTTTCAATTGTGCACATTGACAAATCAGAATATGAACTGAGTTTGATGAGAGTAGGAGCAAGGAGCTACGCCTAAATATATATCATACAGAAGCACGGTTAAATCATTTGTTTTACAACAAAAGTGATCAACAAATTGAAACATGTTGTGAACATGATTACGAGCACCTTTGGACAACTGCGTACAAATGCAGATGCGAAATTTGTGTAGGCCTCAACCAGGTCAGGCTCTTGATCACAAATATATGACGAAGTAAGAGCCACTACTGATGTTGAAGAAGTAAATCTTTCAAACGTACTGATGAATAGAGGTCCATATTCCTCCTTACTGCCAAATTCTTCAACAATGACTGAAGCTGGAAAACACTAATGATAATGAGACCTAAAAGAGCAGAGAGAGAGGGAGAGAAAGCAACAGATGACTCGCTAAGATGATACAACGAAGGTTCTGAAAATATCCTACAAGGAGACAATGGATAACTCATGACCGTTCAAACAGTTCAATGAATGAGGAAAATTTAAATAAGACAACATGAATCCTGCAATACTTCCAGCAAACTATAGGCTCCATTCTACTTTACTACGTACCAGAACAAAAATACAAAATTGGCATTTCATTATATAGGAAAATCAAAGCACTCTAGTTTGCTGAACTCATGGTGATAAGTTTTAGAGCTAGCTCACCAATCATGTACAGCGTAGAGGAATTATTTCTGTTATGTCAAAATGATAAAGAAGATATGCACAGAGCAATTTCAGCAAATGGTAGTAGCCCCTAGAAGACACTTGGAAACGGTTTTAGGCTCAACCAATCTTCACACTTAAAAATGAGTATTTTCCTTTTTCAATCAATTATTGCCAACTAGCAGATGAATATCAGATCAAGCAGCTCTAATTAATAAGGTTAAGCATATTCTCTTCCTAAGTTACTTTCCAAAGTTGCAAGTGAAAATTAGATCCAAGCAACTAACTTGATATGCAGCGCACCATTTAACATTACTTTCTTAACCATGCAGAATTTCAGTACTATGCAAAATATAACTGAAATTGTAATGAAATTTCATAAATCTTCTCTCTGTTATTCATAATTTGGATACTTGCAAACACCAAGACCTCTCATCATAAATGTTTCACCTGTTCTTATGTAGCATTCATGACTTTGGAATGACATAAAATTGGTTGACATTGAGTCAAGCACTTTTGGCAATAGTGTCCCGAAGTTCTGACCTGCAAATGAACCAACTGATGTTATGAAGCAAGCCCCTTCGTTTCAAATTTAACAGGGAAACGAAAACCTTAATCTTTGCCGGTGATTTTTTTTTTCAATTATGATGTTCTGACAGCAGTTTTCTTTCTAACTTTAATTCTTGAACATAAAAAGTTGCACTCAGGAATCCAATGGTGCATGTATTCTGAGACGTATGGTTCTAACAGGTTATCTGTCATGTAGTACAGGTTCCTTATTAATGACCATCAACCCTTCTGTCATCATGGTTTTTGAGCAACATGACATGTTTTGGCTAGGTAAGAGGGGTGTTGCCTTGGTGCCATTAAAAAATAATGACAATAGTCAAACCTGATGCCTGAATTGCTAGTGCAAGAGCCCTGCAAGCAGCTGTAGACAAGCTCGCACTTTCAATGTGTTCGGACAAAAAGAGCTGCTCAAGCATTGGCCAGAACACCTCAAGTAAAGCAAGGATAGATTCATCTGGACCCAGATCAGTAGATAAATGTGTTGCAAGATAATTGAATACAGTTCCAATCCTGCAACAAATCAGCGAGTTAAGCTAAGAAGACCATGATATGATATATGCATCAATCTCTATAAGGATAAAATATATACCCAAGCAACAAAGTCTATATAGAAGAACAGTAAACAAAGAGAAACAAACACAAAGCTGTCCGCACCTGCTGGCACCAAAACTTTTGATTTTGTCAATTTAATGTCATCACATTCAAATACCTAAATGAAAGTGGTAACGCCATGATAAACAAGGAGCCTATTGGACAAAGAGAATGATTTTGGTGATTTATAGAGTTCAATAATCATCAGCCCACATTCTTTGCGTCGCTATTAAGCTATTGTCACCTTCTTCTAAAAATTAAGTCTCGATGTATAATGTCTTTCCAGCTTTGCTAACAGAAGCTATAATACTATTATTGCAGTCTCAGATTTATATTGTTGTTTTTGTTAAAAGTTTTCTTTACAACAGAGGCAATCCATTGAAAAGCAATGACGGGTACCTCTCATAAGTCTACATAGAAATTGTCCAACAAATTCAGCACCTAATCTCGATATCCTCGCCTTCAAAACTCTCTCATTTCTTTCTTTTCAAAGCAAGAAAAATAAGCAAAGGGAAATTGACGTTTTGCTGCTTCTGTTTAACTAAAACATGTATTCATTATCTCAATCTGATTATTTCTTTAATTTTAATGACGAAAGATTTCAGATTCACCTTCCATGGTCAAATTAATATGGACTCCTTCAACCACTTACAACATGCCACATAACTGAGCTTTTTCCCTGACTATGTACATAGTCCTCCCACATAGAACTTACAATACCAATTATTGACAATTATACCACCATAAACTGTTAAACTAGCAATTTAAGCTTACACGATCTACATACATGTGTTACCCTATGGAGTTAAGAAAACATTTTAGCAAATTACAAATCCAGGGGTTGAGGGAGTAATCATCTAAAATAACACCTTCCTTATAACATTAGTGACGATCAAAAGCTCACATCCTGTCATGAAGGAAGCGTCATACGCCATAGCATTTCATTATCGAGTAAAAAGTCGTACATAAATAGATATTGGACAAATTTTTGATCTTATCACACGGCAAAGGCAAATATTGCTCCTTCACATCATGGGGAAAGGCTTAAGTACTTTCGGCAAAAAGTCATACAAGGACCCAGTTAAGATTCAAAGGCTAATAAACACAGCTAGGCACCGGCTAACTGGCCCAAAATGCATAAACCCATATTGATAAGTGACAGCTAACCAAGGCCTTATAAACCACACACACAATACTCCCATAACCAGTGTAGCAGTTATATGTCATGCTGCATAAACAAATGAATGGATAATCTTCCAACCCATGAAAATACTTCACTAAAGAACCACGAATAAGCATAAACAGAGCAAGATCAAACCTATGTAGCCCTCTTCCAGCTGAGTTGATTGATTCAATATAAGTAGACGGATTTTGCCTCAAATCATGCCCATGATCTTCATCAATCTGAATAAATATGGAAGAACTTTTTAGTAACTTTGAAATTACAAGGCAGGATAAACAAAGATAAGCCTGCATATTGAATAGTTCTTTCACTGATTCAAGGTAATTCCCCCAAGGAGGAAAAGAAAGTCCACATGAAACGTTGTCAGAAAACTAAAACAAATCTCTCTTTTAGCCTAAACTTTGTCTGCTTTGAAGGAAAGAGATGGGAGATGAATCAACTTCCATTCAGCAAAGTACATATTCATAATTCACCTACTCTCTAAAAGGAATCATATTAGTTTTGTATACAAGATTAAATTTGTGATTTAGGTACATTTGGTTTGAGGATTCAAGGTCAAAAGGGATGACACATCCTTGGATAGATGGTCCTAGTGAATTTCCAGATGTTTAACAACTCTCGCATGCATCACATCACACTGAACAAGGGATATTGATACTTTGAATTTAGTGCTATCCTTTATCTGCTTAGTGGCTGCCATAATTGTCAAAAAAAATTAATAATAATAAGTGGATGGAAATTAAAAGAAAAATTAGGTGAATCTAGAAACAAGAACTAGATATAAAGCAAGCACTATCACTAGTACCAAGCATTCACCATTAGTACCAAGGATTGCCATTCGGCACCAAGCAAAATCAAATGAATAGTCATCAAATCAACATAATGTAGGAAACTCACATAAGTAAACTGAGTTGACTATTAGAATTGATTATCGAGTAAGTGGAAGGCTGCACAAGTATGATGAGAAGTTAACAAGAAGTTGGAGTAAGATGAATCCCATTGTTACTAACCCACTCTCTTGGCATTCTGAAAAACTTACATGATTCTACAGAATCCAAAATCATCACAGCATCTATTGGAGGGCAAAATCCTGTAATGTCCCTAGTAAATGGATTGACTAAAACATCCTTACTAGAAAGTAACAACTAGAAGACTACCAGAAAACTCAACAAAAGGCCTGTTAAGAAAGCCACTGACTGAAACAATATATTGGCAGTATGATAATTTTTAGGTTAATAAATCCCCACTTGGCTATGAAGAGAAAGTCTGAAGACCATATTTTGGATCATATTGATTTCAACTCATCTCCATGTTCCAAATTCAATGTTCCTCAAGCAGCTAATCCTCAATTTTTTCACTAAATTTATGAAGCCAAACTGCCAGAAGTTTTCCTTACTAGAACCAACCTCCTGCATATGATATCCTAAAAGGCATCCAATGGCTTCACAGGGAGCTGTTTAACATTAAATTGCTTCCCACCATCTAATTCAACCTCATAATACTCATAAAGTTCACAATTTGAAAACAGGACTAATCAGCAAGGCATTAGGTAAAGTATCATATATGCATTAGAATCAATAGAATCAATCTTCAGCGCCTCACAGGGGTAAATTGCTTAGATATCAGCTTATATAAAGTGCTCTTCAGGTACATCTCTTTCCATGAGTGAACCAATACTAAGTCCCTTTCATTCTCCAAACATCCATGTTTACACCTCGTTCCACGTGTGCCTTGTTGCTAGTCCTGATGACAGCACAAACATCTCATTAGGATAGCTCTAATGATTAGCAAAAGCTTTATTAATCTGCAGTTGCACAAGCCTCTCGAGGAAGCAAAACAACACTTTTAGGCATCGTGGATAACCAGAGTCAGCTTTAAACAGATTCTCCAGACCTTACAACTAACGAAATCATTATAAGCAGATTCCATTCGAGGCAGAACACTTGAGCTCAACAAACAATCCCCAATAATACAAAACAACACCTTGGGCTTAGTGTCACGTCCCTGTCGTGGGCAAGTACTGATTAAAAGAGCACATATGTATATGGCGGGAAGAGTTCCAGATCAGGAGGTGTAGGAGAGTTGTGCAGACCTTTTGGAGTTCAGGCATGCCGACCCTGTTAAATTCGGAGAGCTTGTCGCTAGTCTTGGATTTGACATTGAAAAAGGGACTTGGTCAATTCTGGAGCCTTTCCTTGATGGGCCCAAGTCAAGACGAAACCAATTATTGTCCCATTAGATGAGGCTGGCACGGGCCTCGTGTGGAGGGCAAATTCTCCCGGTCCGTGACAAATGGTATCAGAGCCGACCCGGCATTTGTCTTCCATGGTTATGCCAAGCGCTCTCACCAAGATCGGGTAGAGTAGGCAGCAGAGCAGAGCATTGCTGGGTGATCATTGGGCAGCCATTCTTCGTCTTTCTACGGCCTCTTGATGCAGTTAGTGTGCGAGGGGCACACAGGAGTCAAAGGACTCGTGGCTTGCCAAGGGGCAACGTGGTTGAACACCAAGGTGTGGTTGGACCGTGTATGAGGACATACACCAAATTTGGTGGGGGATGATATCACGTCCCGGTCGGGGGAGTATCTATCATGGGTAATAACTGGTTAAAAGAGCAAAAATGTATATGGCAAAAAGGGTTTCAAATCGGGAGGTGTGGAAGAGTTGTACAGACCCTTCGGAGTTCAAGCATGCCGACCCGGTTAAGTACGGAGAGCTTGTCGCTAGTCTTGGACTTGACGTTGAAGAAAGAACTTGGTCATTCCTACACAAATTGATCAGGTTCTAGAGCGGTACCCCAAATAAGCCCAAGGCACAGCGAAACTAGTTATTGTCCCACTGGATGAGGCTGGCCTCAAGGGGTCAGGGCGCCGCACAGACCTCGTGTGGAAGGCGAAATCGCTCGGTCCGTGGCATAAGGCTCAAATTCATTTGTCCATCTCTTAGTGAATAACAAGTACTAGAATTTAGACGACTCAAATTCAAGCTTGGGTCAAAAACTCAATGAAAATATGATAAGACCATGCGTGAAAAATATTATTTCACCAATAATTTACTGAACATTTCGTGTTGAAGTTCTCTCACAACAAAAGTATGCAAGTTCAGCGAAGGCAAATGGAGAACTATAGCGGTATCATAAAATGGAGCTTAGCCGACATAAAATGGAATAGATCCTTATGTACTAGTTTTTGTAAGAGTCCTTGGTAAGTCAACATGTCTAAATTATGTCATTTGTTTCAGTACCTGGTCATCCCTTCTGAAATGTTGTACTTTGAATCTATACAAGTCCTTAAAAGAGTGAAGTATGTGATGAATTAGTTAATATCACTGGTAAAGTTGGAAGACAATGTAAGAATTAAAAGGTAACTAATAAGTTTGAGGCAAAATCTTGAAACTGCTATGGCCTACAACAGTAAGAGAAGCGGTGCTTTGAGTGCAAATGCTTCACAATGGACATAGAGAAAACATTAAGTTGTAAAACTAAATGCAAAATGAACTTGAAGGAGCTTTATGTAGATGCCTTGAAATAAGAAATTCAAAGACGAAAAGGACCCTTACAAGTTTTCCAATAGTTTCATAAGAAGAAGAAAGCAATCTAGCAAACAAGTTGTTCATCAGCTTCTTGTCAGGGACAGAGCAAAATATCAGAGTGATGGCACCAACCACTTCATCCTCATCTTCCAAGGGCAACTTCCTCTCTTCCAACCCCTAACAGCCATTTCTGTTGATAGTTACTACACAAGAAATATACATAATGTGGGAGCACAAAGCAGGGGTGTGTGGTTAAGATATTACTGTCTATATCACCATACATAAAAGTTATACACCATAATGGACTTCACGTTTTTATGCCAAAATATTCCTCTTATTATATTGCTTTCAGTATTTTTGGAGAGTAGTATTGGAATATATACTTTCACTTTTTCATTTAAAATTCTAAACTTTTTTCTAAATATTCTTGTGAACATTAAATCCTCAAAAACAATAGACAATCAACAACCAGTTCTCCAAAAGATTTGTCATGTATATCAGGCAACATATTCTTCGTTAAAATTACACTGAACTGACCTTGTATATCTACATAACTACAAACACTCAAAATACAAATAGGCTTCATTAAACAGGGCGCATTGGCTTAATTTTTAGGTATCTATTAAAAATTACCGCCTCTCCAGATTAAGATTACAATGGTAGCCCTCATTATAGGAACATCTAATGCATTTATTAACTAGCCATAAAACTGACCTCTCCTATCCACATTAAGATTTCCAAATTGGAAGGTTCATGCATCAACGCAGCAGCTTCTTCACAGAATTTGCGAAATGCAAATGCACAAGCACTCGAACAAAATGGTTGAGGAATCCCAGTACCAAAAAATAATCTGAAAATAGCAGGTCAAACACACATTTTTATAGCAATCCAAATTAAATTGTAGGAAAAACAACAGTTGAGAGCATTGCAATGCATTACAAACACTTGATGCTATGGTATGAAGAAAAATATTTTTAAATCAGATACATTCTTCTGATTCTAACATAGTATAACATATAATCCTTTATTTTCATACAGATTAAACATACCACATGTGAAAGCATGCCTGAACAAATTACTGTAATGCTGTATAACATAGCAAGTAAGGAAGCATTTACATCAACGGTCTAGTGTTGGTTTGAGAGGCCGACATCCACTTAGCATAGGAACCAATAACATCTGCAAGTGTTTTGTATACCTGAGCATTCAAAAATAATTGTTGTCAGATTAGGTTGCTTTATGCTGTTAATGTTCCTTCAAGACTTGGCTTGAGTCATTGTCCCATTTTCTTGCTTCAGTCATTTGAGCTCACAAACACACAAAAAAAAGAAAAAAAAGAATATGAAAAGACGCTAAACAATAAACAGAAGACATACAAGGCACATAAATCCCCTGAGGTCAGCAGATGCCTTGCTGGACAAAATCATCACCAATTGCATAACAATGGAGATATCAAAATGATGTCCCTCCTTAAGAACAACTTCAGCAACCTAAAAGAAGCTCGTATTCAGAAATCTATAAACAAATAAACATTAACTTCTAGATCTAATAGAAAAGAAATCTCTGCTGGTGCAAAATTATGCCAGCGATGGTAAAAGTATAAGAAAATAAAATTTTTGCAGGGACTTCATTCAATGCACTCACCGCATTAAGCATGAATAACTTGGCTTCCACCTCTTTCCAAGAAATATGCATGCTGGAAGATATCCAACTCCCAAGGAAGATCTAATAAGTTTTAGAGGGAAAAGTTAGGGTAGAAATAAAAGTAAAATCAACTAGCAATGAGAATCAGTTTTGAAATTTTAGAATTGCATTTTGCTTCATAATTACTAGATAACAAGACGAACATACGAATAGCATCAATATTGCTTACAATTGTAGCAATAAATACAAATTATATCATGTTTCCCACTGTTGGGAGAATGCTTGATCTTTTTCTCACTTTAGTGGCTATTTAGGTGTTAACAGATCAATTCTGTTTACTCATATTATTTCATATTAATCAATGTTTAATTGATTAGTCCGAGGTTATTGACGAAAAAAATTGTAATCCAGTTTGAGTCTTTTGGTCCAAATTGCTCTTTTTTTGGTCTAACTCAATTACTTCTTTCTATCCCTATTCATAGTTCCAAGATCTCACGTCTATGAATTGAAAGGGATCAGTTATTAGACCATGCAAACCAGAAAAAACTTTTGCTTGGATAAATGAACAGATTAGTCAATTATTTCGCTATTGCTATTGCTCATGCCTCATGATATAAACCACAACACTCACATCCATCTCTTTCAAGAGGATTTGAGGCATGTCAAGCCCTGGTAAGGTTCTTCTTCACATCAAATGCTTCTTCACTTGTGCAGCTAAGAAAATTGGAAATGATAATTGCAGCTAGAATTGGCCTTTTATTTTGGAGAAGGCTTAGTCCAACTAAAGGTTTGAATCCTGTCCCCAGAAATTTGATAATCTATTGCAAAAAGTCTTGAGACTTAAAATTGCGAAGCAGAAATGAAACTAAAGCAAAATAATATAACTGGTCCTGTCAGTTTCCTATTCAAAACTGTTGTTTCAGTTTAAGCTTTTCTGGAACTGATAATTTTCTTGGTTTTCAAGTGTGACTAGAAAAACAACCAAATTGAATCGCATCATCCCCTAATGATGATTCATAACCCCTCCGGCATCTAGAAATAATGATATCTTTACTCAGCTAAAAATTTGGAAAATATGTAGTAAAAGAATAAGAGTTGGTAAAAGTCAAAGGCAGTCTTACTTTTTAACTGTTTAGCAAACTTCAAGTTAGTGTATATTGTCAAGGTATAGCAAAAAGAAACTTGAACGTGTTAGAAGGCAACAAAGGCTCAATTAAGGCTTATAAATAGGCAAGTGACTTGGAGATATATGACAAGTGGTAGGCAGCACATATAGCATCTGCGGCACTAAAGTGGCTATATCAGATTTTGAACCAACAACCTTGCAGTTGTCAGCTCGTACACTCTAAAGCTGCACTAAGTTGCAACCTCTACGGAGCTAAGCCATGTACACGCAGAGAACATTGTTTAGTTGGTTTTATAACAACTATTTGAATGCTCTTTACTTTCGTTTTCTATGTTTCGAGCGTTTTTGGTTGCTTTTTATGCATTCTATTTGCTATCTTATAGGTAACCGCAAAAGGAGGAAAAAATGGAAAAGAAACAAAAATTCGGTTAAAAATTGGAAGAATCCGCACCACCGCACCACTGAGCTAATGTTTGTATTTTGGGCAAAACATTATGCTCAAAAGCCCTATTGACATGATCCTTCACCCATTGGAAAGCTAAGAGTAGGGGTACAACTTTTATGTGACCACTAAGCCTAGTTCATTCGATTTCAAAGAGAAAATTTGGGTTAAAGAGTTAAACTTCCAGATGTGGCACATCTTTGTATATTTGGCATAACATTCTCCACAAGTTTGATAATGAGCTGATTCAAGCGGCTATAAAAGCCAACCGATAGGGCTATTATTCATAGGAAGACATCAAAAGCCCATTCGTCAAGGAAGAATGTCAAAAATCAATTGCAAGATGCTGAACAAAGCAGAATACAACACAGCACTACTGTGACAGCATTTTTGGAGCCACAACACCATTTTCTAGAGCCATAGTGCCATTTGGACAGAAAGTTTGGCGTCACGGCGCCAATTTTTTGCCAGATTTTTCTGAAACTTTGGTGCCATAGCACCCGTTTCTCGCGCCGACAGTGCCTATGGACGAGAATTTGATGCGGATTAAGTATTTTAGTTGCTCTTTTGGAAAGGAATTATAAAAGGAAGAACCCAAAATACTTTTAGGCATTGATAGAACAAGAGATGCAAGAGAAGAACAACGGGAAAAGCTTTAAGAATCAAGAGAAGAGTTCAACCTTCAAGATTTTTAGAGTTTCATCTTCCTTTTCTTCTTTTAGAACATGAATTTGTCTATGGATTCTAAAGTCATGGTTATGTTTCTAGGGTTTTGATGTAACCTAATTATAATATTTTGAATATTTCTACGAATTTAATTGATGATTTAATTTTTCTAAGTTGAGTATTCTACATTATTCTTACTTGATCACTAATTAGATGATTTATTAATCATAACAATTTTGGTAGATGATTTATGTGTTTAATTTATTGTGTAGAATACCATGAATTGCATGTAGTCATTATATGAGATCCATAGAACTCAATGAATTATTAATTGTTTTGATTCACATAGGAATATAGTGGGTTAACAATCACTAATATTTTCGTTAGACCTTGGGATGGGGTAGTGAAATATTTAGAATTTGTAAATTGAGATTGATGAGATAAATTGTTCAATTCGGACTAAATATGGTGAAATCATAAACCCTAGGCCTTCAAGTCACTGAATTTTATCTTTACTTGCTTTTGAGTTTTGTTTAGTTTTAGTTTTATTTTATAATCATCAACTTCATCTTTCATTCTTATTCATTTTTTTGGGATTAACACAATTTCAGTACTTAATAACAATCAATCCTAATGGAAGTGATACTCTATTCATCACTTTATTATTTGTTAACGATAATGTGCACTTACATTCACGAATTTCACTACAAACATATTGTTTTTATACAATGAAGAACTTAACCATGCCTATTTTGATTAAATATGCTAGCATGCTCAAGTTTTCATGGTCAAAAGAAGAATAAATTACCCAAATGGATAAATGTCTAAGAATGAATTATGCAATCATCACCTTCTGAATAAATAAAGAAGACCCTAAAAGCTGACAAATGTCCACCAAAAGTTCCACCAAATTCATCCTAAATTGTTCGAGGCCATTGGGCAGGTCCAGGGTTCTTCCGTTGTCATTATAAGTGGAATCATCAACCTGGAAAACATGATTCAGTCTTACGAGAAAGTAAAGATGTAATTAAGAACCAAAAAAAAAATCCCAATATAGTTTACAGAATAGAGCATAACATGTTTCAAAATTTTATACGAAATTAGCTTTTCTATTTCCTAGTCTACATTTGCTTTGACAATAGCAGGCTGGAGAATGTGAACTTTTTCCTCCTACTCCCACATTTGGGGCCTGATCAAGAGGTAACAGGTTTTGTTACTAGCTTGCTACAAAGATAAACACCAGTATATTATATGAACTGAAAAGCTATGAAGAGCGCGGGTTTTAGACATCTTAATCTTGGGAAATGTGGCATAAACTAAAAAGAAGTCGGAAGAAGGCCACAATGCCCACAATTAGGCTAACTAAGATGTTTTTATAGATGATGGCAAATACTCAATAAACTACTACTCCCTCTGTCCCAAATTTATCACTCCTATGCCCTAGGACATCTAAAGTAAGACTCAAATTTAAATAAAATATTTTTTCCCCCAAAAACTCTTAAAGTTATGATGTGACACCACTAGATCTCAACCACTAGTTTTAAGGAAAATATACACACAAAACTTTCACTTTTTTCTACACTCATCTTAAACTCTATGCCGGTTCAAACTAGGACAACAAAAATGGAACAGAGGAAGTATTTCATATTCACATCCAAACATGTGGGTCCAACAGTTAGAAACAAAATATTTTTATTACTATATTTAAGACGCCTCCACGAACACTTTACACATCCACTGGATATGTTACGGATCATGAAACTCAATGTCTACTACATAAGATTCTAGGGAAATTTGTTCCTCAAGCAACAAAGCTAGGTAACAGCAATGCCAAAGGATCCTCAGTGGGTGGTGTTGCGCCCCTGCATAGAATATCTCTCCAAGTTTGGCAATTGAATCTTTTTTCCTTCTCTGATAGGTTAATCTCTGGGCATGAGCTCATATATACTAAATTGGACAGTGTCAAAGAAATAGATTTTCAGTCAACTTTTTTTCATGAAATCATTCATAAAAAAAATGGTCTGTTTGCCTTTGAACTGGACTTCGGAAATGATATGCTCAGTGTGAAATAGCAATTTCTCAGCGGAAGCCACAAGAATGGCTATTTTAATGGCAATAAACCAAGAAGATATGAGTTGCACTGTCAAAATGCCTTCTGTAGTTTCAGCTTTGACTGAGAAGAATATAGGACAGTTGCAGAAGTATCTGTAGAAGCTTTGTTCTTAAAAAAATTCTGCACTTCGCAATTGAAAGTATATATGAGCATCTGAGGACACTAACCAATCTACATTGACGGTGAAGGCATATTCTGTTACTTGTTTCTAAAGGTCTTCAGTCCTAAAAAGTCCTTTTAAGTTTATCCTATATTCTGACACAATGTGACACCGCATAGATGGAAAATTTTGAGTTGACTTTCTCACTGGATTACATGTGGTGCACTTTAAATTCCAATGAAAGAAAAGTAGAGAAAATGTGGAGAACACTCACACAACAGAAACAAAGGTCCTGCATATATAGTAGATATTTGGGTACTAATCTCCAAGCATGAACAACATAAAAATCTTTTAGCATTTTATTTTCCTTTGAATCAGCAGAGGAACCTGATGGCAATAACCAACAGGAGTTAAGACCACCCATCAGCAATTGTCGCATTTATTTTCATCAAATTCTACCCATCACAATTTCCAATAATATCAAATATCCTGCACAGCAGAATGATTAACAAAATAACTAAACCTATAAAATAGGAAAAAGGACTCCAGTTATGGTCTTAGAAGTCTTGCACTGATTTCTTCACTCCCCACCATAAAGAAGTTTCTAAAAAGAATGGAGCATTGTTGAAAAATAAATATAAAAACACTTGCTAAGAAATAAATTGAGTCATTACAGGACAAACAACTAAGAGAAAGAATCAGTTTTATAGAGAACGCTCTAAAAAGTAAACAAAAGATACTATTTGAAACAAAACTAAGAACATGAACTACGATAGCAAGTAACAAAGAAATCTACAGGGTAAAAACTCGGTCTATGTCAAAAGTACTTCCAGAAATGCTATTATATTCATCAGCACCAAGAAGAGTGCAAAAAATAAAAAGAAGACCTGAACGCGCAATAAAAGAGCATCGACCAATGCTGAGAAAACAGGAATAAAGCGTTCCTCCAAACTCTTCCTATTTTCAGCAGTATCCACTTCAAGCCCAAGAATGTACGCAGCAAGGCTACACCTGGTATGTAGAAAACAGAACAAGTCCAAGTTATAAGGCCTCAGATATACAAAGGCAAAAATAATTTCTTTTCGCCATCCATATATGTAAATGAGAGCACATAAAATTATATAAGGTACCAAAACTGCAAAGTTGAGTCTGCAATCTCCCAATCTTCACTTGGAAATGCTGCACAACTGCCAACATATAAAATATGTTAAATGAATTGACAAATCCAATGCAAGCTTCATTACTTTTAATTCGGTATAAGCATCATTCGGATGGTGCAACAATTTGCCAAGGGCACTTTGATTATGAAATTGTCAAAAAAAAAAAAAAAAAATCTGACCTCAGGAGAGCATCTGCCAGTGCAAGTGCTTCGGTGTTTGCTTCCACAATCAGAAAGGGTGCCTAGCACACAAACAGAGAGGTTATTCGAATTCCAACTGTCAAATGAAAAAAAAAAAAGCAAAATAAACAATGGAATGATTTGCTTCATAATTAGAATTGACAAAGATGCCAACATGTAGCAGAAGATTAACAGGAAACAGTCAATGTATTGTACATTTAATATAAATTTAGATACTCACAGCTTGACCAATTTCTGACATCAAGCATGCAAGTCCTCCAATCACTTTCTCATCTCCACTTTTGAGAGCAGGAAAAAGAAGTGCTTCCTTGAGAAATCCAATTCGGCATAGTAAAACCTGTGGCAGCCCCTAGGAAAGCAAAACCAAAATGTAGTTAATTGTGATTGAATAATATTGTGTTCCGAATCAACTCCAAACCCCTAATTGACACGAAATTGTCAAAGCTTTTCGCTTTTTGAGTCCTTGAAGGTGGATGATGATAGAACAAAAACTATAACTTTTGAAGCAAGAGATAAATGCGGATGATGATAGAACAAAAACTATAACTTTTGAAGCAAGAGATAAATCAGTTAAATTTGGTCTGAAAAAAAACTTCAAGAAACAAGCTAGAGAAAAAAAGACCATGCTCTTAGAGGAAAAAAATAAAAATACAAGCCGAAAAAGAGAAGAGCAATAACATCCAAAGCTCCAGTGTTGCATTTTGTAAAGAGAGCAAACAAGCAAATTTGATGAAGATTTCAGAGGTGAAGATAACAGTTTGATTAGGATAAAATTGAAATTCATGTCATTAAACTACCCTGATAAAGATAGAGCAGTCCACATTACTTTTCTTCAATTATCCAAATGTTATTTTAACAAGGATTCGAAAGAGGTCAACCCTCAACAATTTGAATCTCTCATATCATTTTTCAATTGCTCCTACTCAAAACTTGAAAACAATTACATAAAAGAGTATTAAGTAAGATAACTGATGCAGTCGATATTAGGAGAATCTTAGTTCAAGAGTTGCTTTATTGCATAGTTTCCCAGTTTTTTGTTGTATTCGGAATATGTGGATCTAGCAGCTGATATGCCCTGTTTCAATTAATTCTGGAATTGATCTTTAAGCCAATTTGGCATTCTGTTGTGTGGATTTGCCCAACCTTTGTTGGACAGGGAGCACTTCTCTATCCTCTTCTAGTACACCCAGGCCTATTGAGACTCAATTTCATCACTAATAGACAGCCTTCATTGCCGATTAATCCCAACAATAAATTCTAGTAGCTATCCTGAAAAAGCACTTGTTTACACCACTAATCTACATGGAACTTATAACTAATCTGATAAAGATAGACCAATCTCACAAAACAACTGAAAACAAAAATGGAATTGAAAGCAGGAATATCCAAAGTTATTAAAAGTACTCCATGAATAAGATTCCTAAAACATCCTAGGCGGCACTTACACATTAATGCTAAACAGAATCAGAAGGCCCTTGTTCTTCAAAAAGATCTCTTGCTTGTCAATGTGACAAATGATGTGGTAGTTAAAATTCAACAGTTGTTCTACTAGGGGCTATAATTTCATCCGGAGACTCAGATTGTCATTTTCCTTTCCGTTTTAATTCTACAAGGGGTTATTATGTCGTCCGGAGACTCAAATTGTCATTTCCCTTTCCATCTAGTTAAAACGCCGCTTTGCATTCTCACTGCCTATCAATTCCCAGCCCAACCACTACTGGGTCACTGCAGAATGCAGAACACTACAGAAAGAAGAAGGGAGCTTAAACCTTGGTTACACAGGAGAACTGAAGGTAAAGTGATTCAACCTATTTAGATCAGGTTTTGACAAAACTAACACTTCAGCCCTTGAAAGCATGCTTTTTTTGTAGGGTACAGGTTGGGTTGTAGCTTATATGCCTCTACAAGATTTCTATAAGTAGCATATCCTAGCAGGATATCATGCCTTGGAATTGACCTTAGTGATTCTTAATGAGCTTATTTTATTTCTTTGAGAATTATACTGAGAAAATAAAATTGAGTACCAAAAAGACTTAAGAAAATTATTGATTCAAAAATTCAAAAAAGAACCTAAGATTAGCATAGAATTATACCTCATGTCGACTCACAAGCTCAACAAGAACTTCAACAGCCAGATCAAATGAAGATGCAACCTATTAATAGCATGTAAAGTAGACATGAAAAATTCCTATGCATATCATTCTGAAGAAACCTTAGAAACACCATCTAAAGCAGGAAAAACAATACCTGCAAGGAACTGAATACAAAGTTAAAAAGTGGATGGGCAGGCAAAGAGCCTGGAGGAATCTCCGAAAAGCACCCAGCTCGAACCTAAACACGTGGAAGTAAACTTGAATGAAAACAAGATACTTCAACTGACAACACAAGGAAGTGGAAGCAAACTGCATGGTAAAGCATGCATTTACGAGACCAATTGTGTATCAAAGATTTGGCACAGAGATCGATGCGATTTTTCATAAATATTTAAGACAAGTACAATAAATATTGTTTACTTACAAATTAAATTAAGTAATGCTACATTTTGCATATCGAGGGAGAGAGGGAAGGGTCCTCATCAGTTCGCTTTGTAAGGGAGGAACTCCAACACTTTCCCTTATCCCTCCCCCAGTCCTCCCTACCAAACATACTCTAAGTTCATATCTATGATTTAGAGAGATAACAGAGTCAAGTTATACATTGGTCTTCCAATACTTGACTACCAAAAATTCCTTCCCTCTTTTGGTAAATCTGGAAAACCAGATTTTGCCAAATACAACATCATTTCAATGACCAGGTTAGACAACAAAAGGCATAAAAAAATACTAATCTACTCTTACCCAACTTAGCAAGCAACGCAATATCTTTCTGCTCCTATCGTGGGGTTGAATATGGCTGCCAAAGCCCTCCTCTAATTGCTGAATTAGAAACTCAAATACCATAGGAGAATGTGCCAGAAGCTGCACTAGCAAAAGTACATCCGATGTAAGCAGATAATGTAAAACAATAAGCATATGATGAAAAAACCAGTAGAGATTAGCAGTTGCGTGAATCAGAATGCAAAACCTCTTGCCCATACTCGTAACGCCGAGCAGAAGTTATATGGCAATCACTATTTTGATCCTCAATAATTTCAGGCAAGACTGTCAGCATCTCTAAAACAGCAGTGTTTCCATTATCTTGGCTCTGTAAATTCTGCAGGCTGTAGAAGAGCTTCTCGACAGGCTTTCCATGCTCTACAGCATGAAGCACAAGCGTAGAGATTGCAAGACATATTTGGGTTAAGAGCTGCTTTCCAAAAAAAAAACAATCAGCAAATACTTTGTTGACGAAAACCAATTTAAAGAGTAAGATGGCTAAATTTAATGAGAAATCACATTTGAAGGAATCAGTCACCTGAGGAGGGCCCGAAGTAAACCTTTTAGCAGCTACAAGAAGAGCGTTTAGGAGAGCATCCTTTGCTCCTAAATGCAAATTGTATCCTTCATTTTGGATCTGCAGGGAGATAAAACAAGTCAATCAAAATGAGAGATGCCATAATGCAGAAGTAATATTTAAACTAGATTAGAACGAGTTGGCAATTTAACCATCTATAACGAATCGTTAAAAAAATATTATGCTCCATTCCATTCATGTGATAGAACGAGAGTGTCTACTTTAGGGTTAGGTTTGAAAGTAGAGTGGAGTGGAGTAAGAGCTGTGGTTTGAAAATAGGATTGAGAAGTAGGATAAGAGTGTGGAGTGAGAAGGTAGAGAGAGACCTTTCGCTTGAGAATCTGGGCGGCGAAAAACTCGACCTCGTAATCGGAAAGGAATAGGTGATGGTGGTCGGAGGTGAGAATGGAAGTGGCGATTTCCCAAGCAGCATCGGTTTGCTGGAACTGGACGAGCCATTGATTAGCAGCGACGCGGTTGCAGGACTGGGTGTCGTGATTGAGGACGTGGACGGCCTGGGCTACCTTGATGTGCAGCTCCATGGATTTGGATTCATTCAAATTTAAATGCCCATGAACCACCACGCAGCGACGCCTGTACTTTCACCCATGCTCATGCCTCGTGGGCGCACCATCCCCATCCCTCTTTACCTATCTCCGTTCTGATTTCATCTAAAGGTTAATGGACACCCAAGTGTTGACATCCAATTGGCGAATATCATAGATGCTTTGCCTGTTCTTCATCTATTTATTTATTTCACTTTTTTTTTTATTATTATTAATAATGTCGTTATTTATTATAATCGAATCTGGGGCGGAAAGAGTGAAGCCATATAAGCATTTCTAATATAACGCCTTTTTTTTTATTCTCAGTAGTCTCTAGTGCTAGTACATACATAATCAGATGTTGTTTGGTCCTTGTTACTTTTTTATGCTAGATTAGAGAACTCTCATTTTATTTGACTAAAATAACTTCTTACAATTGATTAATGAGGACAATCTTATTGTCTAATTGTCAAAATTAATCAGATCTTTTTTTTTGGGGTATCTTTGTGTTTGTTGGGAACTTCAATAATGATAATAAATCAATTTTTGTAACAACTAATTTAAACATTTTTTTTTTTCATTTGGTGGCTAAAGTGACAGTGATATGTAATTACGAAAATTCTACTCGAGATCAGAGATTGAGTCTAATGATTGTACTGTGGCCCAAATTCATAAGGCCACATCAAAGCATTTATTTTATCTATATGCATTTTCATTGAAGGAAAAAAAATAAGAATATTTACACTGGCATACATAATGTAAGTTCAAAATCCAATAAATAATGCATTTTCAAAAAGGTATATAAGTTTCAATTTTATGTTCAACTCTAAATATATAAATGGAATATTTTTTACTTTTTTTTTTTTTTAAGTGAACTTAAACACAAGAATTTTAATAAATAAATATGTTAAATTGTTTTCAACCCGTTATTTTATTTAATATTAACCTCCAAGTATAGTATACACACAAATCCAAAGTCTTGCTTGAAATAGTGAAAACTTAAAAAACGGATCCCTATAGGGTTAATTTCATTTTATACTAATTTTGTTGAGTATCACTTTATTTTATTGTATTCTTAATTATTTAATTAGACTCTCATTATATCTTACTGTACAATTTGTACTCTAATTGTTTCGCTTTACTACTTATACTTTTAAAACATAATTAAATTGTCCATACTTATTATTTATAGTAAAATTATTTTAAAATATTATAAAATTATTAAACTTATTAGAATAAATATTCTAATAATTTTTTAATTAATTAATTAATATTTAACATTAAATTCATTTGAAAATTTATTGTACTTAAATTTTAATGATTGTTTTTTTATTAATATGGTTCATATTGAATTTTTATATTATAGATTATTTTTTATTAGTTAATACATTTTACTTATAAGTTTTATACTCATCATAAACATATAAAATATGTAATATATTGAAACAATATTTTGTTAAATACATAAAATATTAGCAATAATTTTATCATTATTAATAAAGTCACAACAAAAATAGAAATAATGTTAAATACAACAAAAGTTATTTTTAGGTTTAATTTGATATTGTTGAATAAGTTATGATTAGTTGAACAATGTAATTTACTAGATACTATGTTAAATTTAAAAAAATCATAGTCATTTTAATATTTTATTTTACTACTATTACTTGATTATAATGGTTATTTTTAAATTTAATTTACTTTCTATGAACTTATAATTATTTTGTTAATAATTTTAAAAAATATTACTCATATTTGATATATTTAATAAAATATTATTTAGAAATATATTACATTTTTTAAAAAATTTATAATGAGTAGAAAATTCAGAATTAAAGTGTATTAGCTAATAAAAAATATCGTACTATACAATATATTAATATGAACCACGTTAAATTAAAAATTAATATTAAAACTTATTTACAATTAGATTTTAAATAAATTTAATGTTTAATATTAATTAATCAAGTTAAAAAAATATGAATATAAATACAAATATATTAATATTAAAATATTTTAAAATAATTTTACTAAAAATACAAGTAATGATAATTTGATTATTTTTTAAGAGAATTAGAGATAAATTGAGATAATGAGAGTACAATGAGTAAAACGAGACAAAATGGGAGTACGAGTGAATAAAGTAAAACTAAAAAATGGTAAAATAATACTAAGTAAGAGTATAATAGAATAAAATAAAATTAACTATAAATTAAAATATTAAAATCAAATATACTTTAAGTATGGAATTTGAATTTAAGCCTAAATATGAAGTTTATGTATTTTGTTGTTATTACTATTAACAATTGGAGAAGACTGAATAGTGGGCTCGTAAGTAGTTTTGATAAGTTAATATAATTTATTTTTTATTTTTTATTTGGCTCGCAAGTAATTTTGATTCGTCAATGTAATTTATTTTTTATTTTTTATTTGACTCGCAAGTATTTTTAATATATAAATTGAGATAATGAGAGTATAAATGAGTCAAACGAGACAAAATGAGAGTACGAGTGGGTAAAGTAAAATTAAAAAATAGTAAAATAATACTAAGTAAGAGTATAATAGAATAAAATAAAATTAATTATAAATTGAAATATTAAAATCACATATAATTTAAATATGAAATTTGAATTTAAGCCTAAATATGAAGTTGATGTATTTTGTTGTTATTACTATTAACAATTGGAAAATTGGAAAAGACTGGGCTCGTAAGTAGTTTTGACATGTCAATATAATTTATTTTTTATTTTTTATCTGACTTGCAAGTAATTTTGATTCGTCAATGGAATTTATTTTTTATTTTTTATTTGACTCGCAAGTAGTTTTAATATGTCTATGCAATTTTATTTTATTTCTGTCTTATCTTTCTAACATTCTATCTCTGTTTATTCTCACACTCCTAGCCAAACACCCCCTCTCTCATCTAAGTTATTTTTCCTCTCTTTTCTCTTAAATTGTTTTTTACTGAAATTTTTCTTACTATTTTTTTTCACCTTTTCATTTTATTAAATTTTGTCCAAATATTTTATTTATTTTTTAAATGCACATCAAGTATGCTTTACCCAATGGTGAATAGTGATATAATATGTGGTTTTAATCTTGTAATACAAATTTTATTTTACCTCTCTTATCTCTCATATTTTTACGCATGTTCTTTGTCTCTTTCCAATTTTTTTTAATTGTATCTGAAATTAATTTAAGTTCTCTCTAAACATCTCTTATTTTTTTCCTCTGTTATCTCACGTTTCATTGAATTATTTTCTTTTTGTTGAATTTTTTTCTTGTTGGTTTTTGCAGTTATTTATTGTTTTTTATTCAAATATATTTTCTGCACTTGCTTACTGTCTATTTTAATTATTAGGGTTGATTTAAGATGACATGACCAAGCTCTGGGAAGGTTGGAATTGGTTGACCCAATCAATGAATGTCTAATGTACGGGACTTACAGTTTACCAACCAGACCAATAAAACTGGTTCAGTTGAACCGCCTTGCATTGCCGTGTGAATAGACAGTTGACATACCATACGGATGTAATGTCTAACCGGAAAGATCTGAAATTAAAATCCTGTTGATCGCCCTCCTCTTCTTTCTGAATCCATCATCCTTTGTCTACTGCGAGGAGGTAAGAAAAATCAATCAACCCAATACCTACTTAATTCTGCATTTACATACATGAATCTTTCTGGTTTCCAAATTTGCAGTATCATTGGATAACATTGCATCATCAAATTTGTTTGATGCATGACCAAGAGGATTATTTATAATTCTCTTTTCCTTTTTCCCCCTTCTTTTTTATTGAGCATCCGCCATTTCATCTTGATTCAGTTTTCATTGATTTCTGTCTTGTTTGCCTTTTTATTTTTTATTTTTTTTCACTCAATTTGATATACGGTGGACTTGATTGCCATTGCAACACCATTCGTCAGGTTTCCTCCATCAGTCTTCACTATTCTCTATACCAAATTTCAAAACAATGTAGCAATTGAAGCTTTTACTGGTGGGGGTTACCGGTTATGAGTATTTACCGCTCTAGACCTCACACATTTATAATGCAGCTCTCTTCATTATTTGGGGGATTGAAGGTCTTATCCCTCCGAGAGCATAATTAAGTCAAGAAGCAATATTATCATTGGCTATAATAATCTTGCTGGTTTTGGGTGGTTCCCCTCCCTCCCACCCCTAAAAAGTAAACATTCCTCTTCCGTTTCCAGTGTTCTTCTTTTTCTTCTTCTTTTTATTGGGGTGTCACACTGAGAGAAGTTTCCTTATTTTTTTGGGGGATATCTTCTCCAAAAGTAAGAAAACAAGTTTCTTCTGGGGCACGAGTTGATACAATTAATGCTTCAAGCCATTGACAAGGATTAGAAATGTGTTAATAAATGTTGTGTTCCCTTTTCCAGTTTTTCATTTTCCTTTGCTCTTGCAGCGTACGATTTGTATCTAACTTCAGGAAAAGAATCTATCGTTCCTAAGCAATGAGAAATGGAGCAATTTTGAATGATGGTTGTTCAAGTTCAACTTCTATAAGCAGTCAGCAAGATGTGGAGGATGATAAGATGATTGCTGTTGTACTGTCTGAAGAATATGCTAAATTAGATGGTGCAGTTGGTCGACGGCTGTCCAATCTTGCACCTGTTCCTGTAAGAAGCTTTGATTTTACATGAAATAATGTCATAAATTTACTTGTGATGTTCACTATATTAGAATATGACATCTCATGGTCTTACTTTTTATCTTTTTTACTATAATTAGGCAGCATATTATGGTCCTTATATTATTGGCGAAGAGTGAGTTATTGTTTCATGCAGATAGTACAGGAGCAAACTATATTTGGACCACTGCACCTTATCTTTCCAGAAAAAAAATTGGTTCTGTTAGCCACTCCGTTGAGCCTATAAGGAAATATTTATATGATGGTTGTTTGGTGTACTCATAATGCTGGTTTAAATTTCAGAAAAGTTTGGAAATACTCCCTTATTCACTTGAAAAGATAAAGAAGACATTGTTGAGTATCTAAACTGGAGAAAAAAGGAAAAACCCATATCTATTGCAGTTTGCATCTTAAGAAAACGGTGTTTGTTGTTTCCACATTCTTAAATTGCTCACAATATCACTGGGAAGTATTCTGGAGAGTAACTTCCAGATGTGCAGTTTTCTGACTGAGATGGACAAAAGCATAAATTTCTTTAGAGTTTCCAGTAGGTCTATAATGTTGCAAATATTTTATCTTACTGCAATGTCAAGGACCTTTTTCTCAAAAAATACAATACACGCTTGGTCTGCATCAAACTATTTGTATCAACTGAAGTACAATATGGGTAGAACTTCTTTTTGGAAATAGTGAAACCATATTTGCAACGAGTGTCCATGAGACTATAATTTTCTAATTATATTAAAACCTTTTCCAACAGTTAGCCTTAGGCCATTGCTTGCATTTATTCAGTTGCTTATTGCTTGTATGTTTATTTCAAAGTACAAAGCCTCTCTAGTGAAGGTTAAAAGATATTAGGATAGTTCTCAGGCTATATTGTTTCCTTTTATTAAGCTTAAATTCAATAGGTCTTCATTATTGATTCCTTGCTTGGAAATACTTGGTTTATATCCTTCTGATAGTTGTGTGTGGTAAAACTCCACTCCATCTTCTTTTTGGTGCTTAAAATTTGTAATGATCTTCTAACTAAATTATTAAGTCGAAATCAATTAATGCTTATTACATGTGAAGTTGAACATTGTTAATACAGTTTATTTAATGAGGAGATACATTTGTTTTTGCATTTTTGCATGCGCCTTTGATTGAGCAATTATTCAATCCAAAGAGTCAACGGTCTCTTGTTGAATGTTCAATATCCTATCTTGGGGATATTGAATGGGCTTTGTCTTGATTTGACTCAATAGACTTCAGTAAACCTGGTTAACAGATGTTCATAAATCAAAACTGTTAGGGTTGAAAGGATAGAAATTGAATATGTAAAAACGAGACTTCGATATTATTACAGCATCACTGGATGTTCAATTGTTTCAGGAGGCGGGTAATAGCGAAGTTGCAAGAATTGGATGCAAAAAGTTACTTTAACTTCTGAACCTCGTGTTTCATTCTCGTGTCCCCACATATGGTTTCTACTTTGCCAAGTCCAATATCAAGTTATAAGAGGAGTTTCAACTTCCTTATATCATTTTTCAATTTTTTCTTAGAAGATATCAAATTTTCTCAATATTTGTATCACAAGCACTTTGTCCTAGTATGCTAGTTTTCACAAGCGTGATTCATGGACGGCTAGTAACTTGGACTAGCTCCGCTTGGAGGTCATAAATTCTTCATGTAATGCCAAAGTGCAATGAAAATTCTTGCTAGAATATTTAAAGTTCTTACCAATGTAATACCATTTTACAAATGTCTACAAGATACAATGATGTTTCATAGAAGAGTTTGTCTTTCTATTTTGGTCCTTTTTCTTTTAGTTGGCCTTAAGTCAAAGTGATCTTTTCTCGGGAATTTCTTTGAGAAAAAAGACCTAGATAAGAGTAGAAAGGTGCAGCTCTGAAGATTTTGTTCATGATGTTACATTTGAAACTGAGACTAGAAAGGATCTCACATTACTAAGAGATTCACCCACAGAATATGGAGGCCTTTTTTTTCTTCTTGTTCTTTGATAAGAGATATCATCTTTTCATCTTGCATGTGCCTTTGTTTTGGGCTAAATATATATCAGTTCATTTTGTTTTACTTCTTCACTTTATGTATTTTCAGCACATCCCAAGGATAAATTTGCACTTTCCTTCTATAAGTGACTCAAATTTGGATTACCAACGGCTCCTCCAGAGGTATGTTAATTGTAGTTCAGGTGTAGAAGAATTACCTTGTGTCAGTGGATTTATCAAAGCATTCTCTCTCTTTGTTTCTAAATATGGAAGATGGCCGTGTGGAAAGGAGTTTTCTGTTTAAGCTGTACTTCAGGAGTAATATCTCATTCATTCAAGCAGCAAGCATAGTGCTTTATGGTCTTCTATACAGCTTTATGGTCTTCATACGATGATTACTTGCGCAAATTGAATGGAAAGCAAGATGGGCTAAACTTATTGTCAAGAAGATTTAAAAATGATTAACATTCAAGAACTTTTGTCTCTTGTTACTGAGAAGATTTGAACTTGGTTACTGGTCGAGCTACCTTTCCTCTGTTACACTTTATTGCTTGTATATGACCAAAAACAAGCACTTGGATAAGAATAACCAATTATTATCTTTTGGGCTGGTACTGACTAATTAGAGAACTTGATCCTTTTCTTTTAAATAGATCTTGTTACTGAGAGAAAAGTGAAGTTGCTTCAGATTTCGTTGCTGAAGAGTATAAAATTTCAAAATTCAACTTGAACACATATGAAAATGCATGTTGGCTGTAGATTGCAGATTACAGGAAGGAAATAGAGTGTAAGATAACTCTCAAAAGATAATTACATGACGTTAAACAAAGTTTAAATAGGAAGGACTTGTTGGAACTTTGACTGTTAACATTTTCTTTGAGCTAAAATCATTCATATGTCCGTCATGTTGGATCTGATGATCCATTCTGAGTATATAAATAGCAAAAAATCAAAGGATCTCTGATTGAGGCAGTCTTTCTCCTTGAGGGACTAACGTCATGCATTGGGTATACCAGGAAGTGCTATAGTATGGGTGCGCTTGAGATTGGGAAGACCTTTGTTCTTGAAATTATGAAGATATTCAAAATAGAGAATGCTTCACCATCTTTTTCCAAGATTTAATGAGGGTTTTTGGCAAAGTCACAGGATTTATTATAGAATCTGGAGTTGTGGAGATACATTTCATGGAATTGTGGAGATACATTTCACGATTTGCTATTGGCTTCTTTCTTCTTTCTCTTGCTTATTAAAATCATTTTAATTATGATTGATAAAAGAAATCATATTAATCATGAGCTCTTAAGTTTCATGGTATGAATATGTACTGGGAAATACTTTTACCTTTAAGTACTTCAACAAAGAGATTAATTTTCTCTTTTATATATTCAGGATAAATGTTTATGGTTTATATGAAGTGAAGGTCTCTGGAGATGGAAATTGTCAGGTTTGTGCAATTTTTTTAGCCAGTTGAGATTTTTCGTTGTTTATGTGTTTAACTTTTTTTTTTTCTCTAGTTTCGTGCACTTTCAGATCAGATTTATAGATCACCTGAGTACCACAAGCATGTGCGTAAAGAAGTTGTGAAACAGGTTCGCATAATGTTTGATATTTTATTTGCCGCTTAAAATATAGAGTTTGCTTTTTAATTTTTTAATTACAAAATTTCAGGCCACTTCAGTTGGGCTTAATGTTATATAAGACTGTCTTTTGTTAAAAATGAATTGCTTCTTGTCCGTTAATCCATATAGCCATGCCAATTTTATAATCCTGTTGCTACAGAGAATGAGGTTTTCTCAAATATTATGGGAAGTAAGGAAATAAAATTGAGAAGATCTCTTCCCATGAGGCACTTTTTTCTTCTTTTTTTGGTGATCAGTTTCCGGCATTGCACTTAGTTATCTCTGCCTTTATGTTTTGATATGTGTCACCCTGATTAATTTTCCTTTATTTACACTTGTTGTTACCGCTTTTTTTGTTGAATTCCGGCCCATTTGGAATCATGAACTATGAGACATTGACCACTAAGACTGCTACATAATTCCTATACTCCAAGTTTCAGTGATGATGAACTATTATGGGTGCAAACCCTTAATAACCATATATGATAGATTAATATCTTGCTGCTCAGTACTTAACACCATATAAGCTTTCAGTTAAAACAAAAATTCATATAGCAGCATCCACTAGCTTTTAGTTTTGACCATGACCACTATCTTCTTCAACTTTTTGTGTAATTATCTTCCACTGCTTCACTTTGTTGCCCTTGTGATAACATTTCAATGATTTCATTAATGTCATCACTTTTGATTTCTCATTCGACAGACCTCTTAACTACACTCCAGAGGCTAATGTGGTGCCAGCATCATTCCAATATCTACCTTTGTGCACTCTAACTGCCTAGCAAAATACTGCTACTTTTCCTAATCCATATCATCTTTATGGCAGTTTATTTCCAAGTATTTGTAATTTTCGGAAAGCTTTGCTGCAAATTTACTCCACCTGGACTTCAGTAACAAAAAAACATGATTTTCTAGTGTTCAGCATTTTCTTTTGCCTGCATTAGTTCACCAGAACCGAAAAACCGTTAGTAGAAGTCTCCATTTGTGTATTTATAT
The DNA here is from genome assembly GCA_019321725.1 of Paulownia fortunei. Lineage (NCBI taxonomy): Eukaryota > Viridiplantae > Streptophyta > Magnoliopsida > Lamiales > Paulowniaceae > Paulownia > Paulownia fortunei. The sequence continues at coordinate 19,837 of CM033114.1, read as the reverse complement.
TGTTTCTTGTGTTTCTTTTCCAGCTTAAAGATAATCATGCTTTATATGAAGCTTATGTACCCATGAAGTTCAAACGCTATTACAAGAAAATGGCTAAGTAGGGTCTTCTGAATCCAGCTTTAATTCTGGTGTATCTCTAATTATTGCATTTGCTTCTGAAATTTGCCTCCATTATATGACATTTCAGGTTGGGTGAATGGGGGGACCATGTTACGCTACAAGCAGCCGCTGATAAGGTAGAGTACTCTTAATGGCAGTAATTTTGATTTTCACACTGATTTCTAGTGATTCTCCTTTCTTGACAGTAATCTTTGCCATTGTTGCATCAAATGATTACGTTGACTTGACCTGCAAATAATATTCTTTATCTGCTGCTGTTTACTTGTACCTTGAGTTTAAGTGGCGAAGGGGGAAATCTGAGGCTTCTCTATGATGTAGAGCTCAGGATATTTGTGCTCTTAGTGCCACTGAGGATTTATTGTCTTTGTCTTATGTGGAATGACAAAGAAGAGGATATCTGGGCAATGCTCACAAAATATGCACCTTGCTTTCTCTCTGACTCATGTTCTGATACAATGACTACCTTAGAGTTTAATTATCCTGGGAGTTCTCTCTCTGACATTTCCATCTATTTCCTTCACTTATTTGGGAGTTCTTTCATATTTAGATCTCATTGCTGCAAAGTGTGCAAAGAATGCAAAGTTTTTGGATATGAAGGACACAGTCTCAGTATCAAGGATGCTGGAAGATTAACACATATACATCTACTAGGATATCATGAAACAAAACATAGTGGAATTTGAGGTTGATGGTTCAAGGCAAGCTGTAACAAGTATTCATGTGGGCAACAAAGTGGATTAGCAACTCCATATCTTATACAAAATTGGTGACAAACTTATATGGATTTAGGGGAACTAGTAGACTGTTGCAAAATAATTTGGTGGAACTAGTGGAATATTGCAGAAGATTATAATGAGATGTGAAAGAGTGAATGTGCAAGGACTTCAAAAGACATTCAAGAATATCTTGGAACTGCCCCAGTTAATAAGTAGGTAGAGACAACTCTTACAGCACGCTTCCAGCATCTGGTCACCCTTCCAACTCCTCAAATCACATTCTGCATGTGACAACCTACTCCTTGGGCTGGTTCTACCCAGGCATGGAGTGTAGCCTCTCAAGTCCCCGAGATATATTTTTCATGTACCCAAAGCAATTGTATACAATTGCATAGAAGGGTATGACCTTAATTCCCAACACCCAACCCTATAATCATAATCTAATGAAGATCACCCTTTTAACTATTTCAAAAGTAGATAAGTACAACTCGTGTTAACTTGCTCAAAATAAGGTAAAAAAAAAATTATAAGAAGAACCAAATCAATGAGATGTTTGATATATGTTGAAGATGGAGTGCCATGTGGCCCATCTAGAAAATCTCCCATTAAGATCGTTTCTTTGTAGAGAAGGCAAAACACTATTTGATTTGTTTCAAAAGAATTGAGCAACTCAAACCCTACATATATTAATTCTAATTTGAATGCATAATGCCTTGATGTATTTTGTGAGCATTGCCTAGAAACAACAAATTGAGCACACACAAGTTCTGGAAAATCCTCGCAACATTTTTGTTGAAGATATTAAACATTCAATGTCATTCCTCTCAAATAACTTAAGCACTAAACAAGGTAGTTGTCAAGACATTGAATATTAAATGTCCTTCCTGTCTAACATCTCAAGCTTTTAACGATGTCGTCTGTTGTAATTTATTTTATGTTGTCTGTTGTAATTTATTTTAACTCTTCCCTGATCCACTCACAAGACAATGATCTCCTAGAATAAGTTGGCACACATTTCTGGAGCATGTGGCTAGACATCAGGTGTGCAAGCTTGCCACTTGAGTTGGTCATCAAAGTTGTTACATTTCTCATCCCTATACGAAGTTCAAGTCAGTTGTTAACAAGCTGAATAGAATGATGATTGATTTCATATTCATAATCCGCCAAGTATGACAATCTGCTTGTTATCATGGACTCTCGCATTAGATGAAACTTTGCAGACTGTCTCAAAAGTGTGAAAGCCTTCCTATGTGATTGTAGCTAGATGATTTTTATTTAGTTTTTCCTTTTTCCTTTTTTTTTTTTAAGTCCCAAACTTGTTTGTTCGTGCGAAATACTGAAGCAACTGATAATTTGCCCAATGCACAAAGGCTGGCAGCTAATATGTGATCTACTACTGTAAAGTGCTATTTTTATTTCTACTTCCTTGTATCTCTTGTATGTAGCTTTCTCTCATGTTAAGTAACAATTTATTTTGTTTTCATGTTGCGGCTTTTTTAGATATCTATGCCCTTCCTTGAGTGACATATGAATTTCTTGTACGAAGATGTGGAGTATCAATTTTATAATTGTTGTAATGCAGTTTGCAGCAAAGATCTGTCTATTGACATCATTCAGAGATACTTGTTTTATTGAAATTGTTCCACAGCACCAGGTCCCCGTGCGAGGTATAACTAGTTGCACGAATGAGTACCTTTTTAGTTTATGAAATATTTGGTGTTTGCTTTCCCATGTTGCTGACTGTTGGCATTTAAAGTGTTCCAGTTCTTTTTAACGCATAGTTACTGGTCCGTTTGTGCTTTGCTTACTTATACTAGTTGCTTTCTAGTAAGCATGACCAATTTTATTATTAGACGCCTATTAGAAAAACTCTGAATTAAAGCATTACAAACATACCGTGATCGAATCTTTGCATCTATTGAAAAAATTATTAGGCGACTAAGTAAACAAATAAGAATCTAGTTCAAGGGATGGAGTGTTTTACATCATTGTATTCATCTTTCAAGATGTCAGGTTTTTATATTTGATACTTCTGAATAAACAAGGAAACATGGTGAGACCTCTGATCATTTACTTATTCTAATTTTATATACGTATGTTGCAGAGCTTTGGCTAAGCTTTTGGTCTGAGGTGCATTACAATTCACTTTATGAACTGCAAGGTTTGTACAGCCATTAGATAGAGCTTATTTTTGGTAACATTTGGTCACGATAAATGAAACCTTTAAGAAAGAATGGAGAAAGACTAGAAAGAAGAAAGCAGAAAATTCTTAAGAGAATTAAATATAATGAAGTATGGAGTTGCTGAATTAGTTAATTTTGCATTCAGAAATTGTTCTGTTGTGCAGATGCTCCATCGCAGCACAAGCTAAAGAGGAAGCACTGGTTGTTCTAAAAGGCAAAAAGTATTTCTTGTTGGGAATCTGGCATCTTTTAAAGATTTGCAGGAAGTCCTGATTCCTTTTACATTTGATATACTAATTCTGCTTGTATAATAGATGTTTTAGTTGATGTCTCTGAGTTACTATGACTTGAGTACTTGAACTATTGAATTATTTTTTCTGTTTTGTTTCCTTGTATACTAGGATTAGGTGTGTTGATGTACCATAGGCCCTGTGCTTTTCATATACGGGTTACAAAAGGCAATAGTATAAGGCCTAGAGAAATATATATTTGTGTGTGCGCGCGTGTGTATAGATAGATAGATATTGTGCTAATTTGTGAAATTCTAGATACTATTGTTGCGAAACAAAAATTAATGTGGTGCCAAAGAACAGGAAACGAAAATTAATGTTGTCCATATGTGACATTGAGTCATTAACAGTATTCAGGTTATTTGTTGGATATACATTTCTTTGACCTAATTGTTGTACTTTAATGCGTAAAATGAGAGAGAACAAGGATTGAGAGCAGCAGAGTTACAGGTGATTGTGGGAAAAGTAAAAGTAAAAGTCTTTCAAAATATTATGATACACTTCTGTTTCCATTCCTGAAAATTGCACTTGATATTACATTTGTTTCTTTAAATAAATTAAAATTTTGCCAAATCTCAGTTGTAGTTTTAGTTGAAAAGAATAATATGACACTATTAACAGAGTGTTTTGCTGAAATTATAATATTTTTAAAATATTTTATAAGTTATTTAATAATTTATAAACTCTCAAAAAAATGTTTGGTAATTTTTGTTTGAAACAGTTTATAAGATAAAAAAAATAAAAAATTATTTGATAGTTTATAAATTTTTTAAAAAAATGTACTTTTATTCATATATTTTTAAAATAAAATTTTATTTTAACAAATTCTTTCAATTTTGATAGTTTTAATTACAAAATTATCATTATTAATATTTTAAAATTTTAAAATTTCATTCAAATATTTTAATAATTTATTTTTAAAATAAGATTTAATATTTTATAAGTTTCAAAAATATTTTATAAGACGTAGGTTCATAAGATGTTTTAAATAATATTAGCCAAACACCCTCTAACTCTAAATGAATATTTTCAAAATAATAATGTAAAAATAGAAAATATTTGTATTTTTCAACTTCATGAGATCAAAATAAAACTATAAATTGTTAATGAACTCAAGTTGGTCCAAACTCACAAATTGGATACAATAATTTTCCAATTCAAGGTCACTATTGGATATAAATTGAAGCAAAGTGCAAACTAGTATAGAGTTAAGGAAAGTGGTAGACATGTAGCGAACAAAATCTTGAAGATAATCCTGTTAATTATTATTATTAGTAATAGCATAATAAAAATGATGCTTGATGTTTGGTATAACAAGGACATGGGATTTTGTTTATCCTTGGATAAGGGATGATTGAATTAATGAATTTGGTTAATGGATCTCTGAATGCAGTGTTGATAGCGTAGTTCGAGTTTGTAGAGGAAAGAAGAGTTGTAATGAGAGTATGTGACGGCTGGTGATGCTAGGTGACAGTCAGTATAAGACGGATGGATGGATGGAGCCCATTGATTCTCAGATGGTGCTGTCTGGATTTACTCATATTATTTGTTTACACAGTGGAGTGGAGGCAAGAAGGGGCACTGGGCACTGGGCTGTGGAGGATCAAGGATGGCTCTCACGATATACTTTGCTGCCTCTTCTCCCTTTTCTTCTTCTTCTTCTTCTTCTTCTTGTCACCATCACAACATTATTCATCACAACAACAATAATAATAATAATATTATTATTAAAGAAGGGGCCGGGGGTCAGCGGCGTAGGCTCAGGAAAGATTTTATTATTATTAGTAAATACACATCCTTCCATTCCTCCTCCTCCTCCTCCTCCTCCCCTATATAAAAGAAGAAAATCGTAGGAGTTTGTGTTTGGTTCCCCTATATAATTCAAAGTCCAAGCACCAGTGGAGGACGACTCCGTCTCCAACTCCGAACCGTGTCTTGGTCAACAATCCCTCTTTTCATTTTCATCCTCCAGATCTTCTTCTTCTTCCCCGTCGATCCGCCGGATTCCCTACCATGGCTGATCCTCTCACCAACGGATCTTCATCTTTCTCTTCCAGACCAACTACTTTGACCACTTCCAATCACCTGCGCCATGTCGAGTCTATGGCCATTCTGCCCTCCGGTGCCGGCAGAATTTCCAAATTGAATGCCATCATCCTCGGAGAGGCACTTGCTTCCGAGGAGGATGATCTTATCGTCCCCAGCCAAGATTTCTCTGCACAGGCTCACGTCCCCTCCCCTGACAAGGTTCATTCTATCATTTCATTCCCATTTTAAATAATTTTTTCTCTCTAACTCTCCCCTTCTCGTTTTCTAGTTATAATTAGTTAAATAACCACTTACTTTTTTCCGTTGCGCTGTGGCAGTATCTGGAGATGTACAAAAGGTCCATTGAGGACCCCGCCGGGTTTTGGTCCGACATTGCGTCCCAGTTTTACTGGAAACAGAAATGGGGTCATCCCGTTTGCTCTGAGAATCTCGACATTCGAAAGGGGAGAATCAACATCGAGGTCATCATCTGCCCTCCCTTTGCTTACCTTCTCTTACCTACTCTCTTCACTCTTTAGCACTTATACTTAATTCTTTTGGGATCAGTGGTTCAAGGGTGGGATTACCAACATCTGCTACAACTGTTTGGATACAAACATTGCTGCGGGAAACGGTGAAAAGATTGCCATCTTTTGGGAAGGGAACGAGCCTGGTGTTGACGCCACTTTAACTTATAACCAACTCCTGCAGAGAGTTTGCCAGGTTGCTTTTCCTTTTGCTTTTCTCTAACCCATACATTGACATCCTGCCTTCTTGCAAATTGCAAGTTCAGTCAGTAAATACTCTAATGTTTTTTGCTAACAGCTTGCAAATTACTTGAAAGACATTGGCATCCGAAAGGGTGATGCTGTTTTGATTTATCTACCCATGCTTATGGAACTGCCCATAGCTATGCTTGCTTGTGCTCGTATTGGTGCTGTTCACTCGGTATTGCACTGCAATAACCTTTGGTATCCTCGTTTTTTTGGTTCATTTACCTCAGAAATATAAATATTGATCTGCTTGCATGTTCAGGTTGTTTTTGCTGGATTCTCCTCTGAATCTCTGGCCCAGAGGATCATGGATTGCAAACCAAAGGTTGTGGTAACTTGCAATGCTGTTCAAAGAGGACCCAAGATCATCCATCTAAAAGACATAGTTGACACTGCACTGGCAGAATCTGCCCAGAATGGCGCTGTTGTAGGTAATTATATGAAAGTCACGTCTTTCTAGTTCGACCCCCGTTCTGACTCTTACTTCTACTACTTTCTCCTTAATTGTATAAGGGGATTATTATTAGCTGTGGGAAAAGAGGAGGGGAATAGGGTGAGAAATTCCATCATTTCCAAGATCATGGGAAATTCTGGCTCATTGTGACTTAGAAACTAATGCCCTCATTAGTTATGTAAAATTAAAAGTCAGCTTATACAACAACCAGAAAAGAGCCTAAAAGTCATCACAGAACCTTAACTATTGGAAACTAGGAAACGTTTCTTTTATTTCAATATGGACCATAACTTTTGGAAACTTGGAGCTGTTTCTGTTATTTCAATATTAGGAAAAATTGAGTAATGCAAGATAGTATTCTAGGACGCAAGAGAATATAAAAGCAATTAACCCTAATTGGACTTGAATGGCAATAATAATAAAATAATTAATACATATGGACCTCACTGCACTTGCATGTTATGTTTGATAATTTGATGAGTATAAAAGTTCATAACATGAAATAGCAGCATATTAAGTCAAATCAGTGCTTACTCTTTTGAAAATAGACTTGAGGTTATTTTTGACAACCCCATACTGCTGACTTTCCAGTTTTCAAATGACGACCGAAAGCATCATTGAATTTTTAACCTGAACTTCCCTGATTAGTTGCAAAACAAGCCTTTGCTTTTCCCATGCTTATTTGCTTGGTTAGCTTTTTAGCTGCGTGCAAGAGGAACTGAATGGAGATCTCATTAATTGTTTTTCGTTCTGTTGCGTAAAAAGTATGTGTTAATTTTCATCTTCACTATAATTTCTTTCCATTATGTTGCCATGTGAATAATCTAGGAGTGTGGTAAGTATTATCTTATGGACATAATCTTTTGAAACACATGGGTATTTGAATTTCCTTGTAGTGTTTATTATTTATTTGTTCTGCAGATGTGTGCTTGACCTATGAAAATGAGTCTGCCTTGAAGAAGGAAAGCACTAAGTGGGTGGAGGGAAGAGATACTTGGTGGCAGGTTGGATGACAAAAAGAGCATTATAATTCATCTAGTTTTCTTTACTTAAAGAATAGACAGCTTATAAGAGAAAACTTTAGTATTTAACACAAGCTGCTGCGCATATAGCTCTATATTTAACTTCGTACTTTCATTTTTTATATTAAAAATTGCAACTGTTGGAAGCATTATTCGAGGAATTGCAATATTTCTCATGCACACTTTAATTCCTTAAATTCTGAAGCAACCTCTGCTTGCTTGTTTGGTTAGCCATATGGACATTGTAGTATGTATCATGGATCTGTGCTAGTTCTTTAATGAATTGCTGACAATAGCCTCAGCTAAAAGGCCTTTCGGCACTCACATATTTGCTGGAGGTGTCTGGGAAGTCTTGACTGAGAATTGGACATGCTTTGGAAGTATTGGACATTTTTGCATTTATACTAGTGGCATTTATGCCAGTGTCAGATATGGCTTCAATATAAAATTCTCTGTGATTTTTGATGGTTGCATGAAATTACTTTTAAATTATCATTTTTTTTTCTTGCTCAGAAGACTAAAAAAAATCTGCTCCATTGCCTTCCATTGGGAAAAATCTCTTAATCTTATTTAGTTATTATTAGTGAAGCCCAGATAATGAAACTGCAGATCTCTTAATTTCTGCATCTCAGCATGAAGTCATTCATGTCCTCACATCTTCCAGGATGTTGTTCCTAAATATCCGGCTACTTGTGATGTGGAATGGGTTGATGCAGAGGATCCACTTTTCTTGCTTTATACCAGTGGGAGCACTGGAAAGCCCAAGGTATCAAGGCATTGTAATTATGAGATATTTTACACTTTTGCTTGCACATCAACTTGCTCAAGAAAGTTATCTTTGGTTGATTTCGAAGGGAGTCCTGCATACAACGGGAGGATACATGGTGTATACAGCTACAACATTTAAATATGCATTTGACTATAAACAATCTGACATATACTGGTATACCTTAACTTAATGTTTTTCTTATCATGTTGATCTGTCATTTGTTAATTGATTAACCAAAGTTCTGATCCTTCTCTGGCCGGCCCTGTATCTTATTGTTCAGGTGTACAGCTGACTGTGGTTGGATTACTGGCCACAGCTATGTCACTTATGGACCTCTGCTGAATGGAGCAACTGTTGTGGTTTTCGAAGGGGTATTTGTTTGAGTACATGCGGACCAATTTTATTAGTCGCATTACTCAGCATGTGACTTAGATAATAAATGCTTTAGTTCATTATCCTTACACAGGTTTCACATGGATTCAGCGATAATATTCTAGTAGGGACAAATATTTCATAACTATGACAGATACATATGGGTTGATGAATGTATAGGACTTTTAGCTTTTCGAAATATTCATATTTACAAGAAGGCAATGATGCTGCATCTTGCATTTAGTCATTTCTGATGCTCTAATTTAGTTGTGTGGACTGCATATCAGATGCAGTTGATGATTCTGCAAATTGTAATCCATGCTTTAGCATTGGACGAGCCATCGTTAGGGGGGCTTGATATATTCCTTTAACATCTTGCAATTTACTTTGAACTTCCTGCAGGCTCCTAATTATCCTGATCCTGGACGTTGCTGGGACATAGTCGACAAATACAAGGTGTCTATATTCTACACTGCCCCCACATTGGTGCGATCTTTGATGCGCGAAGGAGACGAGGCAAGAATAGGACACACTGTCACCCTACTTATTGTTTTTTGTACATATCTGTGTATTATTTACCAAATTTAGAATGAAGTCTTACTTGCACGTGGTTCTTTTTTATTGACTGCCCTTGGGTGGATGGATGATACCTTGCTTCTTCTGTCTTCTGTTGTGTCTGGTAAATATTGGAAGTAGAAGGGTGGTGATTTATCACTCCGCTGATTTATTTTTCTGGAAGGCATCCATGGTTATATAGTTAGGCACTATGACGTAGGAGTAAGATATTCGCCTTTATGCATAATGAAATATGGGGTAATCCTGGGTAACTTTGAAAAGAAACTCTACAACCAGACTTGAAGCCTGAGGCATGACTGGAATGTCATATAAGAAATTACAATATTTGATTATGGATTTGAAAAATTGTTATTTATGAGCAAGCTTTAATATTATCTTGTTAAGCTCTATATATTTGTTTGACTTTCACACATGCGTTTTGTCTTGTAAGGAAGGGAATTTGATTAGTACCACTAATTTGGACTTATTCATAGCATTTAACTGAGTGGCAGACTGAATTCCCCCGATGCAGGATCTGATAGTAGGTCTGATTCCGCAATAAATGACCGACCTTCACCTGTATGATGACCTGTTACTTTTTGAAGGATGTCTGATTAATGGTGTTCTTGTCTGATTAATGGTACTGGAAGTGTGATTATAAGAGGACATCTGTCTGGTAATGCAATGGAATTCTGTAGTTGAGATAGCTCATGTGATGCCAAGTTCAATGTTAAGAGAGCGACATAATTGCTTGGACTAACCCATTGTTATGCTGTAATTATGTATTATTTTCTCTTTGTTAGGGGCATAATCTGTTATGAAAGTTGGAAGGTTGTGTGTATGAAATTGCAACAGTGCACCAAACTTCTTAAACCATTTAATTTCAGCCTACCTCAGATTAAGTTTCGGTTGGAAGTTTCTGGATGACTTCAGATATTCAAATTCAAGTTTGTTTGGTGTTATTTCTATCAGATATTTGAGTTCAAATTTGTGTTGATATTAACTGTATTACCATATTATGTTGATTCATTATGCAAATAGTTTATCTATGTGTTTCTAGTGCACGTTTTGTCAACATTGACTACATAATTCATTATTAGTCTTTTTACCTGATCACTACTCCAATCTATGTTTCACAAGCTCTCTGGAAATTATCTAATTCTATGCTTCCTTAATAACATAGCTAAATTCCAAACGGTATGATAGAATCTCAGTGATTTGTATTGCTTGAAATGAAAAATCTTTTATTTGATTGCAAATAAAAGCCTCACATTTTCTGTGATGTCCTTAATCATTCCTGTGAACCATTAGTATAGAATTTGTGAAAACTTAAGTGAAACAAAATTAACAAATAGGCCTTTGTTGATTATACGTTGCTGATGAATCTTCTGATTTTAGATGTCTTTCGTTAGTTTAGGAGGCTGTTTAAAGTATTGGAGCTACTTTAAGTTGATTTGGTCTATCGTCTTAGTATTAGCTCTTTCGAAATCCTAATCAAAGTTTCCTTCATTGGGTTCCATCTTTAGTCTTTATATGGTCCTTCATTCTCATAACCTAAGAGAATCCTATCTTATGGTAATATTCTTTTTTATATGTTTCGAATTATAGTTCCTCTTTTCGTATGCTTTGGTATTGCTTTAGATAAGCTCGGATAATAGTCTGAAACTTTGATCATCCTAAATTCTTTGTAAGAGCACCATGCATATCTGGGATGGATCGTAGAAAAAGCAAGCTATTGAAAGAATAAGATCTGAACCATGACTTAAGCTTTCTGGTGGGGGAACATCACCAAGAACTGTTACTGCATATTACTTCACAACTTTTCTTAGTACATGTCCAAATGGCCACTTACAATTTGTTATGGAAGATTGACTGTTTTTTATCTGTGAATAGTTTTCAATCTAATGAATCAGATCTGAAGTTCACCCCTCCAACTTAGTTTATATATTTCTTGTACCATGATGTTTGAAGTATTCATTACTCCGGATAATTGGTTTGTTTCTTCTTATGCTCTACCCACAAAACCAAAAAAAAAAAAAAAAAGAAAGGGAAATAAGAAATGAGAGGAAGAATGAACGAAGAGAAGAAAATAAGAAGAGGCAAAGGAATGCTGATTTTATTATGTTAATCTTGCAGCATGTCACCCGATATTCGCGGAAATCCTTGCGAGTCCTTGGCAGTGTGGGTGAACCCATTAATCCAAGCGCATGGAGGTTTTTAATTTATCCTCAAACCTTTGGCACTCTTTTTCTTTATTTTGTTAATATTAGTATTAATGTTTATGGGACAGGGATAAGCTGAAGTATTCATGTATATCTTGCCATTTCTCTTCATATAACCAGGTGGTTTTTCAATTTGGTTGGAAACTCAAGATGCCCCATTTCTGACACTTGGTGGCAAACAGAGACTGGGGGCTTCATGGTAGATTTGTTTGTTTTATTTGATTTTATCTTACTGCAGAAACAACCATAATACTTGCAACAGGATTCACCTCTATTACCTTGCAGATCACTCCTTTACCAGGTGCGTGGCCGCAGAAACCTGGTTCTGCTACCTTTCCTTTCTTTGGGGTCCAGGTAATAAAATGCAGATTCATTGTATATCACACACATTAATGATTAATAGATACATACATACATATGTATGTATATATATACAGATATATGTATGTTCTGTGTCAGTATAGATATATGTATAAAATCTGTATAATATATACATTAGAATATATATGTTTATGACTTGTTTGCATAATATGTTTATGTATTTGTGTTACTTGTTTGCATGTGTATACATTTTTCTTTGTTGGGAATGTGAATCAACCAAAGATTAACCCTAGGAAATGCAGCTGGGGAGATGGTGCATTATTGTATTTTAATTTTATTAGGTTACTTAGTTTTTCTTATATTTTCAGTTTTTCTGTTTTCCTGATATATGATGATATATATAGTAGTAAAATGAACTCTTATCGGGTCAACTCAGTCAGTTAATTGATTGCTGTAGTTATCTTTTAGAGGCAATGTATATGTTCGCAGCTAATGCTTTAGTGTTCATTTATTTCCATGTCAAACTGTAGATTACAAATGAATCCCTCAAACTCTCTGCAATGAAGATTCATTTTTGAGTATTTTTTTAGTTGCTTTATTTCAGAAACGATTTTCCTAGCTTTATAAAGATCCTGAAGTTTTTAAATCTCGAAAAAACTAACTTGAGCTCAGCCAAATAGTTGATGACCTGATCTTCCCTGAAACAGTTTATGTTTTACCTGATTTGGCATTAGAACATTAGTGGCTGTTAACCAATAGTTTCTCATTCTTATAGCAATAAACAACTTTGTTTTTCAAGGTCGCTGATACTTGGGCATTTTTGATTTCATTTAAAATATGAATCGCTTCCTTCTGAGCCATCCCTTGGTGGTCAGCTTCCTATGATTTCTGTGATCAGTGCAGTCTGTCATATTAAAAATATATGAAATTGTTCAAACATTTCATATGGCTTTTAACTTTGCAAATGCAGCCTGTCATAGTGGATGAGAAGGGTGTTGAAATTGAAAGGGAGTGCAGTGGGTATTTGTGTGTCAAAAGCTCTTGGCCTGGGGCATTTCGAACGCTTTATGGAGATCATGATAGATATGAAACAACATACTTCAGTGCCTTCCCTGGATACTATTTCAGTGGAGATGGTTGCAGCAGGTAGTGTTTTGTGGAAAATAAGAGGTTCTGGTCTGTTGGTCTTAGAATTAAAATATATATTGCCTCTCTCTCTCTATATATGTATATCCATTTTTTGAGTTGTATGTATATTTTTTTCTTTTGGTAATTCAGGGACAAGGATGGTTATCACTGGCTCACAGGCAGAGTTGATGATGTTATTAACGTCAGGTGCTGTTGTTCACTTTCAACTTTTCATGTTTCAGATTGGCAAACCAACTGTTGTTTGGTTGGTGTTTCTCTTCTAACTTTTTCATCCAGAGAGAAAAGGTTCATTGCAAATTTTGATTAACATGTAAAATCTATTTCATCTGGGCGTATGTTGTTGATTGCCTGAGGTATCATTCAAGGGGCTACAATGTTCCCATTAATCTAGTAGCAGCCTTACAAATCTGTCAACTCTATGCCCCATTATCACCACTAATTCAATCCATCCCCTCTCTTGCTTTTCTACCGCACCTGCTGCTAATTTAAGCACCAGCAAACTCACCAATGCGGAGAGAACATAGGAGTAAGAAGTTTGAATTTAGCAGTCATATAGTTGGTATTTTTTTTATTCAAACCCAATAGCTTGGGGCTAGCCTTGATGGCTTGTCGAATATAGCTCCAAATTTGATTGTCCGATACCCCCATAAGTTTGTTGGACCTTTGAGTTTGTCCTGCCATCTCTTAAGTCTTTGACTTACGTTTCCCTTCTCCTTTCTCTGTTTTAGGATTTACTCATTTATTTTATTTTATTATTATTATTCTTTTTGTTTGTGTGGGGGGGGGGTTGGTGGGGAAGGAGGAGGCACAAATTTCCCTTGAGGTTTGATCAAAATACAGGTAAACTCCCTCAAGTTTTCAAAACTACATCCACCTCCCTATCACTAAGGACACTAATGACTGATGGAAAACCGTAAAGTTTTTTATGAAATAAATCTTTGGCCTTTGTCAAAAATTACATGAACCTCCGCTAAAGTTTGTTCAAATTATAGAACCTTGAAATTTTTTCATTTCACAATTAGATCTTCTTTGGTTTATTCTAATAAAATAATAATATATCCTAAACATTTAAAGACACATTTAACCATAAGCAAGCTAAATGTTTAAATCCAAATTCAGGTACATGGCACTATACTTGGATAAATTTGGGCCATTGTATCTTCTCCTTTTCACTCACAAACACCATACTCCCTTTGAGTCTAAAAAAAATCAAGTTAACTTCTAAAAGTCGTGTCCTTGGACGTAACTAGTTGATTGATTGTTTATATGATGGTGTCAACAACATTATGGTGCTCATTTATTTTAAGAAATAGAAGATAAGGTGATAGAAAAAATAAATATGTAAGAGATAGGTGTAGTTAGTTTTCTAAATATCAATAATTAATTCAGAATGCACTTATTAATATTAGAGAATGTAATTTCAAAATTTAAATATAAGTTAGAAATATTAGAATGCACTTATTAATATTATAGAATGTAATTTCAAAATTTTAATATAAGTATGAAATATTAAATAGCAAGGAAAGTTCATATAGATGAATTCAAAGGAATTTGTGTAAAATGGAGAAACTTGAAGGGATGTTTTTGTATATTTGGACAAACACCTGGGGTACAAACTTGTCATTTTCTCAAAATAATGACATCGAGGGTATAATAAACGGCTGGGTTTATATGTATGACAACAACAAATAATTTAATTTTAAAAACCTTCGGTTCTACCTGTATTTAGGTCAAACTTCAAACCTCAGGGTAGGTTTTTGTAATTATCCCCAAGGATAATTTGATCCGAAATATTGTCTTGAATCAGTCCACAAGAGGGCAAAATTGGATCTTCATTGATTTTTTTTGCCGATGTCATCATTTTCTGTCAAAAACTGTAATGATTGGGTAATAGATGGCAGAAAATGTCAGGGGTACGGATTGTGATTATCCAAACTTGAGGGAGGGTACATGTATTTTCACTAAAACCTCAAGGGATCTCTGTAATTATCACAATAAAAATTGACTTCTGGTAATCAAACCAGAACGAAAATGATTTCACTTTATCTTGTGAAACATGTGCCATTTTCGTTTTATTCTAGACCAAAAATACTACAAACCAGTTTCAATTTCTACTTGCGAAGGAAAAGTAAAGAAAAGAAAAAAAATGGTTATGAAATGGGGCTTGAGGCTATTTCCTTTTTAAGTAGTTACAGTTGTTTTATCAGGGTTTATTGTTTTTTGTATATAACACGCAGTGGGCATCGCATTGGCACCGCAGAAGTGGAATCTGCCTTAGTTTCACACCCCTGGTGTGCTGAAGCTGCTGTTGTTGGTGTTGAGCATGAGGTACCTTTATAGATCATTTTTATCTCACTGGTATACATCATTCGTTGTCAACTTTTTTCCACTCTCAAACTTCTACTTCAAGGTTCAGCTTCAGCTACCTTTGTTTTCAATATGATTTTAGGTTAAAGGACAGGGCATATATGCATTTGTTACTCTGGTTGAAGGCGTTCCTTACAGTGATGATCTCCGGAAAAGTCTTATAATGACTGTGAGAAAGCAGGTGAGTCGAAACTTTCGTATCTTTATCATTTTTGCAAAGGAAAAATGTTGTAATGCATGGATGCCCTCATTTTTGAACTGATTTCATGTATGTATCTTCCTTTTTTTCTTTATTTTTTGCTTTGCAACTATCTTATGGGCACCATTATTTGTGATGCAATGGGTAAAGACGCAGCTTTCTAGTGTAAGCGTGACTGGTACAGTTTATGGCCCCAGAGTGGCCACTTGTTTTTTGTCCTTCAGAAAACCCAAACCTTGCAACCATTTTCTGTTGAAATCCTGCCACTTTAATCCCATCAAACTATAAAATTGGGTTAAGCTTATATGTTTGCTCAATAGCCCATGTCAATATTATGAATTAGCAAGTTACTTGCTGGAGTCCCACTTTTAGCCTTGACATCTGGTTTGAATCATGTAAACTTACTGTATTCAGTCAATTACTAATGATTTTTAGATGAGTTCCGAACGTTCTTACAGCATTATTGCCTATAAAGGGGAAAGAATTTGGGAATGTGACAAAAAAGTTAAGTGCAGGTGTAGTTTGGAGTCTTAACTTTCTGTAGTGCTTTTGAGGATTGACAAGAGGACAATTGCATGGAACTGTACAGAAAATCTGTAGGTATAGGGTGGACAGCATATAAAATTTTATGAGGGGAAGGAGGGAAAACAGCAAGAGCTTATTAATATTTCTGGAAACCAACAAGATTTAATATAATAGGACTTGCATGGAAAATTTTTTGAGAATAGGGCACACCCAGAAGACTCCTTTTATATGGGAGGCAGCTCTAGCAAGCATCCTAAAAGTATAGCTCTTTTTGTATCACAGCTCTGAATCTTTTTTAATCATGTACTTGTCTTGTTTATATATTCGTAGTCTATTTTTTAAAGATGATTTGATCGTTTCTTTGATCTTTGGGAAATGATGGTGGGAGTTGTTGATGGTGAAGGGGAACATAAAGAAAGTGATTCCTTCTGCTTATACATAACAATATCGCACTTCATAATTACAGCTTCTGATCAAACATTATTTCATGAGGACATTTAAAATGTAGAAGCTGTATCTTATGACGCTTTTATGCCGGCCTTTAGATTGGAGCATTTGCAGCCCCGGACAAAATCCACTGGGCTCCCGGTCTACCAAAGACAAGAAGCGGAAAGATAATGAGACGAATTTTGAGGAAAATTGCTTCAAGGCAATTAGATGAGCTTGGGGATATAAGCACACTTGCAGATCCTGGTGTGGTTGATCAGCTTATTGCACTTGCTGATTGTTGATTTTGAACATTGGAGTGGCGAGAAACTAATGCCTGGTGCCACTGGAAAATTGGCTGGGTAATACTGTATGAGGGTAACATACGTTTTTCCCTCATCTATCGAATTACACACTATGGCTCATGGCTCGTCAAAGAGCTTTTCTCTCATATTTATGTTGGCAATTGCCAGTATAGCATGCTGTAATCTTGAAAATTTGTTCAAAATAGTTACAGAACTTATGTAGGTCCTGATGAATATTGCAGGAACTTTGGTCCTGAAGTATGTTTGGTTTATAATGAGAATGGGGATTACCATCAATAGACTTATATTCTGTTTATATTCTGTTAGTAATTGTTCATTTATTCAACTTTTGAAGTTTATGGTATAATCATTTGTCAGGAAATTTGATATTATCAACACTGAAAATGGTAATACTAGGTGATAAATTCAGAAGTTAGTTTAGAATTGGGGAAGCGAAGACATTACACATCATTCCCTCTAAAGGGTAAGGATCCTGCCTTTTATAAACACTAAACAGGCGCTGTGTAGCACAGCCTAGAAATTAAAGCAGTGAGATAACATGATTAAAACAAGAAATGTTCGAACTATTATATGCATACAACTAAAGGTTTATCTCCATCGTGGAGCTAAATGGTGAACTTTGAGCCAAAGTATCTAAACTATTTTCCATGCAAAAAATTAATGTTTTATATTATGAAATTTCTTCAATGTGGGACTTTAAATATGATGGATTATCATATTTGCGTCTTCCCATTCAACTTGTTATAATAGTTGATAAAGTAAGTCAATAGCTAATTGCAACTCCAACCAGCCAAAACATAGAGCAAAACTTGAGAAAATACAGAAACCTCGGGAAAAAAGAAATGAAAGGCATAGGAGGAAAAGAAAGCAATGTTGTCGCCATGTAACTACACATACAAATAATTTTTAAACGAAGGAGCAACATGTAATGGCAAATCAAGTTGAGGACGTGCTTTAGAATTCAATTCCCTTGAATCAAGTAACCAATCCTCGAGAGTTAGGTACAAATTGCTTTCTCCAGTACTTCCTGCAACTCCCCGCTCTTGTATGCCTCTGTTTCAAAATTCATGAAACTTGTAAGACTTCCATTACAAGTTGACATTTTGCTAAAAGCAAGTTGCAAGTCTCCAACCAAAACATCTCAAGGGACATTTTGTCTATGACTAGGTATAAACAAGCAAAATCTTTATTTCTGTAGTCCAATTCCTCAAACTGAATCTACGCAAGGAGAAAGGGTGCAGAGCATGGAGGGCTATAAGCATGCTTAATTATATCTTAATCTGCAGCAAGGAGTATGGTTGTTGAGCATGGAAGTCTACAACAAAGCCCGTATTAATCTGACTTCATTATCTTTTTCCTATTTTCATTCTCAAGATCTTTGCTCCCTCCATCAGGAATAAAGGTAATATGAAACATAAAATTAGCCAACATGGGTACTTCCCATGGTCTGTTTTAGACTCTAATAGGTTAAAAAAAAAATGTATTGTGTATCCGCAACTGAGAAACAGGTTAATCATCGTAAATCTCAGGAGGTTATAGGTAACATTAGCCTCCATTTCTCTGAGATAACTCAGTACTCACACACCTAGAAAGAAATCATCATCTATGGGGATCACATGATTCAAATAAATCACTGGCTGTCAGTTTAAATGAAAATGATGTGATCTAGGCTCTTGATAAGCATTGATGCCAACAATAACATCATCATAATGTTAGAAAGAAGGATAAAAAAACTATACTTACCGACAGTAATGTCACAGCCACCAAAGAACTCGCCATCAATGTACAGTTGCGGAAAAGTCGGCCAGCTGGAATACTCCTTCATTCCCTGACGCAATATTTCATTTTCCAGAATATTTATGGTTTCAAAAGGCACATTCAAGGATTTGAGTATCTGCACAACAGTATTTGAAAATCCGCACTGTGGGAATTCCTTAGTTCCTTTCATGAAGACAACTACCTTGTGTGAGGTAACAACTTTATCCAAGGTAGTCTTCAACTCAGGAGATAGAGCTGCAAGGATGAACACAACTTTGTTTACAATCAACTCAATAATTCAATTCATTGATTGGTCTTAATAATATTCCCATCAAATCACGCTTGTCATTCAAGTCTTGTGCCAATGTTGCTGTTTCCATCATAAATACAACACTTGAAAGAAAAAAGGCCGAAAAGACTTGGATCGATTAAAAAAAGGGAAGATGCCAGATTACAACTTCAATCAGCTGAGCAGATAATGGATAGCCAACTTCAATACAATTTCAATTAATTAATTAACGGAGCATTTTTTTAAAAAGCAGCAAAATCAATTAATTAATGGAGCATTTGAAGGGAAGGGGAGCAACACACGGCGAATTCAGCGGCAGATACCTGAAAAACATCGGATGGAGCTCATCTTTCTACCAGTAGAATCAAGTCTCAAAGAAATACCAGCGGTCGAGCACAGGCCCTGGAATGTTTTAATCTTTGTCATATCACAATTAGGATGGCGATGGTATTGGCGGCGGCCAACCCAAGCCAACATGGGCGTCGCCACCGCCGAGCAATTACTCAACGGGGAGGGGCATGCCACAAATTGCCAACGGAAGGCCATCTCACCCCCAATTCAAAAGTCAACTATCAAGATGCTGGCTGCACTGTAACCACGAAAGTGAACTATCGACAAACAAAATTTCAATTACAATTACTGAAAAAGTAATAGGTATGAGAACCCCTCTACTTACATATAACTTAAAGTGATGAAATTATTATTATCCTTTTTCTCTTTTTATTAAAATGCTAGAATCAACAATTATCAAATTAAGATTTTTTAAATGAAAGAAATTTGAAATCTTATCTTTGAGATCATAAATGCTCTTTGAAATTATTTTTAATCAATAACATTTTGTAAAATAGTATTGTAAAATTACCCTTTGACTTTGCCCACACCACCTCCTCCTCCACAAGGACCATAACCCCAAAAGAAGAGATGCAAAAGAAAAAGAAAAAGAAAAAGAAAAAGAAGAATAACAAAAAAATAA